>CM028368.1:20276379-20876379 GCA_016624345.1 Platycodon grandiflorus
GGCGACGGTAGATGAGGGTGCCTGATGGACGGGCTGGAGGGCTGGACCGAAGAGGGAAAAGAAAGGAGAGGGAATGGGTGTATATAAGGAGGAGTAAATTAGAAAATTGAAGGGGTGTGTTTAGTTTTTAGAGAAATTTAAAATTTAGATGGGTGAACTGATGTATTGAGAGTTGGGGTTTATTTAGATGAGTCACTATGTTTAGAGCATCCACAATGATAACTCACAATATTACTCTTTAAACACCTTTCAGTTTTACTTTTTCAACACTCTAAAAATAAATTCACTCCAATAAGCACTCTCTATATAACCCTCTAAAAATTAAATATCTATCATCTCAACTAACAAACATAACTATCATTTTATTTTTTCTCTTTTTTATTTCTACTTTCCTTCCACAATTAAAATAAAATATTTTATATTTTAAATATATATTCTATAAAAAATACTGCATTCGTCTCTAAATTATTGTCTTGTTTGATCAAACATGAATTAATAAAAAATAATTGACTTGATTATTAATATTGGTATAGTGTGTAACTTTCTTTAATGCTCATGTCTATGTGGTCTATACTTAAAGTATGGAGAAAAAGTAAGGGTAAAATGGTAAAAGTAATGTACTAAAAAAAAAAGTTTCAAACAAAACAATTATTTTGGGATGGATAAAAAAGGAAATAAAGACAATAATTTTGGAATTTGTAATTACTATTCCTTCTAAACCACTCTCTATATTAAAAGAATGATTTAACTTATTTTAAGAATAGAGAGTTAATAAAAGGAGCCATTGTAAGAGTAGAGGAGTTAAAAATCCCTAAAATTAGTTTTCGAGAGTTGTAAAATACTTCTATTGTGATGCTCTTGTAGGCCGCCCCTTCCCCCCGCCACACACACACACACACACACACACACTAATAATGTTACTTTACTCTCTCTCTCTCTCTCTCTCTCCCCCCCCCCCTCTTTCTCTATTTGTTTTTTTAAGATAAAGGTAACTTTACTGGTTTTTTGGATTTTTTTCAAATCATTGTTTCCACCAGCAAAATGGTTTCCCATAGAATGATTGATTGTCTTGTCTTTTTTCCATCTATCACGTTTGATATTAATAATCGAAGAGATACGATATTACCGAGCTAAATAATTATGTGAATATTTTTAATTATTAATAATTTAATAATATTTAAGTGTTAAAATTTGTATTAAATCATTCAACAGTAGTAATACTAAAATTGGTAAAAATATTACAAATTTGAACTCGTATATTTGCCCATTTAATAAACCTTGACTCAAATTATAGCTCATTTGGTATAGTTTTTTTGAAAGTAATTTTTTTCTCTCCAACATATGTTTAGGAAATTAATTTAAAAAGTGACTCCGCTTTATAAACAAAACATTTTTTTATATATTACTTTTAATTTTCCAAAAGCTTCAATTTTGAGCGTGGTTGGTTTGGTTAGCTTGTGATTTTCGAAATGACACCGGCAAATGAATAGTTGAAATGGAAAAAAATAGAAGTTGTGAATCAGTATTGAAAAATAATTTATACAAATCTCGTACACTACCTTTTGAAGTTCATGACATTTGTTTGTTTTATTGGGGCAGCGGCAAGCTCAATATTGCGAGTAAAAATTAATCTCATAATCAATGTAGATGAAAAATGCGCGCGCACGCACACACAGACCACGCCTCCTTTTAATCCCAAAACGAAAAAGGTCTTCATTTTTGTCTTCTTTGTCATGCAATTGATTTAACTATCTTCATATTGTGTTTGTTGAAATATTTTTGTAATTATAATTAATTTTATGTATACAAATATATCTCTTAATTATTAGACTTTTTAAACGTAAACTTTTTAAGCAAAACAGAACGAGAGAGTATAAGTTTTTTTTTCTTTCCCTTTATCAGTCACCATTTCAACATATTTAATAGAACTAACTCTATATACCATAATAAGAAAATATTTACCAAAATAATTTAATTGTAAATCTAAAATTACAGTATAATTCAATTTTCCTTTATCGGATTCGAGAGTTGATATTATCACCCCCACATCCTCTAAGTATACCCCCCTCATATATTATAAAAATATCATTATAATTTTTGATTTAAATGTCCTTATTTAATTTTCATTTTTACATAACTAAAGCTGTTCAGTATGGGATGTCGAACAACCATAGTGATGATCGGTTAGTTTGGTCACACAGTACTGAGCAAATTAAAGAAAACAAAATACTCCCTTCGTCCCTTAATTATTGTTTTGTTTGACCCGACACACAGATTAAGAAAAAATAATTGACTTGATTATTAATATTAGTATAATGTATCATTTCTTTTAATACTTATGTGTATGTGTTCAATAATTAAAATAAAAAAAAAAGAAAAGAAAGAAAGATAATAATTTAGGGACGGAGGAGACAAGCTCGTTAATGCAACGACGAAGACATAAATTTACTGAGGAGGCAGGCTTGATTGGGGAGGGGGTGGAGGAGGAGGAAATTAAAGTGTGGGTTTTGTTCAGGATGGGGTGTACCTAGTAAGATTAGTTAATTTTAAATAAAATATTAATAAAAATTAAATAAAAAATTAAGAAGGGTGTATTTAATTTTTTGAGAAATTAAAAATATTAGGGGGTGGACTTAGTAATCGGGGTGTATTTAGAGGCCCTCGAGTGTTAATAGCAACTCTCATCGGATGCTCTTTATTTGGATGTCAATTTTCCCATCTGGACCACAAAAATGTCAATTTCCTTAAGAACTCCTCTCTCTCTCTCTCATTAACTAAACTAAACTAAACTACCCCTTGCACTTGAATTTACGTTTCCACTCTCTCTCTCTCTCTCTACCCGCACGCAACCGAAGCACCACCGCAATCCCCCGTCGGCGGAATTCAGTCAATACTATTCTTTGATGGGCTATTTATCATGTAAAGCTGAATCATCCATCTCAATCTCCGATTCCCATTCCCAATCCCAGTCAACGTCAACAACGTCAAAGAAAACCCAACAATGCCCACCTCCACAATCTGACAACAACAACAAAAACCCATCAAAATCCAACAGTTCGATTACAGCGACCTCGAAGCCGCCACCAATGGCTTCTCCGACCAGAAACTCCTCGGCAGAGGCAGCCACGGCCTCGTCTACAAAGCCGTCCTCCGCAATGGCCGTCTCGTCGCCGTTAAAAAACCTTCCTCCCGCGGCCCCACACCCGCCCTCACTTCCCACCACCGTCTCGCCGACAATCCCAACGAAGTCGAGAACGAAATTGATATACTGAGCAAACTCAACAGCCCCAGACTCGTCAATTTACTTGGTTTCACCAACGACCCACCTCGTGACCGGTTGCTTGTCGTTGAATTCATGAGCAACGGTACTCTCCACGACACCCTTCATTTGAATCCTCGGCCTCCCAATTGGGGCCGGCGAATTCGATTGGCTTTGCAAACAGCCATAGCGATTGACACCCTTCATTCTTCCGTTCCGCCGGTGATTCACCGCGATATTAAGTCGGCAAACGTGCTGATCGACCGGAATTTCAATGCTCGGTTGGGCGATTTTGGATTAGCTTTACGTTGTCATGTTGATGATTTTAGGTTTATGTCTACGCCGCCAGCTGGTACCATGGGGTACCTTGATCCGGGATACGTGACACCAGATAACTTGAGTACTAAAACTGATGTGTTTAGTTTTGGTATACTTTTGTTAGAGATTATTAGTGGTAGGAAAGCTATTGATGTTGTGCATTCGCCGCCTTCGATTGTTGATTGGGCTATTCCTTTGATTAGGAGAGGAAAACTTTTGGGGATTTACGATCCGAGAATTGCTCCGCCTAAGGACCCTTCGGTGAGGAAGCAATTGGCTGTGATTGCTGCTAAATGTGTGAGGTCTTGTAGGGAGAGAAGGCCGACAATGAAGGAGGTTGCTGAGTGTCTTACTGGGTTGAGTAAAATGGTTCCTGTTCATTCTTGGAACGGGTTGACTAATCCTTGTTTGATGGTTGAGACTATGGGACGGCCAGTTGAGTTGGGGGCTTCGAGAGCGAAAAGTGTTGAAGGGAATTTAGATGGTGTGGATGATAAAAATAGTCGTCCATTGAGGAATTCGAGGAGAGTTTACTCTGACTTGGGTTTTAGGAATAATTTGATGGATCTCTTGGCTGGAACTGATGGGGAATCTGAATTCTCGGGAGCTCATAATGAGTCTAAATCGAAATTGAAGAATGGAGATTCTAGTTTTAGAAGTGAAAGTGGAACAAGTATCCGAAGAAAGAACAATGACAAAGCCAGTGTCTTTCACTTGCGGCGAAATCAATCAGTTGGGAAGGAATCAGGTATCTATTCTGGACACCTTAGTAGGATTGGTCGATCAAATTCAAGTGCGGTCAGCTAGTTTGTTGTAAAATTATTGGAGAGCCATTGGAGTTGACTTCTCACTGACATCTACGCGAAGCTTTTGGCTGAAGCTTTTCTTGCTTTCAGATCACATTGATCTAGATTGTTTACAGGTATCATGAACTTTACTTACTAGTGTTCTTGGATTGTTAATATCTTTGTTGTATTTGGTTTGTATGTAGCTTAAAGTCATACTGGTTATGTACCACGTGTACCTCGTGTTTTCATTATGCCAAGATAAGGGAAAAACTTGTTGATTTTTCTGTCAGATGAGGAATTTTGTCACATTCATTGTATTATTTCTACTTTCTACTGAATGACATTGCTTTCTATCTTCAACTGATGTTTTAGTTGGTACTAAAGAAAAGTTATTCACTCAGAGTACAGACTTTTAAGGCAATTGCAAATTAAATGAACATGCGTCTGAAGTATCGTTCAGAAGTCCGGTATGGAGTCCTTCAGCATCTTTACAAATGATTAGAATCATATTCTCTTGAAAATAGGTGTTTTGGTTCAGATTTGTGCTTATGTACTAGGGGTTAGTGTTGCGAATAATGCAGGTTTAAGTCTAACGGCATCTACTATGTGCAAAAACACATGCCAAGGGATAGGTATTATCTAGCCTGCACCTTCTGGCAGCTGCAAGGCAAAAGAGCACCGGATAATAGTGAGCTACTGATGTAATTCTTTTTAATGAATTTCTGGTTGATGTTTGTCTAAATCTTTCCATATTTATGGAACTTCTATTCCATTAAATTGATATCATAGGTGATATTGTCATTTGAAAACCTGATTTAAGGTCAAATTGCGGAGTTTTAAAATTTGTATGCTAAATTGATTTGCACCCAAAATGTGTTTACTGGTCTCGTTAGAAAACCTGAATTAAGAGTGTTAGTTCCTTAAACTAAACAAAGCACAAGACAGAAATTGTAGACAATAGAATCACTCAATTAAGGTCACATGTGATGTTAATCTTTTAAAATAGAACTTCTAAAAGACCAATCTTGGAGAAGATCTTCTTTTAGTTCAGTTGAGCTTGTAGGATATAATATTTACAGCTATCCTTGCATTCAATGAGATGCCTGCCATTTTCTTATTAGGAAATATGAATGATTAGTTTTTCTCCATTTGCAAGACTCCGATATAAAACCGATCGCCAACAAATAGTAGGAGATGTTTCAAGGCAACTACACACATGACGAAACACGATTCTTTTTTCATGTTTTATACATTATTGGCTATCAGTATTCTGTCTATTACAATCTGCATGCCCATTGTATAGCATCTGGTAAAATGTAATGTTCTACCGAGAGCCTTCCGCTGCTCTATGGTTGCCATTTGGCTAAAGGGGGTATTAAAAATTAGTGAGGTTGGTGAACGATATTTGACAGACCAGCCATTTTGTTTCCTCTTAAAATAATCCACCCTTCAAATCCTTCTTAGTTGTCTTATTTGATCTTGCCAGTTATGCATTTAACTTTTAACTAACAAATAGAAAATTATTATTGTCTGTAGTAGTTGTTGGTGATTTCTAATTCAGGCAAGATGGTTTAAAAAAAAATGATTTGTTTAATCAAATTGCCTCCATATCATTGACCAGGATTCTCCAATAAAGCCTGGTTTCTCCAACCCCCCCCCCCCTCTTTTAATTTCATTTTTTTTTGTTATTATTATTGTATTGGTCTAGTGGATATAAAGAAACATGAGCATCCTAGGTGTTTGTTTGGTCTTACAAGCATCTGTTACTTCTTCTACAAGAACCCAGGATTTTGTAGTTCATTGAACTAGTTCGTGCTATGAATATTGAATGGTAACTGCATTTAGATGCTCGTGTTTACAAGTAACTTTGTCGAAGTAATCTTGCACATTTGTGTTAGCTTTTAGCTACTTGATTTGTGTGGTAACCCAATGGTATAGTCCTTGTCTCCTCTGCATTGAGAGTCTCTGTTCTTTCTTCAACCCTGGAAATGTTAAACTCTAGTGCAGGTCAGGTACTATAAAGTACTAAACGTGATGGTGGCAATAAACTCGTTGGGATGTCATTACATTGGATGCATTTTGTATGAGGCTATTCAGGGCTTATATCAATTTCCACGTACTCTCGGCCTTTTAAAGGTCTGAAAAAACATGACAAGATGCTGCTTTGAGAGCGATAAACAAACCCGCTTTTCAATGAGTATATATTATTCCAGGACTAAGCATCCTGTGATGAGCATCTGGATTAGTGTCAGGTGGGATCATCCTGATAATCCTGCGTAATTTTAGCAGAAA
Source organism: Platycodon grandiflorus (assembly GCA_016624345.1). Lineage (NCBI taxonomy): Eukaryota > Viridiplantae > Streptophyta > Magnoliopsida > Asterales > Campanulaceae > Platycodon > Platycodon grandiflorus. The sequence continues at coordinate 20,283,037 of CM028368.1, forward strand.
GTGTTTTATGAGGTAAGAAGAACACTACCCAGGCACCAAGTAACAAACTTTATTCATTTAAGGGTTATTGTTGAAGCCAAAAATAGCCACTTCAGAGTACAGAGTAGAGACAAACCCTGGGTTCAGTTATCAAGATAATGCATATGAAGCTGGGTTGGCCCCATATGTTTGAAAATCTCAGGAAGGAGAGTGGGGATGGAGAAGGTGTTTGAGTCTGCCTGTCTTTTGCAATAAACAGTAAGTGAGAAAATGGGATATTCCTTTTCCATGTATCAAGGCTTTACAGCTTAATTGTCTCCATGTTTGCATTGCATGTGCTCCTCTAAGTCCTACCTTTTGGAGCCTCCTCATATCTCATTTCTCACAGTTGTGTTTTGTATATATTGTGATGTAGATGTATCATTCATATAAGGTTGACCTGGAGCCCACCTAATTGGCCCTATTTATTGGACCTGAATTTCAAGGAGATTTTGAGTGTAATGGTGATAGCAATCACGTGTACCATCAACAACCTTGCTGATGTGTATAGTAACTTAGTAAGGTTGCCGATGTTTGATCTGCAACCGTGTTCTCCACATCAGCAGGTTTTTGATTCGCTGCGTTTTTGTTAGTTGGTGTTACCGTGTCTTTGTTATCGCCGTTTTTCTCTATTAATGTAGCTCCATTTGGTTCGGTTGACGGTTTCGTACTCTATTTTGCTTAGAGTTGTCAATATGGGTTGAACCTGTCAGGCCAGCCCAACCCGCCATCAAAATGGGTTGGATTGGGTTGGGTTGATACATTTTGATCCAGCCTAGGAGGCGGGTCAAACGGGTTGAACCCGCCGGGCCAGCGGGTAGAAGCGGGTTGAGTTGGGTTGGGCAAACCTGCCAAATTGTTTGATTATATAAATTTAGTTTGACTCTTTAATTTTTAAGAAGTGTAGTTATATTCCCTTAACTTTTTTGGCTTTAAATTTGTTAGATTGTTTCTTGGCTTTAATTTGTAAGATTGTTTCTTGGCCTTTTGTTTAATTTTTTATTTCATTAATTAGAAATTAAAAATAGTTGTGATGTGTTTTTTTTTTTTAAACTTTAATTTGTTAGACATTGAATTTATTTAAGAATTTTTTTTGACGGGTTGGCCCGTCTCAACCCGTAGCCCATGTCGGGTTGGGTTGGTTTGAGATATTTCAGCCCGTTCATTTGGCGGGTCAGTCTAACCCAACCCACTTAGTGGCAGATTGTGGGTCAGCCCAACCCGCTAGTCCGTTTTGATAGCTCTAAATTTGTGCTAATAGTTTAATATGTACATCATACTTTAATAAGTACATTCAGTAGTAGTATTTACATACTCCCTCCGTTCCGGATAAATGTTTCTAGTAGATAAAACACAAGAATTAAAAAACATAATTAATGATGTGCTGTAAAATGTGTTTTGACAATAATACCCATGAACATTAATTGAGTTCAATTATTTTAAATAATTGGGTTTCTTTGGGATGTGTTATAATAAATGAAACTTTAAAGGTATATTAGAAAAAATAGTAAAGAATAGGTAAATTAAAAGTCTTTAAGAATATTAGTTGAGACATTTCAAAATTAAAAATAAAAATATTTATCCGGGACGAAGGGAGTACATTTTACTACTTGGGCTACCAAATATACATTTGAACTACTGACCATTTTACTATAGTCCACAGTCCACACTGGTTAGTCTATTTTGGTGTTGGCCTTTCACATAATGGAATGTTGATATAATATTATTATAAATAGGTGCAACTTACCTTTGATCTTTTTACTGAAATAGTTTGACCTTTTTCTTTTATTTAAATCTTTAGTTGTTTTGAATTTTTAATTTCTACTATTCAAAAAGGAAAAGGCAACGGAGTTCAAAAAATTCTCACAGAAGTCTACAGTGCACGCCTTTATTCTCTTAAGACTAAGATGTGTGTTGTCGTTGAGTTTTTTCTTGATTCAGTTCATACCTTACATATAACACCGAGAATGAACCCAGCTAGTTACTTGAAGAAAATCGTTCAACCCTATGGCCTCGATTGGTACATGAAAATAAAATTAATTTCACGGAATTAATTTTATGTAATTGATTAATAACGTTTAATGGTGCAAGAATTATATTTGGAATAGGAATGAATTACTAAAATCTTAGAATTGATTACTAAAATTTAAGGAAAGGAGGTAGTATTTGGATTCCTAATAGTTGAAATTTATGTAAAATGACAATAATATCCTTCTATTAGGTCAAATATTTGCTTTATATTTAATATTTCATTTGGTTTCAACTAATTTATGACTGGTTTTTTTTTTTTTTTACTCCTCGCCGTCGTTGTTATTCGACTCTTTTATTAGGTTAAGTATTTGTTCATTTTGTTTCAAATGTTTAAACTATTTTTATTTGAACTAGTTTTATTATAACATTAATTTTTTTAATTTTAATTTAATATATTTTTTCCTACTTTATTGATGTTGAATAATTTAAAATTTTCACAAAAATTGAAAAACAATGAAGAACTTATTATTTTTTGGAATAGTAATAACGTTAATTTCTAATTATTATCATGAAAGTCATTAACAAGTACTTGTCTGCATTGGGGTAATGTTGTCAATTGTTTTAATTTTGTCTCTGCATTCCAAGTTATTTTATTTTTTACCAAACAATATAATAAAAATTTGTACAACATTAATAATCACATTCCTTATGTTACCAAACACTTTTAGGAATTATCTTGCAATCTATTTCTGTGAAATCTTATTACTAGTAATCGATTTCGCAGAAGTGATTTCGTTTTTGTGTGTCAATCGAGGCCTAAAAGTCATTATGAAGTGTAAGGCACAAATTGACTCGTACGAAAAGGGTTAAACCAATAAAATGATACTCTCTTCGTTTTTAAATTATTGTTTTGTTTGACTTTTTTCAGTCATACAGAATGATTTCAAAAGCAAATTCTATGTTATATTTTTATTTTTTTTCAAAATCATAAAACGCATAATTTGTAATATTTATAAATTATGTGTTTTATAATTCTAAAAAAAAATAATATACATCAAATTTGTATTTAAAAAATATTTCATTTGACTGAAAAAAAAATCAACAAGACAATAATTTAGGAACGGAGAGAGTATTTCTTTTGGGATTGAATGATTTTTGTGTGATTCAATTCATGCATAAGACTTGGCAATGGCAATGCGTTGACCAGTAAGGTGTGAAATCAAAATCAAAGGTTTTTTATTTTTATTTTTATTTATTTATTTATTATTATTATTATTATTATTTTAATCAAATGTGAGAAGACTTGTCATTTGTCATTGCCATCTTCCTCTTGTGGTGGAAAATGTTGATGGTTTGTTTGTTTCTTTCAGGATAGTGAAATGTCAATAGAACCATTCCAACCTAAAACCTTTGTCTCTTTGATTTTGCATTAACGCTCAATGCTGAGAAGTTCCTATCGATGCTCTTGGAGTAGTTCAACTTGTGTAAATTTCCAATCAATTTTCTAGACTTGCAAGAGGAAGTAGGTGTGTGTTTGACATCGTAATTTTGATAAATGCTAACTACAATCCTCAAAACGCTAAATACAATGCCCCTCTCTCCCGAGAAAATACTCTAGTGCCTTGATAATTTTGAATTCCAAGTTGACACTTTGCCCCCTTCTTACAGTGTAGTTATAGAAATGTTACATTTATCTCCCTATGAGATTTTATAGAAATTAAACAAATTTTACCAATATTTTCCTACTCTATTAGATTTTAATTTTTGTAATTTAATTTGTGTTAATTTTTGTAAATGTTATTAATTGTTAATTTTTGTTAATTTACAATTTAATATTCTATTAAGTTATAATTATTTGCTAAGTGGTGTAATTTAAATTATTTAAAAAAATAAACAAATTTGAAATAATACAACCCCCCCTAGTGCCGCCTAGTTTTGGCACCATCTACCCCATACAAGCATCTTTGGTGGCACGTCCCCCGCACAGGTGCCAACCCTAGCTACCTATCCCCAGGGGGTGGTGCCAGCCCTAGGTGCATGTCCCCAGGTAGTGCCACCAATCCTATGTGCCTGTCCCCGGGTTGTTCTTTATTTTTTAATTTTTTTAATAATATATATTATAACACAATAATAACAACAACAAAATTATAATTAACACAAAATAGAAAGTAAAGATTTGAATTTGAAAATTTCTATATAAAAAAGTCAGGGGTAAAATAGAATTCTTGTCGGGGAGAGGGGGGTTGCATTTAGCACATTCCGCGGGGGTGTTTGTATTTAGCACCAACCGATTTTTTAATTTTACTTTATATAATGATTAAAAAAAAAGAGAGGAGGAAGAAAGATGGTGGGTACAAAGAAAGAGTCTAAAAGCGTTAGGGTGTTTTCTCTTTTGATTTTAAACTTTCTCTCTTGGGTCATATCTGTTTTCTTTTTATCTCTTTCTTACCTTTTTTAATCATTACGAAAAATAACCCAAAATCTCAAAATCGAGTCACTAAATAACAAAACCAAATCTTCCCCCCACCCCACCCCCCCCCCCAGAAACAGGGGCGACACTGCAGGATTTTATTAAATAAGAAAAATAAATAAAAGGAGGGGAACAACCAGCATTACCCTAATAGGGGGGACGGAGGAGCCTTACCTCAAACAAATACAGGAGCTTAAACACAAGAAATAGAACAAATCAAGAAATTCTAACATGGGAAAAACAAGCAGCATCTAATAATAAATTACCCTTAATAGCACGTGGAAGACCGGCGGTCGAAAGGAATTCCAAATCAGAGGAGGAACCCACCCCCAAATTAGCTAATCCATCAGCAACCGAGTTTGCCTCGCAGAAACAATGACTAAAAGTGAAATGTCGCTCGCTTGTCATGGAAAGAATAGCTCTAATGAGATAATGACAAGACCAAACGCTACACTCCGTTGAGTTTTCATAAACGACATTTAATTTTTTTCTTAATAGTAAATGAAATCTGAATTACGCTATATAAAGTATTTTTAAAAAGTAAGCAACTATAAAAAACCGAGAAGTCTGCTACTCTTCTAGGGTTTTCACCCTTTCAAAGAGCCCGTTTGGTGCAGCGTTTACAAAACACAGTGTTTTAAAAATGCAGCGTTTTAAAAAAACATTGTTTTAAAAACGCAATTCTTTTCTTATAAATGCATTTGTGATATCACTTCAATAAGCAGCTTTTTTTTACTAGCACTGTTTTAAAACTTGCGTTTTGGGAAAAAACTGGGAATTCTAGCGTTTTAAAACGCAGCTGCATTTTGAAAACGCAGTTTTTTCTGCCGCAGCATTGAAACATATTTTTTGCAAATAAGTTGTATTTTATCCCTGCATTTTAGCCAAAACGCACAACCAAATGGACTCTAAGATTCACCATTCACAAAAACTAAGGGCATTGAGGGATTACTGTGAAAGCTGAAATCCGAGTACATCTAGGCAAGCTGAATAGGTTGGATTATACAATATTGGTAGGCAGATATGACAAAGAATCCGGCCCATACAGCACATGATTCAGCAAACTTGTTGATATGGATATCAACATACTTTAATAAATCAATTACTCAAGAGAAAATTTCATTTAACTGAAGAGCGAATACGTACGATAAGCCCCATACAGCACATGATTCAGTAAACTGGAACCAGCAGTTTCCGGCCAATGAATGTTCGGACACCATTCAATCTGCGACCAATCCGGCCACAAGCATAGCATATGAAATGAATGCATCTGTATTAAAAGGAGGTGGCCGCAGCAGTGTTGATCTCCATCTTTATGGGTTGGTCGAGCTTCTTAGCCACCTTATACAGAATACCAACTTCATAATATACAATGGAATTCCCAGGTAATCAAATCCAAACGACTGTTTTAATCTCTTTTATGGTCGTCAGATTAGGATCCAGCTCCCATTTCCTCACCTTAAGATACGGATCCATAATCACAAAGGACCACCAGAGTAAACCTTAAGGCAATCCTCGCATAAATTAAATTTAAAAGGGATACTTTCCTAATCACATATGGATTAACTGAGTAAACCTAAAGCCAACCTTCATAAAAATTAAAATTAAAAAGGAAGCATCCTTCCCCAAGATCAAGAGCTTCAAAGTTGCCCGTGAGATTTACATTTACGAGCCTGATTCGGAGAAGCTTATACACAATCGTCTTACTTATGAGCCTGTCTCAGGGAAGCTTATACACAATCGTCTTGCACAAGAGTTCGACGATGAGGCTCCTGGACCATTTCATCTAATACAACCAGAATTTCTGACGAGAGGTTGATTTGGGGATTCACAGGTGGTTACTCTCAATGTCACATTAAAATTATTTTGTTTATGTTTCCTACAGCATGACCATATAAAACAAGGAGAGAATAATGGGGAAATCTACAAGTAGAACACATTCTGAGTGGCTACTTTTTTCCAAATGTTTTCATGATCAAAGCAACCCCAGTTTCTGTTACTTACCTCATACCCTAAATAAAGGAGGGAATGGGGGTTTGTGGGGTGGGGGTGCGGGGCGTGTGTTTGAATCCATGGTTTAGGCATTTCAAGGAACGCCTTTGTATTCGGATCCTCTCTGTAGTACCTGCAGATGCCTGTGGTGTTTGCCTCCATGCAAAACCCCCAAGCTTAGCCTCATTATCGAGTGCATGGGTTTAGTACTAAGAATAGACTGCCTTAACAAAGAACATCCAGAGAAAAATGTATTGCCTTCTTAAAACCAATCTATTTCCTTAGGTGGACCTTTGCGGAGCTTTTCTTGAAGCTCCAACTGCTTGGGAAGGACTAGTTCAATTCCCTTACCTGAAAGAGAAAAGTATCTCTCCAGCACCATCTGTGACACAAGAAACAAGAAGAAATATTAACGTAACTGAAGTACTTGCATCCCTCCAAACGCTGCAACAATGATCTTGATACGTACCACTGCGGCATAAGCATCAAGTTTCTCTTGGCGAGCAGACTTGCTGAGGCCCCTGAAATATTTTGAGATAATTTAGTTAGGAACTGTTCAGACTTGGATTCTTAAACCATAAAACAATGTATCTTCTCCTTTCTCCTTCTACATTGAGACAAAGAGGATAACGGAAATACATTGAGAAGATTAATACATGTCAATCATATGGTGCATTGCGTCAGCTGATGTTCCATGTTCATCCTGTAGGTATACTCTGCAAAACCTGAAGTTTGCAGCTGAGATTAGTCATCCACAAATTAAGGGCATTGAGGGATTAGTCGACATCGCAATACATCTAGGCAAGCATGATTAAAAGAGAGAACATATATCGTATAGATCTCAAGCAGGTGTTAGCGACTTTCCAAGACACGGATAATAAATAAACAAATCAGATAGAAAAAAAAAGTTAATTCCATTGCAAAAAGAGATGCCCCAAATAAAGAGCAAACATATATGGGAACTTCTTAACTTTCATATTTATCCTACTCTGACTTTTTAATAATAACAAAAAAAAAAGAATTTGACACATATTTTAAGGATATTTGCTATTGTATGTGGTAAGGTTAGATATGAATTAGAGAAAGATATCAAATATGATTTTATTTTTCTATCACAATATAGCAACGGAATTATTCATTTAGGAGATCTCTAAGGGGATACAAAAACTTCTTCTATCAAAGAGAAGGTCATAGTAATGTAAACAATTGTAAATCAACTAAGTCGCAATGCAAGAAGTGCATAGGTATTTCCAGCAACTTTAGCCAGAAATAGTTGAAAACTGTGGAATAGCCTGCAAACACGGATACTAAAATCTGTCTATTAGTTACTTGAAGGTGGAATAACTGCTTCTACATGATTAATGTTCAACAAATAGCAATTCTGAAGACATTTTTTCGGTAATGACACAGAAACACACTCTTAATCCCATTCAGACATATTGGAAATATATTCTGAGGGCAAAGTTCAAATATGTTAAATTACCTTATGCCAGAATGATTAGGTTGGATTATATTATATCCGTAGGCAGATATGACTAAGAATTCGGCCATATAGCACATGATTCAGTAAACTTGTTGATACGATATCAATATAATTCCATAAGTCAAATACTCAAAGAAAATTTCCTTCAAATGACGAGTGAATATGTATGATAAGACTTGACTAATGTCCTCTTCTTAGGGCATAGGAGTATATTTATATATATATATATAAATCCAACTAATGTATCCCCCAGTCAATCCCAATTTGAGGACGATTCATTATTTCGACTATAAGAGTGGATCATGAAAAATTGACTTCAACAATATAATACACAAGATACAGCAAATTTAAGGAAGTATTGATTCGGTCATGTATCCTAACAAACAGAACACTACATAATAGTAATGAATCAACATTAAGTCCTACACTCTATTATAGCATCCACATATCTAATTTAAAATCTTGTGCTACAAATTGACATTGTAGTCCATCGTGGAACAATTTGTTAGCACAGCATCCACAAATAAAGATGATTGATAATTTAATGAATAGGCCTCAGAGGGTTACATTAATGATTCTGCTATAGCATCTAAATAAACATGTTGGCACTGGTAACTGTACAGAACAAAACCGTGACATATTAAACAAATGATTTAAAGACATCTGAATCAGCAGATGATGTCCATGAGAAATAAAAAGTTTCACACACAGCACATCAATACCTTTGTTAATCAAACTGAACCTAAACCTAATTGCTTCTTCATGCACCTGCTTGTATGGGTGTTAATCAACAAGAGACATCTCTCATGGTTTTGCAATGTGTTACCATGCATTTGAATACTCAATCACTCAATTCATTGATTTCAAGGTACTGTCAACATCCCATCAAATCAAGACGAAAAAAATCTTTTTTTATACCCATCTTTCTATATATCTTAAAATCTGAGTAGATGGATTCTGATGAGTTTCCACCTAAAGTTGCAACTGAAAGCCCTCGTCACATGTCATTAGATTTCTAAAATCCTTAAACCCAAATTCTAGAAATTCAAATTGGGTTTATAATCAACTTTAACAGCATATGAATTTGTATCTAGTTCAATTGAACTAATTTATTAGTATATTTAACCTTTCAGCAGCTCGAACAGCAATCCTACCAGCAACACTGCGAACTTTGTTCGACTGTGGTGTCTCATTTCCATCAGAAGACTTGGGAAGCCCAATTATAAGCTCATCTACCTCCTACATTCCATACAACCAAAGTTATCAAATTAGACACAGACACACCAAAGTACACACGCATACACACAAGACTTAAGGAAACACAGTTATGAACTCATCTACCTCCTACATCCAAATTAATCAAACTCACCAAATCATACAAACGTGCCAAACTACAGACAAAAGAGAATGGCGAGCAGTTGTAGCAATCGTTTAATCTGCCGGTTGCTTCCTAGCCCGCCACGTTGCTCAAAACCAATCTGATGGTTTGGCCAATTTTCACTCTCTTTTTTTTCTAATGCGCGCATACTGTTGTTCACCAGATATGTACTTTCCGAACAAACATTTATATGTCGAACAATAGTATGTACTTTGAAAATAAAGAAAAAGAAAAAAAAGCAGTTGCATTGCAATTTGTGAATCAAGGCTCTCAGCCTTTGGATTATTCACAAGGATTACGGAACAACCATAAGCTCATCTACTTCCTAAAGTCTACCATCAAATTAGTCAAAACTATCAAACATATTATATACTCCCTCCATCCAATTGAAGAGGTACACTATGAAATTTTCAGTCAATTTGGCCAATTTTCAAAGCGATATTTGACAAAGATTTAATTGTTTTTCACAAATTACAATAAACCTACTTTTGGTGTAGTTTCCAATGGTTATACTTCCTCCTTTTCAAAACAAATGTCCATTTTTGTTCATAAGCAATGATAGAAATTCATTTTGGGCTATCATGAACAAAAATGAACATTCATTTTGGTACTGAAGCAGTAGTTTTCTTGCCTATAACTAAATAAAAATATGTTAAATATTCATATGATAAAGTTGAGTTGTTAATCAAGGCTTAGTTGTAGCAAAAGTCTGTAAACCTAGCATTGTTGTGTATATATAGAAAGAGAGAAAGTCAAGTTGTAAACCTAGCATTGTTGTATATATAAAGAGAGACAGAGAGAGAGAGAGAGAGAGAGAGTAAAGAATACCTGTTGTTGTACAATGTCAAGGATTCGAAGCTCAAGCTTTTGACCGCGCAATTGAAGAACAGTAAGGGGACGAACAGAGAAGCCATCACCAAGTGCAAGGCCAGTACGAGACATACCCAGGTCTACACCAAGGCTGAACCCTCCTCCCAGCCAATCAGGTTCATGCTTTCGCCGGAGGGCATTTGGGGGAATCTCGTCGATGGAGAGGGACACCGCCGGTGTTCTTCTTGAAGGCGAAACTCGCAGGGAATTAATGGTGTTGGTGGCTGATTTTCTCTTTGGAAATATAGGGTTTGTAATTGTTGAAATGGGTAATAGAAATTGTATTGCCTCTGCCATTAATAACAGTGTTTCCTCACTTCCCGCCACACCTACACTGCAACCGTTAGAGAGAGAAAGGAGATAGAGAATGGTGGATTAGAAAATTTTTGTAGGGGATACAGAATCGAACTGAAAGTACGGTTAGTAACTTGTTTGGGTAGCGGACCTAACGGTAAATAACCAAATTTAGAAAAAAAATTGAATAATTTTGAAAAGATATTCTTAGAAATTTTCTAATACAATCATCTATCTAGTAAAAAATGCTAGACACGTAGTAGTGATAATCAACTTGAACACTAACATCTTTATCTTTAAAGATTAACACTTCTGGAATTTAGAAGAGTGATGACTGATTTTGAAGATTGAGTTTGTCTTGAAATTTAGAGTAATTTTTGTTTTAAATTTTTAAAAATGATAGTTGATGGTACTTTTATACTTGTAATTTCATGAAGTGTGTATGAGACATGCATAACTACCTTAGTAGTTCATGAACTTGATTATAATGATGTTCTATGTGAAAATATCATTTATTTATCAAACTTGATTAAATATTGTATTCTCTAGAAATTGTTTTTTTGAATATTTTATTAACGTTAATCGTTAGATGACGTTATCTTAAACAAAAATATTGTCTATTTACCGCTAGATTTTTATTAGTTGGACAAAACATAAATAATTTTTATGGGCATTCTTCGATTAATCAAACCCATGAAGAATGGATTTAGGGGTAGAACTTAATTTCCTGGTGGGGCATGGAATGGGTATGGGAAATGAAATTGAATTAAGAAATGAAGATATATTAGGTATACCCGTCTCTTAACTGTCGCATTGTCATTTCTATTGATTTTAGCTTTTGTGTTGTATTTTTGTAATAATTGGAGAAATTGTCAAAGAGAAAGTTCTGGAATCAAAGATGAAGAAAATTTAAAAGCATCAAAGTTGGCCTTAAATCACAAAGTAAATCAGGCCTTTACTATCTTCCTAAGCGGGGATTTTTTTTTTAAGGTTGGAGGGGTTATAAATTTTACCTCAACTATTATTATTAGGAGAAATTGTTGGCCGGTCTACTTTTTCAAACTTTTTTTCTCTCTAGTATACCTTTTTTTTTTTAACCGCTAAAATGCATTTTGAAAATTTTCTTCCTAAAATACCCTCAATAACATCGTTGTTTCAGATTTGAGATTCAAATTGATGTATAAATAATTTCATGTTGTTAATATAGTCTTTCCTCATGTTTGGGTATCAATTTTCATGCATAAAACACAAATTTGATCAAATTTAAATTTTTTGAGTTCATCCCGTTTTTCTTTATTCTTGAGCTGTTTTGACCACTTAAATCTCTGTTTTAAGCTTTGAATTTGTTTAAAATCAATCTCATATTATTATCCTAATTTAGTACTATATTTGTGCACAATTTTTCTACCAAAAAACACTATTTTTGAGCTTCAAATCAAGCTTGACAGTGTGTTGTCCGAAAACAGAGGAAGATGTTCTTGGACTGATTTAATTCGCCAATCGCATATCGGGCAACGCACGGGTTCGACCTGCCCAGTCAGGTCGCATGGGTCGAGGGGACAGCGTCCCTTGTGGGGGTTCGGGGGCAACGCCCCCGAAAGGTAAATGAAAACCAAGTTTTCTAAAGTGCGCTGCGATGATGCATCGCGATGCAGATATGGCTCATCGCGATGCATATATGGCTCATCGCGATGCAGGAGTTCTTTATCAGACTTATTAATGCGAATGATCCATATATGGCTCATCGCGATGCATATATGGCTCATCGCGATGCAGATATGGCTCATCGCGATGCAGGAGTTCTTTCTCAGACTTATTAATACGAATGATCCATATATGGCTCATCGCGATGCACATATGGCTCATCGCGATGCAGAAGTTCTTTATCAGACTTATTAATACGAATGATCCATATATGGCTCATCGCGATGCATATATGGTTCATCGCGATGCAGGAGTTCTTTATCGCGATGCTATATATGTTGAGTGTTACTGTAGCATCGCGATTGCAAAAGTGGTGCATCGCGATTACAAAAGTGGTGCATCGCGATTTGCAAAAGTGATGAATCGCGATGCTAAAGTGGTGCATCGCGATGCTTTGATTCCCTAAAGCGCGCTGCGTTGATCGCGATGCACCAATTGTTGCATCGCGATGCCCCAATTTGTTGCATCGCGATGCAAAAAGTGGTGCATCGTGATGCCAAAGTGGTGCATCGCGATGCCAAAGTAGTGCATCGCGATGCCATGGGTTACTGAAGCGCGCTTGTTTTTCTTTCATTAATGGCATAATCGTCTTTTCGCCCTAAAAATGCCTTTTTTCGATTTTAAAAAAAGATGAGTGGACTAGAGCGATTACAAATATTTGAAAAGGGACCGGCCTGTAATTCACCCTTATTATTATTACAGAAAATTATTGGCCGGTCCCATTTTTAAAAAGTTTAACCCCTAAAGTTCTTTTTTTTTTCTTAATCAGAAAAAGGCAATTTAATAATTTTCTTCCTAAAATGTCCCTATGCAACATGAACACTCTTTTATTTTAGAGATTCGTTAAAAAAAAATACACACACACACACAAACATAAAAAACATTTAGTTACATCAAAGAAACTGAAAACTTGTAAACCATTTCATGTTGTTAATATAGTCTTCCCTTATGTTTGGGGATCAATTTTCATGCCTAGAACACGAATTTGATCACAATTTGATTAAATTTGAATTTTCTGAGTTCATCTCGTTTTTCCTTGTTCTTGGACTATTTTGGACACTTTAATCTATGTTTTAAGCTTCGAATTTGTTTAAAATCAATCTCATATTGTTATCCTAACTTAGTACTATATTTGTGCACAATTTTTCTACCAAAAAAAATACTATTTTCGAGATCCAAATCGAGCTTGGCAGTGTGTTGTCCAAAACACAGAGTGAGATATTCTTAGACTGATTTTGGGACTTTAATAAATTATTTGAGTTTTTATTGACCAATCGCAGTATACTGGGCAACGCAACGGGGATCGACGTGCCCGGTCAGATCGCAGGGGTCGAGGGGACAGCGTCCCTTGTGGGAGTTCGGGGACAACACCCCCGAAAGGTAAACAAAAATCAAGTCCCCTTCATCAGTTGAAATTCAAACGGCGCCTTGATTGCTCATTGCGATGCCTTGGTTTGCTCATCGCGATGCATTGGTTGCTCATCGCGATGCCTGTGTTGCTTATCGCGATGCCTTGGTTGCTCATTGCGATGCCTGTGTTGCTCGTCGCGATGCCTTGGAAAACCAAGTCCCCTCCAGCAGTTAAAATTCAAACGGTGTCTTGATTGCTTATCGCGATGCCTTGGTTGCTCATCGCAATGCCTTGGTTACTCATCGCCATGCTTCTGTTGCTCATCGCAATGTCTTAATTGCTGATCTCCCGTCAACGTCCCTTCTTTCTTTTTAGCAATATCCAACCAAGGCACGCAACGTCTTTACTTCCCGGTGATAAGGGGCCTATTTCGCATCCTAAAAGGTTCGGGTGGGACCTTACGCCCCCGCCTAAGAGCGGCCGCTCATGATAACCGCTGCCAATTTCCTGCCTTATCCGACCACTCCCCATGGAATAATCAGTCTATTCCACAGCTATCCCCGATCTGATTCAGCAAGTCATTTTATTGAATGTGAAAAGCTAGCATCGGATCCAGGAACGGATGCTTTTCCCCGCTCGCTTTATCTCCCCTCACTTGATTAAGTGGACTCGAGGGAAGAAATCGTATCGAAGACATTACTGCTATCCCTCACAAGGCTCTTTTCTTTATGTTAAATCCGGTCTAAGTGGGGAATCAATTTCTAAAGTTTATCAAAGGAATAAGAATCCAAATCAAGTATTCAAATTACAAGTACATAGATAAGAATGAACCATGAGAAATTAATTGATTGGTTATTTAAAAAATGAATTTATTTTCTGAATACTTAATTGTAGCTATAATATTACTATTAATTCAGTGTTATCAGTGTAAAGCAGAACTTTAGTTAATGAGTGGCCTTGGATCTCAAGAGGAGAGAGGTATTACCTTTTCTTTTTGAAGAAGAAAATCGTTGGTCAAGAATGGGGGAGAAAATTAGCCGTGTGATTTTAGGGTTAGATGGGTTGGGAAGAGATAGGGTGTTTTTCTTGAGTAATTTAGGAAGCAATTCTCAAATTCATAGGCCGAGCATAGGTGTACCGCGGAAGTTGTCCAGGGAGGTGAATTGGATTGCATTATGAACGAATCACCTTATCGACCAAACCACAAAAAGTATGAGAGAGAGAGAGAGACGCACAAATAGAAAACAATAAACTCGAATAATTCACACTGATAGTTCCCAAATTCCTGATTTTTCTTGGCAACATATTGCAGAAACTATTTGGACTAGAGCATTTGAAGTTGAAGCCTATGTGAAGATACATACATGATGTATTTCTGATTCAAGTGAAATATCTGGAGTTACTGCTATCACAAATTTCTGATACAATAAAAATGACGTAATATAAGCTAAAAATTTGAAATGGCTTCATTTATATACATTTATATATCGAAAAATTATGACACTATTATACAGATTAATTCTACATTCAGTGTGGAACTAGGCTGCAATACCCAACTTGGTTCTAAGGTCTGCAATGCGGGAATTGACAAAAGAACTTATCTGATTCCAGAGAGAGAATTCAGATCCATAAAACCATACCCTCACCGATTTTTTTGATCCTCCTCTAACAAATTCCAGATCCCTGGCAACATCATACTTAGCGCTTTCATTATTATCAAGCATCGGCAATGCAACAAAACCCTGGGACTCGAGGTTTTTTATCCACCCTCGTAGTAGATAGTTGACAACCTGTATCAAAAAAAAAAAAAAAGTTAGAAGTCTCAATAATCTATGAATATGAAAAAGGCGAGAAAGGGACAGATTTGGCAGGTCACGGAAAAACCATGTTAAGCCTTATCCATGCATAATCAATTGAAGTTCAGATCTAAGCATACTCTTGTAAAATATATTTAATGTTTTACTGGATTAAGACCAAGGGTAACCCTGATAATTTGACATAATATTTGACATAGATGACTCTTCCAATTCAGTGAGTATTCTACAAGTCCATGACAGTTTTCACGAAATGCATAATGGGAAATGCTCAACTTGCATCAAAAGAATAAAGAAAATAGTGAAGTGATTGAATGGTATAAAAAGAAATGTAATTATAGTCGTAGCATCTAAACATTTAAAACATTGTCCATTTACTTTATGTAAACCCCTGGTGTAAGCATACTGGTTAAACGAAAAAGTATGTTCATATAATAAGTAGCTTTTGCCTCCCCTGAGGTTTCCTATAAGGCCTCTAATTAATCCAATTTCTATAGTGAGATTCTGAATGTGGTTGTGTTGTAACTGATTATAAGTCAGGGTTTCGGTTGTGGAGGGTGATCTTGGAGGATATTCAGGGTTAGAGTCTGGAGGCGCAGCAGTAGTCATTAAGGAGCACCTAAAGAGAGGTAGATGGAATTTGATGTCTAAAATATATAGCCAGTAATGTTGAGCTCAACAAACTATATGGTGGAATAAAAAAGAAAAGTTTTGGTCCTATGCCCCCAGCTAACCCGTGCCTAACGAGTGTTTCATAGGTTGCGGTTGGGCCAACAGCCTAACAGTTGAGGTTGGGTTGCACTTGGCCGGACTCAACATGTCATAGCTTCTGTTGCTAACATCTAAGTTCATATCAGCTCAGCCTGTGCAAGTTCCGATCCACAGATGACTTTTCGAAACAAAGGTGTTGACTGTTGAGTGTTAGACAATAGACATCACTCCTAGATATTTTTTAGAACCCTGACATTAGAAAATATGAATCCTCCTTAATTAGGAATAAACTCTAAATGGCGCTGCAAATTCTTCTTCACCTGCGCAGAGCTATGCTTCAAAAAGTGATATTGTTAAATTTCTGCACTTCGCTCATGAGCCTACCCTGCCACAGACCACAATGCTAACCCCAGGGGAAATCAATTTATACAGAGAGAGAACATGATAAATGGGAACAACGAACCCATGAGCATTTCACCACCAGCCACCATGGAGTTGCAACCATATTATGTTTTCCAATTTATTTTGTATTTCTCTCTTTCAAACTTCCTTTGATTTAGTCTATTTCCTTAGACACTTCTTCTCTTCTCTGCAATACGGGGTCAAAGGAGAACAGAAAAGAAAGGGAAGCTAGAATTCGCTTTGTTTGAGCATTATGTAAAGTTGTTACATGTTCTATTTAAAACAGAGGAAAACGAAAAGAAGAAGGCACATATTTTACATTAAAGTGGAAATTTGTACCCTTCGCTTCTGGTATAAATTAAACAGGATATTAATCTAACCTGAATTAGTGGAATGAACTTTAACTAAGTAAAGAAGTCAAACAAAGTACAACTTCATAGACAAGTTATTGACATTGTGCAG
This sequence comes from Platycodon grandiflorus, assembly GCA_016624345.1. Classification (NCBI taxonomy): domain Eukaryota; kingdom Viridiplantae; phylum Streptophyta; class Magnoliopsida; order Asterales; family Campanulaceae; genus Platycodon; species Platycodon grandiflorus. The sequence continues at coordinate 20,299,957 of CM028368.1, forward strand.
TCCAATCTGATTAAGAATGATGCTTAAATTCATCATACCCACTAATATTTAGCCTTTGACAGGAAAAATTTATCAACATTCATATTCGGGATATCAGAAAACCCAAAAAGGGATAACGAAACAAGAATGAAAAATAAAATCTACGAGCTTTAGTGATAGTTACTGCACTTAATTTTCAGATAATCACATAGTAAAAAGTTTTGCGGAGGTATGTTTCCTTTTCTAAAGGAAAGACTCATAAAATTATACCTCCAGTCCCAATTGAAGAGGTAAAATACCCTAATTAACCTGTGGCCCCAATTTCAACTTGCTTTAGTTCATATTACATGATTATTCTCAAAGACAAACTCATAGGCTATTGAGGTCATCATGCTAAAGAAAAGTCTCGCAAAAAGGAAATTTACCTCTTCATTTGGGACAAACTAAAAGGGAAAGTGCACCTCTTCAGTTGGGACGGAGGGAGTATACCTCTTCAAGAGGGAGAGTTAATAATCATTACTTCAAGTATGAAGAGTTAGACTTTTCTTCATAAATTGGCCTTTTATTTCTCTTTTCATTTTTCCTTCCAATGCCGTGCAGTTACTGAGATCCAAATGAAGCATTAAACTTTTGATCTTTTATTTATTTATTTATTATTTTTTTGGTGAAACAACCAAGCATCAGCCAATAACCAACTGCGTAGTAGCTCTAAAAATTGGAAACATGTCTTGAAAGGTTCAACACTAATAGAATTAGTTTTGAAGAATCAAAATCAATGCCTTTGTCAAAGTTTTCAAGTTTAATCATCATTCATTTTTTTTAAATGAACACCAATGGCCACTGCTTTCTTCCAAAAATGCAGTGCTTAAATTAACTTACGAACCTCAGGAACTTCATCATGAGGACAATGCCCTGCAGGGCTGATCTGGTAATAGGGAGCTTCAGGAATCTGCCGCTTCACTTGTAGACCCCAGACAGGTCTCACCCAGGGGTCCTCTTTTCCATAAATGAGACAAATGGGTACTTTGTTTGTATGACACCTAGAAATTTACATGATTTAAAATCTTTAGCTGGAGCACAATAAGGAACATTCTACATAATATTATTTCTCTCTTTTTCAATTGCATAGAGCCTACCTAGATAAAGCCTCCCTGAACGATAATTCTCCCTGAGGCGCAAACATGATAGAGGCAAATGATGCAGCAGCTGCTGGATGTTCTGTTGTTTCAAGTATACGAGAAAACACTTTATCAACATTTGTTGAATGATCTGCATAAACTTGCTTAAGTATTTCTCTGATACTTTCAGGATCACGTATTTTCTGCCAACTGAAAAGCAGAAAAACCAAACAAGAAAAGAAGAAAGTTTATATCAGTTGTATCCAAGCAACAAAGGAATAGGGGAAGCAGTAAGAGCTTTTCCCCTTGGACTAAAAACAAAGTGTTTCCTGATTCCTACCAGTCTTAACATAAATTTATAAAATAAAGATAATTGAAACTTAAAACACCATGCTGTAAAGCAAGATCTAGACTACATCAGAAACTAGTTTTACGAATGGGTGTAATCACACACAAAAAAGGGGATGACAAGAGCTTGATCAGAAGATGAAATGTAACTTACACAATTTCTATAAGCTTTATGACACTGGCAGGAAGAGGAAATGTCCCAGCCCATGGAAATATTCTTGAAAGTGTTGGAGATTTTACAGGATTTGGAAGGAATCCCCAAAATGGGGTTGCATTGAGCAGTGTGACACCCTTCACCAATTGAGGGTTACATGCTGCGAAGTAGAGTGCAACAAATCCTCCAAGTGAGTTCCCCACAAGATAAACTGGTTCTTTAATAACCTGTAACAGAATGGCGTTACAAAATTCATAATCACAGCTTAACGCCAATCACTTCTCTGGAACTCAAGAGTAACTGCTCAAAATATTATGAAAGATACATAAGATCAATATGAAGATTTTGTGTATCACAAGGATATGTTTTTATTATCATGATAGGTTAGTGCAATAGCATTTTGCAACAACAAGATCCCACAGACAATGACATAAACTCAAATTATGATATGACGCTTCATCTGACCAAGTTATATTACCAACTAATATTGCAACAGAAGATAAAGTACAGTTGTTGTGTACCTCTTCTACGAAATATCGAACTTGCTCCTGCCAAAGATCAATTGAGTAAACAAGATCACTTGCCCAAGGTTCAGTTTCATCTCCAAAGCCCCACACAGGATTCTCCCTTTCTGATTCATCTCCATTCTCGAACTGATGAGTAGGATCCTCACTTGGCAATGACATACCTTGACCAAGAAAATCCACTGCCCATACTCCAAAATCCTGACCCAGATCCTTTAATTGCTTCTCATAGTGAAAGGAACCAACACCAAAACCAGGAAGAAAGAGCACCTGTGGCGCATTAACATTTTCCGACCCTGACCTTTCATAATGAACATTGAGCTTGGGCTTCCACTCCCAAGTACCACTGCTAACTGGAGCACTAGAGTCACCACCAGGCAAACCCGGAATCAGAGCTTTAGGTATGGATCCCCCAATTTCAGTAACATTTCTTAGACTTCCTTCCCCTTTGATAACATACGCACCATAGCTTTCACTTGAGACACTTGAATCAGCATTCTGCACCTCTCTAACAGCATTAAGAGATACAGAACCTTGATTTTGGTCTAGGCTGTTCAAGCGGAACCGACCTCGATTAGAATTATGAGAAGAACCCCCATCCAATTTAGCTGAAACACAAAGGAATCGTTGTTTTGTTCCAACAAAAAGTTTTGACGGATGTGAAGCTAGGCTTTTCTCGGCCAAAGTCTGTCTCAAACTTACAATAGCACAGTGGGGCGCCAAATGGCAGGACAAAATTTCCATATCAATCCTGATTTCTGAAATGAACAACAAAAGTGAATGATTTAGGATTTTAACTACAATCCAACATAACTTACATCAAGTTCCACACTCTTACTCACACACACACACACACACACACACAAACCCCCGAATAATGCGCGCCGTTTCAAAACAAACGAACTCTCCCTCCACTGAACAAACTAAAGAAATTTAATAGACAGAACACAGAGTGAAGCAAGGACTTGCTGTACCGTAAAATAGTAGAAGAAGAACAGAGAGACACGACTTGAACTTTCCAGACTCCACTTGAGTCTCTTTGATTGTTTTATTCATACTTAAATATACACAATGACTTGAAGGTTAAGCAATTAATCTAATCTAGGTAACTAGTTATACAAGGAAGTAAGTGAAATCTTTCCTATACATAAAAGCTACTCAAATCAATTTACAATCAATTATTATATATACATAGGCAATCACGGGATTGCCTTAATTAAAACTGAATTTGAAATTTATCTATCACCCTCCCGCAAGCCAAGCAGGACATGGTTGAGTTGAGCTGCAGCTTGGAAGACAGGAGCTGAAGCCGAGGTCGAGCTAGTGCCTTTGTAAACATATCTGCGAGTTGATCCCGGGTGGAGACATACGAGATGCGAAGAAACCCACGATTTTGTAATTCACGGACGAAATGATAGTCAATTTCAATGTGGCGGGTACGAGCATGAAACACAGGATTGCGCGACATATGAATTGCAGAGATGTTGTCACAGTGAAGTACCGGGGAAGGAAGCAAAATACCCAACTCGCGATATAAGTACGAAAACCAACGAAGTTCAGAGGCAGTTGTAGCAAGGGCACAATACTCAGCTTCGCTACTTGATCGAGACACCGTTGATTGTTTCTTGGCAGTCCAAGCGACGAGATTGGGTCCAATAAAAACGCAGGCACCTGTTGTCGAACGTCTATCATCTGGTCCCCTGCACAATCGGCATCGGAGAAGGCTTGGAGTGACAGATTAGAGGATTTTTGGAATGATAGACCCATTGAGATCATGCCTTTGACAAAACGAAGCACACGCTTCACAGCCTGTAAGTGTGTACATGGGGCGTGCATATATCGGCATACTTGGTTAACCGAAAAAGCAATGTCAGGCCGGGTGAGTGTGAGATACTGCAGTCCCCCAACCATACTTCTATACATCGAAGCATCCAGAAGAGGATCACCCATATTAGTCGAAAGATGAGACCCAGCAACTAAAGGTGATGAAGCTAGCTTGCAATTTTGCATTTGGAATTTGTGGAGAAGTTCGGAAGCATACCGGGCTTGGCTAAGAGTGAGAGACTGAGTTGTGCGAGTGGCCTCAATACCAAGAAAGAATCCCAAAGGGCCAGGTCGACGGCTCTCAAAAGTGGAACAAATGTTATCAACCACCTGCGCAACCTTGGTAGACAAGGTCCCTGTGACAATAATATCGTCCACGTATACAAGTATAGCAACAGTTGATGAAGAAGTGTGGCGTATAAACAGTGAGCTATCCGACTTACTGTTGAAGAACCCCAAACTGAGCAGAAAGTCATGGAGCCGTTGGAACCACGCGCGAGGAGATTGCTTGAGGCCGTAAATAGCTTTGTGAAGTTTACACACAAAAGATGGGTTTTGTTGGTCAGCGAATCCAAGTGGTTGTGACATGTACACTTCTTCGTGAAGAATCCCATTCAAAAAGGCATTCCGAACGTCCAACTGTTGAATATCCCAAGACCGAGAGTGTGCAATGGCTAAGATGGACCGGATGGTTGGTGGTTTAACCACCGGACTAAAGGTCTCATCAAAATCGACACCCTCTTGTTGCGTATACCCTTGAGCGACTAAGCGAGCCTTGTGTCTTTCGATGTCCCCGTTTGCCCGACGTTTAATTTTGAAGATCCACCGGCTACCGACAACATTCATGGTGGGAGTGCGAGGGACCAAAGACCATGTGCCATTTTTGATCAGAGCAGTCATTTCTTCGGACATGGCTTGCTGCCATTGAGGAAGAACAACCGCTTGTTTGAAGTGACGAGGTTCAAAGTCAAGAGATGAACTGGAAGTGACGACCAATGCACTGGGGAGGGGGTGTTTATACATAATGTCATTCACACTTTTGAACTTCAAGGGAGGTGTGGATGTCGTGCTATCAGACTGCTGTGGAGAGAGAGAGAAGGGCACTGGACTGTTGGGAAACACAGGCCTGGAGTGTTGCTGGGCAACAGGCTGTTGCGGGAGTACAGGAGTAGTGCTGTGCTGAGGCCCATCGTGAGGAGCAGGGGGCGTGCTGGGCATGGGCTCAACAACCATTTGTTCAGCAGAATGAACCGGCCCTGTGATTGGAGAGAACACAGGTTCAAACTGGGAGGAAGCCTCAAGTCCCTGGGTGTTGGAGCTGGGCTGGGCAGTAACATAGGTGTGAAAGCTAGGCTGCAAGATGTCAAGAGGCTGCTGGCTAGGGTCAGATGAGGGCCGGCTTGGGCCAGGAGCAAAGGGAAAAGTCTTTTCATCAAATAAGACATGTCTCGACACATAAACTCGGCCTGTTGAGCTGTCTAAGCAACGATAGCCTTTTCGCACATTATCGTATCCCAAAAAAACACAAGGTTGGGATTTAGGCATTAACTTGTTAGAGTTGTATGGAACCAAGTACGGAAAACACAAACAACCGAAACATTTCAAAAAACGATAGTCGGGTGCTCGTTTTAGCAAACGTTGAAACGGTGATACATATTGAAATTGTTTCATAGGCAGACGATTTATGAGAAAAACGGCCGTGGAGAAAGCTTCTAGCCAAAATTTTTGTGGCACATTAGATTGAGATAACAGACACAAACCCATTTCAACTATGTGACTGTGCTTTCTTTCAACAATACCATTTTGTTGAGGTGTGTAAGGACAAGTGAGTTGGTGTCGAATCCCATGTTGCGTAAGAAAGACTACAAATTTCCTATTAACAAATTCCCCATCCTCATCTGTTTGTATGGTTTTAATGGTGTGAATAGTTTTTCGAGACAACTGGTTTTCAATTTGTGTTTTGAAGCAAGAGAAAACAGACAGAACGTCTGACTTGTGTTTAAGAGGAAATAATCACACAAAGCGAGAATAATCATCTACTATAGAGAAATAATAACGAAAACCACTAAATGAAGTTACGGGAGAAGGACCCCATACATCCAAGTGTAGCATGTCTAAAGCTTGACTAGAATTAAAGGTACGAAAACCAAAAGGAAGCTGACTCGATTTGCCGAAAGGGCATACATGACACATAGTATTGAGCTTAACAGAACCGCTAAGCGGAATACTAACTTTATTGACTAAGGTCTCGAACACTTGAGAGGACAGGTGACCGAGACGAGCATGCCATGTTGAAGACGTAGCACGTTCACCAATCAACGCTAGAGGACTTGTGTTGGAAGACGGAGTGAAGGCCAAGTGATACAGTCCACCCGAGCTATGCCCAGAAAGAATGGTCCGCTTCGTCTTGTTGTCCTTCACACGAAACCCAACAGCATCAAGTTCAAAGAAGCAATTGTTATCGAAAGAAAAACGATTAATAGATAACAAAGATTTATGAATAGAGGGGACACACAAAACATTGTTTAAATGAAACTTACGACCATGATTAGAAAAGTGAGAAGAACCGGTGTGAGTAATTGGCAAACCAACCCCATTGGCAATAGTAACCGAATCCTTACCCGAATATGGAGTGTATTGTGACATGCCGTTGGTTGATGACGTCATGTGATTTGTCGCACCGGAATCCAGGACATATGAAACTGGGACCATGGGAGACTGTGAAGGATACGCCATAGGGTATGGATTTTGGTACATGGGTGAGTAACCAAACTAGCCAGAAGGCTGGGGCATGACAGGATGATGATTGGCTATGTAAGCACTATTACCACGATGATTGCAAGTTTGAGCTGTGTGACCCGGACGATGGCACAGTTGACAATTAGTATTTGGGTCTGAACTGATGAAAGGATTTTGTGGGAAATAAGGCGAGGGAGAACTTGGGTTTGGATTAAATGGCAAAGAAAATTGAGATAATGGAGGAGTGGGGAGAAGACCACGCCCCCTACCCGAATTAGCTTTCCACCACTTCTTTCCTCTCCCTCTTCCTGAACTACCGCCCCCTCGTTGGTTGGGAAATTGAGGGAAGAACCCAAAAAAGGGAAAAACAGCACCCCCACCTGAAGTCAGGCTAGGATTTTGAGGGGCAGCATTGGTGGGATTGGGTTGCTGTGGTGTGGTGTGGTGTTGGTTGGTGCGGCTGCTGTGGGAGAGTGGTTGGCAACAAGAGCTATGGTGGTGGTATTTGGTGTGGTTGAGTATTTGAGTTGTAGGGTCTCTTCTTGAAGAAGCAGATCTTGTAGGTCTTCAATGGAAGCCGTGGTTTGAGAATTTTGGACAGTGACAAACTCCTTAAAGGAAGGTCCTAAACCACCTAGTATACGCCTTTTTAAGGTTTGTAGAGTAACCGGGTCTCCAGCTTTGGTGAGGGCATTGGCTAGGGTCTTAGCCCGAAGAATGTAGGCTTTTATGGTCATTTCGGAGGTGTGGTTATGGTCATGAAACTCGTCTTGAAGTTTTTGAAGATGAATAATAGAGGTGACTCCGAACTCCTTACCCAATAATACCCAAGCTTCAAGGGCAGTGGTACACGGAATAACATAAGGATGGATGTTGGAGCTCACCGTGGCCTTAATCCAACCTAACACTAAGCTAGAGGCCTGGACAGAATACTCATAGGCTGGGTTGATAGTGGACTGATTTTCTAGGTGTTTTGGGGGAAGAGTGCTCTCAACAATGGTGAAGGTAAGCCTATGCATCTGGAGTACAGAAATGAAGAGAGAACACCAGTTAGAGTAATTCTCTGTGTTGAGATGGCAGTGAGCCATAAAAGACTGGATATTGAAAAAGATTGGAAGCGAGTTTGGGGAAGTATTTTCAGGCACGTCGGTTGTTTTTGGGTCTAGAACCCTGGGGTTTTTTGATGAATTAATAGAGTCTCCCATGATCTCAATACTGCTTTGATACCATGAACAAACTAAAGAAATTTAATAGACAGAACACAGAGTGAAGCAAGGACTTGCTGTACCGTAAAATAGTAGAAGAAGAACAGAGAGACACGACTTGAACTTTTCAGACTCCACTTGAGTCTCTTTGATTGTTTTATTCATACTTAAATATACACAATGACTTGAAGGTTAAGCAATTAATCTAATCTAGGTAACTAGTTATACAAGGAAGCAAGTGAAATCTTTCCTATACATAAAAGCTACTCAAATCAATTTACAATCAATTATTATATATACCTAGGCAATCACGGGATTGCCTTAATTAAAACTGAATTTGAATTTTATCTATCATCCACCAAGTGAAGTTCATAGTATCAATCCTAGTCAAGTCATGAACTCCTACTAGTTTAAAGATTCTTGAAGCTCAAACAAAGTACTGGGTTTGCTCTGTTTCGACTTTCGATCAAACGAGTTCACTTCTTTAACTAGTTCTTGAATTAATATACAGCATAAAAAAACACTCAATTTCCTCAATTCTAAAACAGCTTCGCGCATAAAAGTAAGATTAATATAAGTTCAATCAGATTACCCAACAAAAAGAAAAAGAAAGAAATCAATCCAAAACCATCTTATTGGCAACTTGATCGACAAGACTATCAACATAGTAAATTTCTACTCACTTAATAAACAACAATTTATCAAAATTCCCATATCTCAATTTTTAAATCCATGGAAAAAAAAATTTACAGAAATTAGAAATATGAAGTGAGTTACCTCTAAATTAGCAGAGGAGAATAGTCATTAACTAGACTCCAATAAGTTGGGAAAGTTGAGGATTTCTATATATAATGAGAAAGGGAGTGGAGAGTTTGAGTTGCTTGTAAGGTTGGGTGTTGTTGAAAAGAAAGGCCAAGACAAGAAAAACGAAAATTGATATATTCCTAATATTGGGAAAATAGAGTTAAAAAAGTTTTCATTTTCAAAGACAAAAGTGGGGAAGACGTACACGCAAAAATCGTGGAACTTGACAGATTCGACTGTCTGTGTAGTTTCTTCGCTGGGCAGTGGGCGGGTCAGGAAGGCCAGTGGTGTCCAAATTCCTACCCCTTTTTTTTAGCCCTACGGTTAGGTTATAACCCTACGGTTAAGCCCCACGGCCCCACCTAAACTGTTTAATCCTTTCTTTCATTTTAAAATAATTGTCTGTTTTAGATAGTTTTTTTTTTTTTCAAAATAAGTATTCTTTTAGAGCACCTGGAGTCGATCAATCCTGGACATGTGTAGTCGCGCGTGGTGAATCTGGCAAGGCTAATCCACCAGCAAAGAGTTAGCCAAGACTAAGTCATTCCCGGGGAATGTCCGGTTGTCATCTATTACACTAATTCATTCTCTCAAGGACCAGCCTTGGCCTCGGTGTGGAAAATTGACTCCTTAACGCTAGAAAACACTGGCGGATGACTTCTCTTTTTAAAGAGTGGTTGGTGCGGCGTCTTCCAAAATTATGCCATTGGGATCTTTCATTTTATGGTATTTAATTGCAGATCGGATCCTCTATTTCAAAATGGTGTTTCATCTCCTATTTCAACCGTTGGATGTGCGCCACTTGTATGGGCAGTCTCTTAAATCCAGCTGGGAAGGTTACTTTCATCAATCACGTCCTCCATTCTATCACTGCCTTTCAAATTGCCATCCTTGATCCCCTTCTCGCCGTCATCAAAGCAATGGAGACTTTATATACGCTATTTTTTTGTTGGGCCAAGTAGAAGGGCGAAACAAATCTCATTGGATCTCGTGAACTAATTAATTGTTGTCGCCCTACTTCGGAGGGTGGGCTCGGTATTCGTTTGGTAAAAGACATACTCCAAACATACTCCATAAGCCTTTGGTGGAGGTTTAGAACTCAATTTGGTCTCTGGGCTCAATTTATGCGAGCCAAATACTGTCGCTCTGATCACCCAACACAAACTCAATTTGCTGGCTCTTCTGTATGGCATAGAATGCTCCTAGTCCGCCCAATTGCTGAGCAACATATCCATTGGCTTATAGGTAAGGGGAACTACTCAATATGGCATGATTCTTGGTTGTCTGAGATGTATTTTCCCAAGCCTACAGACTGCACTATCCATATAGTTCGTGATCCTTTCCACACTTCTTCCTAACTCAACGCTCCTGCCAAAATTGCTCTAAGTGAGCAGGCTATTCAAGCTGTGATGCGTCAAAAGGTTTTCATTTCGGATGAGGATGATACTCCCTACTAGACCCTCAACAGCAATAGCTCATTCTCTCTTTCTTCTGCTTGGCAAATTGTGAGGCAAACTCGCCCAATTCTTTTTTCGGCGAAATTCACGTGGCATAAATTTATTCCCTGGCAGATTAGCATATTTCTTTGGAAACTTTTATTATTCAAACTTCCTCTTCTCGAAGGCCTATGGAAAAAAAAGTATTCAATTAGTTTCCAATTGTGCTTGCTGCCTAGCTGGTAATGTGGAATCATTTTCACATGTTTTTATCACGAGCAGTACTGCCTTGGCAATCTGGCAGCCTTTAACCATGATTATGGCGTCCAAGTGACCCCTTACTCAATTCAGCAAATTTATTTTGCTTGGTGGCTTCAACCAAAGCCTTCTATTATCCATATTCAGTTATCATCTTTGATTCTCAGGGAACTTTGGAAGCATAGAAACTAAGCTATATTCGACAATATCATCAGCCTAGTTCATGTTCTAATCACTGCAATAAAACAAAACTTATACATTATTCTTGTTGCTGCCAAGCCAATTATGTTTTACCCTGCACTAATGGTTGGGGTTGTATGCTAGATCACTTGATCACGACTGGGAGGAGAAAGAAAGTTACTATCATTCCTATCCATTGGCTTAAGCCCCCGATTAATAGAGTAAAACTAAACTAAGATGGCGCTTCCAGAGGCAACCCGGTCCCAGTGCAGGAGGGGGTATTATTCGAGATGCAGATGGCCATATGATTTTTGCCTTCTCTTTGTATTGAACATAGTGAGGAGACAATGAAAATGAAGTTGATGAACACAAGGCAGCAGCACACGCTAGCTGCAGTCAAATCTTCCATCACAATCTCATGCCTTCGCAGTGATTTACAACTACACCAAGCAACTGCAGTGGATATAAACGATGCCGTTTGGAGATAATAGACGGTTAAGTTAGTTATTTAAGTGAATGGCAGTTTAGTATTTGTACCTACCATGGGAATATTGTAAATAGTAGGTTTTGTCAGTTAGTTTTTGTAGAACTGTGCTTTGGTTAGCTATTCCTTTTCAAGTGCGATTAGCTTGGTAATGATGCTTGTAATCTTTCCTGGAATATTCAATCGAAGATCAATATATGTTCTTCCCTCTTTCTCTCATTTTCTCTCAATTCGTTAATCTTCTTGACATGTTATCAGAGCCATAGATTCGTTTTTTATTGCAGTAATTCTTCCTTTCCAGAACTATGAATCTATTCTATCGCTCATTGATATTGAGAGTATTCTGTGATCTTTGAGAGGTTTCTTTTGTGTTGACAAATTCGAGTTTTCATTAAAAGTTCCTGAGATCTTCGTGATTCCAATTGGAAAGAACATCATGGCTAGCATAAACACAGATCAATCGCAACTCCAACAAGTGAAAACAGAGGAAGAAATGCAAATATAGCCTCAATGGAGATTCCGATTGATTCAAACATGCATCCTCTCTTCATTGACAACAATGATCATCCAGGTCTGATTCTAATCTCAACAAAACTTACTGGAAGTGATAAACTATAGCACTTGGGCTAGATCTTTACAGATTTCTTTATCTGCTAAGAACAAGTCATGCCTTATTAATGGCACTTTTCCCACCCCTGATGCAAATTCCATTTTGTTTCCTCTTTGGGCTCGCGTTAAAGTTATGGCCATATCATGGATTTTTAGTGCTGTATCTGAAGATATTAGTAGTAGTTTACATTTTGTTTCTTCAGCATATGTTGTTTGGAATGAATTGAAGGAGAGATACGCAAATATCGATGGTCATAGACTATTTTAATTAGAAAAGGATTTGCATATGTTAGAACAAAGTGATGGTTCTATAGAGTCTTAGTGCAGCCTTGGATACTGTCACAGCCTGTTGTTGTAATAGCTGTGCTTGTGGTGCTGTGAAAGCCCAAGAAATAAGAAAGCAAAGGAAGAAACTCATGCAGTTTCTCATGGGTTTGCATGATAGTTTTACTAATGTGAGAGGGCAAATACTCAGGATGAAACCATTGCCTACTATTGGTGAGACCTATTACATGGTGAGGCAGGAAGAATCACTGAAAGTGGGGTGTATACCAGAATTAATATAGTGTTGTGGCTAATATTACCAAAAACTGTCATGACCAAGAAAGCATGGCATGTTTTAACATGGCATCTTCTAACTACAGGCCAGTGAATAAAGGTGGTCAATCCTATGTGAAAGCTCCTTTTAAGAAGGGAATTTATTGTAACTATTGCAATAAAGAGAGACACACTAAGGCTGAATGTTACAAACTTCATGGATTTCCAGTAGGCCATCCTATGAACAAAGCAAGACAATTCAAGGGCAATAATGGTAGTACTGAAGGGGGTAAATTTCATAATGAAGCTAAGGCAATGCAGGTGCAGAATAAATCAAATGGGAAAGAATCTCTGAGTGATATTGAGATGCTGAAATCACAGCTAGGCCAAGTCCTTACCATGCTAAAGGGGAAAGATCACCCAGATCAGGATCACCTTGCAGCATTTGCATCCAGCTCAAATGTTCATTGTGCTGGTATGACTTCTTCTATTAGCTGTTATGACAGGTTTGTGGCATCAATTCATCATGTTAATTTTAATGCATGGGTAATAGATTCAGGTGCAACTGATCACATTTGTACTTCTTTTGATTTAATGCATTCCATTGTTGAATTACCTAAACCCATTATCCTTTCACTTCCCAATGGAAATCGTGCCACAGTTCTTCACAAAGGCTCAGTAAATTTGACTTCTAAACTTAGCCTGCATGATGTCCTTTATGTTATACTTTTAAACTCAATTTGCTTTCTGTTCCCAAATTACTTGCTCAAACATCTTGTGTTGTGCACTTTACTAAAACAAAATGTATCTTCCAGGACCAGTTGAAGAAGACTATAGCAACTAACGAAGTAGAACACATTACTACAGTTATCTTTGTCATTCGATAAACGAACTACTAAGAAATTTGTGCCACAAAGATGCACAATTTCCTTTTCTTTGTACAATTTTTCCAACAGTATGTGCACTTCATCAAGGAGTCCAGTGGCTTTTTTCTCAAGAAAATGCTACATCCACTTAAAGAGTACCAAAAATGTTGCACCTAATGACATAGCAAAAATGTTGGATTTCGGTTAAATTTTTAAATCAAACATTTGCCGCTTTATGGTATATAGGGTCTGGTCAAAAATTTAACCAAAATTCAACATTGAATTTGGGTGCCATGCCATTAGGAGAAACATTTTTGGTACTCTTTAGGTGGATGTAGCATTGCCCTTTTTTTCACGGTCATGAAAAAATGGAGATGGACTCAAAGATCATTTATGACTGCCTCATTAAGGGCTCCAAACCGCCATAGAAATGTTGGAATTTTATCAAGTCCATCCTCATTTATGCATAACATTACTCTTTTATCAAATCCATCCTCTCGATGCATAGCGTAATGGACCTCACTTTTCAACATTGTTATCGAGAAGCGAACTCCATTACTGATAAGCTTGCTAACCTCGGATGCAGCCAATCTTCTGACAGAGACCTCATAGATGTCCAATTTTGCCCCTTCAATTAGAGGCAGTATTACTTTAGACATCCTGGGTGCCCCGAACCTTCAAATATCTTAAGAGTGTCTTTTGCATCTTCTTGTGTACAATTTGATTTGCAATGACAATCTTAATTCTTTCATTGAGTTAAATAGTATTTATACAAGGTATTAACATATAAAAAATAAGGCAACAATCTCCTAATTATGCTAGGAATCAACTATTGACATATAAAAGAAAAAGGAAACAATCTCCTAATTATGGCAGGAAACCTGCTCCTCCTTGGACACCCCCAGATGTGGCCGAGGATGTGGTAACATCTTTCACGACATCCATCACTCCCCCTCAAGTTGGACGGTACAGATCTCGAACCCCCAACTTGCCAACCAAAAAATGAAAACAATCTGCTCCAAGGGGCTTAGTAAAAATGTCAGCAACCTGGTTTGTCGTTGTGACATAGTGTTGTTCAATGTCTTGAGAGTCCACCCGTTCACGAACGAAATAATAGTTCATTTCAACATGTTTTATGCGCTCATAAAAAATGAGATTCTTCGCAATATGTAGTGCAGCTTGATTATCACAGAAAAGTGGTGTGGCCTCGCGCTGAGGTGCATCAAGATCAATCAACAACCACCGTAACCACAAAAGTTCACTTACCGTTGCGGCCATAGCCCTGTATTCCGCTTTGGCAGAGGAACGAGAAACAACTGATTGTTTCTTCGAGCGCCAGGAGATCGGGGCGCCACCAAGGGATATGAAATAGACTGTATGGGAACGTCGAGACATGGGACAACCTCCCCAATCGGTGTCACAATATGCAGCTAAACTCAAGGAACCATCGATTGGAAGAAGGAGTCCCTGACCTGGGCTTGTTTTTTAGAGATTAAGTGACAGTTTTAATAGGAGAAAACTACTGGGAGTGGGACTCTTAGTAGAGAACGTGGACTCTATTTTGGGGGAGATAGTTAGTAAAGGAGAGGATAAAAATTAGAATAAATGGTTGGAAAGAAGAGGACGGACAATTCAGAAAATACAAAAGAGGGAGACGACTCTCTCTCTCTCTTCCTTCAGCATCGAAAGGTGCGGAGCAGCCTAGGAGAAAAGAGAAACGCGCTGGAATCCGATTGTGTAAGTTTGCCTTTGAATTAGAGTTGTAATTAGTTTAATTCTCCAATCAATGAACAATTGAAGTTTCGTAATTTGACTACTGTGAGATCGAATTGGTGATTATTCTTCTTTAATTATAAGTATTTCTTCGTTCTCTACTCTTCACGTTGCATGAATGTTGTGATTTATGATTGTTGTGACTAGTTAATGTTCAGGGCCCAGATTTTAATTAGCACAATTGTCTATTGCTAGTTGAAACCACTGATCCGTAATTATCTTTGGGTTTTAACGAAGTGGCAAGTAACACACCTTTTAAACATCACAAGCATAATCGGACCGTGTTGAGGGAGCAAATAATCTAGATTAAATGATAGTGCTTCAGTATGCATTGTTTAGAATCGGGTCTCTCTTTTCTTAATGCTTTCAAAACATTAAATCCTACAAGCGTCTCGGGGGTTGCCTTTTGATTAGAGTAGTAATTAACGAGCTTCTCTTAATTATCGAAACTGCAAGGAGAGATTGGGTGTTAGGCGTTTGTCGACATCTATAACCAGTTTATTTGATATTGAATGAGGCATTTTTGCATCAACGATCAGTTGTGAAATTCGAGATGGAAATTGGTTCATTGGCTGGAACTTTATTTATTTTATATTTTGTTTATATTAAGTCACTAAAAATCAGTTTTAATTTAATCTTTCGATAATTAGTAGTTTAGATAAATATCCTTATTGAAGCTTTTATTTGTTCTGTCGCAATTGTTAAAGAAACACATACGACGTTCCTTATGGATACGATCCCGACTTACCCTATACTCATTTATTCAAAAATAGGAAATTAACTTTGACGGTTTGACACTCGTTACCCTCTCCGCTTTGTCATAAGAATAACAATGGCGTGCCACCACAATGTACAGAATATAATTGACAACATTGCCCCTACTTGCCGATAAGAATTTATTACACTAATAAACAAGTCTCCGAGTAGCTAATGCCGTACGTCCAGCTTCATTAATTTGTTGCAAAAGGTATTGAACGCCATCCATCTCGAATTTGCACCTTAGCTTCTCCATCATCATTTGGTACGTAAGAGGGGTGTGTTTCAAAATTTTTGAATTGGCTATTGATTTGAAGTACTCAAAGAATAAAGTAGAGCCCGTTTGGTACAGCATTAACAAAACGCAGTGTTTTAAAAACGTAGCGTTTTAAAAAACGCAGCGTTTTAAAAATGGAGGTCTTTCCTTATAAATACGTTTGGGATATCACTTTAATACGCAGCTTTTTTTTTCTAGTAGCGTTTTAAAACCTGCGTTTTGGGAGAAAGCTGGAAATTCCAGCGTTTTAAAAAGCAGCTGCGTTTTGAAAACGTTGCGTTTTCTGCCGCAGTATTGAAACACATTTTTTGCAAATAAGCTGCGTTTTATCCCTGCGTTTTAGCCAAAACGCTCGACCAAACGGGCTCGTAGTCTCTTTCATGCATGTCGACTTAGAACTTTTTATTTACAAACGTCACGTTATTATATATTTTGTCAATTTCATTCAGTCATATTAGTCACTTTATTCACTTTCATTAAAATATTTTGGATAAAAAAACGTTAAAATGAATTACTTCTCTTTAGTAGTGTTAAATATTTAAGCCAATTATGAAGTAGGTTTTCTTTTGGATATTCAAATGACAATTCTTCAACTTATTGGAGTATCGATCTCCAATTCCATTTTGTTGTCTATGTTCACTTTTATCCTACTTTATTATGGTCTTCTATTTTGAGATGATGACCAATATAATTAATATTCATGGAGTACGTTAAAAACAAAAATTTCTAAAATCAATTTTGGGAGATTGGCATTGGCATGTACTTGGACATGCAAATGGTACGAATTCACTTCACCCTAAAAAGATAACAAATTAGGAATATATAATTTACCATGCAAATGGTACGAATTCACTTCAAATGGTACGATTTACATTGGTTTAATATATAATTTACATTGGTTTATTATATATATATTGGTTTAAAGAGTGTGTGATCCCTAACTTTACTTCCATTCCTTTTTTTTGTGTTTTGTTTAATTTAACGGTTTTCTTATTACATACATTATTTAGCTAATTCTAATATTAGCTTTTAATATTACCATAATTAGCTAATTCTAATATATAGGAGTAGTATTTGCTTTTAGTACTATCCTCTAGCGTTGACTAAAGCTATAATTCCTTTGTCTCAATTCAAAAAGGTCACACTTTGATTGTTTGGGTTAATTTGAACAATTTTTAGATTTAATTTTTGATGATGACTTAATTGTTTTATATATCTAAGATAATTATAAAATATGTGAATTATAGTTTAGTTTTCAAAATAAAAATGGGTACAAGTTCTTATAGATTTCAGATTGCTTACTCTCACTAATCATGTGAAATGATTTACCCAAATTATATATAAGAATTATTATACATAGCCATAAATAGAAGCTTTTCATTTTATTTTTCTCATTTCTCTGTTTTCCTCTAAGAATTATTACATTGTCGCCCTCCTTAATAAACATCTTGTTCAAATGTGTATCGAGTCTCAACCACCGACGACACCTATTCTATTTAGAGCAAAATACACAAATAGTCCATGTGCTCTACCCTTTTTTTGGAATTGGTCCTTACCCCACGCTAGCGATCCCTGTAGTGGGGTGACTTACACCATTGGTCCTTCCGTCAAATATTTACCGTTAAGTTGAGACATGTGCAACTCACGTGTTTTCTGATAGGGGTAAAATAGGCATTTCATAATAAAGAGTACAGGGACCAATCACCAATTTCGTTGCGACAACTGTAAGTCTTGATTACTCACTCCTTGAAACGTCATTTTGGGTAGAAACGATCATTAACCTACTCTCAATCTCTCAATCATCTGCTCAAGCGAAGGTTAGGTTAGGGTTTCAATTTCGAATGCGTGATTCAACTAAAAGTGCAAAATGTCGTGGATGCAGAGAAAAAGAGGCGAAATATGGGATGTTGCAGAAGATATATACTGTAAGTATTTTAAATCAATTTTGTTTATTTCCTCAGTGGAAAAGTTTGTTTCCACTGTGTAAATCGAGTTTGTTTGTTTGCTCTGTTTATTTCCACTATGTAAATCGAGTTTGGTTTGGTTTGCTCTGTTCCTCTGTTTTCCTCTGCTACTTTGAGTAGTCAATTTCTTGTTTTTTTGTTAAAGTTTCCATTTTTTGTTTGACTTTGTTGTTTTGTTAAAGTTTGCTTGTTTTATGTGTTGTACATTGGGATTGGAAGCTTCCAATTCCAATTAAAATATGTCCTTGTCTTATTTATCTGTCTAATTTTTGTGGTCTTTTTTTGTTTTTTGTATTTACTCCTCAAGACCCTGATTCAGAGTGGTTCAGTATTGAGCTACACCATGGAGGAGAGTTTGTTTATATTCCAGTTAGGGTTTATGAAAATGGCTTAGTTGATTATTTTGACTTTTGTCATGGTGATGAGATGTCTATACAAGAGATAAACAAAATGATAAAAGGACTTGGTTATGATGGAATAATGTTTTATCATTTTAAGATGCCAACAATGGACCTTGACCATGGGTTGAGAGTATTAGGAAGTGATGAAGACATGTTGACTGTTTGTACAATAGGAAAGAAGCACAAGCTAATTGAAGTTTACTTGGAACATGGTTTTACATCTTGTGATCACCACTTTAAAATGGAACCAAAAAGGCAAAGCTCAGTGGTTATTGAGGAATTGAATGAAAATGAGGCTGATAATGGAGGAACAAATTGGATAGTATCAGCACATAATAGACAAATATTGAATGACTTACTACTCACATACAATGTTGAAGAAATTGCTCATATTGCAACTGAATTTGAAGCTGAATTTCTTAATGGCAATGAAAATAATGAGAATGGAGAGAATATGGAGAATAGAAAGAGAATGGACAGAATTCAGAGAATGCAGAAATTGGACAGAATGAAAATGTGAATATCTATGACAATGCAAATGAAGATCAGGATGACCAAGTCCATGAAGATGAACATGAAGAGGGTGATTTAAGCAATGATGACACTTATGATCAGTTTGCTGACCCTGATTATGATTGGTCTACTGATGACAAGGATGATGCAGATTTTGAAGCCAACATTGATAGGGAGGTCGAGTGGGATGGTATACAAAATAAGCAAAGTAGTAATAAGGGTAAGAACAAGATATTTTGTGAAGAAATAGGTTTAGTGGATTCTGATTATGCATCTGATGATGACTTGTGGAGCCTACCCAGTTCTGATGATGATGAGGCCATACCAAAGAGGAAAGGTTTAGACTTTAATGCTGAGGCTCATATGAGAAATCCAGAGTACAAGCTTAATATGAGATTTTCAAATGTAGAGGAGGTCAAACAAGCTTTAAAGGAGTATTCAATTAAAATAGGAAGGAAATTAAGTTGGTGAAAAACGACAAAACAAGGGTCAGAGCCAAGTGTAAAGGCACCAAAGACTGTCCTTGGGTAATACTTATTTCTCCAATGCAGGACCAACCAACTTGGGAAGTGAAAACATTTGTAGATGTGCACACTTGCAGTCCCAGCTATACAAATAAGAACCTGACATCTGAGTGGATTGCTAGGAGGTACATTGAAAGGTTTAGGTCAACTCATAACTGGAGTTTAGATGGTATAATTGTCACTGTTAGGGAAGAACACCATCTTGATATCAATAGGAGTCAGGCTTACAGGGCAAAAAGGATGGCAGATAAATTCAACCATGGGAATTTTACAGAACAATATGCTTTGTTGTGGGATTATAGTCTGGAGATTAGGAGAACAAATCCCAACTCCACCACTAAAATTGAAGTTAGAGATGAAGTTGATTTGAATGCACCAAATGATAGAAAGTTCAAAAGGATATACTTTTGTTTGGGGCCTTTAAAGGCGGGCTTTGCAGCTGGATGTAGAAGAGTATTGGGGTAAGATGGATGTTTTCTGAAGGAACTTCACACAGGTATGATTCTTACAGCAATTGCTTTGGATGCCAACAATGGCATGTACCCCATTGCATATGCTGTAGTAGAGGCTGAAAATAGAGAGAACTGGCAGTGGTTCCTTGAGTTATTGATAAATGATATTGGGATTAGTAGTGCTGAACAATGGGTGGTAATCTCTGATCAACAAAAGGTATGATTTCTCTTTAATATTTTTTAAATTGCCTCAATATCATTTACATTTACATCAATTTATGTTGTAACCATTCATTAATTGTAAGGGCTTGATCTGGCCATGAATGAATTATTGCCTACTGTGGAACATAGATATTGTCTACTACACATGTACAACAATTATAAGAAGTTGTTCAAGGGTAAGGGGATGAAAGATCAGTTGTACAAAGCAGCATTTTCAAGCATGCAGCAGTTTAATGATGTAATGGAGCAGTTCAAGGACTATTTTGCAGAAGCATTTGGTTGGGTTAGTCAGAAGAATCCTGTTCACTGGTCTAGGTCACACTTTACAGAAGCTGTAAAGAGTGATATTTTGATGAACAACATCAGTGAAAGCTTTAATTCACATATTCTCAGCAGTAGAGACAAACCTATCATCTCAATGTTAGAGATGATTAGGAACTATCTAATGACAAGAATAAAAAAAAAAAGAAAAAAGGGATGAGGTCAAGAAGTGTAAAAATCATGTTTTGAATAGGATTCAGAAGCAATTGAACAAGGGAAAATGGGATGCACTGGATTTTATTTGTATATGGAATGGAGGAACTAAATACCAAGTCAGAGGTCCATGGGGTGAGTAATATGTAGTGGATTTGAGTGACAAAACATGTACTTGTAGGAAGTGGCAGCTAAGTGGACTTCCATGTAAGCATGGTATAGCTGCTATATGGTATGATGGTAAGAATGGAGGAAATGGGGTACCTGAGCTGTGGGTTGATGATTATTACAAAGTAGAATGTCAGTTAAGGATTTATGAATACACTATAAATCCCATAAATGGACCAGAAATGTGGGATCATGTTGAGAATGTCTTTAAGATTGTTGCTCCCAGAAATCATAAGCAACCTGGGAGGCCAAAGAAGGCCAGAAAGAAGGCTAAAGATGAAGGAAAAAGACAAACTGGAGATGCTACAAAGGCAGGGAGAAAGGGGAAATTCATAACTTGCAGAAGATGTGGTGGACTCAATCACAATTCAAGTCAATGCAAGGGGGTAGGATGTCTACCACAGAACAAAAGGAAGAAAGACCAAGCTGTAAGTAATCAACAAGTTAAATTACATTGTTAATTGTAAGGCATTTAATCTTTGTATTTTGCAGGGTTCAAGTAACAATGGGGAAGGTAGTGGAGGTGCATGCAGAGTTAATGGAAGGGGCAGAGGTAGAGCAACATGAAGACCATCAACACAAGTAAATTATGGTATTCAAATTGGTGTTGATGTGATTTTGATGTTGGTTATGCTCTGCTTAATTTATGTTGGTTTGGTTGTAGGATTCAAGCAACTTAATTGTTGGAACCAGTGCAAGCATGTCACAAATCCATGAAGAAGGTACTGCCAGTGCAAGCATGTCACAACCATAAAACCATACCCTTTTAAAGAAGAGGAAGCTCTGCAGGAAGTAAATCTTGATTTTGGGGATGAAAGTGAACAATTAAAACAATGATTTTTGGTATTTTGCAAATGAAGTGAATCTATGTATTGTTTGTTTTGCTACTCTGCAATTACACTCATTTGGAAGTCTATGTAATTGCTTGTTTGAGTACTTGCAATTTAACTCAGCAAGAAGTCAATGTAATTTAAGCTTTTGGTACTTTGCAATTCCATCTTGCTATGAATTTGATTAACAAACTGTTGTGTAATCATCATCAAATACAAGGGAATTACTTTGTTGGTGAAATTGGTTGGTCATTATGTTATGTTATGCTGAACAATTGTTGGTTATATTTTGTGTTTGATTGAAACAATAATTCATTAACAGAGGATAATAAACTTGAGTTAAAACTGACTAATAACAGAGGATAAGTGAAGAACACAAAGTTTGCTCTTTTTCATAACATATGGCAGTTCATACCAAAAGGATTACATCACAAAAGGAACACATACAACCTGGAATACATAAAACCTGGAGCACATACAACCTCATCAAAATACAAACTTGAGATTTTTGCTTTGTGGCTTTTATACAACCTATGGACCACTAATTTCTTGGTATTTTCTTCCATGTCCATGGCCACTGTGTTCTTCATCCATATTCCCAAAAATTATCACCCAAGCAAGAAACAAACATGCTAGGACAAACAAAACCCAGAACAACATCCACTTGGTTCCCTGTCTTCTCTGTTCACCTCCATTACCTTTCTTCTTTGTCTTCTCTGCTTCGTATTTTCTTATCCTTTGAAGTAACCCAGGTATAATCTGGACAGATCTATGACACATAGGTGGATCAAACCAAAGGAAGAAACCACATGGATGCTGCTCGAAGGAAAAAAAATTAGTCGGAGTAGATGAAGAAGAAACTAAATAAGCATTGACGAAAAAATGGAAGACTTACCAAACGATTAGCACAACTCCAAAACCTTCGGCCAGGGTTGAAATCAGTCCAAGAAGTTAGCAATTTTGCCTTAACACCACAATCACAGTAAACCTCCATAAAATTCTTCATTTTTGAGTTTCAACCTAGCCTATTTATGTACTGGAAGGACAATACCCAGCAAAAAGTGTTTTTGCCGCTAAGGTTTGGTGCCTTCACAAATGGTCCCTGTACTCTTTATACGTAAAATAACTATTTTACCCCAGTACAATGGCACGAGAATTGCACGTGAGTGGACTTAACAGAAAAAAACTAACAGAGTTGGATGGAAGGACCATTTGCATAAAAAGTTTCAGTACAGGGACTTAATTTGTTTGAATTTTAGTTCAAGGACCAATCCCAAAAAAGGGGTAGAGCACAGGGACTATTTGTGTATTTTGCTCTTCTATTTATTTATAGCAAAATAAATTTTCCTAGTTCTTCTCCCAAGTCGTTACAACATAAGAAATAGGCAAAGAAAACTGCATGAAAGATCACACCAAGCATTCGGCAAAGACAAGCCAATCTTTAAGCCAATATGACGTTATTGTCTACTTTCACAACCACCTCCATCACTACCATGACTGTCATGATCGCCACCGCATTTCTCCTCCTCCCCCTCCACCTGCCCAACTCTTGTGCTATCCATCTTGATGTTGATAGTGCAGCATCAAATCCCGATCGAGATCTCACGGGGTTTCCTCTAAACTTGGAGTACTTTGAAGCTGAGTTCTTCTTGTGGGTATCATTGCACAGGCTTCGATGTGAACGGTATCATTGCTCATACATTTTTGTCTGGTCAAGGTGATTATGGCTTTTTGAGTAGGCAAAATTTCAATAACAACAGTCGCCCAAACTTACCAATACGGGGGAAGAATGAAAATGTAAAATCAAGATTTCGTCTTTCCACAAGAGTTATAGCTAATTCGTGGATAGTTTCAAGAATTTGCAGCAAGGCACAGAGATAAACACCTTGAAATTTTGTTCAAAATATAATATGCAAACAAGAAAATTTTTATCTTTAATATTGAGCAGCTTGCAGATTTCCAAAAAGCTACAAGAGGGAAAATTCTATCTTGAAAGTAATGCTCTTTGCCGATATCAGTCCAGTAAGCCATCTCTTAAACTTGTTTCCAAATCAAAGCCACCACCAAAAAGCTCCTTCCCTGCTTCCAATTCTTGCAGAAGATCATCATACTCGGCTTTAAAAGTATCTATCAGTGTCGTTGATGCCTCCAGCTTTGCCCTAGCCATTTCAAAAGCAGCCTCATCTTCCATCTTCTGTCTCTTCAACATAGCTAACTTTGCAGCCGCTGAAACTGCCTTTTGCTCTTTCATCACTAAGATTGCTCTCCGATAGCCTCTCTCGAGCCAGGCCGTCTCTAAACCAATAGTCTCCAAGTCATCTATAGTATCCTTGATATATGCCAACTCCTCCGAAGATATGGTAAGTGCAGTACATTGACGAAGAATTTGGAGGGAGCGGATGGCTGATTCTATAACTTCAGTCTTCACACTGGCCAGCTTCAAACGAAGACCAGAGAGAAAGTTAGGTTTGGCTGTAAGTATTTCTTCGAATGTTGTCTTTAATTTGTCTTCAACATATACGCCTTGGATCAGAATTCTACTTCTTTTCCAGTCATCATCCCGACTCGAAAAAGAGATATCAGATAACTCTTTGTCAACTTTTGGTTGCATTGGAGAATCACTAGAGTGAAGAGACTGTTCCATAGATGCCGAGGGAAAAAATTCAATGAGAGGGGGCAATGTAACTCTTCCCAAATCAGGGCTTGATGAATTAGCTAACTCTTCGTTATTATTGTCTAATACTGGTGGAGAAGGAGATGCAACATCCGGGGGCATTATGGCTTTCATCGGTGTGCCCTGTCCCTATGAATATAAAGACATAGAGGTCAGAGTATTCCTTACCCAAAAAAAACAAGAACATATCATGACTCAATCAGATATGGGCCATATGGCCACTGAAATTTGTAACTGCTCAAGTGGAGTGCTACTGCTACTCAGATTCAATGATGACAATATGACATAGTAAATCAGAATATATAAATGTGTGTCCACACACACACACACACACACACACACACACACACATATATATATATATATATATATATATATATATATTGATGGGCAGCAGCATGCTAAAGTTCTTAAAGGCATGAAATTAGAGTAATAACACGTATCTTAGATACTTTTATATTGGAAGTTGGAATAACTTGCTTTGCATATAACTCAGAAAGATAATTTGACCAAGTTCTGTGGCACAATTAAATGCAAAGGCTACAGGCCTCGAACGAACTTCCGGTCCAAAGTGCAAAGCCATTTGACCAAGTACGCTGTGACGTCTACCGCTCTAGTTGTGTCCTACCATCGTAGTCAATGATTAACTCATTTATTGATGGATAACCTTGCTTTTATGTGATAGAGAACAAAAAGGAATTCTCAATTTGATTAAAAAAGCTAAAGGTAGGAGATGAGAATCAATCTTCCTTAATCTGTTGATGTGAGATGAAATGGAGGGAACGAGAAACCAATCATGTAGATCACATAGACATGGACTAAAGAAGAGAAATTATAATAGATTTATTCAAATACCACATGGAGAAACAATTAAATATCCGACCATGAACTAGAACAACTAGATTTATAGCATCAAATCATGATTTCAACACAAAAAAGAGCAAATTTAAATCTTAAATTGGAAAATCTATCACTCCTGTTTTTCACCAGGAAGCTCTAGAAGTAGTATGACATACACGCGCATACACATAGATATGGAAATAGAGCGAGAGAGAGAGAGAGAGAGAGAGAGAGAGAGAGAGAGAGAGAGAGAGAGAGAGAGAGAGAGAGAGAGAGAGAGAGAGAGAGAGAGAGAGAGAGAGAGAGACCTCATTGGTGCACTCAACATATTCATGAGCAATACCTTCCTCAGGATCATCATCTTCTTTCAGATCACTATTCATTTGATTGGCCTTGTTTCTGCAAAGAGAAGAGCAAAATGAACCAAACTAAACTAAACAAACAATACATGAAGGTTTTGCTTTACTTTCCATTCTAAAATCAGAAATAACCATACGAACTTTACACATAGAAACATGAGATACCTTTCATTCAAGTGTCGTACGGTCTCATTAACATCACCCTTCCAAACAAGTTCATCATCATCATCACGGTCAGACGGTTTTACTCCATGAAGCTTCTTTGCAGTCACATGCCCGCAACAGAAACTCTTTATTTCAAGGCAATTAACGATGACCACTTTCCCTAGTGATGGGAACTCAAATGCCTGCTGGTTGCTGGAGCAGAACGATGAGAGCTTCTCCAAATCTATAAGTATTACTTCACTCAAGGAATGGAAAACAATTTCCTTCATGCCATAGTCCTCATTTATTTTAATTACTTCTTTCATGGACGTACATCCCTCAACCCTCAAGGTTTGAAGATTCACAAGCATGTGGGCCATAGAAGATGAGATTAGATAACCCAAACTGTGACAATCTTCCACTTTCAGTTCGGTAAGGTTTTGAAAAGCATGAATTCCTTGGGGAATTTGGCTACATAAATGCTCCAGCTTTGGTAACAAGGACAGTCTAACATATTTCAGCCCACCGAGTAGTGTGAGAACATGATCAGCATTCTCTCCCATCTCATTTATAGAGTGTAAGTGTAGCCTCTCAAAATCAAACACCGTTTCTAATGAATCACACCATTCTACATATACATTTTCAAGATTTTGTAGCCAATCATCATCAGATGCAGCAATAAGTATTCCGCCTCCCACTATCTGTTTTAGTTGGTTCAAACCAGAACATCCCAACTTCTGCAAGCTAGGTAACATAACCTGCCAAGTCGATCAATACCATTATTAGTGGATACATACATACATACATACATGCATGCATACATACATGCAATATTCATTAGTGTATTCATATATCATAAAAACTCAAAGCTGTGGAAAAACATAATAAATGTCCTCTTGATTGTGGACTCAAAATTTATTTTAAATGTAATTTAGTTTCTTCTTGCAATTACACGTTTGTCTATTAATCTTGAAAACATACATGCCCAAAGAGATGTGCGCTTAACCAAAAATTTTAAAAGAAAGAGCCGCAACCGCAAGCAATAATAATAGAGAACGAATTGAAAGAAAGAGAGATTATTAATATTTTGATACACCCCTCGTGTAAAGAAAGAAGAGAGAGAGAGAGAGAGAGAGAGAGATTATTAATATTTTGATACACTCCTCGTGTAAAAAAATTCACACAAGCACCAAAAGAAACATTAATCTTGAATCAAATAATGCAAACACTCCGTTGAGATGTAAAAGACATTGTAGTAATTGAAATTTCATATATTTTTTCATATCTTACAAAAGTGTATTGATGTCTCTTAAATCAACTTTGATTATCGGCTAATTTCTAAAAAAATAATAATAAATTGTGGGATATATGTAATATGTGTAATAAGGAAATAATGTGTAAACGGATAGTGTATCAAAGTTTTACTTCAAAAAATATAGGTCTTGTTAACAATATCCATTTAAATAAGATTAACAAGTGTCATGGAAACACTTACGAGCAAAATTCAAAAACACACACACACACACACACATATATATATATATTAATAATAAAAAAATAGTTCGATTTGACAAGTTAAATATTTTAAGATTGTAACTTTAATTACTTGTACCTTTTTTCAAATTGCACTAATGTTATTACTATCTATCTAGTTTTTACACCCGTGCGTTAAATGCATAAACATGAATTCTATTAATTAAATTATACTTAAGCAAAACAAAGATAAAAAATAAAATATATCAAAACCACCCCTCTATTTTGATTTTTTTTCCCTTATTAAGTAATCTCTAAAAATATTCAGAAAAACCAATCAGGTGGTGCAACTGCTTAAAGTTGGTCATATTTGGATTATGTGATAAAGAAACGAGAGAGAAAGTTTGGGAAAGAGAAGTTTATATAAGGCTCCGGTTGTTTTACGGAAAATGACTTCTGGAAAACATTTTTCTCATTTTTCGGTGTTTGGTAACATTTGAAAAATGTAGTCAATGTAAGATCTTTTACAAGTCAACGGAAAGTGAAGCCTACTTTTCAGGAAAATGACTTACGGATTCAATTTCCGTAAGTCATTTTCCAAAACTTGTTCATTCCAATTTTCTCCTAATATCACCTTTGCACATTTGGATGTGCTATATTTATTTCTAACTTTTCGTTCAAGAAAAATAATCGTAATATTTTACCGTAATATTTTGAAGTGATTCTATGAACAAAGTTTTATTTATATACTTTTTGTTGATATTGTCAAGATTTATGGAAATGTTTATAACATTGAAAAATATATTCATGTTCGTCCCAAAATAAATGTTCACTTTTATTCACGATCACAAATAAAAGTAAATATTCATTTTGAGATGAGAAAATAACAATAATATTACAGATTCAAGTAGTTGAATTTTAAAAATATTTTAACTTGATATTTCAATTAGAAATACTAAGATAGAGTGAACATGTTATATATATCCTGTTTAATTCTTTAGTGCGTTGATTTAAAATTTTAAATTATTTTTTAATACTTTAATTTTTAAAGAGAGTATTACACGGAATAAAATATTTGGCTGAAGAGTACATGAAGCTTCTGGTATAATGTTTCAGATCATAGAATTTTTAATTTGGGACTGGAATTTGAGCCTAATATCACCTTTGCACTATTCAATTTTAAAATACTCCATTCGTCCTAAAATAAGTGTATATTATTTCATTTCGAGACGTCCCACAATAATTATCTCTTTCTTTTCTTTTTCTTTTGTTTTTGAAATGTGTTTTCAAGTCAGTTATCAATTATATTATTGTTATTTGTGAGATTGAAAAGTAGATAAACCCCCATTGATTTAATACCACTAGTGATAATTGGGGGGTCACTAAAGAAATTATTTAAAGTAAAAAACTTTTTAAAAATAAGAGTATATTCAATAGGGAACACTAATTTTAGGACGATGGGAAAATAACTTTTTATATGTATTCATGTTATGTTTTCCGTAAAAATTTTATGTGTTTGCCAAACACCGGAAAATGTTTTCCGACATATTTTCAAAAGATTTACAAAACGCCTGAAAATAGAACCTTTTCATTTTTCGGAAGTTATTTTCCAAAAATTATTTTCCGAACGTTATTTTCCTTGAAACAAACGGAGCCTAAGAGCAACTGAGCAAGAGAGTATCGTTTAAGCTATAGAATTGGTTCATGTCAATTTAACTACACTAGCAAACACCTAATCAATAGGGTTATGAACTTAATTATGGTATGATACCTTATACATATTTTAATCAAAGTATTTCAAATATCTTCTTATTTTACTTGATACAATTTTTTTTTTAATAGTACAATGAAGTGTGTGGAGTGAGGTTTTTTTTTTTTTATTATTATTTTTTTAATAAACTAATTGAATATTTTGATTTTGCTTGATAGCTTGTACAAGGACTCAATTGTCTTTATATATATATAGAGAGATTTATAAATGAGACTATTTTTCTTAATTTTGGGACAAACCAAAGAAGAAATTACTAATATATAGTACTAGTTTTTAATTTTTATTTTTGAAATGGAGGGAGTATATAAAGTTTGAAAAGTCAAAGTTATATATTTTTGGGATAAATACGGAGTATGTAAAAGGAGAAACGTAGCACTGGATTGAAAAATTAGTGCTGGTCACTGGAGTAGAAGGATTAAAAAGTCCAAGTCAAAGTTTTTTTTTTTTTAAATGGACGGAATAGATAAATTTTGAAAAGTCAAAGTTAGAAGAAGGGGCATACATGATATATTTTTGGGATAAATACTAATTCATCATTCCTTAAATTATTATCTTATTTTATTTTTCTGTCCTTCCCAAAATAATTATTTTATTTGAAAGTTTCTTTTAGGATAACATTTTTACCAATTTACCATTACTTTTTCGTCATACTTTAATTATGGGTCACATACACATCGGAATTAAAAAAATACACACTTTATCAATATTAATAATCAAGTCAACATTATATTTTATAGTTTAGCATATACTGAATATACAAACAACTGAAATAATCAATCAGAAAGATTAATCCTCCCTCACTTCTCCTTAGGGCCCCCAAAAAAAAAAATCGATAAGTTGAACACGTAACATAACATAGCACCGCTATAACTTAAGATCGATTTAACAAAGAAGAGTTTTACCTAACTAACTAAAGTTTTGTAATTTTTAATAAGTATTGTTTTTAAAATTCATATTTTTTATTGAGTCAATACCTAAAAAAATCAAAAATTCAAAAATAAAAATTAAGTGGTGTTACTTTTGAAGGTATCTATGTATATTTTTCTTGTTTTTTTTTTTCTCAAAAATATCAGATTTTTTTTAAAAAAGTTGAGAGGTATTTATTTTGAGTATGAAAGTTAAGTTGAGGATCATAATACTAAAAATGGAAGTTAAGTCAGATTTTTATTAAACCTTCTGCTTGATCGAGGAATGAGGAATGATTTAGAAAGGGAAAGCAACCCTCGTCATATAGATAACGATAATTGTGAATAAAAAAATTAGAAAAAAAAAACTTCGAAAATCATATTAACAAAGAATGAAGTAAAAAATCATTGCTTAGTATGAGACAATCACTAAACTGGAGAATTAGTACTATTTTCAAAAAGGAAGATTAAAAAAAAAAAAAGAGATTATTTATGAAAAAAAAAAACTTTGGAATATATGTAATATGTGATAGAGAGAGTATGTAAAAGGAGAAACGTACCAATGGATTGATGAAAAATTCCTGCTGGTCACTGGAGCAGAATGATGACAGATTTTCCAAACCGTCAAGTCTTACCTCTCTTAAGGAAGGGAACACAATTTTCTTTATGCCGCCACAATCCTCATTATTGATCATTTTAATTACTTCTTTCATGGACGTACAACGCTTAACAATCAAACGTTGAAGATTCACAAGCATGTGGGCCATACAAGATGAGATTAGGTAACCCAAGCTGTCACAATTGTACACTTCCAGTTCTGTAAGGTTTTGAAAAGCATGAATTCCTTGGGGAATTTGGCTACATAAATGCTCCAGCTTTGGTAATCCAAACAGTGTAACAGATTTCAGCCCACCGAGTAGTATGAGAACATGATCAGCATTCTCTCTGTTGTATGTTAGCTTAGATTTGCTTGAATCCATAACCTAAAAGTCTAAGACAAGGTGACTAATGGGCCTGCGTGTCTGTTAGAGTGGCAACTTGTACTTAGGCATAGCTTGAACAGCTTAGAGTTGCTAATTGTATAAGTCTTGAAGAAGATAGCCTATAGGACATCGGACGTCCTCTGCACAAATAGGCAAAACTTGATTCAGATCTTACTTTGATATCGGACAAGCTCGTACAAGCCAAGCTCTATCTGCAAAGTTGAAGAACTCCAAGAACGTCCGATAGTCATCTGCCGAAGATATGTCCTAACTCAAAGATCTCATTAATTGCGATACAACGTTAACCTGCAAAACGCATTTAATGAAGCTTTCCATTCTTGGCATACAATTCAGAAAAGGACATTCTGCCTGCAAGCACAGTCTACCCATTTTTGGCAAAATGTCAGGTGACAGACTGGAACTTGCAGAACCGCCTATCAGAGCTCAACAACACCATTAGAGCATTAAATGCTCTTGAATTCAAATTGAGCCACTCATGAAGATCTCCAACGGCTCCAAGGTCACTCCTGCATATAAAAGGAGACTTCATGGCAGCATTTATAGAATTCTCAACTACTCCAACTAAAAATCTCTATAGTCTTCAAGTTCTTAAAAGCTTAAACGTCCTATCTGTATACCTTCATTGAAGAGCTTCATACTTAGACGTCTAGTCCATTAAAAGCTCTTCATTGATTGCAACACTTAGCTCTTCATAGCTCACGAGAATTGAATCTTATTGATCTCAATTCTCCCACACAAACACTTGGTCAACAAAATTTTTGTACACAATCCATTAGAGGTTTAGTTTGTAAAATATCTAGTGGATAAACTTAGTACACGATTTTCAAATCCAAAGTTGACCAC
Source organism: Platycodon grandiflorus (assembly GCA_016624345.1). Lineage (NCBI taxonomy): Eukaryota > Viridiplantae > Streptophyta > Magnoliopsida > Asterales > Campanulaceae > Platycodon > Platycodon grandiflorus. Next base: position 20,331,389 of record CM028368.1, read on the forward strand.
TTTGGTTGTGGACGTAGCACTTATTCATAAGTGTGAACCATATTAAATACTCTGTCTACTTGTGTGTGATTGTGAATTATTTGTGTTGCTTATATTTCCAGATTTCCAAAACTGTTAAGAACTGCTGATCTTGACCCGTGAAGATCAGCCATTCTCAACTTGTCCTATACTTCACAAGTCTTCCGCCTGCAAAATTTATAAAACCCTAGTGAAGTAAGATTTTTGAATCAATTTCAAAAATTGGACATAGGCTATTCAACCCCCCCTTCTAGCCTATATAGAGCAACCTTGGACCTAACAATTGGTATCAGAGCCTCACTCTTTGAAAAACTTGTTTTTCCGAGATTAACCTCTTGAGAGATTGAAGATCATGGCTGCTCACCAAATGTTGGAAACCTCAAATGTGAACCATTGTCCTGTCTTGGATGAAGTTCACTTTGACATCTGGAAAGATAAAGTTAAAAGACATATGAACTCAATTGACAAACGTTTGTGGAAATGTGTCACAGATGGACCCGAATTCCAATGAAGCCTAATACACGGCCGCGGTAGATCCAAGCTGCACTGAAGTACCAAAGCCGAAGAGGAGTGGGATGATGAAGACCGAAAGAATGATGCTCGGATGGAAAGGCCATCAACATCATTACTAGCGTGTCGATATAAGCACGCCAGATTATCAACCCGAACACGCAAAGGAGATGTGGGAAGCCATCCTTGAATATCTTGAAGGTGATGGTGAGACAAAGAATAACAAATTATATACTGCATCCGAAGTTTGACTCCTTCAAAAGGATCCCAAAGAGTCTCTGCCTATGACATGATTCTATGAGGTAGTCAACTCTTGCTATTCTTTAGGAAAGAAGTATGAAATGAAAGAAATAAACATGAGATTTCTAAATGCACTAGGCGGTTTATGGCATGTTAAAATTACGCCATGAAAGAGTCAAAAGATTTAAACAAATTGACTCTTAGAAACCTTTATGCTAGTCTTTCGGTTTATGAGCTTGAGATCCAACAAGCTCAAGAAATGGAAAAGAGTTTTAAAAACTTGTCCTTACCGGCCATGTCTATCGAACCTTCTGTTCAAAACCCGATGAAACACCTTCTACATCCGGTGAAGATGATGATATTCTTTCGACGAAGCCTTTGCTATGTTTGTAAAGAAATATCAACGTTTCAAAAGGTTTAATAAATCATCATCACATAGGCGGTCTTCTCACAAAACTGCCGTTCCTTATAAAACAACCTGCTCAACCGAAAAGTTCTCGCTCCTTATAAATCGCAGACCACCAAAAGGACAATGAGCTAGTTTGTTTTAATTGTAGGAAACCAGGCCACTTTGCGTCTCAATGTCCTAAGCCAAAGTATGAATTTTATAAGAAACGTCCCGAGTCCAAATTTCAAAAACAAAAAGGGATGGTGGTGAAGACATTGATGAAAGCAACCTACCTACTTGGTGTGACACGACACGATGAGGATGACTCCTGTGATTTTTTGAAGAAGCCAACATATGCCTTATGGCCGGGAGTCACCACATGATTCTGAGGTCACTACCATTTCAACAAAATGACAGTGATGATGATGATGAGTTCAATGACCCATCAAAGGGAGAGCTCATCAAAGCTAACAAAGACATCTTTGGAAGAATTTTCAAAATTCAAAGTCGCCTATGTAAAACTTGCCAAGAAGCATGAACTATCTCGAGAAATCAACCTTGATGTCTAAGATCAAAGATCTTGATAGACAAGTGAAAGTATCAAATTGCAAAAGAGAACAAAACCTTGACTGAAAAAGTAGACTTCCTACTTGAGCACATCAAGAAGATAAATTCTGAAAAAGATGACCTTCAAAAGGTTGTCAATACTTGGAATAACTCTAAAGGAAACTTTGATACCATTCTTTCAAACCAAAAATCTTTAGATGACAAAAGCGGTATCGGTTTTCAAAATGAGTTCAATGTAGGTAGTCCTTCTAGTTCTCAAAAGATGAGACATCAAGTAAGTTTGAAGAATCGGTAGAAGTTTCTTATGACCAGCTCTCCCAAAAGGAAAGGACTTGGCTTTAACAAAGTTCCTTTTGTTTATCCCAAGAACACAAAAGACAAGTCCAAAAGAAAGCACCGCCAATTATGACTCGCTAATAGGAGTCGAGCAAAATCTGCCATTAGTCACCCTAAGGAAAAGGGATGACTAATAGCAAGTCTAGGAACTCTCACTCAAACCTATTAAATTTGTCAAAGGCAAGCTGCTGATCTCAACACTGCCTATAAATGGGCAAAAGAAGTGAATTCGGCCGATAAAAAGCTTAAAGGACATGTGCCTGTAAATACAAAATCTTTTGATAAGAGGTCTACTTATTGTAAACCTAATATCAACAAGAAAAGGCATTATCGCCTAAGTCCTATAGGCCAATTATCGCGAAAGATCATTCCAAAGACTGCGATAATAGGAAACCTCAAAAGAAATCATTACTCATGTTGAAGGATTTCACAAATGCTCTTTCGCAAAAACTATGGTCATGAGTTTCATGAATGCCTTCGAGATTCACACCTAAATCTAGAGGATTTACTCCTCCAAAGGTTAAACAGTGTGGATCCCAAAAGGTTGCTAACCTTGAGGACCCAAAAATAAAAGGGGACCATATTCTTAAATGTCTATATTTCAGGAATGCTTTATGGCTATCAATGAAGAAGAGAAAGATCTATGGTATCTAGACAGTGGATGCTCAAAGCATATGACTGGTGATCCAAATCTTCTTTCAAACATTGTTGAAGCAAAGGGTCCCTCAGTCATATTTGGAGATAACTCAAAAGGGAAGACTATTGGTTATGGAAGTATAATCAGAGGCAATCTTTCTATCAACAAAGTTTCTCTAGTTGAAGGTTTAAAGCACACTGAGCATATCACAATTCGTGATAAAGGTCTAACTGTCAATTTTCCTCTAGTCAATGTCTCATAAAGGACAATGAGACATGTTCAACTATCCTGATGGATTCGAAAAGGGAATGTCTATCTTTGTTGACCTAAATGCGGTTGGAAGAAAATCAAATCTATGCTTGGTTGCTAGGTCATCATCTGACAACAGCTGGTTGTGGCACAAAAGGCTTAGTCATCTCAATTTCAAATACCTGGAGAAGCTATCAAAAGATAATCTAGTTGTTGGTTTGCCTAAGTTATCAACTGAATCACACTCTGCAGAGCATGTCAACTGGGCAAACTACACAAATCTTCCTTCAAAAGCAAGCCTTGCCTATCAACAACCGCACCTCTACGCTCTTGCACATGGATCTGTTTGGACTGTAACTACTACAAGTCTTGGTGGCGCAAGTATACTCTTGTGGTAGTTGATGATTACTCAAGATTCACTTGGGTAGAAATGATGTCCTCCAAAGATGAAGCATATGACATCATTACGAACTCTTCGAAGACTACGACTCGAAGCTGGATGATATCTCGATGTCGATCGACAATGGAAGAGTTCAAGAACAATGGTGTTGCCAAATATTGTGATGACCATGGAATTGGTCACAATTTCTCTGCAGTTGGCACACCTCAACAAAATGGAGTTGCTGAAAGGAAAACGAACTCTCATTGAAGCAGAAAGACAATGATTGCCGAAGCCAAACCGCCTATGTATTTCGGGCGAGGCGTGAACACCGCCGCTTCACACAAAACAGTCCATCATAAATAAATTTCATAACAAAACTCCATATGAAATATGGAGAGGCGAGCTCCCAACATTGGATTCTTTAAAATATTTGGTTGTAAATGCTATGTTCTTTACAATGGTAGAGAACATAGAGGTAAATTTGAATCCAAAAGTGATGAAGGAATTTTTCGATATGCCAAGTTTTCAAAAGCATACGAGTTTACAATAAAACTTCACTTAGAGTTGTTGAATCTGTACATGTTTCTTTTGATGAATTTGATTTCATTGGGCCACATTTGGCTCCTAAGGTTACTAATGATTCGATGAATATGAGACAGTAAACGCCCAAGTCCCGATCTGCGATCCTCCTTCTTCACAAGAGCTTCCAAGAGTAAACCTGTTAGAATCCTCAAACGAACCAACAAATGAACACTCGAAAACCCCGAATCCACTTTGCCTTCCACACCGAAGTCATACAACCTACCTTGGAATTAACCTACCCTTTAGAAAATCAAGCTTCACTTCTACTTCTCAAGAATCCAACTCGCTGATGCAAGACAAATTCAACCTACGAAGTTAGGAAGTAAAAGATCATCCTATCACTCAAATCATTGGAGATCTTAATGTTGGCGTTCAAACTAGACAAGCTTCAAGAAATGAATGCATGTATTCTACGCATTTGTATCTAACATCGAACCCAAAAGATTGATGAAGCTCGGAAGATCCAAGTGGGTGGAAGCTATGCAAGAAGAGCTAAACCAATTTGATAGATGCCAAGTCTGGTCACTAGTCCCTAGGCCTAAAGGACAAGCTTATTGGCACAAAGTGGGTTTTCGAAACAAAATGGATGAAAACGGCAATATTACAAGAAACAAGGCAAGACCGGTAGCCCAAGGATATAGACAAGAGGAGGGTATTGACTATGATGAGACATTTGCTCGTTGCAAGATTAGAGGCTATCGATTATTCTTGGCCTATGCCTCTTACAAAGACTTCAAAGTTTATCAAATGGATGTAAAGAGTGCATTTCGAATGGAGAACTTCAAGAAGAAGTCTATGTTGAGCAACCACCTGGGTTCATAAACTGCTCAAGGAGAGAAGATGTCTACAAGCCGAGGAAAGCCCTTTATGGACTCAAACAAGCTCCAAGAGCTCGGTATGAGACCCTTTCAAAGTTCTTGATATCTCAAGGCTTTGTAAGAGGTCAAATTGACACTACTCTTTTCATTATGAAACATAAAGGTCATTCCTTACTTGTTCAAATATATGTTGATGATATTATCTTTGGTTCTACTAATGAAAATCTTTGCAAAAGGTTTGAAAAGCTTATGCAGAGTAAATTTGAGATGAGCATGATGGGAGAGCTCAACTTTTTCCTTGGTCTTCAAATTCAACAAAGTTCAAATGGTATCTTCATCAATCAAGCCAAATATGCAAAGGATGTCATCAAGAAATTTGGTCTTGAGAATGCAAACGCTTCAAGACTCCTATGGCTACTAACCGCCATCTTGACAAAGATGAGAAGGGCAAGAAAGTGGACATGACTCTCTGAGGCATGATTGGTTCACTTTTATACTTAACGCTAGTAGGCCGATATCATGTTTGCTGTTTGTGTTTGTGCTAGATTTCAAGCCGATCCAAAGGAGTCTCACCTACAAGCCAAAAGAATCATCGATATCGATAGATACTCCAAATTTGGGAATCGGTATCCTAGAGATTCATCTTTTAATCTTATAGGCTACTCGATGCTGATTTTGCTGCATGTAAAGTTGACAGAAAAGCACAAGTGGGACTTGTCAATTCTTAGGAAATAGACTTGTCTCATGGGCCGAAGAAGCAAACCTCTGTCTCAACTTCAACAATCGAAGAATACATAGCCGCGGTAGCCTGCTCACAATTGTGGATCAAACAAGAACTTGTTGATTATGAGATTACGACGATAATTGTCCTATAATGTGTGACAACACGTCGCAATCTCGATCTCAAAATCTGTCATGCACTCCAAGACAAAGCACATTGATGTGAGATATCACTTTCTTAAAGACCATGTTGAAAAAGGTAACATCGGCATGCAATATGTGCCTACAGAGAATCGTGTAGCGACATATTCACAAAACCACTTGATTCAACCAGGTTTGCATTTTTAAGAGGAGAGCTTGGTATGCTTGACCTCAATCCTTAACCTCTTTGACTAACTATTTAAATCATTTTACAAAATTGTCTAAATGGCTCGCAAATTGAAACTCGCCGAGAAATTAGACAATACCGAGTACGCCTTACATGTCCAAGTCGGCCTTTATAAAAGTAGGCAGACCTAAGCACGTCATGAAGTCAGTCATTCATCGGGTCATAAATGCGGACTTCAAAGATTATCAAATACCATTTATTAACTTGTCGAAGTACAAAAGGCAAATGATACAGATTTCTTCACATTTTCCAAAACCGCCATTTGCGAGTTTTCAAAAACCTCTCGACTTCCAATCTGCAATCTTCCCAAATCTTCTCAAAACTTCGAATTTCTCTTGTTCTCGAGCAGAAATCATCAATGGTAATGATTTCTACACCTTCTAATTCACTTAAATCAAGTTTTATGATTTGCATTAACCTAATTTGTGCTATTTTGAACTATACTTCATTGATGAACTGCAAAATCTTGAAATTGACGTTTGAATCTTGTTTATGTAGCATAAAATTGTGACTTCGGATTTCTTTGATATTATGTCTTTAGCTTTCACAATCCTGTTTACTTAAAAAAAAATTGACAAAATAGGTAGATATTTTGAAACCCAGTTCATGAACTGTTCTTGTCATTTATCATCATACGAACATGTTTTGGGTTTTAATCAACGAGACTGTTTGTGTTAATATCGGCTGATCACTCACATCGGCTGTATTAAATCATACCTTCTTATATCTATGTGCTGTTCTCATATCTACCAACTGTATAGGCAAGGACTAAATCTTCCAAGGCTACCGACACAACTTCATCCTCTTCATCTGCTAAGCCATCTAGGGCTAAACAGGCTGCAAATCTTCCACTAAGAATACTTCCCAGGTCAAGTTATCATCCTGGGATGACGATCGATCGAGATTCCATTATCAGCACATCTGCTGGTGATGCATTGCTTAAGGATTTAACAGAATGTGGGCTTCTTCCCTTGTTCCAACTTCATGATACCCACTACAGCAATGCTTTAGCTGAGGAATTTTACACAAGGATGATCCTGCCTCCTCCTCCAGCCAATTCCAATGAACCGGTCAACCTAAGCTACATCAAGGGTTACATCAGAGGCCATTACATCAGATTGACCTATAAGGATATTGGGGCAATCCTTGAACTGCCTATTGAAGGCAAACTAGACTTAACTGATGCTGAATCGACTCTTGCTTGGGAAATGATGCGAGGATCTGCTCAACCTGAAAGGTTTTCTGAAATGTCCAGGAATCTTTTCCCTGAAAATGCTTATCACATCAGTCATCTGATCGATAAGAGCATTCTCTTCAAGAATGGGGCAAGAGACATTTTTACATCTCAACAACTTCTGTGGACCAAAGCTGTGATTCTTCGAAAGCAGCTCAACTGGGCAAAAATTGTTTTCTCTATGCTATCTCAAAGTGTGGCTGACGTTCAATCCAATCCCTCCATGCGACGACCTTTCGTAAGGGTCATCAATGTCATTCTTCGCAGATTTGAAGAGATTGATGATAAGGTTATCACTGACGATCTCATCAAGGTGTCTAACACCTATGTTTTCACTGTCAACAACGTTACCCGATACCGGGACGATATGGCCAAACGATCAATAGTCATTGCTGGTGCTGCCGCTTCCTCCACTAGTGGCACTTCTACCCAAGCCAGCAAGGGTAAACGGAAAGTCACGTGTTCCGAGACCGAGTGCCGAGGAGGAGCCTAAACCCATAGGGCCGAGCTTCCGAGAACTTTGATCTCAAAGAAACTTGATCATGATCCTTATGAACCTTCCGAGCCTCCTTCCAAAAGGCCAAACATTCCTCCACTCTCACCCTCCGTCTCAAGAAAAACCGCAAATCTCGCACTAGATCTGAGGTTGAAAAGGATACCTCTAATTTCAAACCCGCAGAGCTCTCCAAACTCAACCTCAAACAGACTCTCCATTCCACGATGAATCTTTTGGTCCCGGATGTAACATCGGGCTCCTTCCACACAGCCGTGTCTGCACCAACTGTTCCTCTCCACTGCTTTTCCATCGGCAGCTCCCACCAAATCCTCTCCACTTTCTACTTCGCCTCTTCTTCACCTACACGGTCCGCTCATGGAATGCGCATTAAAAGAGTGCAAAGAAAGAGTGCACTTCGAAGAACCTGCGATATCGCCTCTTCACCGCCTTCACCACCTCTACCTACTACCACTACCACCTCACCTACTTCCTCACCTCCTTCTCTGCTCCCATTCAAACAACCACCACACCAGAACCATCTATCTCACCTGCCATCATCTCTAAACCACCTTCTTCCAAACACCCTATCTATCCCTCTTCTGACCTGCCTATCCCCAAACGCCTCAAGACCAACCCATAGCCATCTACACCCCGAGGTGCGGGATTTGCTGTCCTTCCGGACAACAGCCTAAGCCCAACCCTGCGATTCGACCCCTACCTTTCTACCCTTGACTACCCCAGAAAATTCCTGCCCCTATGTCTGCAGGTGAAATTATCTTTAAATGGGGTGCTTTCTATGAACCTCTTCCTCCCACTGGTCCCAGCAATTCTTCTCCCACAACTCCGCGGTTCAAGATCTCATGATCTTCAACCAATGGGTTGCAATTCACAAGGACCTAGGCCTTCCTCTCCCCACAGAATCAACCGTTTCTTCCTTCCTTTCTCTGCCTAAACCTCCAGTCTTCACCCTTATCTGCTATCCTTCCATCCTTCTTCACCCTATGGTCTACAACTTCACTGATGTAGTCACCACTTACCTTGGCTTCAACCCTTTCATCTCTACTCTATATCGATCACCTCCCTATCTCTATCTCAACTCCTTTTCTCATTAGTCGTCTAAGGCCTCAATCCCCTCTCATCCCTCCATATTATCCTTCCCTTCGTTTGACCTACCCTAGCCAATCCCAACCTCTACCACCATATTACCATTTCCTCCTCCGGTCCTTCTTCAACATCCTCCACCACTCCCAGTCTTCCACCAGCACTCCTCCACCCTCTCCTACCCAAGCCGCCAATCCTTCCCCTTCGAGGTCCATCCTCTCCTCCGGTCATCCCGACTCGTCGATACCTATCCCGCCGAGGTCGTTCATAAATTTTTGAAAGACTTTGAGGTCATCTCGTTGACCTAACAAAGGCCCCGCACCGCTCTCTCGCAGATCGCTCACATCACCCATGTCCAGCCGATTGCATGACCCAAGTCATGGAAATTTCGAAAGGTGCCAAGGCCGCTTTGATGCCCGCCCGGTCCATCTCGGCCGGCCGCTCTTGCCGGATCACGCTTCTTCCTCCTCGACATCTCGCCATCTTCAAAACCAATTGGGACAACATCGCCACTAAGATGATGCAGATCGTCGACATGATTGAAGCCGGTTACAAGCTTATACTTCACTCTCAACGCGGGCCAATCGCTCTGTTCACTCCTGCGTGAGAGCAACGCGCAATCTCACCTCCAAGCACTTGGCCTTCTATCGCAAAGAGCACATCACTACCTCCACCCGTCTTGCTCTCATTGATACATCGCTTGCGTCCATGAAGGAGGAGATGGCTAGACTCAACAATGATCAGCGGACAAGGCTCATTGAGCATAATGCACTAATCAAACAGAAAAATAGCGATCTGTCCTCTGCATTAGCTGATACAAGAGACGAGTTAGCCGAGGTCAAACAGAAAAACATCGATCTCTCCTACGACTTGGCCGACGCAAAAGATGAATTAGCAGAAGCCAAAGAAGAAATTGCAAAACTAAAGGCTGCTGCTAACTCTAGATGGACATCAAGAGGCTATGAGCCATCTTCATCAGGCAGAGGCTATGGTCGTAGACCATCTAGGTCATCCTCTCGATCCGGCCGATAAATTTTTTTGCAAAAACTTTGGAATTAAACTCTATGTTTAATTCACAATGTTTATATTTTAAATATTTTCATGCTTTTTATGAACTGCTTATTATGTGAATGCATGAAAATTAAACCACTGGTTTAAATACATGTCCTATATTGTCTATTCTGCATGTTTTTAAATTCAGTCTAATTACAAGTGTCTGATGCTTAATTTCCCATTTGTGAACACTTTGTAATTCTTGAATACAATGACCTATATGTAAGTTCATCTAGGGCATGCTTATTTAATATATCAATCTTTCAAGCATGTTATTACTAGATTTGAACTTGGTCAGCTGATATTGTATTCGTAGGGTCATGGACTCAAGCAAATAGGAGGAGATTGTTGTATGTTAGCTTAGATTTGCTTGAATCCATAACCTAAAAGTCTAAGACAAGGTGACTAATGGGCCTGCGTGTCTGTTAGAGTGGCAACTTGTACTTAGGCATAGCTTGAACGACTTAGAGTTGCTAATTGTATAAGTCTTGAAGAAGATAGCCTATAGGACATCGGACGTCCTCTCGCACAAATAGGCAAAACTTGATTCAGAGTCTTACTTTGATATCGGACAAGCTCGTACAAGCCAAGCTCTATCTGCAAAGTTGAAGAACTCCAAGAACGTCCGATAGTCATCTCGAAGATATGTCCTAACTCAAAGATCTCATTAATTGCGATACAACGTTAACTCGCAAAACGCATTTAATGAAGCTTTCCATTCTTGGCATACAATTCGAAAAGGACATTCTCGCTGCAAGCACGCCTACCCATTTTTGGCAAAATGTCGTGACAGATGGAACTTGCGTAACCGCCTATCGAGCTCAACAACACCATTAGAGCATTAAATGCTCTTGAATTCAAATTGAGCCACTCATGAAGATCTCCAACGGCTCCAAGGTCACTCCGCATATAAAAGGAGACTTCATGGCAGCATTTATAGAATTCTCAACTACTCCAACTAAAAATCTCTATAGTCTTCAAGTTCTTAAAAGCTTAAACGTCCTATCTCGTATACCTTCATTGAAGAGCTTCATACTTAGACGTCTAGTCCATTAAAAGCTCTTCATTGATTGCAACACTTAGCTCTTCATAGCTCACGAGAATTGAATCTTATTGATCTCAATTCTCCCACACAAACACTTGGTCAACAAAATTTTTGTACACAATCCATTAGAGGTTTAGTTTGTAAAATATCTAGTGGATAAACTTAGTACACGATTTTCAAATCCAAAGTTGACCACTTTGGTTGTGGACGTAGCACTTATTCATAAGTGTGAACCATATTAAATACTCTGTCTACTTGTGTGTGATTGTGAATTATTTGTGTTGCTTATATTTCCGATTTCAAAACTGTAAGAACCGCGATCTTGACCCGTGAAGATCAGCCATTCTCAACTTGTCCTATACTTCACAAGTCTTCCGCCTGCAAAATTTATAAAACCCTAGTGAAGTAAGATTTTTGAATCAATTTCAAAAATTGGACATAGGCTATTCAACCCCCCCTTCTAGCCTATATAGAGCAACCTTGGACCTAACACTCTCCCATCCCATTTATAGAGTGTAAGTGTAGCCTCTCAAAATCAAACACTGTTTCTAATGAATCACACCATTTTACATCTACATATTGAAGATTTTGTAGCCAATCATCATCATCAGATGCAGTAATAAGCATTCCGCCTCCCACTATTTGTTTTAGTTGGTGCATACCTCTACATCTCAACTCCTTCAAGCTAGGTAACATAACCTGCCAAGTCGATCAATTCCATTATTAGTGGATACATACATACATACATACATACATACATACATACATACATACATACATACATACATACATACATACATACATACAATATCCATTAGTGTATTCATATAGTATTATAAAAACTAAAAGCTGTCGAAAAACATAATAAATGTCATCTTGATTGTGGACTCGAAATTTATTTTGAAAGTAATTTAGTTTCTTCTTGCAATTACAAGAAGGTATCTATATATTTGTGATCAAAAGATTAACGATTACAAGAAAATAATTTTATATTTGTGATCAAAAAGAAAAAAAAATTAAAAATAAAAAGTAAGTGGTGTTACTTTTGAAGGTATCTATATATTTGTGATCAAAAGATTAACTATTATAAGAGATATTAAAAAAATGGTGTTACTTTTGAAGGTATCTATATATTTTTCTTGTTTTTTTTTTTTTTCCTCAAGAATTTGGTGTTTGTAAATGAAGTGTCTATTTTGAGTATGAAAGTTAAGTTGATGATCATGATAACAAAAATGGAAGTTAAGTCAGATTTTTATTAAAGCTTCTGCTTGATCGAGGACTTTGCTATTTTTTATTTTTTTTATTTCAGACTTTCGTCCCCTTTATTTATCTTTACTTTTCTTCATTTTCCCTATCAGTATAAAGTCCATAAAAAATCTCAAAATTAAAAAAAAATTAAAAAAGAAAGAAAAGAGACGAACCACAAAGCCAAATCAAATCAATATTTCCAAAGTACAATTGCCAACGTTTGTAAAATGATTAGCTTAATGACTAAATTGAAATAGATTTTTTTTTTTTTGAAATTATAGTGACCCTCGTCATATAGCTAATGATAATTGTGAATAAAAAAATTTAAAAAAAAAAACTTCAAAAATCATATTAACAAAGAATGAAGTAAAAAATCATTGCTTAGTATGAGACAATCACTAAACAGGAGATTTAGTACTATTTTCAAAAAGGAAGATTAAAATAAAAAGATAGATTATTTTTGTAAAAAAAAAAACTTTGGAATATATGTAATATGTGAACAAGATTTAACGCCGTGAGTAAAAACAAAAATTTACACCGACAGTTTACCAAAATTTCACCTAAAAAAATATAGGTCTTGTTAACAATATCCCTTTTAATAAAATATTAACAAGTGCCTTGGAAACACTTATGAGCAAAACTAAAATATATATATATATATATATATATATATATATATACTTATACCTTCTTCAAATTGCACTAAATTTACTAGTATCTTTAAAAATGAGACTACAAACCAAAGAGGAAATATAAATTTTTTGGGTCGGTGGGAGTATATAAACTTCAAAAAGTCAAAGTTAAAAGAAAGGGTACGAAATATTTTTGGGTTAACTACTATGGAAATGGAGAAACTTACCAATGGATTGAAAAGAGATTGTTGTACACTGCCATGTTCAAAATTGTACAAGACTCGAAGTTTAGACGATTTCTCAATCTTCAAGATTTCTAGCTTCGGAAACTGAATCTTGAAATCATTGGGGGGTTCTTTTCTGATTTCTGCTCCTCTGCTTGTACTAGTTCTTCCTGATTCTCCCTTTGAGAAAATTTCCTCTAACATCAGACACTCGTCAACCTCTAGTTTTCGGAGCTGCACGAGGCATTTAACTGCTGAGTGCGGAAAGAGACTCTCTATTGCCGGACACTTTACAATTACAACCTCTCTAAGGTTGACTAAGCACGGAGGGTTTGTGGGACCCACCCATAAGTGTCTCATCACGGGTATGTCATCCAAACTTAGAACCCGTAGTTCGCCCAATGATCCCACAGGAATAATGTATTCAAGCTGTTTACACCTGATCAATTTTAGTTTCTTCAGGCTCACAAACTTTTCGAGTATTATAAGAGGATCAATCCAATCATCTACGTCATTTAATTGAAGATCCAGAGTACTCATTGCAATGAACTTAATATTGGCTCCTGAAACCCACTTCATTCCAACTAAATTTCCCCATTTAATGGTTCTCTGGACTACTGGGCACCACCGAGACCTTCCAAAGAAATAATGGTCATTACTATCTCTGAACAAACCAAAAAAAAAGCTTTTCAGCTTCTCAAACCTAAAGCGCTGCAAATCTTGCAGATCCCTGGGGTCCACCAAGATCTGTAAAGTTGTCAAGTTTGACAAGGAGTCCAACTCTGTGATACTTCCGTGGCTTTTTTCCCCATTATGATTTTTTTGATTATCATTGTGAGCTGCACCCAACAAGATAAAATTCCCCATGTACAGCATCTCTAGCTTATTCAATCCTGCCAAGATACCGCTTGGGATTAGACCTTCTCCTTCCGCACACCTCAAGTCCAACAACTTGAGATTTCTAAGCTGACGTATTTGACTTGGGAATGACGAAATTTTAGAGTTCCAAAAGCTCAGTATTTCCAATCTTGATAGGCTTCCAATTGTCGACGTGATCTCTTCACTTAAGGACTTGCCTTCAAGAGACAACATTCGTAGGTTTACTAGGACCTGAAGTGGAGGTGGCTGATTGTACTTGCCTCCTCTAATATTTTCAAAAACTCTTAGTTCTTTCATCCGCTGAAGAAAGCTTATATCTAGGAGGTCGTCGTCAAGAGGTGCATTCATTAAAAGCTTGAGCTTTGAAGAATCGACTTTGCTAGTTCCAATATCATAACCACCATCTGTATCTTTCGCCATAATGTGCATATGCACTTTGTCCTTCACTTCTGAGACAATCGACAAGCATACGTCTCTTACAACATCATGCATTTTAACTGTCTCACATTCCAAGTCTTTCTCTTCTTCATCTACATCAACTCCCTGGAGTAAGAAGCAACTCCTTAGGTGCTCGATTACTGCGTAAGTTCTGTTTCGTGCATCTTCCACTTTATCAACATTTTTAAATAACTCTAAGGCCAGACAATATATGGCCAACTTTTCCACTTCAATCTCAGCATCCTCTGGATGTTGACAGCAAATCAAAAGTAATGGCTGGGCTTCCGGTAGTTCCTTTTCCAAAAAGTCGTAACTCAACTTAAGGCTCAAGTACACCTCTTTGCTCATCCCAGGAATACTTGTTACGCAGCTTTGTCTTAGTTGCCTACGAGCATCCTCCCACGCTTCCCTCCTTTTGTTGGATAGTGCTTTTGCAAGAGTTAAGAGAGCAATCGGTAGACCTCCACATTCATCCGCAACTTCTTTTGCAATATCCTCTAGTTTTTCCCTCTCCACGCAATCTCCTGTTGTTTTTTTGAACATATGCCAAGCTTCTTCTTTGGACAACACTCCTACTGGTATAGTCTTTTGAGCTCCCATGTTAGTACACACACTTTGAATTCTTGATGCAAGAACAACTTTGCATCTGGCGCGGCCATTTCCGACAGGAATTCCGACATCTTCTAGTTTGATTTCACTCCAAACATCATCTAGGACTACCAGAATTCTGCTGCCGTTGGTTAGCCTTTTATGAAGCAAGTCAGCTCGTGCGATAATATTTTCCACATCCTTATCTTGGTCAAACCCAGATGCCTGCAAGATCACTTTGAATCTTAGACATGTTTATATCTTGGGACACTGTGGTCATGGCAACCTCATCAAATAGCTTTTGGGTTCTTGCCCTTTCACGAACTTCATGCAAAATTGTCGTTTTCCCAATGCCGCCTAAACCGCATATTCCAATAATGTTGATCCTGTCATCTGTCAAAGCCTCCATAACTTTATCCATAACTTTTGTTCTAGTTTTGAAATCCTTAGAAGCAACATTAGATGATGATCCAGGTAGCATCCCCGCTGGATGAGGAGGGTTTGTTGCACCTCGTTTTGGGGCTTGGTCATCTAGCTCTTGGATCTCCGCAACCAGCTTTGTAGATTTTCTGCTCAGCACGTATCGGGTTTTTAGATTCAGGCACCACCCTTTTAATTGATCTTTGGCTTTCAAAACTTCTTTTGCAGCCATGGTCAGCGCTTCGACATCTTTCACCACCCAGCACCAGACTGTGTTATTTCTTCGTTGTTTTGGCTTTGTGCTTTGAAAAAACTGTCAACATCATCTCTGGATTTTTCCAGTTGCGTAACTTTTTTCTCCAAATTCTTGATGTTGCTTTTGTAGAAGAATAGATAGCCAAACTGACGACCAATGACATCCACAGTGGGCGTTATCAATTTCTCGGCAATTACGCTCAAAACAGCATTTGCACTATCCCCAGCCATGTTGGCACTTCTTCCTCTTCTCCTTTTCTGAATATAGATGAAAACATGTAAGTTACTTGTTATTAGTTCAAACAAAAACAGAGAAGAGAAGCTTCCCCAGGGGGAAAGTCACCTACCTCTTTCTTAGTTAACGGATCAAAGCTTTACAATTACAAATTTGACTTCAATCTTACCAGCCTGAGAAACAACAATCAGATTTCTTGATATCCAACACATCAAATAGAAAGAAATTACAAAATGCAGAAAATTCCTTCTCTGTGTGCATAAAACAACAATTAGATTTCTTATGACTGCGAGTTGATTAATTTTCGGTTCGTCAATTGAAAAGTTGCTCGTATTTTTGTCATCCACCATATCATATTACTTTTCTTCATCCGTTAATGGTGTTCAATTGGTTGATTGACCTTGTTTCTGTTTTATGAATGGTTCTTTTGTTGTTTCTTGAACTGGGCTTAAACAAAATCTAACAAATTTCATGTTTTTGGACTTATAGCTATTAAACTTTTGCTATGTAGTATCAATTTTGTAATAAAATTAAGTTTGGTTATGAGATTCATCTTAAGATGAATCATATACTCTCATCCATGCCGCAACAGTTGCAGACGCAGACGCTAGAGGGAGACGAATACGTTTTTTTCGCTTTTACACTTTATCCCTTGTAGTTTGGTGTAGTGACAGTCTTCCTTTAAACTTCGTGATTTCTTTAAATGACCCCAAATTGTAGTAATTCGTATCAATCTTACCCCTCAAATTTAGTAGTTTTAGTTTTTTATTCAATTGAACTTGTTTTTCTATTGGCCTAGAATGCAAATATTGTTGGATTAGTATCCTTAGAGGTTCATTTGTTGAGCACCTTACTTTTGATAACGTGCATGCATAATATTGTTGCTCGTTAGTATGTAAAAGATATTGACTCTGGACTATAAAGTTAAGATTTTAAACCGTTTTGAGAAATTTTTTTTATGGGCCTAAATGAATGGTTGTTGCTAAAGAGACTCAATCATTGCAACTTGTAAAATTTTATTTTCTCATTATTGTTGAACTACGAAAATCCCAGGTGACAACTTATGATTGCTTGCCCAAGGGGCCGAGGTTATTGTCTATTGTAATTTTGATATATATATATATATATATATATATATTGATTTTTTGGAGATGAATGAATCTTAAAAGCTAGAGTTGTACTAGTCTAGAGGGTACGTCTATTAAACCAAAAGGGTAGAGTGGTAGACATTTCGAACACTTGTATATACTCATTTCTCGACCTTATGTGGAAGGGCTTATTGGTTGTGCGATTTTTGCCCAAATAGGATGTTATTATGATATAATAGGACTCTCTCAAGTATGACTTATTCAGTTTCGAGCCAATTGTTGATTCATTGCTCATTTGTCTAAGTTATGATCATTGCTTCTTGCATATTCTCTTTTCCTAAATAGGTTTTGACTGGTTCGAACTACAAGGGATGGAAGCAAGATAATAAATTTGCCCTTGGAATTGTAGATATTAATTTGACTTTACGTGAGGATAAACCAGTGTTCTAAAAATCGCTAGGTGCCAGAGCTGGGCCTAGCGCCTAGGGGCCTACTCGGCGTCTAGAAATCGAAGCATAATTACACCATAGCTTCATATCATACCTGCTACAACAATAGTATATAGGCCAAAATATGAAACCCCCCCCCAAAGTATTCACCCAATTCCATAATGGTACCCAGAACGAAATATTTCCCACTTAGGTATACAATGTTACTAATTATCCCAGTTTGGCCCCTAGCCCCGACATCTCTTACAAAACTAACGTTAAAGTGCACATGGTCTTGCACATGTTGGGCATTTTCGTCATTTCCATCGAGGGAGTGACCCAACTCAGTTCAAACCCAACATCAATTCAAACCCAAAACCCACCAGGAAAACCATGCCATCTCTCACCAGAAAAGACACCATGCAGTTGCTCTGAAAGTTTCCTTGCCATCTCTCACCGGAAAAGATCACAGTACTAGGGTTTTCTCTCCCAAAACTCACCGAAAAAGACCATGGTACCGGGAAAACCCTCCTCCACAATTCACTCCAGCCCTACTCCGAACCCCAATTCTCACTACAAACCCCACCCTTGACTTCATTGCTTCTTGCATATTCTCTTTTGTGGTGAATAATAATACTACCACTCTTGAGGTTTTGACTGGTTCTAACTACAAGGGATGGAAGCAAGATACTAAATTTCCCCTTTAAATTGTAGATATTGATTTGACTTTACGTGAGGATAAACCATTGTTCTAAAAATCGCTAGGCGCTAAAGCAGAGTCTAGCGCCTAGGGGCCTAGTCGGGGCCTAGAAATCGAGGCATAATTACACCATAGGTCCATATCATACTTGCTGCAACAATAGTATATAACAAAATAAACCAAATAAACTAAAAGTAATGATCACATTATAAAGTTAAAAATTAAAATCAAATTCAATATCATTTCAAAGCGGAGGAGCGAAGGATAATACTTTAATGACTTGAGAGGGGGAGGGAAATACTTTAATAATTTGAGGGGAACACTTAATAACTTGAATAACCCTTATCATTTTGAAAACCCTAAAGGCTAAAAGTCTAAAACAAACATGCTCCCTCTGTCTCTCTCTCTCTCTCTCTCTCTCTCACAAGACGGCAGCCTCTCCCTCTCACAGACGTCAACCTCTCTCTCTCTACTCTAACCAGCAAATCTATCTCTCTCATTCTTTTTCACTCTTTCTCTCTCACTCTCTCACGTGTTCTCCCTCTCTCTCATCGGCGGCGCACACCAGTACACAGCTCACCGGTGTTCTCCCTTTCTTTCACCGGCGGTGCTTCGTCTCTCACGCCTCAGTAAGCTCTCAAATTCTATCTCGCTCTCCATCCTTCTATCTCGTTGCTTGAGATGAGAATCATGAGAGTTGAGATGGACCGATAGAATTAGAGACGAAGACGAGAAGAGAGAAGAGAGAAATTGATCGAAATTTCACAGTCATTTTGACTTTTGAACCCTAATCGAATGGGCGTTAGGCGGCGCCTAGGAGGACTAGTCGCACCTAGGCCACCAAGGCGGTGATTTTTCATGGTGGTATTTTTTGTCCGATTTGGCCCTAGTCGCGGCGTTTGGGGGGCGCCTAGCCCGATTTTTAGAACACTGGGATAAACCTATTGAGTTCATTAATGAAAGCACTTCGAGGCAAAGTAATTCTTTGCCAGATTGGATACGTCTAATTGCTTAAGCCTTATTGCCATAAAGATGTCTATGTTTTAGCACTTGATAAATGGACTGCCACTAGAGAACATAGAATGACCTTACAACTATGAACTACGATAATACTAGCGGTGTTAAGGACTACGACATCCTAAAAATGGTTCATATTTATTCCAAGTTTAAGGCCCCTAATATCGAGTTTAGTTAGATCAAAATAGCCTATAATACTTTGAGTCAAATCTGGAATGTTAATGATTTTATCACCAAATGTGTTCCTAAGTAAGATACAAAAGCTTTAGAGAAAGGAGAGTGAGATTGTTTTGCTAATTTCCGAGCCTAAGCCTAAGCCTAGCCCTCGGTCTAGTAAGAATTTTGGGAGTTCTTACAAGTCCTAGTAAAGATCAAGATAACCAAAAGGGAGATAACAGTAAGATGCGAAATGTAAGAGGTCCTAATTATTAAAGCTTTCATCAAGAAAAAGCCCAAGTGGAGATTTTGTAACAAAAATAGTTATAAGCAATTTGAGAGACCAAACCACTAAATTACCTAAGGAGAACACATCCTTAAATGTATTATATTTTAGAAAAGTCTACTATACAAAGACTAAATGCAGTACAATCCCCTATGGTTTGGCCAAATTCCGCTGCCACCCCTTCTGTTGAATTCGTTAGGTTTTTCATTGGTCCGAGGGAAGTATAGTAAATTCAATCACTAAACAGATTAAATGGAAAGAAGAATAAAAAAAGAATCCAGAAGATTCATTTTCACGCACACATAATATGCAAAGCAGACCCTTCCCTTGTCCCTCTCCCAAGTCCCTTCTTCTCTCCCACTCTCTATTCCACCAAGTTTGGAATTAGTAGAGGAAGATTGTAAAGAGAAAATCAATATTAGAAAGTAGAAATAAATCATTGATACGGATAATTGTGAAGATAAGTGATTTATTTCTGCACTTCCTTCACTTTTGTCTTCATATCTATCAAAACTACATGAATCATACAACACCCAGTTGTTGGGTGTTAATTTAGTGATGTTGTCAATTGTGTAAGTAACATTGTTAGATTTACAACTAGTTCTACCAGTATCACTATGGTAACAACTCTTGCTTAAAAATGCACATGCACCTCCCATTCACTTTCCCTTGAATGCAAAGTTGTTACCATAGCTAATAACCCAAAAATAAATAATAATAGGGTTAATGATACCACTAGTCCCTTGACTATGGACTTATCCACAATTAGTCCATTAAAAAAATTTTGCATTGGTTTTGTCCCTAACACTTCAAATTGTCACGTCAGTAGTCCTTTTGATGGGTGCCGTTAGAAAATTTTCGTTAAGTCAAATATGTGCCTTGCACATGCCATTTTTTAAGGGTATTATGGTAAATCTCTAGTAAATAATTAAACAATAAAAAAATCACTGCCCTTGTACCTTTCTTCTTCCTCTCTCTTCCCACCATCAACACCGCCATTGCCACCCCCCACCACCACTTCGTTGCCGTTCGCCACCATACCACCACCACCGCTGCCATTCCACCACCAACGCCACCCCACTATTGTTGTTGTTCGCCCCCATACCACCACCACCTTTACTTGCACCATTGTCAATTTACGGCCATTGCCATGATGATTTTTCCGTTATCTTAAAAATGGATACTAGAATAGGAAAAAAACACTCAAATTTCTTTCATGAAAACTCAAGAAATCACTCAATCAGGCATTATTTCAAACCTAAATCACAAACTTCTAGATCTAGGCTTTCTATCAGCCCAATTAGAAATAAGAGCAAGTCGAATCGAAGATCGAACGGTGTTAGGGATTTACATATTCTTGGCAATTTTGACAATGCTTCAATATACTAGTAGTACTTTTGACTGTTACTTCAATTAAGCTTTTCATGATTTGATTCTTGTTGCGGAATTGGGGTCTGGCAGTAACACTTTGCTTTCGATCTTCTGAGTCAATATTTTGGGGTTTCCGGCGGTCAACTTGTTTAAAGTTAGATTTCTGTTTTTGATTTCTTGATTTTGGTATATGCTTGCTGAATTCACAAGTTCTTTATTGAGTTTTGTGGGTTTGATTCAAATTTCTTTTAGCCAAATTTGAAACTGAGATATCAAAGTTGCCCACTTCATATATCTATCATTACATGTAATTTTCTTGATTATCAGACATAATTTTGACCCAAATTGTCTCAGATTTGGTTTGGTCAACTCAACTCCTTTCCCCAGTTGGTTTATCCCAATTTTTATTCTATTGTTTAATTGTTTACTAGGGATTTACCATAATACCTTTGAAAAATGGCATGTGCAATGCACATGATTCACTTAACATAAATTTTCTAATGACATCCATCAAAAGGACTGCTCGTGTGACAATTTGAAATGTTAGGGAGAAAAACGATGTGATTTTAAAGGACTAATCGTTGATAAGTCCATAGTCAAGGGACTAGTGGTGTCATTATTCCATAATAATAATAACAATAATTTTAAGAAAAATTTAATATTTAATGTTAATATTATAACTTATTGGACTGACTTTGGGCCTAATTTTCTTTGGGTATAAAATATGTTTCTATGTATTTGAATTGGGCTCTCATTAGAATTGGTAGGTTCTAGGCACAAAAAAAAAGAAGATGAAATAGTAAAAATAAACAAATAATAATAATAATCATAGTAATGATACTGGTAGTTGTTCATGCAGTAATTAAGAGGGGTAAAATAGGTATTTGACTCAAAGTTAACGGTTGAACTAACGTCCATCAAAAAAATGGGCTCACTTGCAAGAAAACGATAGTACAGTGGCCCAAATAACATTTTTGAAGTTGTGGTGGCCGTATTGCAACTTTGTGGATAGTTGGGTGACCCAAATATGGGTTTTGCCTTATATTTAATGAGTACTCCGACACACTTTTCATTTCAAGATTTTTCTTTATTTCAGAATGAAAAGATAGGTTGAACCTACCTTTAATGTGATAGCACAAAGATCGATGAATAGTGGTTCACCACATTTGACTTGCATGACATCAGAACATTTAATGCAATGTCAAATGTTTCCATCGGTAAGAATTCTAGCTTTGCCTATATAAAGCCGAAAGAACATTGAAGAACAACAACAAGATTACAAGAAGCATTCTTGAGTTCAAATATTCATAACACTTCAAGAATTCTCTGAAACTTCTCCATTAAAGCGCATTTACTTAGATCACTTATTTCTTATTTCATTCTTTGTACTTGCCTTTACAGTTCAATCATTGTATTGAATCCCTCGCAACTACTTAGTTGAAGGATCGTTGATTGTAAAACACGAGATTGATTTGTTCATTTGAACATTCAATCTTCATATCTCACTGGTCCTTATTGTATACAGATCCGTTAGTGATCACTTAGATTATTAATATTAGTGCACTTCAAAATCCAAGTTTGACCAATTTGGTAGTGGATGTAGCAGTTTTCATACTGTAAACCACTCTACATACTGTGTTCATTTATTGCTAAATTTTCTTGACCAAACTGACCAAAGATTTAAGCATTCTCATATTACTTAAAGCTTTAGTCAGCCAAGAACACAATCTGTAATGCCTTGAGACTTTAAATGTTCAATGTGTTTATTTAATTGCATTGTTAACATGATTTCATGTGTATTAGTATGCTTGACTTGTGACTTAATCATTCATATTTGTGTTACATAACATTCTAGACTTGATACATGTGATCTTAGGTGAGTTTTGGTGTGTTTTAAACTTTGTTGGAGGTTAGAATCATGTTAGGATTGATTGGGAACATTTTGGAAACATTTTAGAACATTTTAAAACTCCCAGGTTGCGCCATAGCGCACCCCAGGCGCGCCCTAGCGTGGAACTCCCAGTACTTTTGAGAAAAAAATCAGAAAATCAGATAAATTTGTTCAGCCGGAGCGAGCCCTAGTGCGCGTACGGACAATAATTTTATTTATTTTTTATTTTGTTGGTTTCTTGACTTGGACCCTAGGCTAAACTTGTTGCACTTTTGTTTGACCTTTTGACCAGCCTAATACTCTCCCTAAAACTCTAAGGAGACTTCAAACACTCCCATTACTTCATTTTGTCATCCATGGAAGCTTGAGAGTAAGTGTGGGAGATAAAGGTGAGATTAGTGTGTATGAGCCACTTCTTCATAATCCATCCATCCAAACTTTGATCCAAGACCACCAAAGTGTTTCTAAGGACTAGGAGACCTCATTACAAGGGCTTGATTGTGAATTTGTTGGTTTGATTGTCAAATTCCAAGTAAGTTACTAATCCTCTTTGTATGCTTAGAAACCATTGCATATTTATTCTTAATTATACATGCATGACTTGTATACTTGGTATTTTCATGTTTATATGATATGTTGAAGTGTATAACATGTTCATGTGTTTAATGCTAGGTTTGGATGATGTTGCATGTTGAAATTAAGTGCTCAACCAAGGAATAAAACTAAAGAACATGTTAGAGACTTTAAATGGGAAATTTTGCATATAGCAATTATACCCAAACTTTGAGAAGTGTAGTAATGACTCTAAGGGGTCGTTTGGTAGCCAGACTAGGATAAGCATTTTTATTAATCCTGGTACTATTAGTGCCCTCACTATTATGCACCAGGATTAATAATCATGTTTCTTATAATAAATTGACGTTTGGTAGCACCAGGATTAGATGCTCTAATCCTGTGCTTAATCTAATCTGACGTTTGATAGCAATATGATATGACTCAGTATTATTATTTCTTTCCAATAATAACCTTGAGATACTATCATTTAACTTATGCATATATTGAGTAGTTTTCAATTAAAAAGATTTGAAGTAATATAACTTTAAAAAAATAAATATGAACCATTAGGGTAGAAAAATTAAACATCAAATTTTTTTTCTTAGCTTTTGTTATGATGTGTATCATCTTGATTAGTTTTTGGCATCTATTGGACTCGGTCATATACTTGAAAAAAAAAAAATCAATTTCTAATTCCGAACTTGAATATATGATCATCTTGGTTAAGCACTTCCAATGGACCACCCTGTTACAACCATCATACAATCTTCCAAGCTTAGTTTAGAATGATCAAGACATGATTACAAGTACCTTAACTTGTGCTCTTCCATGGCTTGCAACTCTCTTTTCCCATGGTGAAATGGGCCTTTGGAAACTATCTGAGGTGTGTACTCCTTTTTATTCAGTCTATATAGGTTTCTAGGAACTCTATAGATACAACAGTTACGACTTATAGACAAAGCACAAAAATAGTTTGCAAAACAAAATATTTCATTATATGAGAAAGAACATCAAAAATTACAAGATTCGTGCCACACTCTCCTGACACCAACTGCATAGTAAACACATGCACTTGACTGCTATACCCTATTAGTGCTCCAAGCTTAGTTTAGAATGATCAAGACATGATTACAAGTACCTTAACTTGTGCTCTTCCATGGCTTGCAACTCTCTTTTCCCATGGTGAAATGGGCCTTTGGAAACTATCTCGAGGTGTGTACTCCTTTTTATTCAGTCTATATAGGTTTCTAGGAACTCTATAGATACAACAGTTACGACTTATAGACAAAGCACAAAAATAGTTTGCAAAACAAAATATTTCATTATATGAGAAAGAACATCAAAAATTACAAGATTCGTGCCACACTCTCCTGACACCAACTGCATAGTAAACACATGCACTTGACTGCTATACCCTATTCTCTAAAAAAGCTAAACCGAATAGCTACAGCATACACCAATGGTTACAATTCACGGGACAAGAGATCTCCGCAAGCAAACAAAATATATGTGTGTGATCAATGTACAAACTACAATAGGCAAGGATGCAAACCAGCAACGAGAACTTGCTGGACAGATATTGAGACAACACACTCCAATTAGGCTGCCATGCATGGTCCAGCTTTGAAGGCTTTCAATTTTCTGCAAATAGTAATGATCTCTTCCAAGTTCTTTAACAAGTCGATTCTCTCTATCTTTGCAATTACAGAGATATCCCTGCATAAATGTGCAGCAATACACGTTTATGATGTATCCCATTTAATGAAAATATTATTGATCTAAAATTTAGAAGTGAAGTTAATTTGCAGTTCCTTATGAGATGGATGCATAAGTTCATACCTGTTTGCAGAAAAGGAAACGAAAGATAAAATTATGCATGCAAGTGGAATGTGCAAAGTATGAAAGATAAAAAAGAAACAAAAAATAAAATGGCCAACAATTCCAGTGGAATGTGTGAAGCATCCAGAAATTCAGAACACCAAAATTTAACTCAACCAATCTGCATTGGCAAAGGATTTCTTCACCCACTGAGAAAATGCAAGTAGAAAACCTTCAAAGGCCTAGGGAAAAAAAGCACCATTTATCTTTCAAACCCTGCATCTTCCCCACCAATTTTTTCGGTAAGTAAATTTTAAGGTTTAAATTTTATGATTTACATGTACTGGTAGCAAACCCAAATGATACAACAATTCTTTACTACTCCCTCCATCATCCCAAAATGAGTGTCATTTTTTGTCTATGATCATGATCAAAATATTGACACTCATTATGGGACAGAGATAGTACTACACACAATGAGAGCAATTCTCCATTCATCTAGGTTCAATTTTCAGGTCAAACTCATTAAAGGCAATAGACGGAGACAGTAGGCACAATGGGCTGGGAAAGAGCAGAGTGCTGCTTACACGAGGAGCAACATGTGAAGAGCTGGACGAGGCTGCTACTTGGGAAGGCTGTGAAGTTGTTGCTGCTGGAAGGTCTGAGAGAAAAGAAATGGCCAGAAGAGGGCTGCCAGAATTAGGTGCTAAGGCTGTATAGCTGTCAACGCGGGAAGGAGTGCACTACAATAGTGCTAAAAGGAGAGGTGAAATATTTAAATCCTTCCTGCTTACTTGAACTTCATTGAAATATTGATTAATGTAATTAAGAATTCACTGATGCGGGTTTGGAGGCCCAGATTCAAACACATATTTAAAAATTCACAAATCATAAGATTTATCATAACCAAAAAAAAAAAAAAAACAATAAAGTATAACATAGCAAATGCAATAGACTCAAAACATGGATGAATCGTAACCCAGGTGGGGTAAAAAATTTGTTGTACTTATGGGTGCTATTAACTTAATTTTCTATTAAATGAAGCTCTTGTCCAAGGTAATCGTAAATTATTAGAATGGAAAAAGAAAAAAAAAAAAAAAACTCGGTATCGCTAGCAATCACGAACATGAGTTTATGCATAAACAGGGGAAGAAAGTTAAAGACTCTTAGAGGGAGAGGTAACTATGTTCGTGTTTTCTACTCGAACTCGATCAATCAAAAAGTGATTGATTAGCAATTACTCGATCAATACTACTCTGTTTATGTATATATCCTTGGTATACTTTGTTCTATCAACCCAAAACTGATTGATTAACAAGAAATTCATAGAACTCATCATTGAATATCCGTCATTAACAAGAAATTGATAGAATGAGAGAAAAAGAAGAAGAGAGTGAGAGAGAAATTACTAACCCGATTGATCCTCCCACCGACGATTGTACAGTCGTAGTCGTCGCCTTCCTTTGCGAGAGAGAAACAGTCGCAGTCGTTGCCTTCCTTCGCGAGAGAGAAACCGTCATATCGTTTTGGCCGGAGAGAAACGATCAGAGAGGGAAACGAATTGACTGCCCTAGTTCAGCGTGTTTTTGGAGTATATATACAAGGGTAATTTTTGGTATTAAAAAAATTAGTGTCGTGCTTTGTTAATCCGGTCTATAATAATACCACCCCCACCCTCAGGTTAAATAACGAGGGAAAAAGAGGCTTATCCGGACCCCTCCTCTTATTAAGAGGGAAGCCTAAAAGTGTACCAAACATCCTTGTTAATTATTACTAGTCCTATCCGACCTCTTATATGACTACCAAACGGCCCCTAAGAAGTTGATTTTAAGCAAGAGTATCAATTACCGAACAACATGTTAAAATCCCACGAAATTTAGAGTTCGTTTGATATGAGTTTTGGTCCTCCGAGTAAACGATACTGGTAAATTAGAGACTTGTAATTTTAGCTCCAAAGTGGTTGTTTAAGTGCATAAATATGTTGGATGTTGATTCTTGGTAGAATAATATAATCTACATGATATGTATCAAGTTCACTACTTTTGAACTTGATGGTTATTTGCATAAGATGAGTATTATACCAACTTGTGCATTACATTGAGTCCAGCTGGCATTTGTGTTTTTTCGTCAAGGTGGGACGACCTATAGTCTTTACAAATCAATATTTGTGATCGCTATAAGTTGCCGTACCGGAGTTCACACAGCCCTCCTCTCTTGGCCACAGTTGAGAACTAGCCCACTGTTGTAGCAATACGCATGACTTTGGTTTTCTAGTAGAACTCGATAGGTTTATCGGGGACATCGATACTATGTACACGGGTATCGAGGACACTTAATTATTTTGTGTATTGTAGGAGCAACACAAAGATGGAGAAAAAGAAATGATATCCGTTATAACGTGGTTTATTTGTGAGCACTTATGCGTATATCAAGGTGCTATGTGAGATATGTGATTTGTATATCAATGATGATGATATATGTTCAGTTGTGGTATATAGATGCTATTACCATGTTATGTTTATCACTTGAGCATTATGTCATGTCATGTAGTTGCATTTAGTAACTTATTGAGTTTCGACTCACCCCGTTTGTTGTTTATATGTTTTTCCTTAGATCCGAGCCAGCCCAGAAGTTCGCGGTGAGGACGGAAAGATTTGGGTTTAGCTTGAAGGTTGTCTTTTGGTTTAGTAGTTTTTTTTTTGTGAGGACAATAGTTATGTAAAGTTATGCAAACTTTACTTGGGTACTATTTGGTTGCTTTGTAAACCTTATATTCTTTTGGTAGCCGACATATGTATGTCGTGCTTGTGTATATTTACTAGTTGTTAATTCAGTTTCTTTTCCCGAGCATGTTGTAGCTCGTGGTTTATATTTTCTTCGGCATGTCGTGGCCGTAGAGGTTGTTAATGTTGTTAGTTGTTTCACAAGTCTTAGACTTGGTT
The DNA here is from genome assembly GCA_016624345.1 of Platycodon grandiflorus. Lineage (NCBI taxonomy): Eukaryota > Viridiplantae > Streptophyta > Magnoliopsida > Asterales > Campanulaceae > Platycodon > Platycodon grandiflorus. The sequence continues at coordinate 20,359,324 of CM028368.1, forward strand.
TTGTTAGTTGGGTTCCGGCTATAGTGTCACCGAAGACTTGTTTATTATTATCGCAGATTTTATCAGTTGTGTTTTAGTGTAAGTACGGGTGGTTACGCCACGTGCTTTTCTTGTTAGTTGTGTCATTGTGTTGTTTTGGCGACTCGACCTTGGGGTTTCGTATAGAGATCCGGGTCGGGGCGTCACAGTTGGTATCAAACCAATAGTTTTGCTGTCGTCGGGATATGTTCCATGGCCTCTGTGGGTATGGTTTTATTGTTGAGATATTAACGTCGAGTGTTGTGTGTAGGTTAAAAATGGTGGAGACTAGACACGGAGCAAGTATGAGTAGAGTTGGTACGAGTGCTGGGGGAAATGAGGAGAATGTTAACAGGCAATGAAATGTTCCTCCTGAACCGAACCCGAACAATCAGAATGAGGCTCTTGTGAACATGTATGGAAGGATGATGGAAATGATGAACGAAATGACTCAACGGATTAATGGAGGAGCAGCACCTCAACCGGAAGTAGGAGTTTCACAACCGGAAGTTAACATGAGGTGAGGCACAGAAATAACACCACTACCCTTGAACGATTCTTGAAAATGAAACCACAGACTTTTCAGGGAGAACCGGATGCGACTAAGGCAGAGTTATGGATTAAGCACATAATAAAGATTTTTACAGCTTTGGGTTGCAATGATGATGAAAAAGTTACCATAGCTGTGTTTAAACTGGAGGGCGCGACAGAGCATTGGTGGCAAGTGTTACAGGGAAGCTGAGATTTGCAGGGAGAACCTTACAGTTGGCCCAACTTCTTGAGAGAGTTTAAAGCACATTATGTTCCAGAGGTGGTTCGTGAAAGAAGAGACCGGAATTCTACAATTTGGAGCAAGGAAATATATCGGTGGCATAGTATTCGGCCAAGTTCATAGAATTGACTTGTTACTGTAGTCACTTAGTCCCTACTGAAGCAAGGAAGGCACAGAAATTTGTCAAAGGCTTGAAGACATAGTACAGGAAACAGTTGCTGTCTTTGTAACTTGTAGACTGCTTATGAGATTGAAGGTGATATAGAGGAACATAGAGGGAGAGGTAGCGTGCAGTCAGTGTAGCAGTCCTCACAATCTTTTGGTCGTGGACAGGGTTCAAACAACAGAAGTAATAATAATAATAACTATTGCAGGGGGAATTAGAGTAGACCATAATATAATAGGCAAGTCAGCTAACAACCAGGTGGGCGGGGTAATAATACCACTTCTACTCAGGATTAGCGAAGCGTTTCATCTGTTTGTAACTATTGTTCAAGGTATGGACATACAAAGAATAATTATTTGAGTAAGCTAGGGTTCAAACCAGGGCAGTGCTACAATTGTGGGGAAGCCGGTCATGTGAAGAGAGATTGTCCTAAACTGAGGGGTAGTCAGTCAGGAAGTGCCAATCAGCAATCGAGTGGCACGAAGAGAGATAGCGACGGTAGGCCTAAGGTTCAGGGTCGTGTGTTCGCGCTTGATCAGCGAGGAGTGTCGGAGTCTATGTTTGTGATTGGAGGTAGTCTTTCTATCTTTGGTAATAAAGCACGAGTTCTTATAGACCCTGGCTCATCTCATTTGTATGTTGCATCTCATTTTGTGAACAACTTGCGTGTGTTTCCCTAGTCGTTGTCATTTGTGCTTGAGGTTTCTACCTCGTTGGGGGAGCATATGTTAGCTTCGGATGTGTATCGAGCTTGTGATATACTAGTAGGTGATCACACTTTGCATGCTGATTTGGTTGTATTACCCATTCGTGATTTTGATGTGATACTTGGCATGGATTGGTTATGTGCTTATCATGCTATAGTAGATTGTCATAGGAAGAAAGTTATTTTTTCTATGCCTGGTGTACCTAAATTTGTATTTGTGGGTGATGTTGTTAAGAGTGGTATACATGTTATTTCTGCTTTGAAAGCTAGGAAGTTATTATCTCATGGTTGTGTGAGTTATTTGGCATGTGTGCTACACCAAAGTTAGAAGAAGTTCCAATGGTTTGTGAATTTTCTGATGTATTCTCTACCGATTATGCTTTGCCTCCTGATAGAGAAGTTGAATTTTGTATTGAATTATTACCGAGAACTACTCCTATTTCTAAGGCTCCGTATAGAATGGCACCGGCAGAGTTGAAAGAATTTAAAGAACAGTTGCAAGAACTTCTTGACAGGGATTTCATCAAGCCAAGTGTATCGCCGTGGGGTGCACCAGTGCTATTTGTGCAGAAGAAAGATGGTACTTTGAGATTGTGTCTCGATTATAGGCAGCTGAATCAGGTGACAATCAAGAACAAGTATCCTTTACCGCATATTGATGATTTATTTGATTAGTTACAAGGGTCAGTGGTGTATTCCAAATTAGACTTGAGAAATGATTACCATCAGTTGAAAGAATGAGCTGAAGATGTTCCTAAGACAACCTTTCGCACGAGGTATGATCATTATGAGTTTGTTGTTATGCCATTCGGGTTGACGAATACGTCGGCGGTATTCATGGATTTGATGAATCGGGTATTTCACGAGTATTTGAATTGCTTCGTGGTGGTATTCATCGACGACATTCTTTTGTATTCTAAATCTCGGGAAGAACATGAGAAGCATTTGAGGTTAGTATTATCAGTTCTTCGGGAGAAAAAGCTATTTGCCAAATTTAGTAAATGTGCATTTTAGCTCGAAGAAGTATCTTTTCTGGGGCATATTGTTTCGAGTGATAGGATAGCGGTGGATCCATCTAAGGTGGAAGCGGTAACAAAGTGGAAGAGACCGACTACAGTGACTGAGATCCGAAGTTTCTTGGGTTTAGTGGGATACTATCGGAGATTTATTGAGGGTTTTCTAAGATTGCTACTCCTATGACAAATTTGACAAGAAAGACGACACCATTTGTATGGGATGAAAAGTGTGAGGCTAGTTTCCAAGAATTGAAGCGACAGTTGACAACGGTTCCTGTATTGGCATTACCTAGTGGTGGTGATAACTTTGTAATATACAGCAATGCGTCAAAGGAAGGTTTGAGTTGTGTACATATGCAGAACGGGAAGGTTATAGCATATGCTTCGAGGAAGTTGACAGATGTTGAACAAAATTACCCTACTCATGATCTAGAGTTGGATGCGATTATGTTTGCGTTACATAAGTAGAAACATTATCTTTATAGGGCAAAATTTGAGGTCTTCATGGATCACAAGAGTTTAAAGTACCTTTTCTCACAGAAGGAGTTAAACATAAGACAGCGTCGATGGATGAAAAAGTTGAAAGACCACATTTGTACAATTCTTTATCACCCGGGGAAGGCAAATGTAGTTGTGGATGCTTTGAGTAGAAAGGCATATATTTCTTGTATGATGGTTCGAGAGTGGAGGATGTTGGAGGGTTTGCGAGATTGGGGTCCCAGCAAGACAAAACGTGGAGTGATCTTTGCATATGTTCGAGCTACACCAGTTTTGTTCCAACAGATTAAAGAAGATCAGGTTAGTGATCTGGAGTTTGAAAAGATAATTGGTGGGCTGAGCGAGGGCAAAACACTTGACTTTGCGATGAACAAAGATGACATTCTTACTTTTCGGGGAAGGATTTGTGTTCCTTCAAATGATATTGTGAAAAGACAGGTTCTCGATGAAGCTCACAAGACAAAGTACACTATACATTCGGGAAGTACCATAATGTATAGAGAGTTGAAGAAACAGTTTTGGTGGAGTGGGATGAAGGGGAAATTGCAGAGTATGTTTCAAGATGTTTGACTTGTCAATAGGTAAAGGCCGAGCATCAGAGACCAGCGGACTTGAGATTCAATAATGGAAATGGGAACATATTACGATGGATTTTGTGACAGGGTTGCCGCGTACTCGTTGAGGTTTTGATGCAGTTTGGGTTGTTGTTGATCGATTGACAAAATAAGCTCATTTCATTCCTATTGCGATGACATATTCATTGAGTCAGTTGGCGGCATTGTATGTACATGAGATAGTAAGATTGCATGGCGTTCCAGTGAGTATTGTCTCGATAGGGACCCAAGGTTTACATCAAGGTTTTGGCAGGCATTGCAGGATGCTATGGGAACGAAGTTAAATTTTAGTACCGCTTTTCATCCTCAGTTAGACGGGTAGTCGGAAAGGTTAATACAGGTACTTGAGGATATGTTACGTGCATGCACAGTGGATTTCAAGGGAAGTTGGAATTCACATTTACCTTTAGCGGAGTTTATTTATAATAACAGTTTCCAACCAAGTATCGAGATGGCATCGTACGAGGCATTAAATGGGCAGAAATGTAGATCACCGATTTGTTGGGACGAGGTTGGTGAAGCGAAAATTTGGGGTTCGAAAATGGTACAACAGTCGGCCGAGAGTGTAAAGCTAATTCATGATAGATTACTTACAGCTCGAGTCGACAGAAAAACTACACAGATAATCGGAGACGAGATCTTGAGTTCCAAGTGGGTGACTATGTATTTCTCAAAGTATCGCCACGTAGGGGTACTAAGAGATTTGGCAAGAAAGGAAAGTTAACACCAAGGTATATCGGTCCATTCGAGATCCTTGAGAGGGTTGAGAGTCTAGCCTATAGACTTACCTTACGGCCTTCTTTGTCGAAATTCATAATGTGTTTCACGTGTCAATGCTTCGGAAGTACATGAAGGATGACTCACATGTATTGGAATATGAGAACATCGCACCTTTGAGCCCGATATGTCATATGTGGAACAACCAGTGAGAATTCTCGACACTAAGGAGAAAGTATTGAGAACCAAACGAATTCCTCTTGTTAAGGTACTTTGGAGGAATCACGATGTTGAGGAAGCAACATGGGAAACCGAAGTTGAGATGCGTGAGAAGTACCCTCGTTTGTTTGATGACCTTGGTAAGGAATTTAGGGACTAAATTCTTTTAAGGGGAGAGGATGTAATGCCCTGAGACTTTAAATGTTCAATGTGTTTATTTAATTGCCTTGTTAACATGATTTCATGTGTATTAGTATGCTTGACTTGTGACTTAATCATTCATATTTGTGTTACATAACATTATTCTAGACTTGATACGTGTGATCTTGGGTGAGTTTTGGTGTGTTTTAAACTTTGTTGGAGGTTAGAATCATGTTAGGATTGATTGGGAACATTTTGGAAACATTTTTGAACTCCCAGGTCACGTCCCAGCGCACCTCAAGCGAGCCCTAGCGCGCAACTCCCAGTACTTTTGAGAAAAAAAATAGAAAATCGAGAAATTTGTTCAGTCGGAGCGCGCCCTAGTGTCCGTACGAACATTAATTTTATTTTTTTATATTTTGCTGGCTTCTTGAATTGAACCCTAGGCTGAACTTGTTGTACGTTTGTTTGACCCTTTGACCAGCCTAATACTCTCCCTAAAACTCTAAGGAGACTTCAAACACTCCCATTACTTCATTTTGTCATCCATGGAAGCTTGAAAGTAATGTGGGAGATAAATGTGAGATTAGTGTGTGAGCCACTTCTTCATTATCCAACCATCCAAACTTTGATCCAAGACCACCAAAGTGTTGCTAAGGACTAGGAGACCTCATTACAAGGTCTTGATTGTTAATTTGTTGGTTTGATTGTCAAATTCCAAGTAAGTTACTAATTCCCTTTGTATGCTTAGAAACCATTGCATATTTGTTCTTAATTATACATGCATGACTTGTATACTTGGTATTTTCATGTTTAGATGATATGTTGAAGTGTATAACATGTTCATGTGTTTAATGTTGGGTTTGAATGATGTTGCATGTTGAAATTAAGTGCTCAACTAAGGAGTTGAACTAAAGAACATGTTAGAGACTTTAAATTAGAAATTTTGCATATAGCAATTATACCCAAATTTTGAGAAGTGTAGTAATGACTCTAAGAAGTTGATTTTAAGCAAGAGTATCAATTACCAAACAACATGTTAAAATCCTATGAAATTTAGAGTTCGTTTGACTCTAAGAAGTTGATTTTAAACGAGACTTGTAATTTTAGCTCTAAAGTGGTTGTTTAAGTGCGTAAACAATATGTTGGATGTTGATTCTTGGTAGAATAATATAATCTACATGATATGTATCAAGTTCACTACTTTTGAACTTGATGGTTATTTGCATAAGATGAGTATTATACCAACTTGTGCATTGCATTGAGTCCAGCTGGCATTTGTGTTTTTTTGTCAAGGTGGGACGACCTATAGTCTTTACGAATCAATGTTTGTCATCGCTCTATATCATTGTATCGGAGTTCACACAGCCCTCGTCTCTTGGCCGAGTTGAGAAGTAGCCCCACTGTTGTAGCAATACGCATGACTTTGGTTTGCTAGTAGAACACGATAGGTTTATCGGGGACGTCGATACTATGTACACGGGTATTGAGGACACTTGGTTATTTTGTGTATTGCAGGAGCAACACAAAGATTGAGAAAGAGAAATCATATCCTTTATAACGTGGTTTATTTACGAGCACTTATGTGTATATCAAGGTGTTATGTGAGATATGTGATTTGTATATCAATGATGGTGATATATGTTCAGTTGTTGTATATAGATGCTATTACGATGTTATGTTTATCACTTGAGCATTATGCCATATCACGTAGTTGCATTTATTAACTTATTGAGTTTCGACTCAGCCCGTTTGTTGTTTATATATTTTTCCTTAGATCCGAGCCAACCCGGAAGTTCACGGTGAGGACGAAAAGATTTGGGTTTAGCTTGAAGGTTGTCTTTTGGTTTAGTAGTATTTCTTTTGGTGAGGACGATGGTTATGTAAAGTTATGCAAACTTTACTTGGGTAGTATTTGGTTGTTTTGTAAACCTTATATTCTTTTGGTAGCCGACATATGTATGTCGTGCTTGTGCATATTAACTAGTTGTTAATTCAGTCTCTTTTCCCGAGCATGTTGTAGCTCATGGTTTATATTTTTCCCGGCATGTTGTGGCCGTAGAGGTTGTTGATGTTGTTAGTTGTTTCACAAGTTTTAGACTTGTGGTATTGTTAGTTGGGTTCCGGCTGTAGTGTCACCGAAGACTAGTTTATTATTATCGCAGGGTTTATCAGTTGTGTTTTATTGTAAGTACGGGTGGTTACGCCACGTGCTTTTTTGTTGGTTGTGTCGTTGTGTTGTTTTGGTGACTCGACCTTAGGGTTTCATATAGAGATTCGGGTCGGGGCGTCACACAATCATCGGTCTCTATTCTATAAGTTAGTTCATAAATTGATTATTCAACTAACGATTGATCAGTTGGCTGATATCTTCAAAACCATTTTTCTGCTGCCAAAGTTTTAAAAATTATCAAAAAGATTTTATAAGGCTATTCACCCCCCTCTAGCCTTATCATTTGCCTAAAGTGGACCTACAATAGCAAATTGGAACAACGGTTAGGTTTATAAACAACCTTTAAATTCTAGAAATTGACAAACAGACCCTTCTAGGTGCAAATTTTTTTAGTGAGCCCTTGTAGTATGTGCTAAACTTAAACAAATATTGTTGACTTTGGAATTAGGTGTCGTCGATAGTGATTGGGAGGAAGTACCATTATTTTGACCTTTGAGTAGCTTGTGTCGAATTCGAGGTAAGGGACCTTCCACTCTATCAAGTTGTTTTGATCCCATAGCTTTAATCGGGAAAAAATGTTTTATTACGTTAAATTATTTTTGTCCAAGTGAGCCTATGAAAATGATTTTATGGAAACTGTGATGTTTTGAAATATCCAAAATAAGGATCAAGCATATGAGCCTCTGAAATGAATTTGATTTTCGAATCTCTGTTATTGTTATTGTTATTAGAACTTTAATTGTTACTAACATGTGAATTATGAACTTTTAGAAATCAATGGTCTGACTTTAGAAATCAATGGTCTAACTATGTTTTGAACTTTCTGATTCGTCTACTCTACTTAGTTAGGTAGACAAATCAAACTTTGGGATTTAGATATCACGTCACAGGGGTGCACTGCAACAACTTTTGATACTGTGTCACAGGGGTGTACTGCAACAACTATCGTTACCGTGTTACAAGGTGTACTGTAGCCGTAGTCAGCGAGACCAAAATTTTATCGAAATGGTTGGTTATACTACTGGTATGGGACGGTAGTGTCATTGACTCGTTTCAAATTAAATATTTTTACTAAGCAACTATTGAAATGCGAGATTTTTGTTTCGAAATACGTGCTTGATTCTCTAGATAGAGTTGTTAGTACCTTGCTGAGTTATGAGTTCACCCTTTATCATTTTGCAGATCGTTAATGTCGGTGACGGCGTAGTACCACTCAATGGATGGCTCAAGAGTTTTTTGTTATAGTTTAATTTTTGTTTCGTGCAATTGGACTTGGATTTTGTAAGGAGTCGTTGACTCCATAAACAATTGTTGTTTTCAAGAGCTTCACTTGGACTTGATTGGTTAAATAGTGTAATGGACCTCATTGTTTGGGGTTTAGTTTTTATTAAGGAGTCGTTAGATTTGAGCTACACAATTGAATTAGAAGGCCTTGTGGAGCCTAAAATCATTTTAGTGGGCCGCAGTCGATCACCCTTGGCCCATGGTCCGTTTGTGGGTTTGGGGCGTGCTAGAGTGGCATAAGAGCTTAGGTTATAGTCTATTGGTATTGGGTCGTTAGACTGTCTCGTAACTGGAAAAAAAATTAAAAATATATATAAATACTTTATAAGGTATTAGTCAGTGAAACATAACAAAAGGAAAATGTGTTTTATCTAACATGTTGCTTGGTTATAGAAAGATGGATCACGATTGAGATAACTGGTAAATGGGGGACCCTGCCGACGTTGATACCGGGGAAGATCCTGAGGAGCTTCCCGAAGAACATTCGGGCGATGAAGGGAATAGTGCTATAAGTGAAAAAAATTTATATGCTAGTGGGATACAACGTACAAGATGCTCAAGAAGTTATTTTGCAGCTTGAGGAATGATTCGGACAGCTAGAGGAACAAGTTGGACAGCTAAAGGGACAAATCAGACAGCTAGAATGCCAGTTGCACGTGGAAAAAGAGAAAGCGCAGAATTCAAGTATGAACATTCAAATGTTTCTAATAGAGCTTGTGTGGGCGTGTGAGGATATACACTGGGACCTCCAAATTGGTTAAATGGCTAGGCCGCATTGGAGTATCAACAAGTTGATTATGAAAATACGTGACATATTTGAGGAATCCGTGTTAGTTGACTAGAGTAGTAGTTTCGTGTGTAGGGTTAAGTTAAGCTATGAAATTGACCCCCTTCATCCGTGAATCTTTATCATGTTTTGTTTTGAGAAGTGAAATAAAAAAGTTGTTTTGTCTTAGTTATGAAGTTTTGTCTATGCTTTACCACATTTGTATAACTAGAGGCTATCGTGTATAGATTAAAATGGAAAATGAGGAAGGTAACCAAGGACAAGCAGAACAACTCGGCATGATGCGATTAATGCAAATACTTATTGGGGTGGTGGAACGCAACTGCGACAAGGTGAAGGAAGTTGACCGCTTTATCCAAGATGAAATGGTCTACAGTGTATGAGCACTTTAAATACTGATCCTTTCTTGGTTGGACGAGAAGCAAGGCCAGATGATGATGAGGTCAACCAGGTCTAGAATTTCATTGAGCTCAGTGATGATCTAAAAATAGTCAGGGATCATGCTATTAACCAGCTGATCAAGAAGGTACGACTAGCCAAGAAGGAGTATGGCCTTATGGCCAAAAGGAGAGATGAACAGAGAAAATAAGCTGAAGCTCAAACTTTAGCCCCTGCAGCTACTCAGCCTACTGATCCCCCACTGCAAGCTGTAGCTGAAGTTCAACATCAGCCAGCTGACGAGTTATGAGCTAAAGAGTTCCCAGCTGAGGAGCAACCTGCTGAAGTGGTTATTAAAGTTGTTGAAGCTGAAGAATGAGAAACTGGAGAGGATGCAACTATTGAACCCCCTCCTTCAGTTGAGGAGGAGCCTCAATCATTAGAGACGGAGTAGTCTATTGAGGAGGAGTCCTTAAATGAGGATGATGATGATGCTAAAGATGATGATGATAGAGATGAAGATGATGATGATAGAGATGAAGCTGAAACCTTACCCACTCAAACTCAAACCCCTCTCATGATCCCATCATTTGCCCCTCCACTTCTCACCTTTCCCCAACCTTAGCCTACCCAAACATCAGAACCAACATTAACTATTCCCTCACCTCCGCCAGCTGATGTCCTACTCCCTTCTCCTCCAGCTAATCAGCCAGCTGAGACCTCTCAACCTTTAACTAGCCAACCAACTGAATTACCCACAGCTGAAGCCACCTCTTCTAATCCAAAACATTCAGACCCTACTGCTGTTGTTCCTTCAGTCATCACTGGCTCCACTTCACTCAGTATGGGTGTTCAGTGTGATTTGGAGGACTTTGAAGACTTCTCAATGAAGACCTGTTCACTTTAGCTGAACACTTGGTGGAAGCCGAAGATGCTATGAAAGTTAAAGAACTGGCTATCCCCCTTCCTCTACTTGCTGCGAAAAGGAAATCGAAGACTGACTTAATCACTAAAGTCATTCGTGATCCTACTGAGCTGAAGAACAAGAGGATCAAGTTTGATTCTGAGAGTGAGGAGGAAGAAGCAACTGAGGAGATTGATGTTGAAGAAGCGTTGGAGATACTGCTACTGATGCGACGATTGATATTCCTACTGAAGAGCATCCTGCTGAAGCTGCTGCTAGTCCTTCCACATTGGCTCCTTTAATTACTTTTGTAAGTTTTGAAGCATTAAGGGAAGCTCAACTGAGACTTGATGCAGCGTTCTCTACACTGATCCAGTCGAACCAGGATATAATCAACCGTCTGGGATCAGTAGACATACTGAGCTTCTAACAGATACAAATGGATATCACACTTAGAAACGTAGTTCAATCACAAGCTGAGCTTTGTAATCAAGTAAGGATGACCATACCAGATGTGCGGGCAGAAGTCTACAACGAAGTTCGCAGGGCTATGGCTGTAGGGTATCCAAAGAATGTAAATGCTGATGAATAGAAGGATGTGCTTTCCTATCAAAGGGACGCTGCTGCTGAAGTCAAAGATGCTAAAGAAAGGCTACATAAAGCCATTTAGGAGGAGAAGAAGCAGAAAGCAAGGGCTAATGCTCTTGCCAAGGAAAACACTGAGCTAAGGAGAAGACTGAATATTCCCCAAGTTGACACTACCCCTTCTTCCTTATCTTCAGCTGGAACTGACCCTATCCACTTCAGGAATGAAAGTAGCTGATCTATCTCCTACCCCTTCCTTCATTAAACTTTTTACTTTAAGTTTTAAGTTTGAGTTTTTACATTTTCAGTTATCTACATTCGGTACTTATTTACTTCAGTTTTTGGAAGGCATGTTTTTGCCTTATATATTTCTCTACCAAACTCTAATCTTTGCAGGCTTTTATATATACATCTGAAGTATAATCTTTCAATCAAAGTAGACTTCTTTAAATTGCTTTATTATTGTTTCTGCTTTGGCATAAATGACTTTATGAAAATAGGAGGAGTTTGTTGGTCCTTAAATGATTTACTTAAAACCATTCTAATTTATTTGGAATCACTTAAGATCAGCCAACATTATATATCTTAAGCTGATGACTAATTTTCCTATTCAAATCAGAACTGATTCTGCCTTGAACCAGTGTGACTGATAATGACTTAAATATTTTTTAAGTCAGTCACTGATAATTGGCATAAGAACAGTAGACTGATAATGTCCTTGACTTATCTCTTGTGTAAGTCTACTAATCTTCAAACAGAAGCTTCCTTGATAAACTTTCGTAATTATTTTGAATTTGTTTCAGTACATTGCATGCCTTAAATTCGAACATGCATTACGTTTTACATTTAATATATTCTGACACACTTTCTATTCTAAGCTTTCTGTTTATTTCAGAATGAAAAGATAGGTTCAACCTAACTCTTTTGAGATAGCTCAAAGCTCGAGGAGAGTTGTTCGCGTATTTTGACACCGACGTTTATAGAGCATTTAATGTAAAGTCAAAATCTTCCAACGGCAATAATCTTAGCTCTGCCTATATAAAGTCGAAGAAGCATTGAAGAACTCTCCAACCTGTACATATGAAGCTCTCAAGCATTCAAATCACTCTAACACTTCAAGAATTCTAGAGCTTCCATTAAAGAGCAAAATACTCAGATCACTTACTGCTTTTTCTCATTCTTTGTATTTGTCTTTAAGTCCAATCATTGTATTGAATCCCTCCCAACTACTTAGTTTTTAAGAGATCATTGATTGTAACACACAAGATTGATTTGTTCCATTTGAACATTCAAACTCCATATTCATCGGTATTTGTTATACACTGATCCGTTAGTGATCATTTAGAATTATTAACGTGACCCGACCCGGATTCCAATACGAAATCACAAGGTCGATGTGCCAAAACACATAAAACAAACACTTAACATAAAATTTAAAAGCACGTGGCGTAACCACCCGTACTTACAACAAGACTAAATTAAGAAAACCTGAATAAAATAAAACAAGTCATTGGCCACAAAATGCCGAAACCACTCAACAAAAACCACAAGCTACAACATGTTTGGGAAATGAAACAGTTTTATCAGTAGCTCAGTTTAGTTTCCCAAGCATGTTGTAGCTTGTGGTTTTTGTTCAGTTGTTCCAGTATTTTGTGGCCGATGACTTGTTTTATTTTATTCAGGTTTTATTAATTTAGTCTTTCTATAAGTACGGGTGGTTACGTCACATACTTTAAAATTTTATGTTAAGTGTTTGTTTTGTGTGTTTTGGCGCATCGACCTTATGATTTCGTATTGGAATCCGAGTTGGGTGTCACAATTAATATTAGTGCACTTCAAAATCCAAGTTTGATCAACTTTGTAGTGGACGTAGCAGACTTCATATACTGTGAACCATTCTACATTATGTGTTCATTAATTCTCTAATTTCTTTGACCAAACTGACCAAAGCTTTAAGCATTCTATTATTACTTAAAGCTTCAGTCAGTCAATTTACTCTACATTAGTCTACACTTCAAAGTTATCTCATAAGCTGATTTTTTAACTGACACTTCCATTGATCAGTTTGTTGATTTCTTGAAAACCGCATTTCTGCTGTCAAATTTTTTTAAAGGTTTTAAAACTTTACAAAAAGATTTTATAAAGCAATTCACCCCTCTAGCTTTATCAGTTGCCTAAAGTGGACATACAAGTTCGAGGATGGACTAAATCCTAAGATTAAAAAGACGGTAGTCCCATTTGAGTTAACTACATATCGAGAGGTGTTAAACAAAGTCATGTTGGTAGAAAAGAGCCTTGAAAATATTCAGAAAACAAGCGAGACCACCAATCGAAAGAGAAATTACCAATCCATAGCATCCGGTGAGTCAAGTCGTGAGGTGCAGGTGAAACGACACTCTACTCTAGCAAAGGACAAGGGAATAGTACCAAGTGTGGCAGGTGTGGTGGGAATCACCTTGATAAGGAGTGCTGATGGAATACAGGAACATGTTTTCAATGGGGCCAGCTAGGGCATAAGATTGCAACGTGTCGAAAGGAAGCTCAAACGTTTGGAGCACCTTTGGGGACCAAAACGACAAGTGAGAACCAAAATCGAGGAACCCACTCGAAACCGTCAAGACAAGGAAGAGTTTTCTCTTTGTATTCTATGGCCGCACAAACTCAACACAACACAACTATGGTAAGGCTTACGTGTTTCTCTACTTCCCGTTGTGATGAGATAGTCGTTTACGTGTTATATTAAGTATTGGACATCTTACGATTATGGTAGTCATTTTGAAATATACTCCCTCCGTCCCTTAATTATTGTCTTGTTTGATCCGGCACGGATTAAGAAAAAATAATTGACTTGATTATTAATATTGGTATAATGTGTAATTTTCTTTAATGCCCTTGTGTATGTGGCACATAATTAAAGTAGGGAAAAAGGAAGGGTAAAATGGTAAAAGTGATGTCTTTCAAACAAGATAATTATTTTGGGACGGACAAAAAAGGAAAGAAAAACAATAATATAGGGATGGAGGGAGTAATAATTAAAAAGAGTAAGAGAAATATAGAGAAAGTTTGTGGAATAAAGAGAAAAAAACTCTAAAACCACAAACGAAAACTTAAAAAGAGTAAGAGTGAGAAATTAAAGCGTTATTTATTTATTTATTGACATATAATATTTATGTCAAACTTGCTTTAACAAATTCAGTTTAATTTGTTTGTGTAGCAAAACATGTGCAGTGCACATGATGAAGAGTGGGGTAAAATAGACATTTCCTACATAATTAACGACAAAATGTAACGGAAGTAGAAAAAAGGGGTAATTTGTAAGCGGAAGCAGAATAAAGTGGTTTGGTTGAGTAAATTGAGAGTAATGTGGGTTATGCAAATATTCGTAAAACGTATGGCGGCCCAAAATCGAGAAAAGCAAACATGGTGTATAAGAAGTTTTTCTGAATGGACTCTTTGAACTAATTTTAGATGACTTGGATTAAATTAAGTTGCACCTAAAATATTTCAAGCTAACCACCTTACCGACTAAACAAGGAAAATAAATAAATAAATAAAAATAGCATTTTTTAAAGTGAATTGAAAAAAAAGAAATTAACATTAAATTATGAGGGTAATCAAAAGTAGAACACACCTTTTTCGGCTTGAAAATATGCAAAATGAGATTGATTGCTCTCAAATAGTATCCAATGCAAATTCAAATGCAATCTGTGTTGTTTTGTTTCCACAATCAAACAAATATGTTAAGTAGCCAATTAGTTAAAGGTAAGAAATCATGAGTAGTTAGTACTCTATTATATATATATATATATATATATATATATATATATATATATATATGAGAGAGTATTTAATGGTTACTTTTTTATTTAACCATCAATGATTACTCTCATTATCAACCATTGAATCAAAAATTAAAGGTTGAGATTTAATGCATTAAATGACTCACCTACTTGCATTAATTGCATTTTTCAACTAACCATTAAATCTCAACCTTTAATTTTTGATCCAATGGTTGATAATGAGAGTAACCATTGATGGTTAAATAATATATATATATATATATATATATATATATATATATATACACACACACACACACACACAAAGGGGCAAAAGGTAGAAATCAATCAAACATTAAGTAGTAGTAGAAATCAATGGAGTAGTTAAAGGTAGAGAGATCATGAATATATTAACTTACATATTGCAGATATTAATGTATAAGGAGATGAGGTAGAGAGGATTGGAAAAGAATGGGAAATGGGAGTCCAAGCATTTTGCTCTTACATCTTAAAATAAGGTAAGGCCTCTGATCTCTCTCTCTCTCTCTCTCTCTCTCTCTCTCTCTCTCTCTCTCTCTCTCTCTCTCTCTCTCTCTCTCTCGCCATTACCGTCAATTCTACAAAGTAAGATGCTTTCACTAGCCCTTAAGGAAGAAAAAGTAATGTTTTGCCTTGAGAGGATGGGAAAAGAATGGAACCCCTTTGGCTCAAAATAAAGTAACAATAACTTAGAAAATGATATTTTCTTTAAGACATATATATTACGGATATTTTCTTTTCTTTTGTATAGCTGGGCCAACCCATGTGGTTCATCCTTTAGAATTAGAGTTCGTTTGGTAGTGCGATTTAACTAAAATACAGGGATAAAATATAGTTTATTTGCCAAAATTGTGTTTTAATATTGCAACAGAAAAAGTTGTGTTTTCAAAATACAGCTGCATTTTAAAACACTGGAATTCTCAGCTTTTTCCAAAACGTTGGTTTTAAAACGCTGTTAGGAAGAAAAAAAAACAGCGTTTTAAAGTGATATCTCAAACGCATTTATAAAAAAAACTGCGTTTTAAAAACGTTGTGTTTTTAAAACACTGTATTTTAAAAACGCTGTGTTTTAAAAACGTTGCACCAAACGAGCTTTTATTTGAGAAATATGGAAAGACAATGATACAATCTTAGGTGTCGTTTGGTAAAAAGTTAAGATAATAGTATTAATTAACACCATAACATATATTATTTTAACCGAGATTATTTTATCTCGGTTATAAAATTATTTTATGTTTGGTAAATTACAGATAAATTTAATTTATTTCGCTAATTATTTAATTTGATGTTTGGTAGCCCAAATTTATTTCAGTATAATGCTATTTTTTTCAAAAACACTCTTATAAATTAGGTTGATTAAAAGATGACTTGAGCTTATTTCACTTGGATTTTTTTCTCCAAGCTACTATTGTCTACATTTTTATGAATAATATAATTAATTCTATTGTTTCATGCAACATCACTATTTTTATAAATTAGATAAACTTAGCTATTTAGAATTATTATGTAGTATATAAAAATAATAAAATTGCAAATTTATAAATTTTGAAGTTCTTTTTAATCTCAACCTAGAAAAAGATACTACTTTATTAGTTTATTTAAATAACAAATAGAATATGTATATGTATGTATGTTCCAGGCAAAGAATCTATTATACTATTTGAGGATGTTTCACTTAAAGAGTTCACTTTCAAAAAATTATGCTTACAATTTTCATAATCTTTCATCTTTACCCTCTACTTGCATTGTAACCATCTTGGTTGTAGTTAAATATTTTTGCAATTATGACCAACTCTAATAACATTAATATATCTCTTAATAAATATACTTTTTAAAAGTGAACTATTTGAGTAGAACGGACGGAGTGTTAATTTATACATACTATAGTAATATAAAAATTAAGAAAACGGAAAAAGAAAAAAATCATATTAATATAGTAAGAAGGTGGTTTAGTAAATAATTTGTCCCTGAACTTAACACATTTTAATTTTTTGATTCGGTTCTCAATATTTGACATTTTTTATCGTGGTCCTTAAACTGTACTTTTGACCTTATAGTTAGTCCCTGAGCTAACTATTCAACTTTAAACTTTTAAGTTAACGACAATAATACCCTTAATTGATAGATGCCTTGGTTGACTAAATGTTGAGACGGAAAAACGTGGTTGTCCTTGGCTGACATGGAAAAAAAATTAATAAAAAAATAGAAATGTGTGGTTTGTATGAGAGGCGTTAAACGCAGTCCCCTATACACTAAACACAGCCCCCCCTCCTGGCGAAATTACTAACTTAATTGCCCTCATCGTTTATATATAGAAAATTTTCAACTTAAAACTTACTTTCATTTGTTTCGAATGTATATGTTTTTGACATATTTTATATTAAATTTGATTTTTTGGCTGTTATTATTATATTATAATGTATATTTTTATAAAATAAAAAAATAAATCGGAGGGACATGCGACTGGGCCTTGCGCATGTCCTCTTGAACATGCGTCTGACTCATGCGCATGTTCAAGTGGACATGCGCCTGACCCATGCCATGGGCATGTCCCCCTTGTTTTTTATTTTTCAATTATTACATTTTTATACCCTGAATTTGTAAAATTTTGAAAAAATTGCACTATACCCTCTTGAATTTGTTAATTTTGTTAAATTGTTTAACTTAACAGAAATTTGCACTATTTCAAAAAAAATTTAACGAAATGAACAAATTCAAAGGGTAAAGTATAATTTTTTGAAATTTACAAATCTAAGGACTAAAAGTGCAATAATTGAAAAATGAATAAAAATGGTACATGCGCACGGACCAGACACATGTCTTAAGAGGATATGCACACGGCCCAATGCATGTACATTTGATTTTCATTTTTTTTTTGTAAAAATGTACATTCTAACACAATATTAATCAAAAAAAAATATATTTAACATAAAATATGTTAAAAATATACACATCAGAAGCAAATAACAAAGCAAAAAAATTAAATTTAAAACAAAATATATCGAAAATATACACATTTAAAGCAAATAAAAATGAAAGTTTAAAATTAAATATTTTTTATATATAAAAACCGAAGACAAGTTAGTAATTTCGTGGGACACAGGGTTGCGTTTAGCAGCTATGGTTTGTATAATCTTCTTATTTTTTGTTTTGCTCTTTCGACCCTTCACTTCTTTCAGTCCTTTCCTTTTCTTTTTCCTTCTCCTCCGGCAACACAACTGGAAAATCTCCATTCTGCCCAACTTACTGTCATTACCCAAGCCAAATTGAAGAAACCTCAACCAACAACAAGAATCATGAATCCAAGGCAAACATTCATCCAGCGAATAGAGAGCATTCGGAAAACAGAAGAACAAAGATCGGAGAATAGAGAGCATTCGGCCGTATTGTAAGTTCCCAACCAAAGTCTCGCTTTCCGTGTCGGATCTCGAATCTCCGCCGCCCATTTTCCCCACGGCCGCTGCTAAACCCCCCGAAACTTCTTTTGAGAGACAGTGACAGAGACAAAGAGATAAATGAAATGGGTGTTGATTTGTTTTTATATTTTTTAAATTTGTTTTTGTTGATTTGGTTTCGGCAAGGGAGTTGATGGTGGATCCGGTGGTGATGAAGGGATTAGGAGGCGAAGGTGGTCAAGATGGAGGGATTTGGAGGCGGATCACTTCTTTTTAGAAAACCCTATCATCATTTCTTTTTAGAAAACCCTAAAATAATAAAAGGTTAAAATTTTATTCACAAAATGAAATAAAATGATAGACTTGGGCAGCACATGTTTGTTATTTTACAAATTTAATTTCAACAGCCACTCCACATATGAATTGATTTTTTTTTCCTGCGAATTCTTCTCATCTGAGCAGGGGACAAAGAAATGTTCTCTCTCCCTCACTGTTTAGGTAGGTTGAGGGTGGGTGATGTTGATTGTATAAGGTGATTACTGAGTGAATTAGATGTACAAGAAAAATTAAAGTGAAATTCACTGTTTAGGTAGGTTGAGGGTGTGCGTTATGAGTCGTTATATGAACGGTTAGGACCGTCCATTCTACCTTGGAAAAAGCTGAGAGACGAGAGAAAGAAGACAGAATAGAGAAGAGGGAGAACAGAGAAGAGAGAGAAGGCTGCGAGTGTTTCTTTATTTCCTTAGTTGAGCGGAAAAAATAATAAAAATTAAACTCCGCATCTTTATCTACTATGAATCACATACAGTATTTGGTAAGGGTATTTTAGTTATTTTAGATAATTATTAACGTCTAAACTCACGATCGTTACTTGAGGAATGAATAATACGACTTAGAGCCCGTTTGGTGTAGCGTTTTCAAAACGCAGATTATTTAAAACGCGACTTTTTTCTTTATAAATGCGTTTGTGATATTTTGTCAAAACGCAACTTTTTATTCCGTACTGTGTTTTAAAATCAGCGTTTTGGGAAAAAGTTAGGAATTCCAGCATTTTAAAACGCAGCTTTTTCTACCGTAGCATTGAAACACTAAGTTAAAGAATAAGCTGCGTTTTAACCCTACGTTTTGGCTAAAACGTATGAACAAACGGGTTTTTAAAGTGCAGTTTAAGGACCAAAATCGAGAAAAATGTGTTCAGTTTAGGGACCAAATTATTTATTAAACCTAAGTAGGCTATCGAAAAAAAAAATAAAAATAAAAACAAGAAAGTGTGGATATGTGAGATACCGAGGTTGGGTGAGGGGGAGTAGGGAGCCAGGGAGGGAAGGTAACAAAAAAAATGGGTTGGTGCGTGCGTGGGGGCTGCGGGGAGGAGAGAGGAGGGTGAGAGAGGGAGAGGGAAGGTAAAAAAAAGTAATTTTGGTGAAAAATTAGAGAATTATTTGCAAGTTTATATAAGGATAATTTGAGAATGAAAAAATTGTCTTGGTTTTTGTTTATTCGAGATTATATTATAACAGTGAGAGTGAGAGATTATTTAATCTGGATAAGAGCATCTCTAAAGGTTACTAATTCTTACCAAATTTTTAGTTGGGTCCCACTGCCACTTCCCAATTTAAAGAATTTTTCTCTTTAAAAATTTATCCTCCCAATAATTTCCATTCTTCCTTCATTTTTATATGGGTCCCACTACTAAATCATCCACTTTATTTAAACTACTTTTTATTTTTACACTTTTCAAACAAATTAATTTATATAAATATTTTCAAATTACATTTTCAAATGTTTCGTATAAATAAATAAATTCATTTATAATTTTAATTAATATTTTTAAATAAATTAATCCGTTTATCATTTTAATTAATATATTATACAAATACTTTTTTAAACAAAGAAACTAATTTATAATTTTCATTAAAATATTATATATTACACAAATACTTCATACAAACAACAAATACTTCTAACAAACAAACACTTCTTAAAATACCAAATAAGATAAAGTAGCCATAATACATAAAGATCAATCACTAGTTGTCACCGTAACGAGCCCATATATGCTCAACCAAGTCGGTTCGAACTTCATGAAGTCGATTGCTATCACGTAGCTCGTTATTCATCCGTAGATATTCTTGAAACCCATGGGTTGATCCACGGTTGAGTTGTGTAGGGGCATCTCCGGTATCATCATGTCAATTCGTAACCTGATCACCCTCATCTTCGACAACCATGTTGTGTAGAATAATGCTTGTTAGCATTATTTCTTTCAAGTTATCTCTATACCAAAATCGAGCAGGACCTTTTATAATGGTCCATCTTGATTGGAGCACTCCAAAAGCTCGTTCCACATCTTTTCTTGCAGCCTCTTGTCTTTCCTTGAATTTCTTTCTCTTAGCATCTGCCGAGCACGAAAATCTCTTGACAAAAGTAGCCCAATTTGGATAAATTCCATCTGTTAGGTAGTATCCTTTTGTATATTGTGTGCCATTAACTTCAAAATTAACTGGTGGTGCATTTCCTTGTAGTACATTATTGAATAAGGGTGATTCGTACAACACATTAAGATCATTACAAGAACCTGCGACCCAAAAAAATGCATGCCATATCCACAAATCTGTAGACGCAACTGCTTCAAGAACAATTGTTGGCTTCCCATGACGTCTTGTAAATTGGCCTTGCCAAGCGACTGGACAGTTTTTTCATTCCCAATGCATACAATCAAGACTTCCTTACATACCTGGGAAGCCGTGCTTCTGCTCATGCATTTCAAGAAGACGTTGTGTATCAATAGTATTTGGTTTTCTCAAGTATTGAGTTCCAAACAATTCAACAACACATCGACAAAAGTTGAATATGCAATCGATGACAGTTGTTTCACCCAATCGGAGGTACTCGTTGAGATGGTCGGTCGGATCTCCATAAGCCAATTAACGGATAGCCGTCGTGCATTTTTGAAGTGGTGACAGACCTCTTCTTCTTGTTGCATCGAACCTTAATTGAAAATATTGTGAATGATTTTCTAATGCATGAACTATTCGAAGGAATAAGTTTCTACGCATTCGGAAGCGTCGTCGGAATATGTTATCGGGATACAATGGTGGAGTTGAGAAGTAATCATTGACATGTTGAGTGTGTCCGAGTTCACGATTCCGATTAAGGTACCTTATTCTCCTTTGCCTTTTGTCAATGTTGGCTTTCGCCGCTTCAATCAACTCTTTGTGGTGTTGAAGTAGTGCCCGCATCATTTCTTCACCTGACGAAATGTTACCTTCATCGGAGTTGGCTAATGCATCACTATCTGTTGTGGGGGTAGTGGAAGACATTTTGTGGTAAGATAAAATTGAGAGATAAAAAATTGAAGAAGTGAGGATATATAAATTGAGGAGATAAAAAAATAGGAGATTAAAGATTGTATTTATAATGAAAAAAATAAATATATCCGTTTTTAAACGGATACTTTTTACAAAAAGTAAAGATTACTTTAAAAGTTTACTGGGTGATTTTAGTTACTTAAGAAAAAACTGTTGAAACGGTCAAATTTTGAATAAGGCCAAAAAATCAGCAACGGTCACCACAATTCAAAAAAAAAAAGATTTTTTTTTTAAAAAGTGGCAAACATGAAGAGTAATGATGACATACCCTCTTCACACCCCCTCTAAGAATTGCGTCTTTGGATATTCAAATATTTGTTATTTTTCTATTAATTCGTTTATAATTTTAATTAAGATCCGTCATTAGTTGTCACCGTAACGAG
Organism: Platycodon grandiflorus; assembly: GCA_016624345.1. Classification (NCBI taxonomy): domain Eukaryota; kingdom Viridiplantae; phylum Streptophyta; class Magnoliopsida; order Asterales; family Campanulaceae; genus Platycodon; species Platycodon grandiflorus. The sequence goes on from CM028368.1 coordinate 20,381,269, forward strand.
CCCATAATTACGAAAATTACATAAAATATTAAAATTACATAAGTCAAAAATTACATAATGCAACATAAATTTGAAATAAGTCGAAAATTACATAAAACGTGAAAATTAAAAATTACATAAGTCAAGCAATACATAAAACAACACAAATTTGAACTATATTGGATATCCCAAGTTTCTCCACTTCTCCTTAAGGACATCACATGCACGTTCATGTAAGACACGCGCTTATGGATTCATTCCACTTGTATCCATTGTTCAAAATTTGATATCTTCAATGAATGTTTGGTGGAGCTTGGCTTCTGCTTTAGCATTGGCTCTGATCTTTTTGGCTTCTGCTTCGATTTTCTTAATTTCATTGTATTCATCTATCTTGAGAGAAAGATTAGTATGTTTTAAGTCTAACTCCTCTTTCTGTGTTGAGGATTTGCCTTTTCCCCTTCTCTTGGCAGCCTTTTGTCCAATTGGACGAGTGCGATCAGTTGTTTCCTCAGCATCCACACTAGTAGTGGTGTGTTCCTCGGACCCAGATGTCCTAGCCTTCTTGCCAATGTGAAGAATGTCTGATTGTGGAGAAAAAGCTGCAGTTTCTTTCACCATATTCCACACATGTTCAAACATAAATGGCTTACCTTGATTTTCGTCTCGATATTGTTTGTATTTATTTGACAGTAAATCTGCATCGCTCTAACCGCTTCGATGGCTTTCCAATAGTTTATTGTAGATTGCATTGAAGTGATACACTGACGGACGAATCCTACTGTGCCAACGTGGTCTTACCTTCTAAACATCTCTTGCGACTGATCCATTCGGACGATGTTCGTTGTAATAATCTATAATACGCATCCAGTAGGATTCACTCTTCTGGTTGTTACCTACCAATGGATCTTGGCCAATAGTCAAGATTGCGGTTGTAAGAGCCATGTCTTCTTCTATTTTCTAGTTGCACCGTTTTGACTTACCTTTATCCGGTATCTCCAGATCATTTGTTTCTAAGTCGATTGGCGTCTCGAATTGCGTCTCTGGAATGGATGATGGCGTTACCGGTTCCTTGTCTGATGCAGATGTATCTAAACTTGCTCTTCTTGATTCATTTGACGACATACCGTATAGAGAAAATGCACGAGGAGGGCCTTGCATGAAATATTGGTTTCCTATAGGCTGCCAATATTCATTGGGAGCCATGTAATTGGGAACACGAGGAATGTTACTCGAAGAATTTCCAATAGTTGGAGAAGCTTGAAAATTTTGGAAATTTTGTGTACCTTGAAAATTTCCAAAATTTGGATAATTGGGAAAATTTGGATAGTTGAGAAAATTTTGTGGGTATTGGGGGATAGAGGAAAATTGAGAATATTTTGCATTATCAGTAAGACGAGAATTTTGATTTCCTTCAACATTTGAAGAATTAAATAAATTTTTAAAATAATTACCAGAGTTTTCATCCATTTTGGACAAGATTGAAGAAGTGAGGATATATAAATTGACGAGAGAAAAAAAATTAGAATTATAGAAAGATAATATTTTTAGAAGTGAAAGGAACGGAAATTGGATGATATATGTATAATACAAAAAATATATCCGTTTTTAAACGAATACAAGGTTGCTTTTAAAAAAAATAAATAAATACATCCGTTTTAAAAGCTACAAATTTTCTTTTAAAAGTTATGTTGTTAAAAAAATATTAGAAAGTAGATGTCACTTTTGAAGAAAACAAAAGAAAATCAATTTTTTTTAAAAGTAGGAAGCAACGGTCATACAATTCAAACAATTACATAAGTCAAAACAATACGTAGAACAACAAAAAATTTAAAAAAAAAAAGGGAAAAAAACAAGTTGAAATGATTGTTTTGAAAAAAAAAAAACAATTCAACAAAAGTGAGGCAACTGTCAGATTTTACAAAATAAACAAAAAAAAAAAAACAAGTGTAGCCGACAAGAGTGGGGCAGGCCATTAGCTCCTTGCACGCTCTTTCCCCTTCGATGAGGCGCACGCGCCAGGTTCTTGCCTGGTGTGCGACTCACTTCCTTTCTCGCGGCTGGCTTCCTAATTTTTCTCTCCCATTCTTATTCCACCCTATGCAAGAATTTCTCCCCGGAAATCGCTTTTGAAGAATTTTGAAGAATTGCTCCCAATGGGGAGCCATTCTTGTCTTGCTCAGGAATTGCTTAAGAATTGAGCATTGTGTATCCAAATCTACTAGCTCTTAACCAATTGAGCTACGCCCGTGAGGGCAAGAATTGAGCATTGTGGATGCTCTAAGGGGGGTTATCCATTTAATTTAGATATTTTTATCCTTGATTAAAAAAATTACCAAACAAGTAATATAGATAATATAGTACATAAATAATGTTAGGAAGAAGCTATTTTTGCTTTTATTAACATTCTTATTTCCTCTAAATATACATATTTTTAAAAACACCACTCTTCTAGATTTTAAATCTCCCTCAATGTTAAATATACGATTCTTATTTTCCTAATTTACCCCTCATAAAATATTTTTAAGAAGCAATATCACTTTCTAAATACACCCCTCTTTTTACGAGACACCCCAGTCCAAACCCAAAGCGCAAAGGCAGCAACAAACTGTGTTCTTGCACCTCCAAAATACAATAAACAACTTTATCCTCTCTAAAGCAAGAAAGAAAAAAGAGGAAGAAAAGGAAGACAACAATCTAACATTCTCACTGTAGACCTAAATTTCGGTACTTCTTTGTCATTTTCAAAGCACCAATGCTGGGTAACATCGTGTTTGACCTAGTCGAACACCGTAAATAAATGTTCAGCCAACACTTATAGAATAATATCTCGAACACTTCTAGCGTTAGCGTGTGCGTCAACAATGTGGCATAAGGGCAAACTTAAGGCATTCATTGATAATATGTACTACTGTATGGCACAGAGGAGAGATAAGAATGTCATTCATGTGTAGAGTAAGTAGGTTGCTTGCAGATTTAGAGTGGTAAGTTGTCTTGGCAATAATTCCAAATGAAAAGTTTTACTTTTGGAAGACAGGGATTCAGGGATGCAAGTCCACTACAACTTACAAGAAAATCAAAAGGAAACAATATAATGGGAGAAGTAATAATTTTTATTTTTTTATGAAATGGAAGGTATATTATTACTAAATAATCATAATACATATGGTTTGGCAGCTCAGTTTGGTACTTTAATTAGAATCGTAGTTCATGAAGTAAAACCACAAACTAAACCTAGTCACTTGATTTGACAAAAATTCAAGTCGAAGCAAACCACATAATTTACGAAATTGAATCAAACTGTCCAATTAGATTTGGCACAATTCAACGATTTGGATTGACACCCCTATTAGTTATACCGGTGGATGGCGTAGGATCAAAGGTAGTTAATATATAAAACTGATTGCTTTTGAAATTTGAGATTTTGATTTATGTAAAATAACTATATTTATTTTATTTTACAAATATAATTAAGTTGCATTTTCTCTAACATATTTTCGTGCTCATATAATAGATATTCAAGAAAAAAATTAGAATGACTAAATGTACTTTTTTATGCTAGTAATTATTAAATTAGATTTATAGTATTGTTAAAATTGTCCCGCGTGTCAAACGAATATAACTCTTGTAAATCTATAAAGTCTTGCGAACAAATAGAGGTTGAACTTAAACTTTTTAACTTTACATTGGAAATAAAAGATTTGCATAAAAAAGAAGGCTTAATTCCATTTTAGGGTTGAAAGTTGATATATTTTTGTGTTTTCGAGTCTTTAGTTTCAATTTTAGTTATTGAGGTGCAATGTTCCAGTTTTATACGAAATGAAGGGTCTATCGTAATAGAATTTAGGATTTAGGCGCTAATTGTTCAATGTATTGTCAGACTTTTCACCAAAAAAAATCAAAAATTCTCTTTCCGTTCCAGGCAAAGAGACTACTTTTGACTTTTTTGGGTCAATTTAATTAAAATTTGACCGATAATTTACACACATTAGTTTATTTTTATAAAATTATGAAAGTCGTAATTCATATTATTCTTAATATAGTTTTTAATGAATGAAATTTTATTTCCTAAAACATAAGTAAAATATGTAAAATTTTGATTTAATTTAGTCACATGTTGACTTTTAAAAATGAAAAGTGGACTCTTTGTCTGGAACGGAGGGAGTAGATGAATTGTTAGATCTACTGTTTGAAGTGAAATGTTCTTCAATGTGAATGTCATATATACATGTTTCATAACAAATCAACTTTTATCATAAAATCAATAACAAAAGATGGACAAATATAGGTCAAAATATGAAAAATCCCCTAAAGTATCAACCCAATCCCATAATGGTACCCAGAATGAAATATTTTTCACCTGAATATATAATGTTACTAATTATCCCACTTCGCCCCCTAAGCCCGACGTCCATTAGAAAACTCACGTTAAAGTGCACGTGTCATCCACGTGCTGGACATTTTCGTCATTTCAGTACCATGGCACATGAGGGGCAATCACTTCGGCTGAAACATAAGGGGGTAAACTGTAAGATTTTGTCTTCTTCTTCAACCAAAATGTAGAAAATGGGTTCTCAATTTTTGTTGTTTGCAAAAATGTAAATATAACTTAAAAAGGAATTGACTACTGCATTGCTCAGTAACTACAAAGGGAACAATTATAGGGTCAAACAGAAATCTCAAATGTTTTGTGACTTTTGTAATGGTGATAGTCACACCAAAGAAAAGTGCTTCTTCCTCCATGGGTAACCAGAATGGCATGCTCTTTATGGTTCCAAATACAATTTGGCTTGAATGCCCAAGAATCATAAAACAAGAGCAAACAAAATCACAACAGCAACTATTTCAACTAGCAACAATAACACTGGAATTTCTTCTTGCATCACTCTGTTGGACTTCATGATGATCAAGACAAAGGATCTAGAACTGTTATTTCAATGGCTCAACTTCAGCAACTCTGATCAATATGCTTACCAATGGATCAAATGCTACATCTCTTGAATCTCCAGAAAGTCATTTAGCAGGTAATCTGTTGATTAATTCAAGTATTGCCAGTCCCATTTGTATGACTCAATTCAATGTTAGCAACACTGATTGGATTATAGACACTGGAGCAACTGATCATATAACCTCTTGTTTTCACCTGTTATTTGACCCAAAATCAGTCAAATCCTTCATACACTTGCCCAATGGAAACAAAGCACCTATCACTCACATAGGCACAGTTTGTTTGACAGCTGTCATTACTTTAATTTGTTCAATGTGTTGTATGTGCATGTTTTCTCTTTTAATCTCATATCAGGTAGTAGGCTAACCTTGGACAATAAATGTTACTTATTATTCTTGCCTGCTGTTTGTAACCAAATGTTGAAGAAATCAAGGGTGATTGGTAGATTGCAAGATGGCTTGTATAGGCTTATGCTATCCCAAGGACAATCCTGTTCAAACATGTTTAGTGGACTGTAAGACTTCCAATTCTATTTCTCATTCTTCTTCTATAGCATGTAATGACCACTCTGCAAAACTGTGGCATTCCAAATTGGGCCATATACCTGTTTCTAAACTCAAATTGCTTACGTCAATACCTTGTAATCCATCTTTACTTCAGTATAATGAATTTCTCTATGATGTGTGCCACTTTGCTAAACAAACCAGAAAGCCTTTTCCATTAAGTCCAGAATAGTAATTCATGCTTTGCTCTTTTGCATTGTGCTGTCTGGGATCCCTACAGACATATATCTAATGATGGTCATACCTCATTTCTTACCATTGTAGATGATCACTCAAGAGCTACTTGGACATATCTCATGAAGTCCAAGGCTAAAGTTCCTTCTCTTTTGTGATCCTTCATCAACATGGTCACAAACCAATTTCAAGCCTCAATTAAAGTTATAAGATCTGATAATGGAACTGAGTTTTTTAGTTCCTCAGTTACTGATAAGTGAGTATTTTACTCATTTATTGGGTATTATTCGACTTAGATTTTACTAATTCTTGAGGTTTTTGTAATCTAATATTTTGGTTTAGCATTATTTTGTAGTTCCAAGGTTTAAGGGGCAAATCATGCAAATTTGGAGGACTTTAAAGCTTATTTGGAAGTTCAAGAGGTCATTCTACAAATTTTGGAAAGCAGAAGGAAAAATTTGAAAAGTTGTTTCCCCCAGAATTAGGGCCGGCTGTTCCTTTAATTTTTGTCCCTTTAGGTTTTCTTTTTGTATTGGACTTCTTTTTCCAAAAGTATTGTACATTAGTAGGTATAAATATATCCCTTTTAGGCTAAGTTAGGATCCAGTTTTAAGAGTCGTCTTTGAGAAAAATAAAGAAAAGAAGATCGTGACAATTCTTTCAAGATTCAAGTATTGTAATCATTACTTTTATCAATTTCAATCTTCTTTCTCATATGCTTAATTTTATATATCTTTTGAATGCTATGAATTTTATTTGTTTTATTATGAACTAAATTCATAAAGCTAGGTTTTATGGTAGCCAATTCATGAATATTTAATATTGACGCGCCGTCTGACAACCCACGAGCTCTGCACCCATTAAATGTGCACGATTCCCAAGGAAAGTACAAAGTCGAACTAGAATATGGCGATCTCGATTGGAACCGGTCAGCTCGACGCAACACATATTTACTTCACACCTCGAGGATAAATCCTCTCCTTGAAAAGTAGGGGGCTACTGAACGACCTCAGCCTTCAGCTGGACACGTGGCAGACATCACGGCCTCATAGCTTCCAGCTAGGCAAGCACCGAGGTAATATACGCCACATCGATATGACGAGCTGGAAATCACATTGCGAAAGGTCGCCTACCTCATCAGTATACTCTCCCAGCACAATGACACAAGGACCTACAGTGCGACCTAGGGATATCCCAGGTCGACCGTATAGCATCAAGAGACCTGGACATATACCAGGCCGACCTTGGCTACATCAACTTCGAGTGACCTGGGTACATACCAGGCTGACCTCGACCTAACCCCTCTCAGCTCGGCAAAGTAGAGTCCTCCACGGAATCATCTCTTGCCTGGAAAGAGTCCTTCTACAACTCTATATACATCAGTCCTAAGCATACAAGGAAACGTAATCCGGAAGACATGGGAATTGATCATATCTTCCATTCCGAATCCAACTAGGATTATGACTTACCTCCTTATAAATAAGCACCCTCACAGGCCTCATAAGGTACATGCATATTACTTGCAAAAACTATACTTTGTTAGAGCATTCATCTTCTCTACTGTATCGCTGATTCTCACGTCGAGGGTTATTGCTGGGACAACCCAGCACCCCTTATGGTGTTCTTTCTTGATCACAGGTTCAAAGTCATCTACACTTCAAGGGCAATCCCTGCAACACAAGCCGGAATCCTACTAGACTACACCTGTAGACCAGATGAGATCACCTATAACGATTTTTTTGCGTGATCACCTTTAAAGCTCAAATTAACAAGGATGAAAAGTTATTTGATATTTGTAATGATAAAGGCAAATCCTTTTTATGTGGTAATTCTATTTTCTTATTTATTAAAAAGTTTGGTAGATTTTTGAACGGAACTCTCAATCTGAAAGTAGAAATTCTACATTCAAACCTATGGTGGGAAGAGCTCAAGATCAAGGTAGTACATCTACTACTCCAAGTAAGGTAAAAATTCTTACTTTAATTCAATGCAGAGCTTGTGAAAGATTTGGACACTATACTAATCAATGTGTTAATACTCTTCGAAAGAAAGATATGATTTTTGGTGATACTCATAGTAATGATGAGGAAGAAGAAATTGAACTAATTGATAATCAAGTTAGCCTACTCACTAGAGAAACAACTTTTCAAATAAATCCTTTAGATGTCTCACAAGATAATGCTCTCAATACTAGCCCACCAAACCATTCGTTTGAATTATGTAGAAAATCTTCTAATTTAATTGATTATATGCACAAAAAATCTCTTGCCTATTTCAAAACTAATCAAGAATTATGGGGGGGAATCTATGTGTGTTAATTCTAATAAGTTTTGCAACATGAAATTAGTTGCTAAATATTTTGAACAAAACTGCTTTGAAAAAATTTAAATTTATATGAAGAGAAATTATGATTTAATCTTCTGAACTCTAATAACAATTGGTTGTTTAAAGTTCATGGTAGTTTCTGGTATGATTTTTGTTTTAAAAACTGCAAGGCAATTGTAGAAAATTCTGAAATTCAAATGTCGTCACCAATGAGGGAACATTGGAGACCTCATTCGTATTATTTCACCGTTTTTACCAGAACTGCTTGGAATAATTATTCTGCCATTATTGTTTCTCTTCAAACTAACACCACAGGTTTTGAACATGTCTTTAAAAAGGTCATAGCAAAGGTAATAATGTTCAAACAAGGCCATGAATGATATGATTTTATGGGTTATAAAACCATTGGCTATGAAAAGAAAGATTGAAAGGTAAGATTGCTTAAGAAAGGTATATCCAGAATGGTTGTTATAATTGTTAGCAACATGCTAGTGAAAAATAATATGATGCATACACTTCTCAAACATGAGCATGAACATTTTTTTGTCAAATCTGGAATGTACGTATTACCTTCTAAAAATTTAAGTATCAAAAATATGTGTAATTCAATTTGCCTAGAACTTCACAATTTAAACAATCATAATTCTGAAACTATAATTAATATCCATTATAATTTCAAAAAGGATTTGTTTTATGTTAGCGTATTTCGTAAGAAAAATCAGTACTTGAGAAATTCCGTGTGAAAATATTTTCCAACTTTTTTGCTAACAAAAATTTTCATATGTTGCCTTGTATTTCAAAGATAGATGGAAATTATTTTATGATTAAAGAACCCATGATTTGTAATAAAAATGATTTTAACAGATTTAAATCATGTTTGATAATTAGACCAAAAAGGGTTCATGAATTACACTATGACACATTGGATAAATGGAATGATGATCACTGCTATAATATATCAAAATTTTATATTGATTATTCTCAATTCAACTCTTATTACATTAGACTGATCCTTATTCTTGAATTGATTGAGAAAAAAATCATTCCATTTGAATACATTGCCTATGATGATCGTATAATTCACATATTTGCCAAGACATTGGTTGAAAGGAGTCTTCTCATCCTACGGGAACCTTCTAGTTTGTGCATTGTATGATTGAGTCACACAGTGTGGTTACATAGTTAGCCACATTCCTGTTGTTGTATATTTGTCTTTTATTTATTTCTTTTCAATTTTTTTAGAAATATCTTTTTCTAAGTTTGTATTGCACGACTGTTATGCCTCAATGTTTTATTAATTTTATCACAAAAGAAACTCTTTTTCTTTACATATGAATTGATTTTTCTGTAAAGCAAATATTGCTTCTTAATGTTCCTTATAAAAAGTTTAATCTCAGTTGGTGATAATGGAGTCCTTTGAGGGAAAAAGCTAACTTTGAATTATTTGATGAAAGCTATTCACATGGGTAAAAATCCACCATTGACCATGGTTACTTTCATTGGTAAGGATCCTGTGAAAAACAACTATCTATAACAAAGAGTGAAAGCTACCCACTGGATAAATCCTCTTTATATTGAGATACATTGATACTCATAGATATGAATTTTCAATTAGTACTCTCATTATAAAATAACTTTTTGGGAATAGATCTTCAATTCATTATGTTTTTACAAATTGTAGTCTCCAATGTGGTGATATTGATGAATTCATTTGGAAGAAAATAGTCCTGTTCACTGTTGAGTGTTTTTTATTATACACTTCCATTTCTTTTTAGGCATGACTTAGAACATGCATACTTGCCTAAATCTGTGTATCTCTATGGAAAGTCTAAATCTTTGTACATTTTGGATTGAGAAATAATCTCTTTAATTTCATGAATTTTGTGATGTCAAAATTAATTTGAGTTATTTTTGGAATACATTTAAAATTTGATATATAACATCATATCAAATTTTATTATTTGAGTGGAGTTCTAAGTGGTATTCTCATATCCTATTTGGCTTTAAACTCTTATTGATTAAAATCTGTTTTATCTCAGTTGTTTTTGCATCTCAAAATTTCTCTATCATTATTTCTTCAATCGTTTTCACTTTTTCTTCAATCTTGTTCATAATTCTATTTTAGTATTTTATATTCTTTTATTACTTCATAAATCTTAAACTAAATTGTTTATTCCTCACTAGATTTTTTCTTGCCGTTTAAGTGTTTTAATTTCCTAAAATCAACTCCTTATATTCCTTTAATTTTCCCGTTGTTCTCTAAGAGCCCGTTTGGTGTAGCGTTTTGAAAACGCAGTGTTTTAAAAACGCAGCGTTTCTAAAACGCAGATTATTCAAAACGCGGCTTTTTTCTTTATAAATGCGTTTGGGATATTATGTCAAAACGCTGCTTTTTATTCCCTACTGCGTTTTAAAATTTGCGTTTTGAAATAAAGTTAGAAATTCCAGCGTTTTAAAACGCAGCTGCGTTTTGAAAACGGAGCGTTTTCTACCGCAGCATTGAAACGCTAAGGTAAGGAATAAGCTGCGTTTTAACCCTGCGTTTTGGCCAAAACGCGCGAACAAACGGGCTATAAATCCTAATCCTAAATGACTAAGTTGTGTTTTAACTATATAAATCTTATTTATGCACTTTACTATCACACTAATATCTCTGTTTTAGTGATATGTTTATAACTACAGGAAAAACTGCCTTCTGACAAGCCAAAGAACGATTCTGCCTTCTTCTCCAAAATCGTCATCGAAATCTCATGACAGCTCCAGTGCTCTCTACTTCAAGTTCAAACGATTCTGAAGACATTTCTCCATCAAACAAGAATGAAGCCACATCCATTCCCTCATCACAAAATTCACAAAATTTCGAAGGGATTCTTGCTACCCGAGGTCTAATCGGTCAAACCTTGGTCCGAAGGTCAATAAGGCGTAGAAATATCGAGCCTTCTATTTTGATGAAGGCTAGTGCTCAAATCACGAAAGAATCAAAGGATTGCTACGGAAGAACTAGTTACAGATGCTCTAGAAATTATGGAAGAAGTTCCTCAGGAAAATTCAATGGATGCATAAGTGACCTAAAGTATCCTCACGTTGCTGTACACAGAAAAGACGATGGAACTCAATTTGTAGTGACACCCCACAATCCACTCTTTGATGATTCAAAATACAGATTCAGAAGCGATAATTTTGTGAGGAAGGAGCCTGTTGAAGAGGATGAAGAAGAAGATGACAAAGTCACTGAAAGTGAGCATGCTGGGGAACAACTCTTCTCTGACAATGCTACCACTGCTCAAATACTGACTGACCTGATGAATCAAGAAGATGATCGCAGCTCTGCCCATAAATAATCTAGCTCTTTTTCAGAGTTTGATGACTCCAGTGATACAAACTTCGAAGCTGAGAAAGAAAAGGACCAAGGAGATGATGAAGACAGCACAACATTCATTAATGCTAGGAATGTTGCAATTCTGAAAGATACAGAATCTCAGGACATCATGAATGAACCCGATGATGAGTTCTCATTCCAGCCCTCATCTGTTCCTACCATGTCTTTAAGTGCAGCTTTTGACACTCGTTTTTACTCTGAAAATGCACTTGCTAGATATAAGTCACTAGAGGGTAGGACTTTGATTGATGAACGACTATGGGTAGAGTCTCAGTTTGAAAAGTACAACTTGGTTCAATTCTTCTCAGATAAAAACCTTCTCAAAACTGTCCAGTTTGCCCATCCATATGTTAGGGATTTTGTCCTCGAATTCTATGCAAATCTGCCCTCTGAAATAATGGACATGAGTTCTCCCAGTTTTGGCACTGCTTATGTCAGGAAAAATATCTTAATCTTCACCCCCTCTATCATCAATACCTTCCTAAACACGCCTGATGTTCTTGAGAACACAAACCTCCCTAATCTAGATGCTATTACTCTAGAGTTAACCAAAGGAAACATTTCTGTGTACGCTTATCCCTTATACACATCCAAACTGTCCTCTTTTTATAGTTTCCTGCATAAAATCTGCACTAAAAATTGGGTTCCCTCTAGAAACTGTGATGTGGTTACTGAGGATCACTCCAGGTTACTATATTTTATAGGGAAAGGATTGTCATTCAATCTTGGTAAGTTTATTTCCAAAGAAGTTACCTCGTTTGCTACCTCAAATTCCCACAAAAGAGCCCTTACCTTTCATAGTCTGATTCATCAAATTTGAGTTCAACAAGGTGCTCCCAATATACCCTCATGACAGACACACACAACCATCGAAACTTCTACATCTCTTAAAATTGCTACTCAAGCCTACCCAAAGAGTTGTTTACTTACCACGTGTGTATCTTTTCCCTGATAATACTCCCCAGCCTGATACTATTGCTCCTGTGCAACCTGACGAATCCATGCAGCCTGCTTTGAATGAAGTCTCTAATGAAGCCCCCAATGTAGGCTCATCCGATGAACCTAGCTAGCAACCCTGTATCTAATCCCTTGGTCTCCATTTTCCTACATGTTCAATTGTCTCTCATTCAACAACAGATAGCCAATCGCTTGGCTCAAGTAGAGATACTAAGAGGAGCTAAAGCCAATCTTTAAGCTGTAATTCTTTCTGGCCAAAACTAAAGGGGAGATGATGATGCTGTTGCTACTGGAGATAGTGATGATGGTGCTGAAGTTGCTGCTGGAGCTTAGCAGAAATGTGAACAAGAAAACATCTTTAGAAACAACTTTAATATACTTTAATATTTTGTTTGTGGATCACATTATGACATTGGGTAAGATACATATGCACTGTTGGTAATCTTGACTCCCTTCTGTGATCTTGAATTAAGGGGGAGTCTTGCTCTATTTTGAGGATATTCTGTTTTGGTTAAATCTTGAAATGTTTTTCAACTAAGGGGGAGTTTGTCTTGTTTAGCTATTATTGTGTTAACTAGAACTCATGCTTAAAAGTTAAAACCTTTCTAGTTTTTAAATTTAGGGGGAGTTGTATTCTTTTTTCAAAAATATTTTTATGCTTAAACTGATTTCACTATTTTTTGTTTTTGTCCAGAAAGGCAAAAAGGGGGAGATTGTTAGGAATTGATTTATTGGGATTATGTTTATTAAAAATGTTTAGTTTAATTAATTATTGGTTTTGCCTTTCTTGGTTTTACTAATTGTTAATTATTTATTTATGTGTTTTTAATCCTTTTGAAGAAAGGATATTTTAGGGAGATTATATTATTTTAGTGTTTATGAAGTTGTTGTAATTAGAGTTTATAATTAATATTCTTGTTATTGTTGTAAACCGTATCTTATGAGTGCCGTATTACTTTCTTGTGATTCACGGCTGACCTAATTGTATTATAGTTAGAAATCCTAGATTAATGATAAGTCTTTATTTTAGGTATTGAGTCCTATTTTATTTTACTAACATATTAACCTTTTTATGGTAAGTTGTTTTCCTTTTCCTGCAATTCTAGGTTGTTCTTAAAGGCTATATATACTGGAGGACTCAGCCTTGAAGACTCACGAAGTACAACCATTAAGAGATTATACAGAGTTAAAAGAGAGAGGGTTTTGGAAAGCTGTTTCTGCGTTTTTATGAATGAAGTCTTCAATGTGCCTACATTGGAGGATTCATTCATAGTGTGTTCCAACGCAGTCCTTTTATTTTTCACCCATCTTCTGTTTAGTCAAGCATATTGATATATCTTTCTTATTTTTAGGTTAGCTATTATACAACATATACATCTGCTACATGTAAGAGCTTTTTATTTGATTTTCACTAGTTAGTAGATTTTTATATTTGTATTAAACTACAAAATTTTGCCTAGTGAAATTTTTGGCCATATTGGCACAAATCAACAAGGTGTTTACTTGTTTATTAAAATCTACTCCTCTGTGTTAAATCTCGTACTTTTTGTAAATATTTGTTTTTATATTTCGCTGCCCAGTTTCTCAATGTGCTCTCCAATGTGTTCACTTCATTGAGTTCATTGGTCAATACATTGATATTTATTTATTTATTTTTCAGTTTGGGTTTTATTTGTTTTTCGTTTCTTTGTTGTTTATTCTGCAATTACCCTAGCTACAATCCTTTCATTGATCATTGTGTTAGATATTTTGTTTGCTAAACTTTTGTGAGGACTTTACTTACACATTTAAAGTTGAATTTCAAATTTGTTGAACATCTTATTCCATTCCCCTTAAACTAATTTAAGAAAATCTGATAAGTTCAGTATTGATTTAAAGAATAATACTCCCTCCTTCCATAAATAATTGTCTTGCTTTCGTTTTTTGTCCGTCCCTAAATAATTGTCTTATTTGAAACTTTCCTTTTTAGGACATCATTTTTACCGCTTTACCCTTCTTTTTTCTCCCTACTTTACTTATGGGCCACATACGCATGGATATTAAAGGAAACTATACATTATAGTAATATTAATAATCAAGTCAATTATTTTTTTCCTGTTTGGTTGTCATTTGGACCTAGAGTAAGAGTTTTGTATCCTTCAACTAGAGGGTAAATAGATTGCATGGGGATCAAAATCTCTTGTATACTAAAATCTTGAAATAGTTTTATTCCTCCCACTATAAGTATGTGTTTGAAATATGATGGATATAGTCACTTTTGATGGGTCTCATTTATGAACCCCATGATTATTGACCAAATGACAATTGGGGAGTATTGTGTGCATGAAAATGAACAACTTTCATATTTGAATTGAAGTCATTTAGTGGTTGGAATCCATAGTTGAAAAGGTAACATTCAAATGGGTTTTGTAGTCATTCCACATGAGGCATATAATACAACATGTTTAAGGAAACAATGTTCAAGTAACATGTTAGGTGGCTTAAACCAAACACCACACGCGCGCTCGCTCGTTCGACTAAGGCCGGCCTGGGCGTGGACGTTTGGGCGAATGTCTCGAGTCGAGGGGGCAGTATCTTTTTGGACAAAATTCATTTAAATAATTACTTTGATTTACTATGGTAAAATGTTTGACCTAGTCATAACTAGGCCGTTACGTGACGATAATGGGGCTGATGAAGGGGAGACGTTAGAAACGATAGCTGATTTTCCAGAAACGATCTCTCTCCCTTTACTCTCCAATAGTCGTGCTCTCATTTGACATTATCATTGTGACTGAAGCTTAATCGTTGGAGAACGAAAGTGAGTGCACAAGTTCTGTTCTTGGTGTTGAATTATCCTGGGAGACAGCATGCCGACTCGACTAGAGTGCCTCAGTAAGTATGAGGGCAATCCTTCTTCAAGGCTAGTCTGTATTTTCGGGTGATTCAACAATTCGATAAGTCTTTCTTTCTTTCTATGATATATCAGTATTATTTATTTAATTATGTTCATGTTTTTTTGTTCTTTCATAATATTTCGTCATTGTTTGCTTTGCCTTGGTTATTTGTTGCGATTTGATACACCTTTCTTCATTGCCATGTGATCGGTATCTCCACTCTGATTTTTTCTATAATCTATTTTCAAAAAAATGTATTCAAATTCTTGCTTTACATTCTGATATATTTGTTATGCTTGTTTATTGTCTTTTGGGAAAACCATTATACTGAACGTGTTATACCTTGGTCCACATGCTATTGACTTGTTAACAATCTTGAAGAAGGATTATTTTTGTTTTAAACAAAATTTGTTTAGCATGGTTGGTTCAAGGAACACTTAAAATACGAGAATGTTATCAGAATCAAACTGGTCGGGTCTAGGACTATTGATGACTATAGTACTGTTGGTTCACAAAGGGTTGATTTAACCGGAATGCCGGAAAAATTCTCTAGGCATTTCTTCAAGTGTTGGCAACAACACATGAAGATTTGGTTAATCATCAAGGGCTTGCTTTCAATAGTCATGTCCGTGTGCCCTCATGTTATCGAAAATGATCCCAAAAGTGTGGAACGATCCGCGGTGTGGCGCAGAAAGATGAGATAGGCAAAGGTTTGATCTTGTTGGGCTTGTCCAACACATTATTCGATGTCCATTGCACATTTCCCGATAATGCCAAAGGTCTCGGGATGAATTGGACAAGAAATATAATACTGATGACAACGGTCTTGAAAATATTTTGTTTCCAAGTTCTTGAAATTCGAAATGAAAGAGGGTAAATCAAAACTTGAACAGACTCTAGAGTTAGAACTCATCTTGAATTCTCTTTGAGAAGCTGAAATGCAACTGCCCGAAAAGTTTAAAGTGATAGCCATAATAAAGAAGTTCCTGAAGTCATGGGAAGATTTCAGGATGACTCTCAAACATAAAATGGAAAAAATCACTTTAAAAAGTTTGACGCATTCCATTACAATTGAGGAAGAGCATAGGAAAGAGGGTAGTCAAGTTCCTGTTGAGTATCAACCGAAGGCACATGTGGTAACTGGAGGAAAAGTTATATGAGAACCTAAAAACAAACAACATATTGCTCAAAATAATCCTGATCCTCTAAAAGCCAAAGCTAAAATTGCAAAGAAACCCAAGGCAAACAAACCATGCTGGAATTGTGGACAGATAGTGCATTGGGCTAAGATTTTTCCGAACAAGAAGACCAAGGATCAAGCTGGTGGACCTAAAGTCAACATGGTGACTGAGGGGGATAATTTTAGTAGGTAAGTTTCTGTTAACCCTCAAGTTTTCACTGTTTATAATTCCAATGAGTAATTAGTAGATACAGGAGCAAATGTGCACGCTTGTGCTAATAAATCGCTCTTTGTTTCTTATCAGCCTGTAGTTGGAAGAACAGTGATGATGGGGCTAGTACTGCCAAGGTACTAGGAACAGGACGCGTGGACTTAAGATTTCCCTCAGGGCGAGTTCTATCCTTGCATGTGCATCACGTTCCCGATATGAGAGGAACATTATTAGTGATTCTATCTTAGTTAGAGATGGTTATGAACTGAATTTTAAATTTAATAAAGTTGTAATTTTATTTGGTGGATCTTTTGTTTGCAAGGGTTACTTGTCTCATGGATTATTTAAAATTATGGTTGATTTTTTTGAACTCAATTATGTATCTGAGAATTTTGATGGGTCATGTTAATTTAAATTCTGTCAAACGCATGATGAATTTAGAATTGATACCAAAGCATACTATCGATAAAACTAAGAAATTTCAAGTATGTGTAACTGCTAAACAAGTAAGAAAACCATACCATTCGGCTAATAGGGATTCAGAATTACTTGATTTTATTCACACAGACATTTGCGAGTTTAATGGTGCACTTACACGTGACCATAAAAAATACTTTATCACCTTTATAGATGACTTTACTAGATACTGCTATGTGTATCTGCTTAAGAGTAAAGATGAAGCACTTGAAAAATTCTTAGTGTTTAAGAATCAAGTAGAGACACAAACTGGCAAGAAAATTAAAAGGTTAAAGTCTGATAGAGGAAGAGAGTACACTTCTAACTTAGTTGTGCTGGAATGCCAAAAATTTGGCATTGTGCATGAGGAAACACCTCCTTATTCACCTCAGTCAAATGTGATGGCAGAACGAAAGAATATGACCTTTAAAGACATGATAAACAGTTTATTAGAAAGTTCTGGGTTACCTAAATATATGTGGGGTGAAGCCTTGAATACGACTTGTCATATTCTGAATAGGGTACCCTTAAAACATAAAGATAAGTGTCCTTATGAACTTTGGACGAGTCGTAAACTAAGCTTAAAGTGCTTTAAAGTGTGGGGCTGCCTTGCAAAAGTGTTAGTCCCTGAACAAAAAAGGAAAAAGCTCGGACCTAAAACTGTTGATGCAATCTTTATAGGTTATGTGGAACACTCCTATGCCTTGAGATTTCTAGTTATCAAATCTGAAATTTTAGGCATAGATGTGAATACCATTGCTGAATTTCATGATACAACATTCTTTGAAGATATATTTCCCATGAAAACAAGTGTGCCTCAAAATACTTCAAATAAAAATGAAGACTCAACATTAAGGTCCATTCCTGATCAAGTAGAAAGGATATGAAATATGGGGGTAGGACCTAGTAATTCTAGTCATAGTGACGTTGAGTTAGATGAACCTAGAAGGAGTAAACGGGCTAGGTTCACTAAGGATTTTGGAAGTGATTTCATCACTTTCAATCTTGAGGGTGATCATGTTACCTTCAAAGATGTTATGGCTTCACCCGAAGCTATTCATTGGAAGGATGCCGTAAAGAGTGAAATGGATTCCAATGTTCAAAATAGAACATGGGAACTCTTTGATCTCCCTCCTAGGTGCGTAACTAGTAGGTGCAAATGGATTTTTAAAAGGAAGTTGAAACCAGATGGAACCATATAAGTATAAGGCCAGGTTAGTTGCTAAGGGTTTCAAACAAAAGGAAGGCATTGATTTCTTCAATACCTATGTTCCTGTTGCATATATGACGACTATCATAATGCTAATCGCATTGGCGTCCGTATTAGGTCTCACCATTCATAAAATGGATGTTAAGACAACTTTTCTTCATGGTGACCTTGAAGAAGAGATCTATATGGATCAGGCTGAAGGATTTGTAGCTAAAGGCAACGAGAGGAAAGTTTGTAAGTTGGTTAAGTCTTTGTACAGACTTAAAAAATCCCTTAAACAATGGAACAAAAAATTTAATAAGGTTGTCTTATAATTTGGCTTTACTCTTAGTGATGTAGATCAGTGTGTCTATTTCATGGTTAAGGGTGATACGTGTATTGTCTTATGCCTATACGTAGATGATATATTATTGTTCGGCTCAAACAATGATATAATAATTGATACTAAGTCATTCTTAAAAACAAAGTTTGAAATGAAGGATATGGAAGTTACTGAAGTAATTGTTGGGTTAAAGTTGACTAGGTCAACCGAGGGTATAACTATCTCACAATCACATTATGTAGATAAAGTAATTAAGAAATATAGCTATAAAAATAGAAGAATTGCAATATGATCCTTCTGTAACTTTGTATAAGAATGAAAGAGGGATATCTGTGTCTCAATTGAGATATTCTCATATTATTGGTAGCTTGGGATACCTTGCTAACTGTACTAGACCTGATACTACGTTTTCAGTGTCTAAGCTGAGTCAGTACATGAGTTGTCCAAACAAAACTGATTGGGAGGCCTTGGATAGAGTACATAGATACTTAAAAAAAACTAGTTCCTTAGGTTTGCATTACTGTAAATATCCTCCTATCCTTGAAGGATATAGTGATGCAAGTGGATAGCCAAGAACTCCGGGAGTTATGGATGTACAGGTACGTATTTACTTTTAGTGGTGAGGCTGAGATGTGTGCTTTGAAAACTACAAGAATCATGGCTGAGTGGTTTATGGGACTAATGTTCGAGTTACCTATCATCAGCAAGCCGATTCCACCGATCTATTTACATTGTGACAGTATGAGCACAGTAGCAAAGATCAAGAGTACTAAGTATAATAAAAAATAAGGAGACACATTCAAGTTAGACTCAAAACTATAAGGAAATATATGTCTCAAGGGGTATTTGCTGTTGATTTTGCTGGATCCAAATACAATACATCATATCTGTTAACTAAAGGACTTGACTTGAGTCAGGTCACAAAAATTTAGGTTAGGAATGGGACTGAAACCCACAGTTGATTTATATGCAGTAGCAACCCAACCTATCTGAATGGAGATCCCATAAAGTAGGTTCAATGTGGTTTTAACAAACGTAGAGTGAATTGATCATCGATAAAAGTGACACGTGAGTATCGTGTCTATTCCTTGACAAACCTCGTAGATGCTATATTTTCTTTGGATAGTAAGAGTTTAAGACTCTGAATGGGATTGAGCCTTTAAGGTAGGGTGTTAGCAATGCACTCTTGGAGATGCCCAACTATGAGAATGTTATTGTGAGGCCGCAATAAGAGAATAGGGGTTACTTCTTGAAAACATTATAGAGACAGGATTGGGGCTCATGGCCAGAAACGCGTCAAAGCTATAGATCACTGTTATAGCCGTTTATTTGCTGCTGTCTTCTGACACCACCACAACAAATGTTCAAGTTCAAGAACTTTGTTCACTTAGTTCCTGTGGGGGTTTAGGTTAATAGCTTAGATAGTGGTTCAAACTGGAAGGTACCATTATTGAAATCACATTTCAATAGTCATAGTTTAGTTGTAACTATGGATTAGTGGGGGATTGTTGGAAATATGATAGATATGGTCACTTTTTATGGGTCTCATTTATGAACCCCAAGATTATTGACCAAGGGACGATTGGGGAGTATTGTGTGCATGAAAATGAACAACTTTCATGTTTGGATTGAAGTCATTTAGTGGTTGGAATCCATAGTTGAAAGAGGTTGAAAAGGTAACATTCAAATGGATTTTGAAGTCATCCCACAATTTAGGGGTGGGCATCGGGTCGGGTAGTTGCAATTTTGGTTTTTCGGGTTGGGTACACGATAAGTCGGGTGGTTAATCTTCCTAACCGAAATTGAACCGATGAATGTATAAACCCGGTATTTCGGGTACCCGATAATTATGGGTAATTTTTATTCAGATTTTGGGTTTTAAAAAATTAAATAAATAGGGGGTTGTTTCAGTCAATTATATGGGCTTGAATATGAATATGTTTTATTGACCCCAAGGTGATGCTTTGGAAGTTGCTCTACATGAAACAGAAAGGCATTATATAGCATATTTATGAATAGGGACTTAAAGCACTTATCAATGTAACCGAAAAGTAGTACACGAGGCTAAATTTTGGATATCCGAGTGGGTATCGAGTACCGACCAAGATAACCAAAAATCAACCCGATAAATATAAGTCGGGTTCGGGTATTTACCGAAAACTGATTTTTCTGAAAATAACCGAACCAAATAGATTTTACCCGATCGGTTCGGGTCGGGACCCAAAAACCCAAAACCAATTGCCCACCCCTATCCCACATGGGATAGAAAGAGCAACCTTATGAGGCTTATAATACATCATGTTTAAGGAACCATTGTTCAAGTAACATGTTAAGTGGCTTGAACCAAACACCACGAGCTCGCTCACTCGACTCGGCTCAGCTCAGCCATGCTGGGCTCGGGCACGAGCGTGGGCATTTGGGTGAATGTCTCGGGTCGAGGGGGCTCGATCTTTTTGGAAAAAAATCATTTTAATAATTACCTTTTGATTTACTGCGGTAAAACGTTTGACCTAGTCATAACTAGGCCGTTATGTGACGATAACGGGACTGATTAAAGGGAGACATTAGAATCGATCTCTCAATAACCCTAGAATGAGCGCAGAAGCAGGACACGGCTCATTACTGTCCCAGTCTCTCGCAAAACTAATTTTTCAGAAATAATCTCCCTCCCTTTACTCTCCAATAGTCGTGCTTTCTTTTGACATTATCACGGTGACTGAAGCTTGATCATCGGAGAACAAAAGCGAGTGCACAAGTTCTGTTCTGGGTGTTGAATTATCCTGGGAGACAGCTTGTTGACTTGACTGAGGTGCCCCAGTAAGTACGAGGGCAATCCTTCTTTAAGGCCAATCCATATTTTTGGGCGATTCAATAATTCGATAAGTCTTTCTTTCTTCCTATGCAATATCGATCAGTATGAGTTATTTAATTATGTTAGTGTTTTCTTTGCTTTCATAATATTCCGTCATTGTTTGCTTTGCCTTGGTTATTTGTTGCGATTTGATACACCTTTCTTCATTGCCATGCAATCGGTATCTCCACTCTGATTTTGTCTATAATCTGTTTTCGGAAAAATGTATTCAAATTCTTGCTTTACATTTTGATATACTTGCTATGCTTGTTTATTGTCTTTTGGAAAACCAGTTTACGGAACATGTTGTACCTTGGTCCGCATGCTATTGACTTGTTAACAGTGTATTCATAAGGAGATTGGTTTTTAATTGTTCAAGAGATAGTTGGATTAGGCCTCGCACAATCATATTGTTTCGAAATATAGTAGGTGTTAGAATTCTATAAAAGAAACTACAAATCATTTGTTTGCATAGGGTGAAATTTTAATGGACTGTTTTAGGAATCTCAATTGGTCTTTTTTCTTGTCGTGGGGGTCTCTTTAGTGATTACCATTGGTGAAAAGAGGTGCTTTATAAAACTTTCTTGTTTTGGGCCACTATGGTGTCTAAAAATCTTCCTTAGATTGGAGGAGGTATGTGGCGGCGGCGGTGATATACTACCAAGAAAGAGTAGTCATATATAATGGTCGAAAGTTTTTATTCGACATTCTCTCCGGTGGTGCCAACTAGACATGCCAAACCGGTTCTGGTTTCGGTTTGGAACTGACAGTTTCACAAACCGTGACAAGGCAAATTGAAATCGAACCGTGGAGTTCCGGTTTCGGTTCGCCTATTCTGGTTCCAATTTCCTGGTTTCACGATTTTTTATTTTTTGAATTATTTTTAAATTTTTTTAACATTTTCTTTTATTTTTAACTATTATAAAGTGTAAAAAAATGTGTTATAATATGTTATTAATTATCAAATTTTAAATTAAAAAAATGCTTAGAGTGTGTTAGGCATCATAATATAGTAAGTTGATTTTTACATTCAAAATTTACTATGCTAGACTCATTCATCCTTTAATCAAGTCTCCTCCATTCTTTCATCAAGTAATGTCCAAAGGAGGTCAGAGTAGGTGTAGGCGTGGAGCATGTAGGAGCAGATGGTTTCAAAATTCAAAGTTTTAGACGTTTAAATTTTAAATTTAGCAGTTTTTGAACGGTTTTATGGCGGTTTGGAACCGGCGGTTCATAGTTCTTGAAAAATGAAAACCGGAACCGAACTGTCCTAATCCAGTTTTGGTTCATGACAGTTTACGATTTAGGCGGTTCCAAAACCGGTTCGGTTCCAATTTTTAGAACCGAATGGGCATGTCTAGTGCCAACTGGGAAGTACTACAATTTGAGAGGTCTTAACACAAGGGATGATCATTTTAACTTGCTAATTTTGTTTGCATGGGTCTTTTAGAGTGGGTTTGATCTCTTGGGCTGGTTTCTAGGGCTTTTGATATATGGTCTAGGTATTGGCACGTGCAGTTTTAGTGGTTGTTTTGCTGAGTTTTTTCTTTTCATTTATTAGCTTTTCGAAGATATGTCTTTTGAATAATAAGTTTCGTACTCTCTTTTTCCCTTTGGAGGTTTAATGTAACAATTTTTTATATTAATAATAGGAAAAATTGTGGAATATTCAATCCCATAAGTCCACTATATATGTTTTCATTCGCTTAAGTCCCTTTTAAGTGATAAATTTGTTATATGTTCCAAAACTGCCCCCGAATCAACATATTATGCTTTTAAATGTATTTTGTGCATCATCATGTGTGTGAAATGTGCATCGCCAATGTATTTTGTGATTTTTGTGTTAAAAAATGTGCATCGTTTGCCACGTCAAGTATAAAATGTGCATCATGATATATTTTTGTGAATTTTGAGTAAGAAATGTGCATCGTCATGCATAATTTTGTGCATCGTCAAGTATAACAATACTAATTCAGTTTTTGTGTTAAGAAATGTGCATCGTCAAGTATAACTGTATTATTTTTCAGTATATTTTTGTGTGCATCGTGAAGTATAATTTTTGTGCATCGTCAACTATAAATTCAAAAAAGATAGAAATTACACAATGTTTATGAGGAATAACACGAAAAATGTAATGTTATTAATAAAAAAGTATTGTTTCTTAATCTTTTTTTCCGTACAAAATAATTGCATTAGCCATTTTGGCCATGTACTTTGCACACTCACTAGTGTCAAATTATGTCAGTAATTGTTTGTCTTGGTGCAATCTTTCCATCAACATGCACACGATCACCCCGTAGTCATCACTTTCAACTGCTTGATGGCGTGATGTTTTACATGTGCTTATTCGTCAGACATCTTGTAGTTAGCTTAATCGTTGGTATAGCTATAATGGCGATGCAGAAATCAATGCCTTCATCTTTTCTTCAATATATGATGCATGTAGTGGAAATTATCCAAAAACAAGTATCAGTTGATTTTTTGTTGTATTTTTAATAGAGACAGGGGTACATTAATCACCAGTATTTTTGCCCTTTCTAAGTGTCATTCTTTTTCTTTTTTGTTGATGAAAGAGTTGTAGAGGACCCATTTATTATCATTCTCATAAAACACCATCACGGTTCAATAAAAGCAATTACCAGTAATAACGTCACCTTGCCCTAGTGTGTTTATTGGAAATATTAATAGATCATGGTGCATGGCCCCCTCCAACTTGTCGTCGACGTGCATTCTAACCAGATCTTTAAACATGTCGACTTTTGATTGTCATGCCACATACAACTAAATAACGTAATGTATACATATTTAGTTTACAACAATCAATTAAGAAACTTATATAGTAAAGAATTAGGATTATAATAATATTACCCAAGAATTAGAACTAAAAACCTTTCCGAGAAGGTCTTTCTTTTGATCTTTTTGAACATTTTCCAGAATCAACGTCCAAACGTGTATATGCCATAAATAAGAAAGAAAAGCAAGTTATATAGTTAAGAAAAACAAAATAACATTGCATATGAAACTGGTTCATTCATTGCATTTAATAAACAATATATACAAATACAATATGATGCATAAGATTGGTTGTGCATCGCGATGCACATAATTAGTACTTTTTTAGTGTAAACTTGTGCATCACGATGCACACTTTTTAAGTGCATCGCAAGTATAATGTGAAAATATCCTTTTTTTTCATGTGAAAGCAGTATCAATGTGTGGAAATTGCAATAGAATACATAGGTTTCTCTTTAGCATTTTGTGTGTCAACAAGAGTTGGATACCAGAATAAAAAATCATTTGTGAAACATGCTCACCCATATAAACAGTTGTCCTGCAAAAGATTGAGGACCATATTAATAATGAATTCACACAATAGAGCTAATAATGTTATGTTACTGAAATTCGACAATATTAAAATTTGACTTACTAATCTCCACCATCGTTTTCATATAGTTTGGCCAATATCAATTTGGTGGTGGGATCCAGTTTAATAAGGATGGGGAGGTTGTTCTTCTTTTTATTGGTTTGTTGGTTTTCTTTTTCTTTACAGGCTCTGCTGCATTATCGGTACAGGAGTCATCAACATTCTTCCTCTTTCGGTCATCTCGGTTTTTTACTCTTTTGATCATGGAAGAAGGATCCACCGTGGCCCCTTTTTATGTTCCCGCTTCATTTGTTGCACTCTCCAATTTATCCACCTCATCCCCATTCCTTTGCTCAGCTGCACTTGATATGAGGGCCTGTTGCCTCTCATTTTCCATCATTGTATTTTCTTCAGTAATTTGTAATAGCAGCCTTTTAAGTTCTTAAATTTGAGCATTTTGTTCATTTATTGACATTCTATTGCTCTTGTGTCTTTTCTAAGTCAAAACTCAGGCTGTCTATTACTTTGACCATGTTTTCAATTTTTGCATCCTTTTCAGCCAATTCTGACTTAAGGATCTTAATTTCCTTGTCCTTGGCTTCGAATGTGGATAATTCCTCATCCACAATAGCTCTGACAACATTCATTGTAGCATTTTGGTCAACTATTCTTGCAGCTTCTGAAGCAGTCTGTTCGGGTTATGGAGTTGCATCCACAGCTTCAGTTGGATGAAGTGGTGAATTGACTTCGTGTTGTTAGAGGATGGCATCCAACACTGCAGCCTCTAGAAGGATATCCATTTCATTTCTTCCTTCTCCCCAAAGGAGGGCTTTTTCATCTTTTGTTCTTTTCAAAAGATCCCTAAACCTCTGCAAAAACAAAAAAAATGTAATTTTTTTAGAGAACGTGCATAGGAAGTGTACTCTTTTATACTTTTTCATTACAATATTGTGCATCGTCAAAATAAAAAGTTGTGCATCATCAAATAAAAGGTTGTGCATCGTCGACTAAAAAGTTGTGCATCATCAACTAAAAAGTAAATTATTTTAAAGTACAACTTCACTTTATACTTTTTAGTACAATATTGTGCGTTGTCAAATAAAAAGTTGTGCATCGTGATGCTCAATAACAGTACTTTTAAAGTACAACTTCACTTTTTATGCATCGCAAGTTTAATGTTGTTATTTATAATAGTAAACTAGTGTGCCATTTTTATATAACCACTCACCTGGTTGTTCATGACCAGCATAAAATTTGATTCACCGAGTTCTCTCGACAGCTCAGACAAATTCCATTTGATAAATCTTGGGATATATGTTTGGCGTGTCGGGAGCACAGTGTCGCTCTGCTCCCACATCCAGTACTGCATACATACATAAATTGAACATTGTTAATATGACCAAATCTACATGCATCATACACATAAATTACATATAATAATATCAAATGAACTTAAATTTACCTTGAGCAACAGCACACATCTTTCAATGCCTTGATCAGTTGCTACTTCCAAGCTCTCCAACAACATATCAACTACATATTTTGACTAATTGTAGTTTGATATTTTGTTAATGTCGGAGACAATGTACGTGTACGCCCAAGGTATATAGGAGTTCTTGGACACCACCAGCAACGTCGCAAGGACAAGCAGTGTTGTCAATGATGCCACGCAATTGACATCGATTTGTTGGACACTGTCTGTCCTCTCCTTGATTTTATCAAGGATCATTTTTGGCTTGAGCCTGACGTCTTTTGATTGATTAGACATCTTCTCAGGGAAGCACCTTTCAAGAAAATTGGTGCGCTCCAATTTTGTAGAAGGAGATGTTGATTTCCTCCGCACCGTCCTTGATTCCAAATATAAGCTTGGCATCTTTTGCCCTAAGCTTTAGTATTTTTACAGCCATTTGAAAGTGCCCAAGTCCTTTGACGTAGCACTTGGAAATACACCTTATTATTGCGTCATCCTTCTTAGAATGATCGCGAGGTACGTTTCGGCCAATGATGCTCTCTATTATGCTCCAGAAGGGTGTCTTTTTCAACACCGTTATATGGTTTTCCCTTAAACTAATACTTTGTCTTTGGTCAATTAGAGACTGCATACTTGACCTGTATACAGTTCTGCATAACAAGTATATTTGTTAGATTTCGATTGTGCATCGTTAAGTATAACATGTGCATCGTCAATGTAATTTTTGTGTTAAGAAATGTGTATCGTCAAGTATAATTTTTGTGCATCGTCAAGTATAACAGTACTTTAAAAATTTTGTGCGTCGTGATGGAAAATATAACAGGACTTTTTTTTGCATCGTGATGGACAATGTGTGCATCAGGACACACAACATTTTTCATTGCGACGCATAAATTTTGAACCCAAAACAAAACGGTGTTTTTAACGTTTTTAGTGAACGTGATTCATTAAAATAATGCATTGCGATGCATCAAAAACAACAAAAGTTTGCAATACGATCCATAAAATTTGTGTATCGTAATGAAAAATCCCTATAAACGGTGTTTTATATTCAGTTTTATATGCAAATTTGTAACCCTAGAAACGGACAAGTAAGTGCACCGTAGTTGGTAAGACACTTCACCTACAACCGATAGGTCGTGGGTTCGAGTCACCAGGGGGTAAGTGTGGAACCACTATTGATCCTCTATAAGAAAAAAAAAAATGTAACCCTAGAAACGATATTTACGAACATTTATGCTCTATTTTTGAAACCCTAAAATGTATTCATCAATACTAATATGATACTTTGTTTCTGTTAGTTCTGGTGGTTGTTGCCTTCTTCCCAGTGCTCTTTTGTAGTTGAGAAGACATTTTTTCTCTGTTTGATAGTAACTCACGATAATGTTTTCAAAAGTTTTTGCAAAATTTTCAAAGGGTTTTAAGATTTTTTGCTTTTGTTTTTAAAGTGAAAAGAAATTTTTTTGCTGTGTTTTTTGAAGTGAAGAGGGGTTAGTTTGTTTTCTAATTGATGCCCAACACTTGGTGCATCGTCAAGTAAAATAGGTAATTTGTGCATCGTTTTTGTTTGATGCACAGTGTGAGCTTCCGTGTTTTTATGTGCACGTCTTGTGTTGCACAGCGTCCATAGTTCCGTGTTTTTAAACGGCATAGATGACATTTTGAAAAAAAAAAGTATCATTTAGCGATTGAAAATAATTATAGTGAAATTTAGCAAATAAAAATTGTCTAAAATGAATCGGTCCGAATTTTGCCATTTTGATAATACGTCTTAACTAGCGTCGGCAAAATCATCCCTGCTAACCCGGATATTAGAGCGGAATGGGCTTTAGTTTTGGAGGCCCAATGTAAATTTGGACTGCGCCACGGTCCGATTTTAAAATTTGACCCGATAGGCTTGCGTACGGACCGACAAAATTAGTGGTCCGATGCATCGACATGTAGGTGTCCCCGTCCAACCCGATATTGAGTAGGGTTTAGCTTTAGTTTTAGAGGTCCGATGCAAAATTTAAGTCGTTCCAATTTTAAAGCTTGGACCAATGGATTAGGCCAGCTCTAATCTTAACACTATGTAAAAAGAACAAAAATAAAAGAAAAAAGATAGTTTCTCGTATTTGCTAAAGAGAATTTACCTTTTTTCTGTGATCAACATGCATATCACATAATACTCCTATTAATAACGATTGATGATTGGATCATACTTCGCGTACGTACATAATTGTTATTTTCATTTATTTGCAAAATAATTTAAATTTTCTTTTTTGTATTTCATTGTCATTATATATTATTCATAATACTTTTCTTAATATCATATCTTTTTTTTTATAGTTAAAAGTAAAGAAAAAGTACAAATTCACACATGACGCAGTGGATGGAAAAATGAATTAAAGTGCAAAAAAAATTGGTTAATAAAATAAATATATCATGTACGAACAAGATAGTACGCCACTTTTATTTGCATTTGTCACGTTTAAGTACCAACTTACCCTAAATGAAAGAGACTTTCTGATATGCCTCTTTTAAATTTTATTTCCGAATAATAAAATTTTAAAAAAAAAATTCCTAATGATGGCAGCAATTAAAGATTAGAGTGCAAATAAAAAATTAAATATTTAAATAATGCAATAATATAGAATAGTAAATCAATCTTATTTTAATTTGTACACATATTTAGGGCTATTCTGCCTTGCGCGATTTAATGACTTGGTTTGGTTTTTGACTTTTTTCTGTTTTTGATCCCACTAATTTTCTTGACATTTCTCTTTTACTTAGTTTTCAATAATAACAACAACAAAAAACTCAAATCTCAAAATTATACTCTCTCTGTTCCTAAATTATTGTCTTGTTTGACTTGATAAACAGATTAAGAAAAAATAATTAAATTGATTATTAATATAAGTATAGTGTGTAGTTTTATTTAATGTTAATGTGCATGTGGCCCATAATTAAAGTAGGAAGAAAAAGTAAGGATAAAATAGTAACAATTTTATTCTAAAAAAGAAATTTTTAAACAAGATAATTATTTTGAGATAAATAATAAAAAAAAACAATGATTTAAAAACGAAGCGAGTATTATTAATATGAATCCAAACGCACCTTTTTAGAGCAGGAACAACGGAGTAGTAAAAAATGGGGAGCTTATATCCCTTTTTGATCATTTTATTACAAAAATACAATTAAGCTACTCAATAAAAATACTTTTTCAACAATGCACAAACTCCAACAAATTTACATACCTCACTATCTTTACCTCCATTAATTTAATATCTTTATATCTTTATATATTAAATTTATAAAAAATTGATCTTGTGTCCAAATGAAATAAACAAAGTCTCTATTTATAGATAAAAATATGTACTTTAATACCAAAAAAAAAAAAGATGATGATTTTTTGTGGTCGAAAATAACCAAAAACAGCAAGAAAAATCAAAGCTACAATAATGTGTCAGTGCTACAGTGCACAACAGTGAAAAAAAAAATTCTTCGTACACGGAAGCAAAAACGGCACAGTTTTAGGCTTTTTCTAACCTAAACTAGGTCGTTTTGATTGTTTTTTTTTTTTTTTAGAATTGTGCTAAGCGACGGTAACCAAATAAGCTCCTCAATCTCAGCTGAAGCTACCAAGCGACCCATTAGATACTCCTTTGATACTCCATTGGAAGCATTGATCCCCATAAGACACTCCATTATACACGGTCTTATAATTTTTAACTCTTAAATCTTGAGGTCAAGAGTTTGAGTTCCGTATAAATGATGTCCTTGTGGTTATTTGGATGACTGGGGTTCGAAAAAGGATAAGACTGTCCCGTTGTGTAAATAATTATTTTGTTTTTATTTCTTAAGTTTCTCAAGGTCTTTTCAAGTTTGAAGGATCGGATTAATTTTCAGATCGGATAAGACCGTAAGAGCTGTAAAACTCTTTCCACCAAGATTTGTGCTGGGATTTAGGAGTGTAAATTTAAACCGCTGAATCACAAAACCGAACCAAATCAAACCAAACCAAGCGGTGGTTTGGTTTTAGATTAGGGTGGTTTGGTCACGGTTTAAAAATTTTATAAATCGATCGGTTCGGTTCGATTTGTGGTTTTAGGGTTCAAACCGAACCAAACTAAACCATTATATATATATATATATATATATATATAATATTTTTGTTATTAATAGTCATTGATTTGTCTTGAAAATTTTATACCGAGATCTAGAAAAATCTAAGAGTAAAGATGGTAATTGCACGCCTTAGTCTCTCAACTATCTCTCTGTTTCTCTCACCTCAACGTAATGTCATGTTTCACCATTAATCTGCTATTGTCCCTCTCACCTCGCCGGCACTCTCCGTTTCACCTCTCTAACATTCTTTCTCACACCTCATAGAACCAAAATTTTCTCTCAACCATCGTAAAATCTCTCTCGACCTTACAAAATTAGTCTCAACTTTCTTTTTCTTTTTCAATATTTGAATATTTACCTTGTCTTCTTCTTTTTCAATATTTGAAAAATAAATTACTTTGAACCATAAAACCGAACCGAACCAAACTAAACCGAATGGTTCGGTTCGGTTCGGTTTCAAGCCTCATGCGGTTCGGTTCGGTTCAAAAAAATGGAACTGTTAGGAGGTAGTTCGGTTCATGATTTTGTCATAAACCAAACTAAACCGAACCATTTACACCCCTACTAGTAGGACCTTTTGTATAGATTAATTTTGATGTTGATATTTAGGCTAAAATTATCTCCCAAAAGATTAGGATTATTATGTACAAAAGTTTTCAATCTATTTCATCAAGAAGTGTTAGCTTTTTCTTTGAAAAACTAAGATCAAAAACAGCAAAACAGCCAAGATTAAGCAGCAAAATAGCTAAGCTTAAGTAGCAAAACAATGGGCTCGCATGTAATATTGAAAATTGGTATTTAGGGTTTGTAATATTGAAAATTGGTATTTTATGTTATTTTCACAGCTGAACTAACGTACGTCAAAAATATGGGCTCGCTTGCAAGAGAACTGAAGTACAATAGCCCAAATAATATTTTCAAGCAATCAATAGCCGAATCACAACTTCTCCCAAAGTACAGTGGCCCGATTGTGTGTTTTGCCTTCAAATTTTAAATTCTTAAAAGAATTTTCAAATAATCAACGATCGAATTACAACTTTTTTCAAAGTATAGTGACTCGATTATGTGTTTTGCCATTAAATTTTAAACTTTTAGAAGGTGATTTTCAAGCATAAATAATTTGAGTAAAAAATGGAGGCATTAAATTTGTTTGATTATGTATACTACGTGAGATTAGTTTTAAATTTATTATTGAGTACTAGTAAGTATTAATGTTAAAAAATATAATTACACGTATGCATAATTAATAAAATAATAATAATGCGAAGAGCGAAAAATTAGGAACTATTTCCCGGTCCCACGAGCTCTGTGCCCTATCTGTCTGCGTTGATTATGGAATATGTTTTGATTGATTAAATGTGTGTGTGTGCGGGTTTTTTTTTTTTTTTTTTGTGGGGGGTGGGGTTTAGTCAATGGCCACTCCAATCAACTTTGATGATTTATACTATCATAAAGTGGGACCCCCTACTACCTCCGGGCTCCTAAATCCTAATAATACAGTAAATTACTCAAGAAAGAATAAAAGAAAAGTAGTGCCTAGGCAATATTGCAATATTTCTTTTGCCATTTTATAGACAACATCATTTGGATTATTAGGCTCTCATGTCCCCACCAACATACTCTCTCTCTCTCTCATAACGCTATTAGAGCGTCCACAATGACACCCTTTTAACAACTCTCTAAAATTATTTATAGAGAATTTTAATTTCACAATACCTGCAATGGTACTCATTTACAACTCTCTTTCTCTTAAAATGGCTAAATCACTCTCTTAGTTTGGAGAGTGATTTAGAAGGAATAGTGCTCACCAATCCATTTTTCTCTCTCTCCACAGTGTCCTAAAATAATTATTTTGTTTTAAATTTTTTTAGGACATTATTTTTACTATTTTACCTTTACTTTTTCTCTCTACTTTAATTATATGTTACATACACATGAGCATTTAAGAAAATTACACACTATATCAATATTATTAATCAAGTCAATTTTTTTTTTAATTCGTGTGCCGTATCAAATAAGACAATAATTTAGAGACGGATGAAATATTTTTTATAGAATATATATTTAAAATATAAAATATTTTATTTTAACTATGGTGGAAAAATAGAAATAAAAAAGAGGAAAAATAGAATGATAGTTAGGTTTATTAGTTGAGATGAAAGAAATTTAATTTTTAGAGGTTTATATAGTTATTGTTTGAGTGAATTTATTTTTAGAGTGTTGAAAAAGTGAAACTTGAACTGAAAACGAGGTGTTTAGAGAGTGATATAGGGAGTTATTGTTGTGGATGCTCTTAGTATTACTAGACTCAGAATTAAGGGTAAATTACAAATAACCCCATTCAACTATGGATTCTGTTTGAATTGCCCACTCAATTACCAATTGAAGTAATGTGCTCCCTCAATTATAGCATTTTCTTAATCGCAGCTTCTATTTAAGCACTGTCATTTGAGTTGACGTAAAATACTCACCCGAAATTCATGCGACCATCTTTAAGTATTTTTTTTAATAATAAAGCTCTATTAGTATTTGAATTGACTACTCTATCCTTATTGCTTAAAATCTCTCTTGGTTAAAAAAAAAAGATGGTCAAAAAAGTAATTACTTATCTTTATTTTAAATATTATCGTAACAGTAATACGTACAGATGGTCATGTGAGTATTAGGTGGACAAATTCCGTCGATTCAAACGATAGTGCCTAAATAAAATGTGTAATTTAAGAAAATATTATAGTTGAGGAAGGTACATTGCTTCAATTAGTAGTAAAGGGAGGTAACTCAACTTGACCGATAGTGGAGGGGGTTCTTTGTAATTTACCCAAGAATTAAATACTCCCTTCATTTTTAAATTATTATCTTATTTTCTTTTTTTATCCCTCTCAAAATAATTATCTTGATTAAAAGTTTCATTTTTATGACAACACTTTTATAATTTTACACTTACTTTTTCTCTCTACTTTAAGTATGGATCACGTGTTCATGGGCATTAAAAAAATACACACTATATTAATATTAATAATTAAATTAATTATTTTTTTCTTAATCTGTGTGACGGATCAAACAAAATAATAATTTAGGCACGAGGGAGTATATTTTATGTAATGATGTTTTCTTACATTATAATCTATTTAGTGTTTTTTTTTAAAACAAAACTAACAATTTTTCTAATTATCGTTAAAAGCATAAATATTTACTTCATCAGTTATTAATAAAAGAATTCATATTCGTTAGGTTATTTCCAAAAAAAAAAGTGTTTACTTTTTAACTTTCTTTCATTTTGAGATTTTATTTTTATTATTTTTTATTTAATGTTGGTTCACTGACACATGCATATCATTGAAAAATTCATAATATTTTAATATTTATAACAGAGTTAAAATTACTTTTTTTTAATTTATTTACCGGGTTAAAGAAAACACTTCTAAGAACGGAGGAAGAGTACTTTAAAGTTCAGCACAACTCATTTTTTTCTTTTGACTTTTTAATTCAAGTTTCTTTGGGCGGTACACATTACACAATACATTAAACTCTTTATGAATTAATTAAACTTAGTTTAGAACTACATTTTCGTATAAATTTTTTATCGGAATTTAGGTAGTAAGCATGTAATTAGTTAAGTATTACATGACTTAGAATGTGGTATTACCTTTTAACAAATCACATGTTTGACACCTAAATTTATATGAAAATTCTGTAAAAAAAATTTATATCACTTATCATTTTTATTCAAAAAATTAATTGACTTGGTTGTTTAAAAACAGGGGTGGCAATTCGTGTCATCGTGTCGTGTTCGTACCACACTATCGTGTTTTCGTGTTATCTATCTTATTTGATCATAAATATAATAATAAACGTTATTTTAACTAAATTTATAATTTCGTGCTTTCGTGTCGTATTTTGTGTCGTGTCGTGTCGTGTCGTGCCGTGCCTTATCATGTTTCTTGTCTATGTAATTCGTATTTATAATCGTGTCGTGCTGATTCATGCAATCGTATCGTGCCTGCCATTACCACTTTTATTTAAAAACAAAATAATTTTGTATGTAAACATGGGGTCCACACATACTTGGTTTCCCTAAATAATTGTTGCTATCATAATGATGATTGGTATTGTAGTAATAGTGAGTATGTGTTATGTTTGATTAAATAGGGATGTTGAGAGAAAGAGAAAGGGTTGGTATGATAGTGTCATTTACTAGTAGAATATTACAAAAGTATGGGGATTTGTATGGGGGCACCATGTTTTTGTTTTCTCTTCTCTCAATTGTACCTTTTAAAAAAATATATAATAATAATAATAATACCCCACACCAAACCAATGATAGCTCTCTCTCTCTCTCTCTCTCTCTCTCTCTCTCTCTCTCTCTCTCTCAAAAGCACAAACACCCAACTCATGCCTCATCAATCATCATATGGGAGTATAATTTACAGCACAGAGCAAGCTCAAGTACTAATTTTCTAGTTCCTCTCATAACAATAGGATACTCTAAAATTTACTTTTGTTTCAACTTTTATGTTTAGTTATTACTCCCAAGTCAAGTGGATGATGGGTAAAGATGGGAGAAAATATTCAATAATTGCAGATTAGTTTTTTATTAGTTGATGTGATAGTACAAAATCAGTAACATGAAATAAATTAAAATGACGATTTGAAATCTTTTTCATAGGTTGAGAAAAAGGTTTAAGTTTTCATAGGTCTAAAATTGAAAGATGTCTAAAATACAGTTGAATTACTTTCTACTTCTCATAATTATAGTTATTAATATAGTATGATACGAATCGATTTAATACCTTTTTCATAGGTTAAGAAAAAGGTTCAAATTTTTCAGGGCTCTAAAATCGAAAGATATCTAGAATTTAGCTGAATTACTTTCTAGTTCTCGTAACAATAGTTATTCATATAGTACGATACGATACAAAAATTATTTATTCAGATATATATTTGTTATCAGGACTCTAAAATTGAAAGATATCTAAAATTTAGTTGAATTACTTTTTAGTTCTCGTAACAATAGTTATTTATATAGTACGATACGATACAAAAATTATTTATTTAAATATATATTCGTTATGAAAATCATCTATTTAAATGTGTGTCGTATGACTGTATCGTAATAGGATCGATGCACCAAAATTTACTTTTGTTTCAACTTTTATGCTTATTAATTACTCTCAACTCTTTAGTCAAGTGGGATGATGGTGAGTTGGAGAGAATGAGGCAGGAGGGAGTACTTTCCATTTATGGGCTTATATATAATTATATATAGATCAAGCAAACTTTTCAGACTTTCTGTTCATGAAAGCAAATATGCAGAAGCTTTTATTTGGCATGTGAACATTCAATAAGATTTTGAATATTCAACGAGATTTTCTTTTTTCTTTTTTAGTTCATTTTCGCCATTGTTTGTTATGGTTGTTATTGAGAAAAATTGCAGGTCGGTATTTTTTTATAGAATATTTAATTATTTAAGTTTATTATATTTATTTTTATTCGCTTAAGTTTTTTTTAAGTGATAAATTGGTTATTTGTTTTAAAATTGTCCCTGTAACAACATATGATGTTTTAAAGTGTATTTTGTGCATCATCATATGATGCGAATGTGCATCGTCAACTGTAATTTGACCATGCATCAACTCAAGTTATTCAATAACTCTTACTGTGCATCGTCAACTATAATTTGATCATGCATCGTCAAGGGCTTTTACTGTACATCAGTCTCTCCTTTTTTCTTCCTATGCATTAATAACTCTTACATAAAAGTTATTTTTCAGTATGTAAAAATTGTAGTACTATTTTTTCAGCATGGATTAGTAATGTATGCTTTTGTACGTGTGCGTGCGTTTGTGCAACTCAGAAATAATTTTATCGTACATTTTTGGGAGATGGATCTTATTCAAGACCATGCCTTAAGTGGCAATTTGCTGACGTTGTGTGGCTTGTCATTTGCTTAAACTCATAATTATTAGCCACATAACATATAGAATGAAATAATTATGTACTATACTAGGTAAATCTTAGTCTCATATGAGTGTGTATTCAGCTTTATTTTCTTGTTTATAGGGAGTAAAGTTAGAAAACTAAGTAACTTGTAACTTCAAGGCTTGATATTCACAAACTAATCATGGTTATTACCGAAGTAATTAATTGCACAATCCTTGTGTGTGCATCGCAATGCATAAAAATCGTATTATTTTAATTAGTATTCTAAAAATCACTAGGCGCCAAAGCAGGGCATAGCGCCTAGGGGCCTAGTCGGGACCTAGGCGAGATCTAGAAATTGAGACATAATTACACCATAGGTCCATACCAAACTTGCTGCAACAATAGTTAATAACTAAATATGACCAAATAAACTAAAAGTAATAATCACGTTACAAGATTAAAAGTAAAAAGTTAAAAATTAAAATTAAATTCACTATCATTTCAAAGTGGAGGGGAGAAGGAAAATACTTTAATAACTTGCGGGGGGAAATACTTAGGGAAATACTTTAATAACTTAAGGGGGAGGGGAAATACTTTAATAATTTGAGAGGGGAGGTTGTCATTTTGAAAAGTGAAAACTAAAATAAAAAATTTAAAAGCAGGTTCCCAACATTGTCTGTGTCACTCTCGATCTCGAACCCTGTGCATACTCTTTACCCGCCGTTGACTCTCTCTCTCTCTCTCTCATACAAGACGAATGGGATCTAGATATCAAGGGCCTCTCTCTCTCAAACGACGACAATCTCTCCCTCGCTATCTCTTTTTCTTTCACTTTTGCTCTTTCTTTCTCTCTCACTCTCGCTCTCTCTTAATTTCTCTCACTCTGGTGGCTGTTGGCTGGTGGCGGGACGGCACAGTAGCGGGACAACACGGCAAAAAGAGGGAGAAGGGACGGCGATAGCGGCGGAGAGAGAAGGGACGGCGTTGCTTGAGACTTGAGAGATGGACAGATGGTGGAGACGATGACAAGAAGCTTGATCGAGATTTCTGAACAGCGTTTTGAGCCCTAACTTTTCCCCTTTTTTAAAATTTCAAATAGGCTAAGCATTAGGTGGGCGCCTAGGACGACTAGTCGGCGCCTAGGCCACCTAAGTGGCGATTTTTCTCAGTGCCGATTTTTTGTCCAATTTGGTCCTAGTCGCGGCGTTTTGGGTACGCCTAGCACCTAGCCTGATTTTTTGAACACTGACTTTAATAGTTTGTGTATAGCAATGCACAAACTCCAATAATTTTTTAACATTTTGAAACTGTAATAATTATAATTTTTATTAATTTCTATTGTTATCACAAAAGTTAATAATTTTATTTAGTTTAAAAGTTGTGCATCGGGAATAAAAGTTGTGCATCAGAATAAAAGTTTTGCATCGCGATGCAGAAAAATAATACTTTTTTAGTAAAATTTTGTACATCGCGATGCATACTATTATGCATCGTAGGCTACTATGAGTTCTAGAGTCAAACTGAAAGCTAGGCAAACTGAGCAAGCAAGAAGAAAAGCAGCACTTTGGGTCCCACTTAAATAAATGTGAAAACGTAATTTTAAAAAAAAAGATTAGGGGTGGATGATGAGATGGGGGTGGCTGATGAGATGAGGGTTGACTGATGAGATGGGGGTGACTGATGCATCGCGATGCACAAAAACTGTACTATTTCAGTACAAATTATGCACAAACTCTAATAATTTTTCAACACTTTGAAACTGTAATAATTGTAAATTTTATTAATTCTTATTGTTATCACAAAAGGTAATAATTTTTTATTAAATTTAAAAGTTGTGCATTGAGAATAAAAGTTATGCATCGAAATAAAAGTTTTGATTCAAATCTCAATGCCTTTCCCTCTTTTTCGCTGATTGGTTTGGAAATGGTGAGAATGGGGGGGAATGGCCGATGGGTTTGGAAATGGTGAGAAAGGGGGGGTGGTTGATGGGGGTTGGCTGATAGGGGTGGCTGATGCATAGCGATGCACTAAATTGTTGCATCGCATTACATAGCGTGTCTGTTATGTTCCGTATTTTTAAAAGACAGAGATGACATTTTTCAACAAAAATATCATTTTTCGATTGAAAATAATTATAGTAAAATTAAGCGGTTAAAAATTGTTTTAAGGGGACCGGCCCGAATTTTGCTCTTGTTCTTGTCTTCTTGAAAACCCAATTTTAGGAGAGGTTTAACTTATTGTGATTGTAGTATATTTTCGTACATAGATATCACACTTGATCCGAAAAAGAAAATCACTAAAAGTATATGGTATATAACAAAATAAAGTAATATATGTGTGATCGGCTATACGGGAAAAAAATTCGAACCCGCATCGATTCGCTCCTTAAGGGGCAAGTTTGGTAAAGTATTTTTAAAAGTAGGTTTCTTGTGAAACTGTTTTATGGATACTAATTCATAAGGCCGAGCCCTAATCTCTCAAAACTCAGTCTACCAACACACATTTGGTCGGGTTAGTGAGATTCGTTTTACAAAATAGACGGATCATAAGACGGAGCCTACTCTCTCACAACGCCACCAAGACACATTGGGTGGTCAAGAAAAATGTCTTCCAAAAATACTTGTAAAACGGTATTTTCTAAATTTTTGCTTATTCTTAAAACTCACCTATTTAGGTCAAATTCAAGCTTAAACTCCAACCCGTCTCAAAACCCTTGCCGCACGCACACTAGATGACACCTACTTTTGTCTATAATTTATCATAGACGCTAAACGCAGCCCCCCTCCCCTGCAAAATTACTAACTTACCCTCGTCTGTTATATATAGAAAATATTTAACTTAAAACTCTTACTTTCATTTGCTTCAAATGTGTATGTTTTTGACATATTTTGTGTTAAATTTTATTTTTTTGTTTAGTTATTTGCTTCTAATATGTATGTTTTTGATATATTTTGTGTTAAATATAATTTTATTTTTGACATATTTTGTGTTAAATAAATTTTTTTTTTCGCATTATTATTGTGTTATCATGTATATTTTAACAAAAAAAAAAAAAAAAATTGGACATGCACCTGGATAGGCGCATGTTCAACAATATTTTTTTAAAAAAATTTGCACTTTACCCCTAAATTTGTTAATTTCGTTAAATTTTTTAACAAATTCAAGGGGGTATAGTGAAATGTTTTTATTTTTTTTACAAATTCAGGGTATAAAAGTGCAAAAATTGGAAAAAAAATAATAATAAACATGCGCCTACACCATGCGCATGTCCTTTTGGATATGCACCTGGTCCAGGCGCATGTCCAAAAGAACATGCGCATGGTGTAGGCGCATGTGTTTTTTTTTTTTTTTTAATTTGCACTTTACCCCTTAAATTTGTTAATTTCGTTAAATTTTTTAACGAATTTAACAAATTCAAGGAGTATTGTGAAATGTTTTCAATTTTTACAAATTCAGGGTGTAAAAGTAATTGAGAAAAAAAGACATGCGCCTACATCATGTGCATTTTGGACATGCGCTGACAGTGCATGTCTATATTTAGACATGCACCTGGTCCTGTCAAAAGAACATGCACATGGTGTAGGCGCATGTCCCTTTTTTTTCTTTTTTTTTTTTGCAAAAATATACATTATAACAGACGAAGGCAAGTTAGTAATTTTACAGAGGGGCTGCCCGCGCATTAGGGGGGCTGCGTTTAGCGTCGGTCTAATTTATAAGCACTAGTAATTTAGCCCGTGCTCCGCACGGGTTATCATTTAGTTTAGGGCGTTACATGATATTCAAGTTTTTGTTAATTTGTAATAATTGGTGTATCATTTTATAAAAAACCGTTATCGCACTATATGAGCAATTCTTATTCCTTCACGTACCAACAAAAATAAAAAGCTATTTCCTGTAGTAATGGTGTCCCTTTTCAAAAAAAAAAAGTTTATCAAAAAATGAGTCTTTTTTCCCTTTCTTTCAATGATGTGTTAAATATATTTGAGCTATTTACTATTATCCATTATACACTTGTAATAGAATGGTTCCAAAACCTCTTCACGTGAGAATCTTCTTCCCCAATTAATGATAATATATGTAATATTCTAAATAAATAATAATATATAAATAATTAAGTTGTTCTAAGGTGGATGTTCATATTTAAAGGGTATAAGTTCAAGTCTCATTGACAACATTATTTCGTTTTATTTTCCTAACTTTTTCATTTGGACGCATCCTCACCAACTTTATATATATATATATTTATTACAAATTTAGTCTATATTTTCACAAAATTGGGAATGTAATATCTAGTTGTTAGTCGATTGAATGACTACTCTATTTTTGCTTCTTTTTTTTTTTTTTTCAAAAGTTTGGCTTCTCATGCACTCTTTTTAAGCTTTTTTATTTTACACGTGTTTTATGATTTTTTAAAAAATAATAAAATATATACGTTAATTTTTATTTGAAAAATAGTTCGTTTAATTAAAAAAATATCAATCTGAACCATAATTTAGGAATCGAGGGAGTAATTATTTAAAGTTTGACTTTAGTTGAATTGAATTAAGAAGAACCTATTAGCTTTTCATATCCACTTATGTCTTTAAATTGATTCATTGTAATTAAGGTGAATTAAGGGTGTTTTTGGTATTGCGATTTAGTGGCTTAATTTGAGAATTTAGTTTGTAATGATTAAAAAAATAGTAGGAGAGAGATAGAGAGAAATTTATGGATCAAAGAAAAAGAAAATATAATATCACAAAACAAAAACCATGAAATTGCGAAGGAGAACAAACCCTAATTTTTTCTCTACTTTTACCTCAATTTACCGTGTTAGATTGGATCAAATCAATTTCATTTGGAAAATTTATTTAACCGTGGTATTATTTGAAGAACATAAATTTGATCATCGTACTTTTAAATTTGCAGAATCATAATTATGTTTAAAACTAAACTTAAATTGTTAACTTTCGTTAAATGTTTAACGTTGACTCTTCAGGCATGTTGATGTGAACTTTGTATAACTTATAACTTCTTCTAAGAATTTAGCGCGACTCTCTAAACATATTGATGGTGAACTTTTTGGGACCCATATGGATCCAACGAAATCACATAAGCATGTTTAGAGAGCTGGTGTAGAAATACTTAACGAAATTAATGATTTAAGTTTATTAACACAATGGTCACATCTGCAAATTTGAAAATACAATAATCAAATTAAATATTTCTAATTGTGATGGTTAAAAAAGTAAATTTTTTTCTATTTCATTTTCAAAATCTCAAAACTGACACATCCTTAATCATATCTGCAAATATGAAAATACAATAATCAAATTAATTTTTTCTAATTGTGATGGTTAAAAAAGTAAGAGTATCTCCAATGCTATCATCTAGTTTTTCCTGGGTATCATGTTTAAATAAGAAGATCTCTTTCGTATGTGGCAAAATTTAAAAGACAAAGAGTTCTCTTTTTAAACGGGCTCCAATGCAAGACTCCTAGAATATTCTTTCAGACGTGACCGTTTTTTATAATTAATTACAAAAAATAAAAATTACTTTATACCGTAACTAATTGACAGTAGAAAATAAAAAAAGAAAACTGATGGATTAGAATTGTACTACATTCGGGACAAAATAAATGGTCATTTAGGATTAAAAGTAGTCGTAAACAAAGGAGTGTAAATTCCGATAGCTAATCTTTCTTGATTTTAATTGGAGATGCATATGTTATTTTATTTTGTAACGTTTCGCTCAAAAAGTT
Organism: Platycodon grandiflorus; assembly: GCA_016624345.1. Classification (NCBI taxonomy): domain Eukaryota; kingdom Viridiplantae; phylum Streptophyta; class Magnoliopsida; order Asterales; family Campanulaceae; genus Platycodon; species Platycodon grandiflorus. Next base: position 20,423,301 of record CM028368.1, read on the forward strand.
TACTTTACAAAATTAAGCTTACAATCTCCATAAACCTTTCAGTTTTACCCTTTCCATATGTTATAAACATTTTAACTATGCTCAAATATTTTTGTAACTATGATCAACTCCAATACTACTTATATATTATTTAATTATTAGACTTTTCAAACGTGAAATTTTTATGTGGAACGGAGGAAATAAAAGCAAATTAAGCCATAATTTATGTTTAGTTTTCTACATAAGAAATTGAACCTACATGAGCATAATTTGTTCAGAAAGTAGGGTAAAATTTGGGTCGGTCTTCTTTAGAGAATTTTCAACTGCTTAAGGACACGATAATTATTTTTAACCAAAAATGATACTTTTATTGCGAAATGTCATCAATGCCCTTTAAAAATATGGAACAATGCACGCTGTGCAAAGCAAAAGCAAAAAACGATGCATCGCAATACAACACGATGCACATAAAACACGGAATAACAAACTGTGTATCCCAAAACAAAAAAACGATGCATCGCAACACAAGATGGTGCACGAATTACCTTTTTCCACTTACGATGCACAACTTTCTAACATGTACGATGCATCACATCGCATCCTTTTAACACATACGCATTGCATCGGCTTTCAGACCACAAAAACAAACTAACCCTCTTTACTTCAAAAACACAACATTCTTCACTTCAAACATAGCAAAAAATCTTAAAACTCTTCTGAAATTTTGCAAAACTTTTCAAAACATTATAAGATTCTATTGGTTATATTCGAAATGGTTGTTGCATCGTCATTCAAAGACGTCCTCAACCTCCAACAAGTTTATAGGATGTTTTACAATGCCTGAATATCAGGTTAGTATTACTGAATACATTTTAGGGTTTTAAAAACAGCGCAAAAACGTCCTGAATAGCGTTAGTACCAACAACATCCATCCGCTGCACAAACATTTTTTCAACAAATCAATAGGTTGTGTAACATCTACTGCTACTTACGGTTGGTCAGTGGAGTCGGATCTGAGTTCTAAGAAACACTCACACATATCTTTTAGCAAAATCTTCACGAAAAAGTTTGGATCCAAGATTTTATATGATTTCAGACATTTATCCTCCAAAGTTGAAAAAAATTTCAGGTACGTAATACATTTTATAAAGGTACTTTTTGTTTAGCACTTCTTAAATAGAGTGAAATATGTATACAAACATTACATTTTTCGTGTTATTCCTCTTTTTTTATGAATCTGTGCCGATAAACATTGTATAATTTATATCTTTTTTTTAAATTACGTTTGCGATGCACACGTTTTATGCATCACGATGCATAAAGTTGCACTATAAAAAGTACTATTTTTGTGCATCGCGATGCACAACTTTTATTCCCAATTCACACTATTTTAGACTTAACAAAATTTTATGCATCGTTTAAAAACTCTTTCACTGTAAAAGTGACATTTTTAAGGCCAAAAGTGACACCGTCATATACAAGTTTATATTGGATTCATATTCAAATCCTCTGTTCTAATCTCAATAATATTTTTTCAGGTACACGAGGTGCACTCGTTATGTGTCAATAGATTTGTAAACAAATTACTTTCCATTCTGCTTGTTTTGTGGACCTTATTTACGCCAACTTTAATTTCACATTTGTGCTGATGGCTTTTGCAATTCCACCTGTTTACTACGCACATTTGGTTGCATTTAGGGCTCGCTACTACATTAAGGGCGATGCATCTGAGACCAATTCCTCAGTCGGTGGAAGGGCTGCGATAAGGGAAAAAAATGCGATTGTTCGTCCGCTTCCAAGGATGAGGTATAATGTGAAGAATATCATGTTATATTGCTAAGTAGAAAGCTTGACTCGACTTTGGTGTTGGTTATATATTGAAATAGTTTTGCAAAACAGTTTAATCGTTAGCTCCGTGGCAGGTGGGGGTAGTGTTAAATCTTTTTGTCCCATTGAGTCTTTTTGTGTAACAGAGTAGGGCCACCCCATGTACATAGACAAGGTTTTCCAATTCTATGCCACCAAATTCATACCATAGAATGTCAATTGTGTGCTATGAATTGTATTCTTGATAACTTCCGTAATAACAATAGAAATTAATAAAAATTACAATTATTACAGTCGGTAATGCATAAAAAAAATACTTCACGATGCACATATTATACTAAAATAATACTATTATAATTGACGATGTACAAAATTATACTTGACGATTCACATTTCTTAACACAAATTATACTGAAATAGTACTGTTATAATTGACAATGCACATTTCTTAACACAAAATATACGAAAAAAGTACTATTATAATTGACGATGCACAAAATTATATTTGACGATGCACATTTCTTAATACAAATTCACAAAATTACACTGACGATGCATATTTTATAGTGACGATGCACACAATGCACATTTCTTAACACAAAATCACAAAATATATTGACAATGCACAAATCGCACAAATGACGATGCATAGTTTACACTAAAAAACGTCATTTGTTGTTACGGGGGCACTTTTGGAACATATAGCCAATTTATCATTTAAAATGAGTGTGACGCCCCGACCCGAATTCCAATACGAAATCTCGAGGTCGACGCGTCAAAACAACACACATTAAACAGTAACCAATAATAGAAGTACGTGGCGCAACTATCCGTGCGCTCCACAAAACCACAATAACAAAAACTTTGATAAGATAAGTTCATTCATCGGCGACGTTACCGCCGGAACCCAACTAATTAAGGCACAAGCAACATTAATCACCTCGGCCACCACATGGAAACAACTACGCAAAACCACAAGCCATAGCACGCTTGGGAAAACAATTAAGTTAACATGCAAAGAGTATACGAGCTCGACATACACGTGTCGGCTACCAAAAGAATAAGAGGTACAAACAAAGTATTAATACTACCCGGTAAAGTCTACATGACTTTACTTAACCGATCGTCCTCACCAAAAGAATTGTCTAACTATCAACAAAAGAGTTCCAGGACCAACCCGAACAATAGTCCACTTGCGAGCTACGCGATAGGATCGACCGCCTCACCGCGAACTTCCGCTGGCTCGGATCTAAGGAAAACAATAAACACATAACGGAGTGAGTCGTAATGACACAGTAAGTTACTAATGCAGCTACATGGCATGACATGATATTCAAGCAATAACTATAACGTGGGATTAACGTTTGTATACCACCACCAAACCATTTGTCATCTTACCGATACACAATTTATTCAACTCACATAATACTTGCTTATAATGACCATGTTAGGGAAGTGTATCATATCACTTTCTTTAACCTTGTGTCGCTCCGCAATACACAATCAAACAACGGTGCCTCGATACTCGTGTGTGTAGTATCGACGTCCCGACACAATCCCGTCGAGTTCAACATAGCAAGCCGAGTCATGCGTATTGCTACAACAATGGGGCTACTTCTCAACGTGGCCAACGAAGAGGGGTGTGTGCAACTCCGTACGGCGACTTATGGCGATCACAACGTTAATTTGTGAAGACCATAGGTCGTCCTACCTTACTCAACAGACGCCACTGGACTTACACAATGCATAAATAGATATTCTTATTCATCAAATGCAATTAACCCTCAAGTTCAAAAGTAGTGAACTTGACAAATGACAAGTAGATTATTCTATTCCATCACCCATCATCATTTTAACAAGTAGGTAAACATTCGATTCAACACATTAGAGCTATACACACGTCTCTAATTTAACAAGATCGAAAGTACGGAGGGCTAGAATCTCGATCAATCGGACCCTAAACCTCGTAGTAATCTAATATGTTGTTCGGGAGTCATAATCTTCCCTAAAATCTACTTTTCGAGTCACTACTAAAGTTTGCCAAATTAGGGTTTCAATGCTAAGTGCAAGACCACCCATTTTCGAGTCTCAAGTTCTCTATTTGTTCAAATCCTAACATTTATATACCAACCTTTGTTCATTAACATCATCCAACACATACTCATATAATAAGCACAATGTGCCCATCTCAACCTAGAGATTTGTACACAAAAACAACATATAAAGCAAGTTGTACCATAATATTGATGATCTAACATACATGGAAGCTTAAAGCATTCAAGGGGGTTTAATAACTTACCTTGTGACGAAAATCAAAGCAACTAAAACGAAATCAAGACCTTCTAAGATGATCTCCTAGTCCGTAGCAACACAATGGAGGTCTCGGATCGAAGATCGGACGGTTGGATCTCCGGAACCCGAACACACACCAATCTCACCTTTTCTCCCACACACTCTCTTAGGCTACAATGGAGGATTTGGAGGGAAGAATGGAGAGGAATTGAAGCCTCTCCACTCATAATTGGGTGTTAAAACTCAGATTTAGAAGGGTAGTGAGGTGGCTCAAGGAGAGCCACTCAATTTATAAGTTTGGGGTGAAATTGTCATTTCCGGAAAACAGAGTTTTGAACCAGCGGGACAAAGCGATCGCTCTCCCTCGAACTAAGGCGATCGCCCTTCCCTCTGGGAACAAAGCGATCGCCCTGTCTCAAACAAAGCGATCGCTTTGTACCCTGATTTTTGAAGCCAAAGTTTGGAAACAAAGCGATCGCCTCCCCAAAATAGGCGATCGCTTTGTCTCCAGATGAAAATCACCGGATACAAAGCTATTATAAGTCATAAAAGTCACCCCAAATCATTTCGGTAAATAACACAAGTATTTTTAAACTAAAATACTCTACAACTACGCAACCAAAGCTCATATACTATCATGGCATTGAACACGTGCTAACACAATCATATAATCATGTAATAATTCATAAATTACACATAAAGACACGTAAATCATGCATAAGAGGATCCGGGGTATTACATCCTCCCCTCCTTAAAAGAATTTAGTCCCTAAATTCCTTACCGAATTCATCGAAAAGGTGAGGGTATCTCTCACGCATATCGGCCTCGGTTTCCCAAGTAGCTTCCTCAATGTCGTGGTTCCTCCAAAGTACTTTAACTAGTGGGATCCGTTTGGTCCGCAAGGTTTGTTCCTTGGTGTCAAGAATCTTTACCGGTTGCTCGACGTATGATAGGTCGGGTTCAAAAGTGATCTCCTCATACTCCAATACATGCGAGTCATCCTTCATGTACTTCCGAAGCATGGACACGTGAAACACGTTATGGATCTCTGACAACGAAGGCGGCAACGCAATTCTATATGCTAATGTTCCAACTTTCTCGAGAATCTCAAACGGGCCGATATATCTCGGCGATAACTTACCCTTCTTGCCGAACCTCTTAGTACCCCTACGCGGCGATACTTTAAGGAACACATAATCTCCTTCCTGAAACTCGAGATCTCGTCTCCGATTATCGGCATAGCTTTTCTGTCGACTCGTGCGAAGCGTCTATCCCGAATAACCTTCACACTCTCAACCGATTGTTGTACCAACTCCGAACCCCAATTTTTGCTTCGCCGACTTCATCCCAACAAATCGGCGATCTACACTTCCGCCCATACAAAGCCTCGTATGGTGCCATCCCAATACTCGCTTGAAAACTATTGTTATAGGCGAACTCCGCTAAGGGTAAATGACTATCCCAACTTCCCTTAAAGTCTACCGTGCACGCACGCAACATATCTTCAAGTACTTGAATTAGCCTCTCCGATTGTCCATCCGATCGAGGGTGAAAGGCCGTACTAAAGTTCAATTTCGTCCCCATAGCTTCTGTAATGCCCGCCAAAACCTCGAAGTAAACCTCGGATCCCGATCCGACACAATACTCACCGGAACCCCATGCAACCTCACTATCTCTTGAATATACAACGCCGCCAACCGACTCAAAGAATACGTTATCGCAATAGGAATAAAGTGCGCCGATTTAGTCAACCTATCCACGATAACCCAAACGGCATCAAATCCTCGACGACGGGGTAACCCTGTTACAAAATCCATCGTGATATGCTCCCATTTCCACTGGGATCTCAAGTGGTTGCAACAAACCCGCTGGCCTCGATGCTCGGCTTTACCCGTTGACAAGTCAAACATCTCGAAACATACTCCGCAATTTCTCGTTTCATCCCACTCCACCAAAATTGTTTCTTCAAATCCCTATACATTTTGGTACTCCCGGATGTATAGTGTACTTTGCCTTATGGGCCTCATCAAGAACTTGCCGTTTAACCACCTCATTTGAAGGAACGCAAACTCTTCCCGAAATGTAAGAATTCCATCACTGTTTATCGTAAAGTCGGGTGTCTTTCCTCGCCCAACTCACCAATTATCTTAACAATTTCTGGGTCATCAACTTGAGCCTCTTTAATCTGTTGAAACAAAACTGGTGTAGCCCGAATATTCGCAAAGATTACTCCCCGTTCCGTCTCGGAAGGATTCCAATCTCGCAAATCTTCCAACATCTTCCATTCTCGAACCATTAAGCAAGAGACATACGTCTTTCTACTCAATGCGTCCGCTACCACATTCGCTTTCCGGGATGATAAAGGATCGTATAGCCATGGTCTTTCAATTTCTCCATCCACCTACGTTGTCTCATGTTCAATTCCTTTTGTGAGAAAAGGTACCTCAAACTCTTGTGATCCGTGAAGACCTCAAACTTCGCTCCGTATAGGTAATGCTTCCACTTATGCAACGCAAACATAATCGCAGCCAACTCCAAATCATGAGTGGGGTAATTCTGTTCGGAAGTTGTCAATTTCTTCGAAGCATACGCGATAACCTTTCCATTCTGCATAAGCACACAACCCAAACCTTCCTTCGAGGCGTCACTATACACCACGAAGTTGTCACCACCACTAGGCAACGTCAAGATAGGAGATGTCGTCAAGCGTCTTTTCAACTCTTGAAAACTAGATTCACATTTCTCATCCCACGCAAACGGTGTCGTTTTCTTCGTCAAATTCGTCAGAGGTGTAGCAATCTTGGAAAATCCCTCAATGAATCTCCGATAGTACCCCGCCAAACCCAAGAAACTACGAACCTCGGTAACTGTACTCGGTGTTTTCCACTTTGTCACTGCTTCCACTTTAGAGGGATCAACCGCTATCCCATCTTTCGAAACCACATGACCCAAAAATGATACCTTCTCTAACCAGAAGGCACACTTGCTAAACTTAGCGTACAACTGTTTCTCCCGAAGAACTGATAATACTACCCTCAAGTGCTGCTCATGTTCTTCCCGTGACTTAGAGTAAACAAGGATGTCGTCGATGAAGACCACCACGAAACAATCCGATATTGGTGAAACACACGATTCATCAAATCCATAAACACCGCCGTGCGTTTGTCAACCCAAACGGCATAACCACAAACTCATAATGCCCATATCTCGTGCGGCAGCTTTGGGAATGTCTTCCGCTCGAACTTTCAACCGATGGTACCCACTCCTCAAGTCCAACTTGGAATACACAACCGACCCTTGCAATTGGTCGAATAAATCATCGATGTGGGGTAAAGGGTACTTGTTCTTGATTGTCACTTGATTCAACTGTCTGTAATCGATGCACAACCTCAAAGTACCATCCTTCTTCCTCACAAACAAAACGGTGCACCCCAAGGTGACACACTTGGTCTAATGAACTCCCTATCAAGAAGTTCCTGAATCGTTCTTTCAATTCTTTCAACTCCGGGTGCCATTCTATAAGGGGCCTTAGAAATGGGAGTAGTTCCTGGTAATAGTTCAATACAAAACTCTACTTCCTATCGGAGGCATATCATAATCGGTTGAAAACACATCAGGGAATTCACAAACTACCGGAACTTCCTCTAACTTTGGTGTGGAAATGCTCTTGTCAACCACACACGCCAAATAACCCGCACACCCACGTGACAATAACTTCCTAGCCTTTAAAGCAGAAATAACATGTATACTACTCTTGACATCACCCACAAATATAAACTCGGGAACACCCATAGCAAAAGTAACTTTCTTCCTATGGCAATCTACTAAAGCATGATAATCACACAACCAATCCATGCCAAGTATGACATCAAAATCACGTATGGGCAGCACAACCAAGTCGGCATGCAAAGTGTGATCACCGATCAAGATGTCACAAGCTCGTATATACTGGCCAACATGTGCTCCCCCAACGGGGTAGACACCTCAAGCACAAAAGGTAATGATTGGGGCAATACACACAAATTTTTCACAAAATGGGATGCAACATATGAATGCGATGAGCCAGGATCTATAAGAACTCGTGCTCTACTACCAAAAGAAAGACTACCTCCTATCACGGATGTAGACTCAGCACTCCTTGTTGGTCGAGCGCAAAGACACGACCTTGAACTTTAGGTCTACCATCGCTGTCTCTCTTCGTCCCACTTGTCCGTACACTCGCGCTCCCGCTTGACCATCCTTCAACTTGGGACAGTTCCTCTTAATGTGCCCCATTTCCTTACGTTGTAGCATTGTCCGGCTACTTTATTCCAACATCTATCTTCCGAGTGTCCCGGTTTCGAGCATATACTACAAGTTTGTGGAGTACCCGTGGACTCGTATGATGCGGTGCTATTACTCCTCCTCCGATTGTTGACCTGTTGCCTATCGATTGCCCTCTCCCCGATGTCCTCGGCGGTTATTGTTTCCCCGTTGTATCCCGCCGGAACCTTGCCCTCGTCCCTGGTTCTGCGATGTCTGTGGAGGGTTGTTCAAGTTTCTCCCCGATGCTCTTCTATGTCATTTTCAATCCCATAAGCCCTATCCACTGCACTTCGGTAGTCAGCAAGCTGTAGGGACAACAGTTGCTTCCTGTATTCTGTCTTCAGGCCTTTGATGAATTTCTGGGCCTTCTTTGCTTCCGTGGGGACCAAGTGACTACAATACCGAGCCGGTTCCGTGAACTTGGCCGAGTATTGTGCCACCGTCATGCTACCCCGCTCCGATCATAAAATTCTCTCTCTTCTTTCGCGAACCACCTCAGAATATACTGTGCCTTGAATTCCCTCAAGAAGTTCGGCCAACGGGTTCTCCCCGCAAATCCCAACTCCCCGCAACACTTGCCACCTGCTCGCCGCCCTCAAGCTTGAACACGGCTAAGTTAACTTTCGTCATCGTTGCAACCCAAGGCCGCAAATATTTTGATGATATGTTCAATCCACAATTCAGCTTTCGCGGCATCCGGCTCCCCAAGGAAAGTGCGTGGTTTCATCTTCAAGAAACGCTCCAATGTTGTAGCATAATTTCTAGGCCTCACCTCGGTTGTGGTACCTCAACTCGGGTTGCGGAGCTTCCACCTCCGGTGTAGGTGGTGCTCTCCCATTCAAGCTTCCGTCATTTGGTTCATAAGCTCCATCATTCGCCCCATCATCATCGCTATGTTTGCGTTTGGGTTCTCTTGATTCGGTGGGGAACGTCAGTGGTCGATTCACGCCATCATCTCTCTCATCATTCTCGCCGCGCTAGTACCGACCCGACCGGCACTCGCTCCGAACCTAGTCCGCACCATGATGACCTACACACATCACTCGACGTTAAAATTCTCAACAACAAACCATACCCACCTAGGCCAAGGAACCTATCTCCCGACGAGAAACTATTGCTCGATAACCGTGACGCCCGACCCGAATTCCAATACGAAATCTCGAGGTCGACGCGTCAAAACAACACACATTAAACAAGTAACCAATAATAGAAGTGGCGCAACTATCCGTGCGCACCACAAAACCACAATAACAAAAACTTTGATAAGATAAGTTCATTCATCGGCGACGTTACCGCGAACCCAACTAATTAAGGCACAAGCAACATTAATCACCTCGGCCACCACATGCGGAAACAACTACGCAAAACCACAAGCCATAGCACGCTTGGGAAAACAATTAAGTTAACATGCAAAGAGTATACGAGCTCGACATACACGTGTCGGCTACCAAAAGAATAAGAGGTACAAACAAAGTATTAATACTACCGGTAAAGTCTACATGACTTTACTTAACCGATCGTCCTCACCAAAAGAATTGTCTAACTATCAACAAAAGAGTTCCAGGACCAACCCGAACAATAGTCCACTTGCGAGCTACGCGATAGGACTGACCGGCCTCACCGCGAACTTCCTGCCTGGCTCGGATCTAAGGAAAACAATAAACACATAACGGAGTGAGTCGTAATGACACAGTAAGTTACTAATGCAGCTACATGGCATGACATGATATTCAAGCAATAACTATAACATGGGATTAACGTTTGTATACCACCACCAAACCATTTGTCATCTTACCGATACACAATTTATTCAACTCACATAATACTTGCTTATAATGACCATGTTAGGGAAGTGTATCATATCACTTTCTTTAACCTTGTGTCGCTCCTGCAATACACAATCAAACAACAGTGCCTCGATACTCGTGTGTGTAGTATCGACGTCCCCGACACAATCCCGTCGAGTTCAACATAGCAAGCCAGAGTCATGCGTATTGCTACAACAATGGGGCTACTTCTCAACTGTGGCCAACAGAAGAGGGGTGTGTGCAACTCCGGTACGGCGACTTATGGCGATCACAACGTTAATTTGTGAAGACCATAGGTCGTCCTACCTTACTCAACAGACGACGCCAGCTGGACTTACACAATGCATAAATAGATATTCTTATTCATCAAATGCAATTAACCCTCAAGTTCAAAAGTAGTGAACTTGACAAATGACAAGTAGATTATTCTATTCCATCACCCATCATCATTTTAACAAGTAGGTAAACATTCGATTCAACACATTAGAGCTATACACACGTCTCTAATTTAACAGTATCGAAAGTACGGAGGGCTAGAATCTCGATCAATCGGACCCTAAACCTCGTAGTAATCTAATATGTTGTTCGGGGAGTCATAATCTTCCCTAAAATCTACTTTTCGGAGTCACTACTAAAGTTTGCCAAATTAGGGTTTCAATGCTAAGTGCAAGACCACCCATTTTCGAGTCTCAAGTTCTCTATTTGTTCAAATCCTAACATTTATATACCAACCTTTGTTCATTAACATCATCCAACACATACTCATATAATAAGCACAATGTGCCCATCTCAACCTAGAGATTTGTACACAAAAACAACATATAAAGCAAGTTGTACCATAATATTGATGATCTAACATACATGGAAGCTTAAAGCATTCAAGGGGGTTTAATAACTTACCTTGTGACGAAAATCAAAGCAACTAAAACGAAATCAAGACCTTCTAAGATGATCTCCTAGTCCGTAGCAACACAATGGAGGTCTCGGATCGAAGATCGGACGGTTGGATCTCCGGGAACCCGAATACACACACCAATCTCACCTTTTCTCCCACACACACTCTCTTAGGCTACAATGGAGGATTTGGAGGGAAGAATGGAGAGGAATTGAAGCCTCTCCACTCATAATTGGGTGTTAAAACTCGATTTAGAAAGGGTAGTGAGGTGGCTCAAGGAGAGCCACTCAATTTATAAGTTTGGGGGTGAAATTGTCATTTCCGAAAACGAGTTTTGAACCGGGGACAAAGCGATCGCTCTCCTCGAACTAAGGCGATCGCTCTTCCTCGGGAACAAAGCGATCGCCCTGTCTCAAACAAAGCGATCGCTTTGTACCCGATTTTTGAAGCCAAAGTTTCGGAAACAAAGCGATCGCCTCCCAAAACAGGCGATCGCTTTGTCTCCAAGATGAAAATCACCGGATACAAAGCTATTATAAGTCATAAAAGTTACCCCAAATCATTTCGGTAAATAACACAAGTATTTTTAAACTAAAATACTCTACAACTACGCAACCAAAGCTCATATACTATCATGGCATTGAACACGTGCTAACACAATCGTATAATCATGTAATAATTCATAAATTACACATAAAGACACGTAAATCATGCATAAGAGGATCCGGGGTATTACAATGAGGCTTAAGCTGTTGAAAATAATTATAGTAGACTTAAGCGATTGTAAATTGTCAAAAGGGGACCGACCCGCAATTTTTCCCAAAAAGTAATAACATTTGTGTTGGATCGGATGACTCGATTATTGGGACGAGTCACGCATACTATTTAGGGGGTGCGGGGTAGTAGGGGCAGCGCCCCCTCGGTATGGACTGTATTTGTTGAGTAATGCTATTGGTACCTAAAGAGTACCAAATATTTTACACCAAATGATGTGTCAGTTGATGTGGCAGCTGATGTGGTACAAAAAATAAAATTAAAAATTATAATTAATGCATCACATCAGCTGATACATCATTTGGTGCAAAAAATTTAGTACTTTTTAGGTACCCATAGCATTACTCGTATTTGTTATAAGGCTTTTAGTTAGGTATGGACTGTATTTATTATCGGGCTTTTAATTAGGGTTTAGTATATATATGTATTGTAACTAATTGGTAAAATAATAAATTAAACATCTTCTTTTTACCGAAGCAAAAAACAATCTCTTCTCTTCCATTTTTTTTCTTACTGTTTTGTACTCTTGTTTGTTTCCGTTGTACAACAATTTGAATAATGAAAAATGTAAAACCAAAGGAGTAACAAAAAATTGTTGTCAATGCATTGGGGTTATGTACATCAAATCGTTGAGAGAACACAATGAAAGACAAGATCAAAATTAAAATGTCTCCGATGATCGGACCGAGTATCCGGCCAATTTGTTGAAGAGAAGAAAGAAGACGCTCATGGAGTACTTTCGATTTTCAGTTGAAGCTGGAAAACTAAAAGATGTAGTTAGGAATAGTAGCAAATTGCTATAACAGTTGAGGAGTAGGTCTCATGCAGTGGGTCTCATAAGCTAAGAGTAAATATTAAAAGGATAAAATGGTAAAAATATTTTCTTAAAAAGAAAAATTACAAACAAGACAATTTAAGTAGGACAATAATTTAAAAAATGGAGGGAGTAGTCAATTTGAAGTCATCTATAAAACAATACAAACTTCATATGCACAATTGACGGAGACAACTACTGGTCAAAATTTACCAATTACTAAAATCCCGGCTGTAATTTACTTAGACTTTCACACGAGTGAGGACAGTTTCGGGCGTCGGACTCTCTCTCCCCCAACTTCCCCAATAGCGTCCGACTCTCTACTTCCCCAATGTTCTCTCTCTCTTTCCTTCCACCATGGAAAAGGATTCCAGCGTCTAGCTCTCTCCGTCTCCAGCACCCTAAACTCACATGGCTTGCTGCCCTCAAATTCCCTTGAATTCCTTACTCGACTGTTTAAGCTGATTGATTCCCACCCCGTACGAAGGTCAGTCCCTACCCGGAACAATAGCCTGCTCCAATCGACACACAATCACTACCATGCAGCCGCCGTAACCACGTGATACTCGGGTATTTTATATCTTTCTCTACTCTTCGTTCTATGAAACCTTAGTTCCTTACTACTTCAGTTTTGAATTTATATATATAGTTCAAGAAATTGCAAGCTTTAAGGTTTATATTAACCCATAATACTCCAATTTCTACAATATCATTCTATCGTGCTCCCCAGAGGGCCAAAATTAGGGAATTATGGTTTGCAACTTTGGTTGATTTTTATTTATTCTTAGTTATCAACCTAAGTTATGGTTGACTTCTTTAAGTTTCGTCTTTGATTGATGGCATATAAATGAAGAGTAGGTTAATGTTTATTGCATATCATTCTATTGAAAATGATATTATTATCTCCAATTAACTTAATTTTTCTGTTTGTATGTTTCCAGAGTATGAAGGTGTCTCATTCAGATATGGGGAATTTTTTTTAATTTTTTAATTTTTGTAAACTTGATTAGAATCTAGGTATTATTGTAAATAGCATTTTAACCATTTTTTGAAGTCAAGTAAATAAGTACAGTAGTGTCTCTTTCTTTCCTTTTCTATTTCTGGTGAATGAATTGTAGTCCCATTTTTCTAATGATTGAATTCTTAATTTGTTTTACTTGAGCAGATTGGATTTGTTGTTGTTCAGGTGTGCAATATTTCAAGAAGATATAGTTGTTTCAGAATCTCCTCCCCAAATCAATATCCATCTCAAGTTTTGTACATTTTAACTACTCTTGAACACATTCAACGACTATCATATATAGATTGAGTTTTAATGGATGAAATGACAGGCCGTACTCGAAGGATAAATGCTATGAGGATTTAGAAGTTTCTGCACTTCTTTCAGTAATGAAATTGGTACACACACACACACATTATTCTTGATCCTTTTCTTTTTGCTAGCTCTGTGATTGTAATCCATTGAGATTTTAATCATATGGGTTTGAGGGAAACAAATAATTTTTGTTCATCTCTTAAAGGACTAAATTTTATGTTTAGAAAGAGGTGGTTAGGAATAGAGCTATTCGATCAATCATAATAAAAAAATAAATTATTATGGTCTTATACATAGAAATGCATTAACTGATTGAATAAAGAAAATGATTGAAAGAAATACGGTAGTAATGTAGGGAACAGAATCGAATTTGATAACAGATTTGCTTTCCTCTTCTTTACTTATTGATTGCATCGAGCTATCTTAAGCATATGACTTCATTCAAGTAGTTAGCTCTCTCTTCTTCTTAGGCCCCGTGGGCTATCTTTAAGGTATCGTGCTGTGCATAGCACTAAGGATGAATCTTCTATCAAACTTGATTCAGTTTTTTATAGACAGTAGCTTAGTTTAGACTCTGGTATTGGATAGATAGAGATTGCATTCTCCACTGCAAATTAATGATTCTTTATGCAATTCATTCTCTATATTATCAAATTATTGCTTATTAATCCAAAAAATCTTGATTCAGTTTTTTTTATTAAAACCCCTTACGACAGACAGTAGTTTAGTTTATAGACATTAGGAATGGTTTAAGGTATCGAGTTGTGCATAGCACTAAGGATGAATCTTCACTTTGATAGAAGGTCTTGGTTAAGCGCTTAGGCTCTAGTGAACGTCTCCCTTTCATGTCGAGAGAAATGCATTAACTGATTGAATAGAGAAAAGGACTGAAAGGCATAAAGCTAGGAAGTACTTGCTACTACGCTTATTGGGGGAACAATACCTAATCCAGAATACGAAAACCAAAAATCTGTTGATAAGGATAATTTTGAGACAAAATCAACTTAATCCTTTTGGACCTAATTTAAGAAGGTAAATGCTCTTAAGAATCTATAAAGACTTTTGACTTTCTATATGGCACTTGAATGATCTGCGATCAATGCATGAAGCCTTTCTTAATCTGTCTCTGAAAAGAAGGATCTTTGATGATTCAAATACCATAAGTTGAAGACTCATACTAGAAAAGAGTGGGTAGATAGGGGAAGAATTGGTCCTGGGAACCTTACCTTAGCTTGAGTTGATTCGCGGAGAATGGGACCTTATTGGATAAATCAATTACATTTACAGCTTAAAACTAAAACCCACACTTTTATCAACCATAGTTGCTCAAGGTCTTTGAACTAACTCCAGACTCGAGGTCTTTTTTTAGATCTCTAGTTTGTGATTTTTGTTTGATTTTTATGCCTTATCTTCCTGTAAATGGTGTTTTTGTTGACACATATATCTTTTACCCTCTCACTTAATGTTTGAGACAAATTCCAACTATTTCTTATTTAAAAAATTACATTTGACTCCCTAATATTACACTGTTCATAGTAAATTATTATTATTTTTTGGCATTGATCTTCGTACCCCAGTGTTTACTCATGGTCAATTATACGTTGCACTATCCCGATGTCTACATTCAATCACAAGGTCAACCTGTTAAATTTGTCGGCATTGATCTTCGTACCCCCAGTGTTTACTCATGGTCAATTATATGTTGCCCTATCCCGATATACTACATTCAATCAGATAATAATTCTCTTACCATCAGAATAAGATACTTCCACAATAAATATTGTTTATCCTAAAGTTCTTCTATTATGCTTCTTCATCAGATTTGATACCCAAAATTTTCAATTATAAAAGTAACATATTCTGATATTCTCATTCTTTTATAACATGCTTCAGCCTTCAAGTTTTACAATTAAATAGTTTTTATCTAACACATGGTTTCAATTAAGTCCCCGCAAATCCATATAACACTACACCTGTAACTGCATCACCCCCTCGACCTAATTGCATTGATTATGATTCTGTAGAAGAATTTGTAAGTATAACTTATTTTTACATATAACTTAAATTTTATAATTACTTAGTTTTTATCTAATACATAGTTTCGAATAGGTCCCCGCAACTCCGTTTGACACTCCACTTGCAACTCCACCTCCCCCTACACCTGCAACTCCAACTACACATATGGCTAATATATTAAATAATATTTAGGAGGATCCGAGTTTTGTAGAAGAAGTGGTAAGTTTTTTATATATTTAATTTAATCAACTCCTATGCATAAAATATTGTTCAATGAATGTATCTGACATCTTCTTTGCCTCACGTGTAGGTGGAAGTAATGGATAAATGTATTGCAGCTCGCAAGCCTCGCATTGCTAAAACAAACATTGTTCTGAAGCAAGAGCCTCCGAAAGAAGATTAAATTTTTGTTATTGAGAAAATAATAAAATAATATTGTTACATTTCAAATAAATTTTTTTTTTACAATTTTAATATTTCATTATTGGTTTGCTTACAAAATAAATAAATTAATAATTCATTATTTTTGTGTCTCTCAATATTTTCTCCATTAGTGAACAACTCAAAAATTAAAAATCTGATAGTTCTTTTGCAACCATAGTTATCAGTATGAGTTCGGATCAATGCATGCTCGAGGTTTTGTAGGGGTGACTACTCAGAATATTAATTGAATTCGACCCTTACAAAAACCGCGAGCATGCATTGATCTGATTCTATACCGACATCGTGCCATAGGCACGGGCATAAAACCTAGTTTTAAATATTCAAGCTTCAATGCACTTCTCTTTCTCTCATTGCTTTCGGGAAGCTAATTCGGTAGCAGATGCCTTAGCTAATTTGGGCTGCGATCAAGGTCGTGATTTTGAATTCATGACATCATCCTCTCTGGCTAGCGACATTCGTGGTAAAATCTCGTTGGATAAATGTGGCACTCCTTATATTAGAATTTCTTAGCTTTGCCTTTTTTTTTTGGCTTTTTGTATTTTGGTTTGGGAGATTTTTTAGTTAAGCCCTTTGTATTGCTTGAGGTTCGGCTCCTTTGTCCTTCCTCTCCCAGGGTCAGACTTGGTTGTCCCCCTCTGTATTTTTTTCTCCTATTAATAATATCTAGCAGGGTGCTGCACCTGTTTTTCTAAGGAAAAAAAAAAAAAAAAAAGTCAATTTGTAGTGTGGCGTTTTTAACTACGTGTACAAAAAATTTGTAAGAGAATACACTTTGAGAACTTTTTCACAATGAGTAAATCTATGTTTGCATCGAAATATTTTTATTTTTGTTTTTTAACAAATTAAATATTATCAAATAAGACAGGGGTCATTCTATATTTGATAAAATTTCCGATGGATATATCTATTAAAATACTTTTCTAGATCCAAAAAATTAAATCTTTAATACAGCGTATTATTGTTTTAGAACATGCAAAATTTAAGTCCCAATTATTATCCCATTGGTTTAAGAAAAGAACAACCTTTAAGTCTCGATTGGTACATGAACATAAAACTGATTTCGCGAAATTGATTTCATGAAATTTATTGATGATGCTGGTATGCCAAAAATAATTTCGTATTAGAAATCGAATTACTAAAATCTTAGAAATAATTACTAAAATTTGAAAAATCCTAATCCTGGGCAAGGAGGTGTATTTGAACTCCTAACATTTGAAATTCGTCTATAAATGCACTTGTATCATTTCATTACGTTATATGTTTGATTTATACTTATAACTAATCCTAACCCCGTACTAAAGTAGAGGTGGTAGGTTGAAAAAAGGATAAAGAGTGAGAACTATCAAAATGTTTTATTAAAAGATTTTATATCTAAAATATCTTAAAATTAATTCTTATATTCAAATACAAAATAATGGAGTAACAAACCACAGAAAAAAGGTTGGGGGAATAGGGACTTTTGAAGTTTTAGTTTTACAATTAAGAACAAACTAATTGAAAAAGAATAAGGAAACCTTAATCAACAGAAGTTACTTATTTAATTTTAGGATTAAAATACAATTTGGTCCCTGAACTTGCAATACTTTCCTGATTAGGTTTCAGTACTATGATATTTTCTATTGTGGCAATTGAACTGAACATTTGGGCTTACGTTTAGTCCCCCATCTGACGGGAGTTGACAAAAACGTTATATTTTATTTTAAAAGACTAAAATGCCCTTATTTTTTGATGAGGGCATATTCACTTGGAGAAAAATGTTGAGATAGAAATACTGACAAAGCAACAAAAATATAAAAAGAAAAACAAAAGTAAACTTAATTCAGTTTAATCATACAGACGCCATTGTTGAGTTTACCTTGTGTTGTTGGAATCTTGTAATCGTTATATCCCCTCAAACCCTAACCCCCCCCCACACACGCACACTCTCACTCTTTCTCTTTCTTATGCATATATTTGATTGATACAACTATGAAGTCATGCCTTCACTTTGTTCAACAAAGATCTGATCTTTAGTATACCCCTTGTTTTGGTACAAACCCTAGTTTCCCTAACTGTTTGACCCTTTAGATTGTTTTGTAGAATTTATTCATTAGTTTCGTACTGTAAAGCTAGGTTGTGGCGACTAAAAAGTCCCAATAGTCTCCGGCGGAGATTGAAGATACTATCTTGCGAAAGATATTTCTGGTTACCCTAGTTGATTCGATGGAAAACGATTCTTGAATTGTTTATTAGAGATGACGGCAGTCGAAGTTCTTAGCGAGGGCAAAGAATTGAAACTGTCTAGAGGGTTTTGATTGATCGTCTTTCTAGTAATTTTATCTTTGCTGAGCCCCCCCCCTCCCTTCAAAATTTTTTTTAAGGATTTATACAAAATCAGTTTGAGCTCCCCAAATACATTCGACTTAAGTAGGGCATTGAGTAATCGAGGATACAGAATTGAAGAACCCCATTTTGGGATTGAAGTTTGAGGATTAGAGAAGTGCCGTTAGGCTAGGATTTATAGAGGGAGCCGAAGCAGGAGTAATCAATGTCGTCGGTGCCGAAGAATAAATAGATGTTGTCGAGAGTTCTGATGTGGGTTAATCGAGCCTCGACGCGTCCTAGAAGAAGCTTCCCAATCGCAATCCAGTAATGACAATGCCAGCTTGACTAACAATTACGCGACTTTCGACATCAACAAGATCTTCATCAACGAAGAATCGGAGGAATTGAAAGATCCAAATAAGCCGTATAGTTTGTGTAATGCCCGCGCCATTTGCATCATTTGCATCATTTGCATTCGTTCTATGTTATGTCTTTTATATTAACATTGTCATTTCATGTGCAAATGTCATTCATATGTGCTTGCAATTGAGATTGTTATACACTTTTTAAGTGTATGAATATGTGTTAGAAGTTTCATTATCATTGCATTTGATTTGGTATGTTACTTGTTTACTTTGGTTTTGGGACTTTTCGGGGACCTTTGCTTAGTGTTTTGACTTCACTTAAGTGTTAGAACCATCATAGGACCATGGGGCATCATTTTGGGACTTTTCTAGACCATATTTCATGATTTAGGGTGCACTGGAAGATGGGCGAGCGCCTGGGCGAGCGCTTATTTGGCAGAAAGTTGGGATTGGAGAAACTGAAGGCTGAGCGGGCGCCTAGGCGGCCGCGCCACTTCCAGAATGCTGCCCCTGTTTTTCCTGCTTTGTAAAACTTGACAGTTTCGCCCCTTGACCAACTTAAACGTACCCAGGCCTTTGACCAGCTCATTTTCACTCCTAAAAACACCTAAGAGACCCACACTAACACCATTTCTCTCCTCTTTTCATCCATGGTGTGTAAGAGAGTTTGTGTGAGAGAAACATAGTGAGATTAGTGTGTGTGTCCATTTCCCTCTTCATCCAACCATAGTTTCTTGCATGCAACACCACAACTTGGTTGCTAAAGACTTGGGGAATCCATTGCTAAGCTTGGATTGTGAATTCATTGGGTAGATTCTCTTGTTGAGGTAAGCTACTATCCCTTGTTCTTCCTCAATTATGAGTTGTTTTACATGTTAGACTTGTTAGTTGGTGATATATGTTAGAAATCATCAATTTTGAGTATGTTTGACTATGTTGACTTTTCAAATTCGTGGTTGACTTTTTGGTTGTGTTTGGAGAGTCATGTTTACATGTTAGAAATGTGAAATATGATTAGTAATTGTTAAGTTTACGGTATGATTAATTCGCGAAAACTCGAACTCATTAGAAACCGAAAATGACTCTAACGGAGTTCGTTAGGATTTCATAATCTATGAGACCACGTGTGTGATTTGAGAATTCTTGAATGATTCGAGTGATTCGTTAGAAAATTTGGTTACACCGATTATGTGTTTGATATTACGTAAATTGTCGTAATTATTGTAAGTTGGTTATTTGTGGTGTGAGATTATTATAACTCACTTGTGACATTCATATCATTGTCAAATGTTATTGTTGTGGTATACTCCCTACTTTGGAGTATGACCTTTTATATTTAAATGTCGAGTAAACATCTACTTGTGCATTTAGTTAAGTCCATGGCATATTTGTTGGCGGTGTATTGACGCTCGATTATTGCGGGAGCTGGGGCTACGTAATAGTCGAAGGCCAATACATCGGGCCTCGCCCTACCGTTGGCCACGGTAGGGGTATAGCGCCATTTGTTGTACGGAATAAACGCAGCCATGGTAAGCTATATCCGTGGTAGATTCTTGGGTTGTAGGGACCGAGATCACCCGTCGACGTGAATACAGAAGATGGTTCACATGTGTTTTGTTATCGGTTTTCTTGTTCGAGCACGTCAACAACGGCTCTACATTTGGTATATTATTGGTTGGTTGGTTGGAAGTATTGGTTTGGTCGGAGGTGTACCTCGACGTCGTATCCCTTTTAATGTGTTTACTTATAGCCCTTATGTGCTTCCTATATGAACGAATGTTAGTCATGGTTTCCAACCGGTATGGGACGGTTGGCGATCGTCGAGCCTCTCGTGTAGTATGGGGTTGTTTGGCTACGTGCAATACTTGTTACTTCCGTTTGGTATCGAATTGATATTATGATGACATGAATACTTGTTATATTTATTGTCTTGCATCTAGCATGCCATATTGTTGCATTAGTAGCTTATTGAGTTTTCAACTCACCCCGTTTGTTTTCATTTATTTTCCTTAGATCAAGCGCCGGCGTGGAATCCTTAGTGATCGAGTTCGGTTCAGTTGGGACGTCATCTTTTGGTAGTGCACCTTGTGCTTAAGTATTTTCTTTTGGTGAGGCCGAGGGTGTACTTGTTATTTAAACAATGTATTTGTTGGGTAGTTGTCTTGACTGTTATGTGATATATTCTTTTGTTGTGCCGGCATGGTTGTCGTGCGGTTGTATGTATATTTGTTAACTTTATTTTCTCCGTACTCTGATATGGTTTATTTATGTACCGAGCATGTTAGTTCGAGTTTGTTGTTGCTAGCTAACGTGTTGTTTTCTCCGGCCTGTTTTGCCGTCGAGGTTTAGTATTGTTTAAAGAAAACTTGCACGTGCATTACAGGGTTTTCTCATGACTTTGCATTCTTTTAAATGGAATTATTGAGATGCTATTTTCGTGTTTCCCGCGTCGTTTCGTGGTCTGAACGGGATTCACATCGGATCTCGGGTCGAGTCGCGACAGTTTGGGTCCGAAGATCTCGAATTAGGACGAACAACGAAGTGAGTGGTTAAAGAATAATCCCATGTTTCCTAATTTTCTCACGCCTACTAAGCCTAGGGTTTTGTTAGTAATTAGGTCTTCACCAAAGCCCTGCGAAAACCCAATCTGTGATCATTACTTGTTGAAAGGGATTAAGAATAAGATTGATAATTGCAGAGTACATGGGATTGAGGTGTTTTATAATATGGCCTTGCTTGATGCTGAAATGGCTGGGTTTTAGAGAGAGAAGAGAGAGGAGAGAGGAGACTATTATAAGAGAAATAAAAAAAATTCCTCTCACCATTATTGTCCACGTGGATCCAGTCATCAAGAAATAAGGGTAATTTGGTCTTTTGAGTTAAAATTTAACGTTTCTTTCTATTAACTCCCGTTAGATAGGGGACTAAATGTAAGCTCAAATGTTTAGTTCAAGTGCCACAATAGGAAATATCATAGTACTGAAACCTAATCAGGAAAACGTTACAAGATCAGGGACCAAATTGTATATTAATCATTAATTTTATATTGAACAAGTTAGTTGTAAAGAGTTATTCTTAATTTGTTAAATGTTTAATTTTTGTTTGAAAGTCTTTGTTAGGGGGACCTTAAATGTGTTAGGTTTTGATGTTGCAAAACTAAGATATCATAATTTCTCATAAAACAAATTATTAGACTTAATGTACAAGAGTTATTGTCAAAGAAACAGTAAACATCTATAATGTAGCTTACATGAAGAACAAACAACTATGATCTACAAGAGAAACAAACAACTATGACTCAGCAGAGAGCAAGCCACAACAACGTGCCACGTACTAGACATTCATTGGATGAATTGCTACTGAGACAAACCCTAAAAGAATGATCCAAAATCCTTAAAGAATGTACCCTCAAGTGGACAACAAGTTGCATGACATATGTACTGTATTCTTAGCTAGAAATTGATAATTTAGCCGTTACACAACACCTAGATTATAACGGAAACTTTCCAAGGAACTGCTTATATAAAGGAAAAGAACTTCCACAGATATAACATGGATGGTTATAGAGAGATAGCTCACATATAAATCAATTGTGATCAAATTAAGAGCAAGATATAGAGACAAGAGAAACAATATTGGTGTCAAGAGCACTGCCAAAGCAAAACAACTATCATTGTTCAGTTAGAGAATAACTTGAAATTTTCTATATCTAAGTTACTGCAGCATCAACCATCCCACAAAGATCAAGATCACTCCATCAACAAACTTGTCAAATCAAGCAAACAAAACATAACTATTCTTGTAAACAGTTATTCTTCAAAAAGTAGTCACCCAGTGACTTAGAGCCAAAACTGCAGCTTCATTAGACTAGTTAGAGTCATTTCTTAGGAAGCAAAACTCCCCCTTTGTGTACTTTGCAAAGTGTCCCAGTTATGTTACCAACTAGTAAAGGAAAGTCGAGACTTTTCCTTCAGTAGACCGTGTATTTGAGAGAAATATAGTGGATTATTGTCTCATAGAGCCAGAGGGCTGTGAGGGGTGGATGTAGGATAAGAGATCCGAACCACCTTAAAATATTTGTGTCAAGTTTCTCTATCCCTTAACTCTTTACTTATTGCTTCTTGCTACTTAAATGTTTGTTTGTGTATGAGCTTAACTGTTTTTACAAATTATTGATCAAACATCATTAATCTGTTTATTCGGTGCAATAAATCATTACAGTATTACACACACAAGATACGATCATAACTTATCTTGATATCATCATTTCAATCTAATTTCACTATGAACAACTTTGTTTAATTGTCTTAGCTATTTTAGCAAATCTTAACTGTTTATCATTCTATTGCAAACAATTATCCTTACTTCAAAGAGTTGGTCAAACTCAGTGATCGTAGTAAAAGTATGGTAATTTTATATAGTAATTCACTAGTGGTATCAGTCAATCAATTAGTATCATAGCTTATTTGTTCAATCTTTAAGTTTAGTAATACACATTTGAGACCTGGATTTTTTAGTTGGTATCAAAGCAGTATTCATAAAAGGCATTATAATATGTGAGCGCCCCGGATCCGCCCTTCAGAGAAGGCTGGTCCTTTCGAGCCTTTTTCGTTCTTGTCTTATGGTTTTCCTCTATTTGATTTTACGGTTTGATAAACATGAAAAATATGTTTATCTTTGATAACAGAGTCGCCACTCTCGTTTATAAAGTAAACGGAGAAAAACTTTTAGATTATGGGTTCGAGGGCCAAGTTACGCTTTGGGAAGGTTTTACGCACCCAATTCGCCCTTTCAGTCTCTACACATTTGCATGCTCGTATTTAATTATTGAAAGTTTGTTTATTTACAGAATATATATTGCATGTATTTACAATGTATTTGAAATAATTACATACATTTATTACATCTATTTACATATCTAAACTGACGAACGGAAGGGGTTACCTTCTGTCATTTTACAGAAATCGGGCCACGTTCTAGGCTGTTGTATTATACCGAATCAAGGTAGCTCATAGCCTGACCGTTGTGCTCCCATTGCTACCAATCGAGGAAAGGAAGACTTACGTTTTGTGTGTGTTGAGATAGAGTCAATACTGTAATACCCTGACCCTACTTCACTTCTAGTTAACTCGTAATCACTTCGTACCAACCTTAAAACCCTTGGTGTGTGAGATGGCATGTAACACCTTAAATCCTCCTACGTGTGATTTACTTATTTTATGTGTGATTTACATGTTAGACTTGTTGTAGTAGTATGTTAGTTGAATTATGCTTTAATTCATATTTTCGTTTCATACTTATAAGAATTGTTAGATTAATTATGCCTTGATATATGATTTGAATCCTTGTAATTGATTATGTGCATGCATTGTTAATTTGATTATTATAATTCATGATGTCGATTAGATGTGTTATAAGTGTTATGTAATCAAACCTATGAGTGGCCAAGTGATCAAACCTAGGAAATAGAGTAAACTAGAATTGGACTGGACTGTTGAAGTTGGCACGACCGTGCGCCTTTTCATGGCACGGCCGTGCGAGGGCAAGGTAAAAAATTAGGCCTGGGCTGTGAAATTTGGCACGATCATGTGTGTATTTTTGGCACGGCCGTGCGAGGTTGGCACGACCATGCGTGTATTTTTGGCACGGTCGTGCGAAGTCGGACAGATTGGTACTCTGCTTGTCCAGTTTTCGTTCTTTCTCGATTTTTCGTATTTTCAAGTGGTTTAAAATGAGAAAGAAGTGAGAAAGAAGAGAGAGAGTAAAGAGATAAAATCACGATATCTTGAGCGTTTGAAGTTGGATCGACAATCCATCTTTGTCGTAGCATAGAGAATGACGAGGAGCACGTTTCTAGCTGAAGGGATCATTCGATCCGTTGAAGAATCACTACCTCACCTCTTCTCCCACATTTTAGAGAGAGAGAGTAAAGTTTTGAGGGAGATAAACCTTGATTCGAGCTTGGACCGAGTGTGAGTTCGATGATTGGACTCCATAGAAGTGTAGAGGTCGTTGAGAAGTGCATTTCCAACTAAAGCCCCTTGATTTTGTGAAGGATTTGTGGTAAAGGTAAGTAACTATAATGTTTTGTGTGTTTACGAGTTGAATTGGAAGAGTAAAGCATGTAGGATGTATTAGTGATGATTCTTATGTTATCCTCTTGGGAGAAGTATATGATTATTTCCTATAAATTATGTTTGGTTATGCATCGTTGCCTAATTAAGTAAGGATTATGAATTGGGAAAGAATTGGTGATTTATTGGTAATCTCATAGACTCCGAACAATAGAGACTTGTAGAGATTGATGTTGTTACTAATATTGTCGTGGTTGCTATTGTTGTTGTTGTTTTGATAATCGTTGTTTGCAAGTAATAAGAATTCATTGAGGTTGAAGTGTATTTGTTTATTATTTAGTTGGGTTCCGGCCGTAATGTCACCGAAGATTTGTTTTAATTTAATTGTACTTCACTACGTTATTCTTAAGTTTGAGTATATCGAATCATTGAAGTTTTGTTGTTTATGCACCAGCGATAACTTTACGAGATTGTTATGAGTAGACTCTTCGTGCATTGAGCATTGCAATTGATATGAGTTTGTAGGGGCAATACTCTGGCTTGTCCTGACATTGTAAATATGGGTAATGACTCTAGCGGAGTCGATATAAGATAGTATAATTGTATTTAAAAACTACGAGCTATATACTAGTCGTGACTGACTCTAACGGAGTCGAATATGACGTAATAAACAAACGTCGATTAATAGGGTGATTTTGTTAATGAGTATAATCGACTCTACGGAGTTGAATGATGAGTAGTATTAATCCCTACACGACATACACTAGTTCCCTACCACGAGGGATGACGAATTGATGGGTTCATAACTTAGTAGAACTTTGACCTTGGTTGACTTAATCAAACATTAGTTGACTATAAGTTATGTTGAATAGTTGAGCTATGCTTTTGTATAAACAAGTGTTAACGGTATATAGTTGCCTCTTCAATAGAGTATACTGAGTGATTATAGGATACGATAAGAATCCTAAGATGAGTGTAATGAATATGTGTTAATTAAGGGTTATAAGTACAAGAAGACTTACCTTACGTTGGGGTTATGCATGTGTTTGGCTGTCGCAGACACTGTTTGGTGGTTGAATTGTACAATAGGCCTACTTTGCCTATTGTCTTGTTTAGTTTGCATGTTCAGTGATTTCAAACATGATGTGATTGTTCTAATATGAGATAGGACAATCATCCTACTTTGATGATTGATTGTAGGACAGTCATCCTACATTGATGATTGGTTGTGTGTTTAGTGTCTACGAACACATTGAGTTGATTTGATATGTGATTCATTAGAACTCATGATGATTTTTTGAGAATGACGAGTAAATATCTACTTGTGCATTGCATTGAGTCCAGCTGGCATTCTTGGTAAAGTTATGGTGGGACGATGTATAGTCTTTACGAATGTGTTTCGTAATCGCTATGGGTCGTCGTACCGGTCTGCACACACCCCTCACCTGTTGGCCGCAGGTGGGATGTAGCCCCACTGTTGTAACAATACGCATGACTTTGGTTAGCTATTGAACTCGATGGTATTAATTGGGGACGTCGATATGTTAGGTTTCAAGGCGCTCAAGATAGGCTAGAAGGGGGGGTTGAATAGCCTATCTACTTTTTAAAAAAATTTGTTTAAAAGAATTTCTTCACTTTAATAAAATAGTATTTTGTAGCGGAGTTTTAATGAGATATGGGACAAGTTAAGGATGGCTGATCTTGATATGACAGGATCAGCAGTTTATCAAATTGTTGGAGATTTGGAAATTAACAAAGAGTGGCAATTCACAATCAATCAGAAATGAACACATAATTTAATATGGTTCACACTTATAAATAAGTGCTACGTCCACAACCAAAGTGGTCAACTTTGGATTTTAAAATCGCGTACTTAATTTTTCCATTAGAATCTTTACAAGAAAAATCACTAATGGATTGTGTACAAAAATTGGTTGACCAAGTGTTTGTGGGAGAATTAATATCTATAAAGATATAATTCTCGTGAGCTAGAAAAGCAAAGGGGTAACAATCAATGAAGAGCTGTGTAGACTAGTCGTCACAGATTGAGGCTCTTCAAGGAATGTTTTACAAATGAAGCTTTTTGGCTTTTAATGCACTAGCTTGAAAGAAGATGATGATTTCAACGTGTTAGCTTTTAGTAGTATTCTTTTGTGTCACTTGTATATCTTGAATGCTTCAATGGAGTCTTTTATATACTCAGAGGAAGCATTGTAGCCGTTGGAGATCTTCTTCAGCTAGATAATTTTGAATTTTAAGAGCATTAAATGCTCTAATGTTGCTGTTGAGATCTGATAGGTTGTTCTGCTTGATTCAGACTGTATCTTGTCAATTTGCCAAAGATAGGTAGACTGTGGTTGCAGGCAGATTGTCCTTTTCTGAAACAAATGCCTAAAAATAGAAAGGATCATTAAATGCGTTTCGCAGGTTAACGTTATCGCATTTAATGAAAAGATTTTGTTGATGTCTTTGAGGCATATCTCAGATACTTCGATATCGGTCATTCTTGGAATCTTCAATCATGGCTGGATCAAACTTGTCCGATATCTTGATGGTTCTGCCGATGTAGATGTTTGGCCGATGACTAGAGTACTGCTGATATGAGCACGGCTGATATACTACAGGTAATCTTCTTAAAGCTAGGCTAATTATGATGAGCACCCCTTAAGCTATTCTAGCTAGGTCTAAGTTCAAGTTGCCATACTAACAGACACGCAGGCCCATTAGTCACCTTGACTTAGACTTAGGTTATGGATTCAAGCAAATCTGTATGAATATTAACAATCTCCTCCTATTTGCTTGAGTCCATGACCTTATGAATACAATAGGAAGCTGACCATGTCTGATTCTAGTAATAACATGCTGAAGATTTATTATATTAAGTGAGCATGTCCTAGATAGACTTACATAGGGGTCAGTGTATTCATAAATTACATTGAGTTCTACAGATAAGAAGGTACAATACAGGAACTCTTGTAATGTGACTGTGTTTAAAGGTTAACGGATAGAGTAATTTATGGTATAGGTCTTTAAACCAGTGATTTAAAATTTCATGCAAACTGAAAAGATGATCAAATTAAATATAGAGCATGACAGATTTATAAAACATAGCAAAATAACAGTCATTGTTCATCAAACAAGAGGTTTAATTGCAAAGTTTTTGTAAAAAAACGTTTTCAAAGAGTAGGACAGAGATGGTTATACCAGTCATAGTGATGCTTGTCCTGGAGCAGTTGCTTTGAGTTGGGCAATCTCAGCTTTTGCATCTTCCAATGCTTTGGAAAGATCATCGTTCTGCGTTGCTTTGAGTTGGGCAATCTCAGCTTTTGCATCTTCCAATACTTTGGAAAGATCATCGTTCTGCTGCTTTAGCACAGCGTTTAGTCCTCGAAGATCAGAGTTGTTTTCATGAAGATCAGCGTTATTGTTGCGAAGGTCGGTCAGCTGATTATTGTAGGTTTCACGCATTTGACTGATCTCCTCCTTCATGGACACAAGCTGTTTGAGTAAGACCTGCCGAGTGGCCCTAGAAGAGTTATTCACCAAACGATCAGTATGGCGGTGAGCATGACGTAACCATTTGAAGCCATAGTCGAAAGACTCTAGGAGCTTGTCCAGACCCAGACTAAAACCTTTATTTCTGGTGTTGAGCAGGCCGGTAAGGGCATATTGACACTTTGAGACAGCAGCTTTACTCTCGCAAACAGCAGATAGAATATCAACCATATACTGAGCAGTGGTGTCAGTCGTGTGGGACTGCTTGGCCGAAAGTTGGTGTATACAAGTTTTCATGGCATTAAGAAGAGTGTTATAACGTTGTATAACATCTTCCGGATGGTATGGTTCGAGAGAAGTATGAGAGGAGGAACTGTTAGAGGAATCGACTGTGATAGGAGAGAGAGGTGAGGAATGGTGCGGAGGGGAGGAAGGAGGTGTAGTTCCTGGAACATAGAGCCAGATGCGAGGAACAGGGAAAAGTCTTTCGATGTATGTGTCATAAGATTCAGGAAGAATAAAAATTGGTGGATAGAAGGGTAGTGGAACATGAACTGGTTTGATCAGAGGACAGGAATACGAGGGTCAAAACCAATATAGGTGGAGAGAATGTGGAAGAAGTTGTAAATTGTTGAACTGGTGAGAATGGAGGGGTGTTGGATGATGGTATAAATGGGAGGTTTCGGAAGAGAAAGGAACTGAGTGACTTCAAATTTGGTAGGAAGGGGCAGATTGAGCTCTTTGTGAATGGCAGTCCATTGTGTGAAGATCATAAGATCTTGGACTGCAGAGTTGTGTAAGAAGAACTGTTGAGACCAGGTTGGAGGTAGAGGTTCATAGTATGCACCCCATTTAAAGATGATTTCTCCTGCAGACATTGGCTGGCAGGGAATCTTTTCGGGTAGTCTAGAGAAGAGAGAAATGGGTCAGTGTCAGCAGGGTTTGGGAAAGGACGACTTTTGGAAGGTCAGCAATTCTTGGACATATGGGTGAAGATGGCTGAATGGGCTAAGTTTGGGTCGTTTGGGAGTTGGCTCGGTAGGGGAAGGAGAAAGAGGTCATTTTCTATTGAGAGTGAGGTCAGCAGGGGATTCTGATAATTCATCAAACTCAGAAGGTTCCATTGGGGGAATGAAAGATGTAGCAGGCTGTTGAGGTTGAGTGGTAGCAGGGTCCTCTACAGGAGGTAAAGAGGACTCAGGAGAGGAAGAAGGTCATGTCCTTCCCTTCTTGGCACTTCGCTTTAGGCGTTTTCCTGGCCTGGAGTTGGTGAGAGGGGAAGATGTAGGTGCAAGTTGTGAGATGGCAGATGAGGGAATGTCAGGTGTGGTAGTGGTAGTGGTCTGAGTGGTTGAGGGTGTAGAAATGACCTTTGGCAGGCCAAATGATTCATCTGTAGAATAAAGGGTTTGCTTTGATTTTTGTTTGATGGGTTCTGTTGGGTGTATTGGAGGAAGAGTTGAGGTTTGTTTGGTGGAGGTGAGATCTGCTGGTTGAAAAGTTGAAGTGTCCATTTCAACTGTTTTCTTTGATTTGGGGGTTTTTGACTTGGTTTTGGTGAGGAGGGTTTTTGCCTTTTTGGAGATGAGTCTTCAGGCTCATAGGGATCATGATCAAGATTTGACAAATCAAAATCCTCGGGAAGTGTAGCAATTAGTGGCTTGGTCTCCTCCTCAGCAGGAAGACCTTCAGACGTGTAAACCACTTTTCTCTTACCCTTTTTGGATTGAGAAGAGCCACTAATGGTTGCAGAAGAGACAGCAGCAGTAGATCGTTTCACCAAATCATCTCTATATCTAGAGATATTGTTGGCAGTGAACACATAAGTATTGGTCACTTTGATGAAATCATCACCACCCATCTTCTTAACAATTTCAGCAAATCCTTGAAGAAGAACGTTGATAACCCTAACGAAGGGTCTCCTCATTGATGGGTTTGCTTGTACGTCTGCCACACTTTGGAAGATCATTGAGAAAACGATCTTTGACCAGTTGAGTTGTTTTCGAAGGACCACAGCCTTGGTCCACATTAGTTGTTGAGCGGTAAAAACATCTCTTGCTCCATTTTTGAACAGAATGCTCTTGTCAAGGAGATGACTGATGTGGTATGGGATTTCAGGAAAAAGATTTCTTGCCATATCAGCATAAGGTTCAGGGAATGCAGATCCCCTCATCATTTCCCACGCTTGGGCAGATTCTTCAGCAGTTAACTTAAGTTTTCCTTCAACTGGCAATCCCAAAACGAGTCCAATGTGTTTGTAGGTAAGCTTGATAGGGCATCCTCGAATACATCCTTTTAAATAACTCATGTTGACTTTTTCTTTCTTGGAGCTAGGAGGAGGAGGAAGGGTCATGCTGGTATAGAATTCCTTAACTATAGAGAGGCTATAGACAGTGTCATTCAGTTGAAAGAGAGGTAGAAGACCACATCCTTCCAAATCTCTTAACAAACCTTGACCAGATGCGTGACATGAGATAGATTTGGTGTCAATTGTCATGCCTGGATGATAGTATGTGCGGGGAAGGCTCTTAATAGGTGCTTCAGTAGATTGTGCAACTTGTTCTAACTTGTTTCCAGAGGTAGTGGATTGTGTAGTTGCCATTTGTGACTTGATAGCAGACTCGAAATGAAGGATTTGATGATTTTGAGGTTTTTGAATTTGAAGAATTCTCACAGTTTTGAAATTGCAAGAGGCGGTTTTTGAGAATGGTGAATAGTATATTTTTCAGAATTCCTTTTATATTACTGACAGTTTTTATTAAATGATATTTGATAAATTTTGAAATCCACATTTAATGCTTATGAAAAATGACGGTTCACATACTCGTTTTTAAAGATGACCTTTTTGAATAAGAAATTATTTACTTTATAGTTGTCCCTATTTAAAAACGGCAGATTTACACTTGTCTGATAAAATAGGCAAATTTATCAACGGATAAAATGTAATGAATTCTTCAAGGGTTAAGAATTGAGGTCGAGCATACCAAGCTCTCCTCTTAAGTAGGCAAACCTGGCGGAGTCAAGTGGTTTGGTGAAAATATCAGCTAATTGCTGATCGGTAGATACATACTGCATGCTAATGTTACCTTTCTCCACATGATCTTTTAGGAAGTGATATCTTACGTCGATATGCTTTGTTTTGGAGTGCATGACTGGATTTTGAGAAACTGAAATGGCAGATGTATTGTCACACATAATAGGGCAATCAGCAGTTTTGATCTCATAATCTACCAGCTGCTGTTTGATCCACAGCAATTGTGATTAGCAGCTGCCTGCAGCTATGTATTCTGCTTCAGTTGTTGAAGTTGAGACAGATGTTTGCTTTTTGCTGGCCCATGAGACAAGTCTATTCCCTAAAAATTGACATGTCCACTTGTGTTTTTCCTGTCAACTTTACAAGCAGCAAAGTCAGCATCTGAGTATCCTATAAGATTAAAAGATGAGTCCCTTGGATACCAGATACCCAAATTAGATGTATCAATTAAGTATCTGATGATTCTTTTAGCAGCTTGTAAATAAGACTCCTTTGGATCTGCTTGAAATCTAGCACATACACAGACAGCAAACATAATGTCAGGCCTACTAGCAGTTAGGTATAAAAGTGAACCTATCATGCCTCTATAGAGAGTCATGTCCACTTTCTTGCCCTTTTCATCTTTATCAAGATGGCAGTTGGTGGCCATGGGTGTACTGAAGCTATTTGCATTTTCAAGCCCAAATTTTTTGATAACATCCTTAGCATATTTGGCTTGATTAATAAAAATGCCAGCTGAGCTTTGTTGTATTTGAAGTCCTAGGAAGAAGGTTAGTTCTCCCATCATGCTCATTTCAAATTTGCTCTGCATGAGTTTCTCAAATCTTTTGCAAAGATTCTCGTTAGTGGAACCAAATATAATATCATCAACATAAATTTGAACAAGTAAAGAATGTCCTTTATGTTTCATAATAAAAAGAGTAGTATCAATTTGACCTCTCACAAAGCCTTGAGATATCAAGAACTTTGAAAGGGACTCATACCAGGCTCTTGGAGCTTGCTTAAGCCCATAAAGTGCTTTCCTTAGCTTGTATACGTCTTCTCTTCTTGAACTGTCGATGAAACCCGGTGGTTGTTCTACGTAGACTTCTTCTTGTAGTTCACCATTTAAAAAGGCACTCTTGACATCCATTTGATATACCTTGAAGTCTTTGAAGGATGCATAAGCTAAGAATAGCCTTATGGCCTCTAGTCTTGCAACAGGAGCGAATGTTTCATCATAGTCAATCCCATCCTCCTGTCTATAGCCTTGCGCTACAAGTCTTGCCTTATTTCTGGTGATATTCCCATTTTCATCCATCTTATTTCTAAACACCCACCTTGTTCCAATCACTGCTTGATCTTTAGGTCTAGGGACAAGTGACCAAACTTGACATCTGTCAAATTGGTTTATTTCTTCTTGCATTGCCTCCACCCAGCTTGGATCTTCCATGACTTCATCTATCTTCTTGGGTTCAATTTATGATACGAATGCTGTAGAGTACATGCATTCGTTTCTTGATGCTTGTCTAGTTTGAACTCCAGCATTAAGATCGCCGATAATTTGAGTGATCGGATGATCTTTAACTTCCCTAATATCAGCAGGTAGAACATGTCCGTCTGCAGAGTTGGGTTCTTGAGAAGTAGAGGTGTCTGAAGCTTGGTTTTCTAGAGGATAAACTATTTCTAAGATAGGTTGTAAAACTTCGGGTGTAGAAGTGAATTCGGGATTTTCTGAGTTTGCATTTGCTGATTCATTTTCACTTCTAGGAGGTTCTATCAGGTTGATTCTAGGAGGTACTTGTGAGTATGGAGGCTCGGTAGTCGTGGAGCTTGGCTGTTCTGTCCCTGTCTCATACTCATCAGAATCATTAGATACTTTAGGAGCCATATGTGGCCCAATAAAATCAAATTCATCAAAAGAGACATGAACAGATTCAACAACTTTAAGAGAAGTTTTGTTATATACTCTGTAAGCTTTTGAAAATTTGGCATATCCCAGAAATATTCCTTCATCACTTTTGGATTCAAATTTGCTTCTATGTTCTTTTCCATTGTAAAGAACATAGCATTTGCATCCAAATATTTTGAAGAAACAAATATTGGGAGTTCTGCCTCTCCATATTTCATATGGAGTTTTG
The DNA here is from genome assembly GCA_016624345.1 of Platycodon grandiflorus. Lineage (NCBI taxonomy): Eukaryota > Viridiplantae > Streptophyta > Magnoliopsida > Asterales > Campanulaceae > Platycodon > Platycodon grandiflorus. Next base: position 20,457,162 of record CM028368.1, read on the forward strand.
TTATGAAACTTATTGATAATAGACCTGTTTTGAGTGAAGCAGTGTATTGTAACGTACATAGGCGCTTTGCTTCGGCAATCATTGTTTTTCCAGCTTCAATGAGAGTTCTGTTATTTCTTTCATCCACTCCATTCTGCTGAGGTGTACCAACTGCAGAGAAATTATGACCAATTCCATGGTCATCACAATATTTGGCTACACTATTGTTTTTGAACTATGTTCCATTGTCTGATCTGACATCAGCAATGTCATCTAGTTTCTGGGTTTGGAGTCTCCGGAAGAGCTCTGTTATGATGTCATAAGCTTCATCTTTTGATGACATCATCTCAACCCAAGTGAATCTTGAGTAGTCATCAACTACTACTAGAGTGTACTTGCTGCCACCAAGACTTGTAGTAGTAACTGGTCCAAATAAATCCATATGCAGGAGCTGTAGAGGTCTGGATGTTGACAGGCAAGGCTTACTTTTGAATGATGACTTGTGTAATTTACCCAGTTGACATGCTCTGCAAAGCTTGTGAGGATCAGCCGATATTTTGGGCAGACCAGCAACTAGGTTGTCCTTTGATAACTTCTCCAAATATTTGAAGTTAAGATGACTAAGCCTTTTGTGCCACAGCCAAATATTATCATTTGATGATTTTGCAACTAAGCACAGATTTGACTTTCTTCCGACAGCGTTTAAGTCAACAGCATACACATTTCCTTTTCTGAAACTTGTCAGGATTGTTGAACAAGTCTCACTGTCCTTGATGAGACAATGACTTGAAGTGAATTAACAGATTAATCCTTTGTCGCAGAATTGTGATATGTTTAGAAGATTATGCTTCAATCCTTCAACCAGAGAGACTTTACTTATGGACAAATTTCCTCGAATAATGCTTCCATAGCCAACTGTCTTTCCCTTGGAGTTATCACCAAAGATTACTGAAGGACCTTTAGCTTCAACAATGTTGGAGAGAAGATTCTGATTTCCAGTCATGTGCTTTGAGCATCCATTATCCAGATACCATACATCTTTCTCCTCCTCATTAATGGCCATGAAGCATTCCTGAAATTTAAACATTTAAGAACATGGTCCCCAGTTTATTCTTGGGTCCTGAGGGTTAGTAACCTTTTGGAACACATACCTGTTTGACCTTAGGAAATGTAAATCCTTTGGGTTTAGGTATGAATCTCAGAAGGCATTCATGAATCTTGTGACCATGACCTTTGCAAAGTGTGCAGTTGTGAAAACCTTGAGCATGTCTGAAAGTTCCTATATAGGTTTTCTCATAATCAGCAGTTTTGAAATAGACTGACTTGCTAATAACAGGCTTATTGGACTTAGGTTGATAATGCAACTTTCTGGTGATATTGATCTTCATAGTGGATCTTTTATCAAAAGATTTTACATTTTCAAACATACTTCCTTTAAGCTTTTTATCAGCAGAGTTGAGATTTGCAGTCTTTCCTTTGACAAATTTAATATACTTGAGCTGAGAGTTCTTTGGCTTGTTATCACTCGTCATTGCTTTCACAAGACGTCTGATAGCAGGTCTATGAGGCTCAGTCTCCCTATTAAGATTGTCATGGGAGTTGACCGATTTCTTACCTTGGGACTTGTATGATTTATCTTTAGAATAAGTGTATGGAACTTTGTGAAATCCAAGTCCTTGCTTTCCCTTTTGAAAAGAATGCTGATTATAGATAACTTCTTCAGCCATTTCTTTTGCAGTAGCCTCTGTTGTCTCCTTTTCTTGAGAACTAGATGAACTTCCTATATTGAGCTCATTTTGGAAACCGATACCAGTTTTATCATTAAGAGATTTTTGTTTTGAAAGAATGGTATCAAAGTTTCCTTTTGAATTATTCCAAGCATCAACAACCTTTTGAAGGTTATCTTTTTCAGAATTAATTTTTTTGATGTGCTCAAGTAGGAATTCCACCTTTTCAGTTAATGTTTTGTTCTCTTTTTGAGTCTTGATGTTTTCTGCTTGTTGCTTATTGAGATCTTTGATCTCAGACATCAAGGTAGATTTTTCAGAGACAACTAGCTCGTGCTTTTTGGCTAGTTTAACATAGGCAGTTTTGAATTTGGCAAATTCTTCCAACATGTCTTTATTGATTTTGATGAGTTCTCCCCTTGATGGTTCATTGAGCTCATCATCATCGCTATCATCCTGTTCAAATGGGAGTGATCTAACTGAGTCATGGGGTGATTCCCTGGCCATAAGACATATATTAGCTGTTTCAGCAAAGTCACAGGAATCATCCTCGTCAGAATCTGTATCACACCACGTGGGCAAGTTGCTCTCATCAATGTCCTCAACCACCATCCGTTTTTGTTTTTGAAATTTAGAGTCGGGGCGTTTTTTGTAAAATTCATATTTTGGCTTAGGACATCTTGAGGCAAAATGACCTGGTTTCCTACAATTGAAACAAACAAGCTCATTTTCCTTTTGATTAACAACAGTTTTGTTTTGAGCACTTGTTTTTGTAGGAGCAGCAGTCTTATAAGGAGACTGCTTATAGGATGATTTGTTAAACCTTTTGAAACGTTGATATTTCTTCACAAACATGGCAAAGGCCTCGTCAGAAAGAGTATCATCACCATCACTGGATGTAGATGGCGTTTCATCAGGTATAGAACAAGAAGGTTCAACAGACATGGCTGGTAAAGAAAGATTTTTAAAACTCTTTTCCATTTCTTGAGCTTGTTGGATTTCAAGCTCATAAACCGAAAGACTAGCATAAAGATTTCTAAGAGACAATTTATTTAAGTCTTTGGATTCTTTCATGGCAGTGATCTTTACGTGCCATAAACTACCTAACGCGTTAAGAAATCTCATATTTATTTCTTTCTTCTCATATTTCTTTCCTAAAGAATAGCAAGAATTAACTACCTCGTAAAATCTGTCGTAGGCACTCCGGAGGGTTTCTTTAGGATCCTTTTGAATGAGTCGAACTTCTGGATGCACGTGTATAACTTGTTGTTTCTTGTTTCTCCATCACCTTCCAGATATTCCAGTATAGCATCCCACATTTCCTTAGCAGTATCCAAATTGATGATCTGCTGGTATGTGCTAATGTCGACACAAATGGTGATGATGTTGATTGCTTTTCCATCCAGAGCGTCATTCTTCCTATCCTCTTCGTCCCATTCTTCTTCAGGCTTTGGAACCTCAGGATCAGCCGTTGGATCGAGTGCAGCTAGAGTGTTTGGCTTCATAGGTATCCTTGGTCCATTTGTAACACATTTCCATAAACGTTTGTCAATAGAATTCATGTGTCTTTTCACTTTGTCTTTCCAAATATCAAAGTGAACCTCATCCAACACGGGACAATGATTCACATTTGAAGTTTCCAACATTTGATGAGCAGCCATTGGATCTTTAATCTCTCAAGAGTTTAATCTTGGAAAAACTAGTTTTCAAGGAGCTAGGCTCTGATACCAATTGTTAGGTTTCAAGGCGCTCAAGATAAGCTAGAAGGGGGGGGGTTGAATAGCCTATCTACTTTTTAAAAAAATTTGTTTAAAAGAATTTCTTCACTTGAATAAAATAGTATTTTGCAGCGGAGTTTTAATGAGATATGGGACAAGTTAAGGATGGCTGATCTTGATATGACAGGATCAGCAGTTTATCAAATTGTTGGAGATTTGGAAATTAACAAAGAGTGTCAATTCACAATCAATCAGAAATGAACACAGAATTTAATATGGTTCACACTTATAAATAAGTGCTACGACCACAACCAAAGTGGTCAACTTTGGATTTTAAAACCGTGTACTTAATTTTTCCACTAGAATCTTTACAAGAAAAATTACTAATGGATTGTGTACAAAAATTGGTTGACCAAGTGTTTGTGGGAGAATTAATATCTATAAAGATATAATTCTCGTGAGCTAGAAAAGCAAAGGGGTAACAATCAATGAAGAGCTGTGTAGACTAGTCGTCACAGATTGAGGCTCTTCAAGGAATGTTTTACAAATGAAGCTTTTTGGCTTTTAATGCACTAGCTTGAAAGAAGATGATGATTTCAACGTGTTAGCTTTTAGTAGTATTCTTTTGTGTCACTTGTATATCTTGAATGCTTCAATGGAGTCTTTTATATACTCAGAGGAAGCATTGTAGCCGTTGGAGATCTTCTTCAGCTGGATAATTTTGAATTTTAAGAGCATTAAATGCTCTAATGTTGCTGTTGAAATCTGATAGGTTGTTCTGCTTGATTCAGACTGTATCTTGTCAATTTGCCAAAGATAGGTAGACTGTGGTTGCAGGCAGATTGTCCTTTTCTGAAACAAATGCCTAAAAATAAAAAGGATCATTAAATGTGTTTCGCAGGTTAACGTTATCGCATTTAATGAAAAGATTTTGTTGATGTCTTTGAGGCATATCTCAGATACTTCGATATCGGTCATTCTTGGAATCTTCAATCATGGCTGGATCAAACTTGTCCGATATCTTGATGGTTCTGCCGATGTAGATGTTTGGCCGATGACTAGAGTACTGCTGATATGAGCACGGCTGATATACTACAGGTAATCTTCTTAAAGCTAGGCTAATTATGATGAGCACCCCTTAAGCTATTCTAGCTAGGTCTAAGTTCAAGTTGCCACACTAACAGACACTCAGGCCCATTAGTCACCTTAACTTAGACTTAGGTTATGGATTCAAGCAAATCTGTATGAATTTCAACATGATACTACATACATGGGTATCGAGGCACATATGTTTTCTCGTGTATTGCAGGAGCAACGCGATGTTGGAAGAAAGAGAAATAATATCCTTTATGATGTGGTTTATTTAAGTTGCACTTATATGAACATCAAAGTGCTATGTGATTTATGTGACTTGTATACTTTCGATATGATACATGTTCTGTATGGGTATAAATGTTATTACCATGTTATTCGCACTATTGAGCATTTTGCTATGTCATATAATCGCATGTAGCAACTTGTCGATTAATGGTCAAGTTGGACTCAATTACCTAGACTTGTCGGGTCATAGTTGAGATGTTAGGTAAGCTGGCACTACTACCTAGACTAGTTACATGTAGAGTCTTGGTTTACTGTTGCATTCATGCTCATAGCATACAATACATTATAGTGGCTTACGGGGTCTTGTAGACTCACCCTTATTGTGTTGACTCTTTTAGATTGCAATCGAAGGATGGCATAGTGAGGTCGGTGAGACCTGCGGGCACTAGTAAATTGATCTTTGGGTAGTTGCTTTACGGAGCCTGTTTATATTTATGTTTCTTAGTTCAGTGAGAACGAAAGTTGATGTAAAGTCATGTAAACTTTACTTATGGGTAGCATTGATTTGTAACTCTTTTTATTGTTGTATTTTTTGGAGCCGACACTCAATGTCGAGCCGTTTATTATTGTAATTTTCTCGAGCATGTTAGCTCGCGTGTATTTAGTGTTGTGGTTTCTCCGACTTAGTAGTTAGCCGTCGAGGTTTATTGTTGGGATTTCTGTTAGTATTGTTCTCCGGCTTGTGTTTGGCCGTGGAGATTTGCTAGTTATTATTTTGTTATTCAAGTTTTTAAAACTCAGGTTTTAATTAGTTGTGGCTCTCCGCTGCATAGTTTTGGTTTTTAGCTTGCATAGCTCGTTCACTTCTGTGAACTTTAGTTGTTTCTTTTAGTTTGGCATACCAAGTTGGGGTTCAACATCGGATCTTGGACTCGAGGCGTCACAAATACTCTTTTCTCTTTTCTTCCTCAAAAAGAGGCTTGATAGAGAAAGAGAGATTGTGTGTGTGTGTTCTCCTTGGATGAGGGAGTGTGTTGTGTGTTGTTCTTTTTTCCTCCTTTTGAAAGAAAGAGCTGAGAGCTCTATTTATAGGAGGCTTGGGAGAGAGTAACTCTCGGGGGCAAGAAAGGAGGAAGCTTCCTCTGCCTTCAAAGTCTTCAGCAGCCAACGGCTAAGCTTTGAGGACAAAAGCTTGGTTTGGTGCGCGGTACACCTGGCATGGTGCCCGTGCACCAAACCCTATTTTGTGGTATTGACGCACTAGAAATGTCTTCAGCGCACCAAACCCTGTTTTTGGCTTTTCCAAGCTTTGTGTTTTGCACTTTGGCCCTTCTAAGCTGTGTATCTTCAGTTTAGACCCTTGATGTTGATTTAATGGAAGGTTTGTTAGTGTGTTGGACGTCGTTAGTCCTGTTGTATCTTCGAGTTTGTCCCTTGATGTTGATCAAACCGAAGTTCGTTGTATTTGTTGGACTTTGGCAATCCGTTGTGTATGTTGTTTCCTGAAATAATCATAGAAACATGTGTTAGTCCATTTGTAAATAAACAGCTGTTTATTGGACAATTCGTATAATGTAGGTGTACGAATTCTGGGTGTCTACAGAGCCCCTCGACTACATTTGCTTAGAAGTAAGCGAGCGTCGTCGAAAAAATATAGACATCCAGCTTCGTACTGGCAATTGGATGGTTAAACTCTACATCGGAGTTTGTGTGACCATATGTATATGTGTGGGGGTGAAAACATGTGTCAAAAAGCGATCGGATTTCCAGGGGAGATTGCCTACGTATCTCTATAAAGAGAATCAGGTCAAAACGTAGTTCAAATCTCTTCAGGGAAGAAATTTGAAATGAACTGCTGGCGATGAACGACAGGGTCTGCTCTGTGGTGACCGGATCTCCAGGGGAGACTGACTACGTATCTCTGTAAAGAGAATCAGGTCAAAACGTAATTCAAATCTCTTCAGGGAAGAAATTTAAAATGAATTGCTGGCGATGAGTGACAGGGTCTGCTCTGTGGTGACCGGATCTCCAAGGGAGACTGCCTACATATCTTTATAAAGAGAATCAGGTCAAACGTAGTTCAAATCTCTTCAGGGAAGAAATTTGAAATGAACTGCTGGGGATGAGCGACAGGGTCTGCTCTGTGGTGACTGGATCTCCAAGGGAGACTGTCTACGTATCTCTATAAAGAGAATCAGGTCAAAACGTAGTTCAAATCTCTTCAGGGAAGAAATTTGAAACGTCAAATATGTGTGAAGGGGCGACAGGGTCTGCCCTGTGGTGAGCTGATCTCCAGGGGAGACTGCCTACGTATCTGTATAAAGAGAATCAGGTCAAAACGTAGTTCAAATCTCTTCAGGGAAGAAATTTGAAATGGAAAGATCCAGTGTGTGAATGGTTCACTTCCGGACCCCGGGTCTATACCCGTTGGGAAATGACGAAAAGAAAGCTGTACCTAATGTAAAATGAGGTAATGCAGTTTAGGATAAGCAATAAATTGACATAAAATAAAGATACTGTTTTTGTGTGGCGTCCGGGGGACGGATTCTGAACTGTGTTGGACGGCAGGGCTGTTGAGCGGTTGATTTCCATATGCCTCAGCTCGAACCTGTGGGGGAAATGACCAGGTAACTAGGTGTGCAAACGTGTGTGAATGCACTGCAAAGCGGTGTCCAGAGGACACTTTGTTGGATGATGCGCACGACCATTGGCGATGCATCTGCTGAGATATGCTGTGTAGAGTCCCATGGGAATTCTGCTGGAGATGATGGATTGGACGGCAGGGCCGTTGGGAGTAGCTCCGTTGGGGATTACTCTCGAAAATATGTTGATAGTGGACTTCCGTTAGGGAGTCCGGTTAATGACCATTAGTTGGACGTTAAGTTGCCGTTAGAAGGACTTGGGGGTGCAAATCACAAAATGCTAAAACTTGGAGGGAAAAGAGAAAATTCCTTTTCTTTTTTCCTTAAAGGAAGAACACGACTAGCAGCAGCAACATAGCTACTGCCGTGTTCTCTCTCTCTCAATTCTTCATCTCTTCTCCGATTTCTTCCAAATTTCTTCCGAAATCGCTCAAATTTTTCGAGGTTTTCCGCCCCAAAATTGTTTGTAGCGATAATGGCCAACAATTCGAACTCCAAAAATGAGATTTTTGGTGATGTGGGTGCCGGTGGTGAACAAGCCAACGAGGTGATGGCGCATAATCGAGTCCGCTATCCTTTCTCGAATAGTAATCCTAACGATATTCATCGTGACCGGAGCAGTCACATCTCTTCTTTGGATCCACCCGTGGTGAGTTTTTGAAAAACCCATTTGTTCTGCAAAGTATCTAAATCTAAAATTTTTGTATGATTTGCCGGACTCTTGATGTTAATCCTGCAATTGTTAGTATTTAAGTAGTAAATATATATTGTTGCATGTTGAATCTAAGCAAAAAATGTGAATTTATGCAATATGGGTATAAAAAAGTTTGTATGTTTTGTGAATTTTGCATGTTTAAAGTGCCTACTTTAATTGCAAATTTGAACATGTTAGGATAAAAATTTCTCGAAATCGAGAGCATGTATGTGTAGAGGGATGAATAAAGATGGAAACCCCCAAGTTGATTTTGTTGGGGTGGCTCAAAATGTGTGAACTTTTCTTGCCTGAAATTGCACGAAAGTCGCACACCAACTGTTTGAAAAAAAAGCTTCAATGAAGAAAAGTGAAGAAAAACCCTCACTAAACACTTGAAAACATTTTATTTTGATCCCGAGATCCTGGGGATGGGATTTGGAGTATGTATGAAAAAAACAAAAACTTTCGATTTTTTTTTTTTTGCATGGCAAATATGAATGAAATAACTTGATGTGCATTTATGAAAATGACATAAAAAAATGTGCGCGTGTGCTTTGTGCTGACACGCTGAAATTTTTCTTTTGCAGTCACGGAGGAGGATTACTCGCATCCGGGCAAATGGGGACATGATGAGGGAGATCTATGATCGACTCCCTCAACTAATTCAGGAGAGGGTGAATGGTACCTGTCTTGGTACGTTCATGCAGAACTTGGGGGGCTTCATCGGCTACAGTAACATCTATGAGGTGTTACAGTACTTCTAGTGGGACACTACCTACACTTTCCACCTTCCATGGGGCGACGTAACTATGACGCCTGCGGATTTTTTGGCAAGCACTGGGCTACCGACTGGTTGGGGTCTGGCAATTGAGCCAGACTTCCAGCTGCGACATCGTCTTGATGCCGTTGCTCAACTATTTGGGTTCACACCGGTGTACAAGAGCTTTGACGAGAGTCCCGCCAGCTATATTAGGGAGTGGCTGCTCCACAATGTGGATCTCGTCGATACAGTCGATCTGTCTGCTGTGACCCGATTTGTTCGGGTTTTCTTGTTCTTGGCATTGGGGATTACCCTTTTTGCCAATGCTTCCTCAACCCTGCGAGTATCTCTACTCGGATGTCTGAGGAGATTGCGCCATCAGGGTGACTTTGACTGGCGACAGGCTAGCCTGGCAGAGTGCTATTTTTATATGGATCACGTCAGCCGAAACGTTGCCAATAGTGTAACTGGCTACAATGTGGCATGGGAGGTAATACTCTGAACAAAAATCTTTATTTTAAAACTTCTTTTGTCATTTTAAAATAAATACTAACTCATTGTTTTTTATGTGACAGGCTTGGGCTTACGCTATGTTCAGCTTTCACCCTTTCACTCTCCGCACTAGGGTGATGACCCCGCCATTTGTGGTGAACTTCTGGACTTCAAACCGAAAATACGCTCAGAGGACCCCTGCTCTGGCTGACACCGAGGTGGTTTGGGCTGCGACTATCAACTCCAGTCCTGAATCTGTCAACTTCTTCCCATGGGGTCAGCTGTCTGCTTCCTATAGTCCAGCCCAAGCGGCCAACAATTGTCGCATTTTGATGGTTTCCATCATGTGTGACTCTATGTATCTGGGCGATCGGGTCAATCAGCAACATGGGGCCAACGTGGGCTAACCTCTGACACCGCCTTCACCATCCTTCGGGATGATGACACCTGACGTGATGCCGAGACGCGAGTGGTACCTCGCGAGGGAGGCTATCGATCCACATAGATATGTGGAAATGGATTATGGGGTGTTCGTGCAGACCGTGTTGTATCCTCCTCCTCCTCCTCCTGCTCAGGAAGCGGAGGGTCCATTTCTCATTTTCGTGGGAGAGATTGGGTCATTTGCGGGTCGGATACACTATCCGAAAGTCCCGCGGACGATTGGCTATGGAAAGGGGGAGAACTACAGGGAGGAGGACCTGAGCGGTGGTGCGATTCCACCACACGACTATCTTCCACGAGAGAGAGATCTGGTATATTTCTGTTCACTCTGTACACATGCTATTTGTCTATTTTATCTACATGTATTTGCATATTGATGAATAAAATGATGTATAAACAGGTGCCGGAAAGCTCCTATCAGAAGCTGTTGAGCAGATTTTACAAGTTGTCCGATCTATATTGGAAACTGAAGGCCAGGGCTAGTGATTTCACTTGCTGAGGTGGTGCGGACGCAACTGGGCCGCGTCGCAGAGGTGGTGGGAGCAGAGGCTCCAGAGGTGCCAGTACTACTAGGTCGAAGAGAGGAACACAATGATTTCATTTCCTACTATTTTGCTTTTCTTTTTAAAAGAATGTATTTGTAAATAAATTTTATTCTGTACATTATTTATTATAAATGAGAAAGGCTTAAGTTTGGGGGTGTGATGAGCTCAAGATTTTCACAAATTTTCCCTTTAAATTCCTTTTATTTTGTGCTATTTTAGATTTAATTATGCTTGGAAATATTATTATTTGTGTATTTGTACTTTAATGTAGGTTTTCAAGATATTAACGTGCATTCACGGAGTTTAGCACAAAGTTCGAAACAATTTTGGGCTTTAAAATTGAACTTTAATTTATTCCGTCAAAGTTCGTCAAGCATTCCAAGGCAAAATGGACTAACGGAGGACTAAACTAAGAAACCTGGAGGGGGAAGGACTTCGGTAGCCAAGATCAAAATCCAAGGGCAGCGCTGCAAAGCACTAAAAGTCCTCATTAATGCGCTGTCACTCCCACAGCTTGCCACGTCACCCTTAGATAAATCAACCTGCTGTCTCTCTTCTTGGAGCTCCGCCCGACCCGGTCCACTTCTAGTTTCTCCGCCCGCCTTCCAGCCCATTCCCTCTCACAGCTTCACCCACTTCCACCTCCATGACCCACGGTTTCCATTCTGCCGAGCCCGAGATCTAGCCTTCTTTCCTCTCTATTTCAACCCCTGAACTTTAATTTAATCTCCATTTTTCTATAAGCTTGCTTGATACTCTTTGCCCTTCATTTATATACTCCCTGGCAGCTCCAAATTCCAGAGATTCCCTTACGGGACAAACGCCCCCTTTTGGGGCAGCAGCCTTCTCACCAAAAATCTCTCTCCTTCCTCCAAAGATTGATCACCTTTGAAGGTTTGGAGCAATAAATCAAGTTCCAAGGAAGCTTTACAAGTGATTTCAACCACGGGATTTACATTAATTCTTTCAATCCCTATTTTATGATATTTCATGTAATTTTTAGGGTTGAATGAGCTTGTAAATGTGGAATTGGTTTTGTGCTTAAATGATTTATGGAATGCAATTAGTTTTATATGTTATTGTAGTGATTTGATTTAATCTATCCATCTATTTAGTATACAAGTATGCTAGGTTATTATTATTGATGGGCTTAATGCATTTAATTGATTAGTCATTGATTAAATGATTTTCGAATTGTTTGTGTAAGCGAGAGCTACCTTATAATTCTGACCGATCTATTTAATAGTTGGTGTTTGACACACACCGATAGCCTTCGGCTACTGGCATGACTTGTAAAAAAATAGAGAGAATATCTCTATATGTAGTATTACCCATTATCGTGGTTATTATTGTGTGCTCCTAATGCTTTCGATGGATTCGCTACCCATTAGATGATCATTAGAACTATAGGATAGTTAGCGAGAGCCCTTCCTATTAATTCTAAAAACATAATAATTGTTTATGTGACGCCAGACTAAGAGGTAACGAGTGTTCATAGATAGCCATGTGAGAACTTTAAACCACCTTAGCCATTCGTGAGGTAGGGGAGAATCGGGATGCTATAGGGGCGAGAGCTCGTAGTTAACCAATTTAGTGTTCTCGGTTACCAAGACTTGAGTTAAAGAAAGTGGAGAGAGGATTAAATTATACATGAGCTAGACTAGAAATATTGCAATCCTATAATCTTATCTTTAAATCTTGATTTGTTGTTGACTTTTGCGTCCATGTAAATATTACTTGATTTCTTTTATGTTTAGTTTTTTAGTTTTTATTCTCAATTTCTTTTCGCGAAAATATAATTAGTTAGCCCAATTTTGGTACTTTGTTGGAGTCAAAATTACGTACATTCCCTATGAGATCGATAACTCGTACTTACGTACACTTTATTACTTCATACGGTAGGGTACTCTTGCCTTAGTTGGATTTTCATGTGCACATCATGTATTCCTTCTTCTATATTCTATAAAAGACTCACAGAATCGATTCTAATGAGAAATTCATTCCTTTACTCTTCGATCCAATCCTTCAATGTCATAAATTTCTACATGGTATCAGAGCATTAGGTTCTCATGGTTCTTATTCTCTGATTTCACTGATGCATTTAGGGTTTCAAGGGTTTATCATTCTTGGTAATTCTGTGCCCTCTCTTCTTTCTATAAATCGTATCCCCTATTTTTCTTGATTGTTCTTACTTCTCTCTTTCTCGGTTCATCATGACCAACACCGATAAAAATAACATAGAATCCTCTGGCAGTGACCAAAAAACTAATGAACCTATTGTTGATATTTATGATCTGCCTGAATCTACCCTTCAACTGCACTCTGGACACCCCTTATACCTTCATCCAAATGATCATCAAGGGATGAGTCTTGTTACTGAAGTCCTCACTGACATAAATTTCTCTCAGTGGAAAATCTCTATCAACATTGCACTTTCAGCCATGAACAAGATTGGCATGATAACACGATCTAGCATTAGGCCTTCTCCTCAATCCAAATATATAAGAGCCTGGGAGAGATGTAATAGTATGGTGGTTTCTTGACTTCTTAATGCAGTAAGTTCTGAAATTAGACAAAGTATAGTGTATTTCACCACTGCACACGAAATATGGGAGGATCTTGTAGCTAGATTTACTCAAAATGACACACCAAAAATTTACCAAGTCAAAAAATCAATTATGTTATGCACTCAAGGAAATCTGAACATGAGTGCTTACTTCACTAAGTTTAGAGGGTTATGGGATGAGTTGTCCAGTCTTCTTCAATTACCTAAATGTATATGTGATTGCAAATGTGGGGCTACAAAACTGCAGGAGGATTATGAACACATATCCAATATCACCCAATTCTTGATGGGATTATCAGAAGGTTACACTGATGTTAGGGGTCAAATCCTGAGAATGTCTCCTCTTCCTTCTATTTCCAAGGTTGTTTCAATGTTGGTTCAAGAAGAAGGGCAAAGGTTGTGTGTTAATGGAATCAACTTGGACAATTTGTTTATTGCAATTCTACTGGTAAAGTGAATAGATCCTCATCTACTGAAAATTATGGCAACTCTAGATTTGGCAGAAATAAAAATGTTAGAGAAAACTCCTTCTCATCCTCAAAAGGAATTTTTTTTTTTTTGTGAATTCTGTCATGGAGATTCTCACACAAAAGAAAAATATTTCTATCTCATTGGATATCCAGATTGGCAAGCCCTATATGGAACCAAACCTGATCTTTTAAAAATGCCCAAAAATAAAGGAAAGACAAAGACTATGGCTACTATGAATGCTGCAACAAATCAGGGCTCTATCAAAAGCAACACAAAGGAACCTACTGGAATCAACAGTTCTCCTTTTACTCCAGAACAATGCCAACAACTTATGGCCTTGATCAACAGTGGTAAGATTGTTAATTCTGCTATATTAAGAGTAAGATAGTATCTCTTATATGTCTTCTATCTTATAAACGCTTTAAAGGACTGGATAATACACTGGAGCTAGTGATCATATAACAGTATGCTTTGAACAACTTATTAATCCCATGCCTATTCAATCTATTATACATTTACCTAATGGAAAGTCCTCAATTATCACTCATAAAGGCACTATCATTTTGGATAAAGACATAGTTCTGCATAATGTGTACTATGTACCTGAATTTGAGTTCAATCTAACCTCTAGTAGTAGATTTACTGCTGAGAGTAATTGTTCTTTGAATTTTTCTAAAAAATCTTACTTTCTACAAGACCAGAATCAGCAGAAAATCAGGGAGATTGGTAAGCTTGTTGGAGGGCTGTATAAGCTTGTTCTGCCTCAAAAACATAGTTTGGAGAATTCTGTGTCTAATGTTGCTACCAAATGTAGTTGTCATTTTGTTCCATCTAGTAACAAAATTGTCTTGTGGCACAACAGACTTGGGCATGCTCCTTTGAAATCAATGAAACAAATAAAATCTCTTGATGTACATCTTAATAACAAATATGAACTGTGATGTATGTAATTTATCTAGACAAACCAGAAAATCTTTCCTTACAAGTGAAACTCATAGTACTTCCATGTTTAACCTTGTGCATTATGATGTTTGTTATAGACATAGTACCTATGATGGATGCAACTCTTTTCTTACTATGGTTGATGATTTCTCTAGGGTAACTTGGACCTTTTTATTAAAATCAAAAACTCAAGTTTTCTAAATGATTGAATATTTTTTAGCTTTGGTTAAGAATCAATTCAACACCTTTGTTAAACAAATTAGGACTGATAATGGGACAAAATTCTTCAATTTTGCTATGACTAATCCTCTGTCCTCATAAGGAATTATACACCAAAGTACATGTGTTGACACTCCCCAACAAAATGGGAGAGTTAAGAGAATGCATAGACACTTGCTTGAGTTAGCTAGGGCCTGGGATTCTAAGATAACCTTTCTTTAAAGTTTTGGGGAGATTGCTTATTGGCTGCTACCTACCTTATAAATAGGCTTCCCAGTTCTATTCTGAATTATAACTCCCCTTTTGAAGTCCTCTATGGGATTGTGCCCCAATATAAGCATCTTAGAACTTTAGGCTGTTTGTGTTATGCCTCTACTCTCTCTCATAAAGAGATAAGTTCTCTAGGTCTCAAATATGTGTTTTTATTAGTTATCCTTTTAATAAAAAATCTCATAAGGTGTATAATTTGAATACTCAACAAATATTCCACAGCAAGGATGTTGAGTTCTATAAAAATATTTTTCCTTTTAAAGATAATAAGTTCAAGACTGCAGTCTCTCCTAGCACTGTCCTTTTTACCAATGATAGGTTGTGTGTAAATGAATTGGTGGAGAATTCTTCTCTTAATCATGAAACTCAGGCTGGTGATATTAATGATGCTAATCCTGCAGAACAAATAGCCTTGATCAAAGTCCTGATCTTGTTCCTTCTGTGTCTATTAATCTTCCTGGTATTACCAGACCTTTCAGAACCAGAATTGTTCCCACCAAATATAAAGATTATACTGACCTCCCCTCTTCATTTCAAGCCAATACATCCTATTCTAACTCTACTCCCTATCCTCTCAGTAACTATTTCACATACAAGCATGTTGCTAGTTCATATAAGTCCTTCTCTTGTAATATCACTTCTCATTGTGATCCAACCTATTATAATTAGGCTGTTCAAAATTCTCTTTGGTGTCAAGCCATGGAGAGTGAGCTCCAAGCTCTTGAGACCAATAAAACCTCGATTTTACAATACTTGCCCACAGGAAAGCACATTGTAGGATGTAAGTGGATATTTAAGATAAAATATAAGGTTGATGGATTTGTTGACAAATATAAAGCCAGATTGATGGCAAAAGGTTTCACTCAAACTGAAGGAGATGACTATTTTGAGACCTTTGCTCTAGTGGCCAAGATGACTTCTGTAAAAAAATTTATCTTAATATTGCTTCAATAAAGAAATGGCATGTGTTTCAGATGGATGTTTCTAATGCCTTTCTTCATGGAGATTTAGATGAAGAAGTCTACATGAAAGTTCCTGAAGGCTACTCTCATAATCTGCCTAAGTTAGACACTCCTAAGGTATGTAAACTTCTTAAATCTTTGTATGGTTTAAAACAAGCCCCAAGGCAATCGTTTACAAAGTTTTCTGCTACTTTTTTACAATTTGGTTTTAACCAATCTCAAAATGATCATACCTTATTTACTTTGACAGGTGATAAAGGTTTTGCAGCTATTTTAGTATATGTTGATGACTTGTTTATAACTGGTTCCAACAATGAGTTGATTGATGAAATCATGGCATTTCTTCAAGTTCAATTCCCTGTTAAAGATCTTGGAAACTTAAATACTTTCTTGGATTGGAGATTTCCAAGAATAATGAGGCAATCTGTCTGCATCAAAGAAAATACACCATAGATATTATGATTGACACAGGTTTGGATAATGCTAGTTCTGTTATTACCCCTATTGAACAAAACCACAAACTTGCTGTAAGTTCTAGTAAGCCAATGTTAGATCCAGCAACTTATAAAAGGCTTGTTGGAAGGCTTACCTATTTCACAATCTCCAGACCAGACATCTCTTATTTTGTCCATGTGCTGAGTCAATTTATGTCCAAAGCCTTGTGAAGATCATTGGCATGCTACGCTAAGGCTAGTGAAGTATTTCAAGGGCTCTATTGGTCAAGGTTTATTGTTCTCAAGTCATGAGAATTTGTCTTTCAAAGCTTACTGTAATTCAGATTGGGCCTTTTTCCCTCTTACAAGGAAATCCACTTCTGGTTATTTTGTGTTTCTGGGAAATTCCTTAATCTCTTGGAAATGCAAAAAACAAGTAACTATGAGTAGATCATTAGCTGAGGCAGAGTATATGAGCATGGCTAACTCTTTCTGTGAGATTAAGTGGATTGTGGCTCTCATGAAAGACTTCCAAATCAATCCTCTTCTTCTAGTCCCTCTTTACTGTGATAATCAATCTTCAGTTCATATTTCTTAGAACCCTGTTTTCCATGAAAGAACAAAACATATTAAGATAGACTGTCACTTGGTGAGGCAAAAGATACAATAAGGTCTGATCTCAACCGTGTTCATTTCTTCTTTGGAGCAACCTGCAGACTTATTCACTAAAGCCTTGTCGTCTACTCACCCCAAGTATTTACTATCCAAGCTGCAAGTAATAAAAGAAAGATGTTCAATATTAGTGTTTATTGATAGAATGCATAGAGTTTTCATACTTTTCAACAGACCCCTCTCTTTCTTTCATGTGAACAAAGTTGCTTCCGGTGACTCGCAAAAGCTTTCGAGTGACGACCAAGCTTTCCATCACCACCATCTTTCTTAAAATCCCTCTCTCCCAATATTTTCTCCTTAGAGTTCCTCAAGATGATTCGCACTTCTTTCAAAAAAGGACAACCCAATTTTACCATCTCCACCATTTCCTCCGCCATCGATCTATTCCGCATCGGTACTCGATCCTTTCTCCCTCTCGTTCTCTTTCCAATTCTAGTTTACTTTTTTCATCGCAAAATAAAATTTTTTTTGGGTACCCTATTGTGTTTCCATTATTCTGCTATTTTCGTTCTACTTGAAGCAAACATATTTGATTTTGTAGTGGATGAAATATTCTATATTTATTTATTTTCAGATTGTTTTGACCTTAAAGACAAGGTATGATAGTTGTACGTAGCTCTCTGAAAGGAAGTATTTTTGAGCGAACAAATGTAAATTTTTCTTTTTTAGAAATAATTAATTGCCATGTGGTCAGCCCATGCCAGTTGTTTCCTTAATGACCTCAGAGGTCCTGTGATGAACGATCCATTAAAGATTCTTCATTGTCTGAAGAAGTTAGATTGAAAATAGTAGATGAGACACTTCGTCTGTTACTTTAGCTAATTAGGATATAGGGTATAACTACTATAATTATATATAGAGCCCCCATCCTTGAGGCTCTCAGAAAGGATAAAATTACTCGATACAATGAGACCCCTGCTATTCAGCTTCATTTCTATTTTTTATGTTAATTTGGCCATTAGATCATCGAGATTCATTTATGTATTTTGATTCAATTGTTTTGCTCAAGGTGGTTAATTTTCTTTCATAATTCTCCCTTTTTTTTGTCTGCCCATAATAGTTCAATATATAAAATTTGATTTGTTTTTTATTTTTAGTGCAAATTGTTTTTTGATGAAATTGATCCGGAGCTTCTTGTAATTTTTGATGTTAAGGTGGGGAAGTATTGATGTTAGTGCAAACCACATTCCAATGTTATGGTAAATTTCATAGCTATAACAAATTTCTTTCTTTGAAAAATCTCATGTCTAAATGTTTCATATTAGAAAGCTTTTAACAATTATAGGAGCATGTCATCTTCTTTACAGCCATTCTGTGATAGAGTAGGTCATCATATGAGCATGGCTAAATCAAAATTCTTTTGAATTGGGAAACCAATTCTATCATTCAAGTTTCGTTCCATATAATAACTAGGTAATTGAATAGGTATGTAAGATTCATATTATTATTCATTGTCACGTTCAATTTTCAATTTTTGGTAATTTTTTTTCTTTCAATGAATTTTGTTTTTGTAATTATTTAATTATATTTTTTTGGTTGATTGCCTTCGAAAGTTTGTATTAGAGGAAAGAAAAGTCTCTTATATACCATATATCATAAGTATAGTAATCAGGAAAAACTATTAGTTAATGACATCCTCCCTTGAATTTCAAAAGTCAAGGTTTGAGAATAAAGATTTAACAACTATATATGAGGTGTCACAACCTAATCATCCTCACCAACTTTAAATATATATATATATATATATATATATATATATATATAAATTTTTGTGAAATATCAAAGTATGTATTAAAATTATTTTCGGTTATACCGTCCATAGATAGAACGAGTATTTTGCTAGTTAGCGTTAAAAGACAGGGTGGTAGGGGGTGAGCATAATTTTTTCAAAATTGGACCGGACCAATAGAACAGGACTGAACCAATAAAAAATTGACCGAACCAATTCATTGGTTTGGTTCTGGTTCTAAATTTTAGTCGAGCCGATCACTTGGTTCGGTCCCAATTTTGAAACTTATCAATCGGTTCTAGAACCAGATCAGACCAATAGCTATTATATATACATATATATATATATATATTAATAAATTAATAGTTTATAATTTATGATTTTTATCCCTAACCCTAAATATAAATAGTAAATTTCAATTTCTTTTCTTTTTTGCCATAATATTCAACAACAAACTTTTTAATTGTTGAATGTACTATTTTTATTTTTTTCTGTCACATGAACTAAATTGTAATGCTATGACTCCAAACATTGAATGTACTATCTTTATTTTTTTTTTCCTTTTGTCAACTAGTTTGTATTTTCATCGTTTTACTATTATGAAATGTTCTTTAATCTTTGTATCAAATCTTAGATTTTATTATTTGTTTGTATTAAGCTTTTAAGAACCAAAGTATTGGTTTGATTCTGGTTCTCATACATTTTGGGTTAGTTCTGGACCGGACCAATGTATTGGTTCTCATACAACTAGGGTTGATTCTGGTTTTGAATTTTTTAAGAATCGAAGTATTAGTCTTATTTTGGTTCTTCATTTTTTTAGTAAAAATGGACCGAATCGGACCATGATCACCCTACAAGAGTACAAGGTGGCCCAGTCTTTTTATTATAAACAATGGTGAATTACAGGTCGGTCCCTTTTGAACAATTTGAATTCGCTGCAGTACCCTATATTTTTTTTTAATTGAAAAAAAGCATTTTTGGGGCAAAAAGACGATTATGCCATTAATGAAAAACAAAACACGCACGCATCAGTAACCTAAGACATCTCGTTGCCCAATTGCGATGCCTAATTCCATTATCGGATCCATCAGTTTCTGCATCGCGATGCACACGAAGAAATCCCGATGCATATACTCACGAATCGAAATAAATCCCAATGCACCAAAATAAATCACGATGCATATACTCGATGTATTTTCATTTTCTCTCTCTCTCACACACACCCAGTGGAATTCAAATTAATCATGCTCTGTAATTGACTTCTAAGAAGGCCTAAGACAGGATTACCTCCCTTCACCAATGATTTGAAGTGTCATTCTCCCAGTTTTCCATGAACATTTCTTTGTGTTGCGCAGTCCGGTCAGCCCATCTTTTTCGGGTACAGGGGCTTCGTTATAGATCGGAGAGCTCATTTGATATATCATGAATGCAGTGATCAAGCATCAGGCGGAATGTCATCCTTCATCCTCCATCCATTCTATAAGAAAATGCTTTTGTCTCTCCAGAACCATCTTTCTTATGCAATTCGAGGAGAAGCAAGTAGATGCAATAAATTCCTGGAATCAAGTATGAAGCCACATGCCCTTTTCAGCTATCGGTGTGCGCCCTTGCGTAGAGGGGGAAATGTGAAAATGTTTAGCTACCGGTGTGAGTCCTAGCGCGCACATACCCCTCGCCCTAGCGAGATGCCCTAATTTATTGTGCAATTAAAAAATCATGCATCGGGATTACTTTCTCAAATTAATTTGGGTATCAGGATGCAAAAATTGTGCATTGAGATTCAGTTTGAGATGGAACACTTAGGCATTGGGATGCAACAATTGAGCATCTGGATGCAATGCCACTTTTTAAAATTAATTTGGGCATCAGGATGTAAGAATCGTGCATCGGGATGCAACAATTGGGCATCAGATGCAATCAAATAATGACAGACAGTATCCTTCTTTCGGTTAATTGATTAAAAATATTTGATATTTTAATTGATTAATGATATCAAGTTATCGATATTTCTTAGTTGATTTCTTCAGGATATATCTCTAATCATTCTTTCATTATAAAAGCAGTCCAAAGTGATCCATTTTTTTGTGCATTCGATCAATACTTGTTCTTCACTTCCCTTGCTTGTTACTTTGACAATACCACAAGTTTCTGATTAAATGGCTTCTCATTTTCTTTTCTTAGGCCTCTTTATTATTGGTTGTTCAGTTGCGAAAAGTTGCTTTGCATCTGACCATAGCCTTCTCCAAGATTTTTGTGTTGCAGATGTAACAAGCTCTGGTGTGTGTGTGTGTGTATTTTTTTTTCCTTCTTCTTATGCATTTGCACGTTTACAAATTTTTCAATTTCTTTGATGTAACTAAAATGTTTTATGTGTTTGTGTGTGTTTTTTAACGAATGTCTAAAATAAAGGAGTATTTACGTTGCATTGAGATATTTTAAAAATAATTTTATGGCCAAATTATAATTTTTCCCCCAAAGTATACACCAAATCTCAGTTTGCTACCCATATTCCGTTTTGTCCCATTACGGTACCCAATGTTACCATTTGTCCCATATTGACTCCTGGGACGGACGGACGTTAAAAAAATTAACGGAAGTTGGTCATGTGCATGTCACATGATAAGTAAAATCAGAAAGTTACTATATTGCCCCCAATAGTTGTATTTGGTTTAAAAAAAATTATTATTTCTTAATTAAAAATTTCTTTCTTTCTTTTCAAATTAATAAAAACAAAATTTAAATTTGAAAAACATTACATTTCAAAATTTAAATTGAAAAATGTAAAATAAAAAAATCAAAATTCCATTTCCTCCAAATCAAATTTTTTGCGGAGCAACACCGTCGATCCCGCCTCACCAAATCAAAATTCTTCCAAATAAAAAAAAATCAAAATTCTTCCAAATCAAAATTCTTCCAAATAAAAAATTCTTCCAAATAAAAAAAATTCTTCCAAATCAAAATTCTTCCAATCTCGCCTCTCCACCGAACCCAACACCGTCGATCCCGAAACCTCACTCCCATCCTTCGAATCCACCGTCGATCCCAACACCGTAGATCGCGAGGGCGGCGATGGTCTAGTCGACGGGGGCGCCGGCTTTGACTAGAATGATGACGGATCTAGGCTTTTTGATGGAGAGGACGAAGTCGCGAGGGGTGTAGTGACCGGTCAAGGGGAGTTGACTCGCGGTGGGCGCGATCTAGGGTTTCGTCGACTTTGGAGGTTGTGCGGTTGTAGACGGAGATGGGTGTAGTGACCGTGTCTGTGATGAGAGAAAGTTGGTGGGTGTTGAGTGGTGGTGGAGAAGGGGCGGAGAGAGATTCGGTGAAGAGGAAGAGAGAGATAGAGGAAATCTGGAATGGGCATGATTAATGGTGAGAAAAAGGTAAGGAAGGAGAGAGAGGGAGGGAGTAAATCTGGGCATGATTAATGAGCATGATTAATGTATATTAAAAGTGGGTTTAAAAAAGATGCACCACAAGTGTTTGACAAAATGCATGAATGAACCTTTTTTTTTTAATTTGTTTTAAATTTTTTAAAAACAATTATAACTTAAAACTATCTTAAATATCAAATGGGTACCAATTTTTATTTTAATTTCTTTAAGAAAATTTATAATTTAAAAATGTCTTAAATATTAGTGGTTACCAATTTTTATTTTCTTTTGTTTTAATTCTCTTGAAAAATTTATAATTCAAAATATCTTAAATGTCAAATGATTAACTAAACGATAAAATAATATCCAACCTACAAATGCTAATAATTAATTAATGACGTATTTTTCTATTAAACACTTAGTTTAAATACTAATAATATATATTTATTGATTTAGAGTTTAGTTTTAATTTTATTACTAAAATTGCATTAACCAATTTAAGAAAACTTCACTAAATCCCATTTTGCCCCCCCCCCCCCGATTAAAATGACCAAAGTAACCCTCACATGACATGCACATGTTAACTTCCGTTAATTTTTTTAACGTTCGTCCGTCCCAGGAGTCAATATGGAACAAATGGTAACATTAGGTACCGTAATGGGACAAAACGGAATATGGGTAACAAACTGAAATTTGATGTATACTTTGAGGAGAAAATTGTAATTTGACCTAATTTTATGAAAGTGTTTTTAACGGTTAAGGAAAAAAGGGTGAATCAGAGAGAATAATTTTTTTTTAAAGTAGACCAGTCAGCGATTTTCCTTATAAACAAAGTAAGTGGAACTAATCGTGGGAACACGCGCTAGAAACTGCATGTGAGCTAAATATATATAGTCAGAGAGAGATTGAGTAGTTTCTCCTGTTTACAAAAAAAAAAAAAAAAAAAAAGATAAAAGAGCGAGAAAGAGAGATCGAGAAAAAGAGAGAGAGAGAGAGAGAGCAAAAGAGAGAACGTGCCGCACTATTTCCAGCAGATCCAGATCCACTCTCCTGTTTACTCTCTCTCTCTCTCTCTACATTTGTTTGTTACAATTGATCCGAGACATTTTTAAAATCTAAATTTAGTAAATTTTTTTCGATAATTATTTACTTATAAATTTTAATGGCATATATAACGATACACTATATTAGATTATTTTGGCACAAATGAAAATAGAAGGAAAGACAATAATTTAAGAACGGAAGAGTACTTTACTTATGTTTTAGGACAAAATCTCATTAGGTAAAACTATATTAAGAATATTTTGGACTACAATTTCCTTAACTTTGTAAAAATAAATAAATAATAATAAATATAAATTATTTGTCATTAATTAAGTTGACCCAAAAAATTAAAAGTAAATAAAAATAAATTGGAGAGTTTATTTTAGATTTATAAGTTATGTTGTTTGATTTAGAGCCCGTTTGTTCGTGCATTTTATCCAAAACGTAGTTTATTCCTTAACTTAGCGTTTTAATGCTACGGTAGAAAAAACAGCGTTTTCAAAACGCAATTGCGTTTTAAAACACTGAAATTCTTAGTTTTTTTTCAAAACGTAGTAGGAAATAAAAAATTACGTTTTGACATAATATTTTAAATACATCTATAAAAAAAAGAGCTGCATTTTAAGTAATTTGTGTTTTAAATATACTGTATTTTCAAAATATTATATTTTAAAAACGTTACACCAAACTGACTCTTAGTTTGAAGTTGTATCATATCGGCCTGTGATTTTGTATCATAAATAGAGGTTCCAAACTGGTTAACTGAGACATCAAACCAAACCATGTGTACAATTAGATCCTTCATTAATAATATACCTTTCACTGTAGTCATTATTAGAGTATTAAAAGACACTTACTACCTCACAAGTCAAAATTAATTACTCTACTTTCTATTTTAATTTGTTTGAGTTGTTTTTGGTTTAATGTAAAGTACTATTTAGGTATTCAGGATATTTTTCTTTAGAAAGCTTTTATTTAGGAACTTGAAATTGTTTTAAAGAATTTATGTCTGGTACCTTCGGTTCTTGAGACTTTTATGATCTTTATTTGGAACAATAAATATTGATGGATCAATTTAATCTGGCTCAATGATGATATTTTTGTAATATTTAAAAAAATAAAAAAATATTTTACTTAAAGTACCTTTAATTGAAAATTGTACCATTTTTCATGAACAATAAATATGTAAGGGTGAAAAAGTTTTTTTCAATTGGTTTATGGAGCAATAAATATTTTTTTATAGAATTTAGAGAATAATATACTACCTCTGTCCCAAAATAATTGTCATTTTAACAAAGTTTTTTTGTTCCAAAATAATTGTCGTTATAGAATTTCAAGAAACATTTGTACATATTCTATCAA
Organism: Platycodon grandiflorus; assembly: GCA_016624345.1. NCBI lineage: Eukaryota > Viridiplantae > Streptophyta > Magnoliopsida > Asterales > Campanulaceae > Platycodon > Platycodon grandiflorus. The sequence continues at coordinate 20,481,525 of CM028368.1, forward strand.
AAGTGCTCTTATCTATTACTCTCATTAATGAGGGTTGGTAAGAAAAAAGAGAAAAAGTACTCTTACAACTTGCCTACAATAATTGAACTTAAATAAGAGTAGATCAGTCTTCTTGAAAGCTTCTTTAATCTGTATGCACATTGCTAAAATAATAATTATTTTGAAACGGAGGTAGTATGCTTTTGAGTTGAATCAAATTGATCCATTTAGCATTATTCTATTTAAAATTTGTTTTTTTCTTTCATTTTTCCTATTATGAGATAATCGACCTTCAAGCTTAACCTGCAAAATTGAGCTTGAATCACGAGCTAAACCACGAAATTGAACAGCGAATTTGAATTGCGGTTTCGAACCAAACCTAGTTGAATTATTGCGATTCTATTACAAACTTTAAATGATTCAGTTCAGTTTAAATTTCATAAATCGAGTAATTGTAGATCGACTCATATATATATATATATATAATAGTTACTTTATCTCACTAACCAGTAATAATAATAATTATTATTATTCATTAAATTTAAAATAAAAAATAATATTTAATTAAAAAATATAATTAATTCAAATAGATAAGTCACATAATATAATTAATTACAATTTTTTATTTTTAATCTAATAATTAATAACAGTAACCATTGATGATCAATTAGATGAAATAAGCATTAAATACAACTCATATATATATATATATATATATATATATATATATATATATAGGTAAAAGGTTGACACTGTTTTTCTTCATAGTAAAAGGGTGCGTGGGTTGGTCCGTTTTACTTTTACTACTTGCCTGCAGCTTACTTGTAAATTAGCTACTGCAAAAACACAATCCATTGTCCTGCTTCTGCTTCTGCAGCTGCTGGCTACTCCTACTGCTTACTTCTGCACAAGGAGAAGGCGGTGGTTTGGCATTAGTTCATTCAACTTCAACAAACCTTTTCCACCTCTCTCTCTCCCTCTCTATCTCTCTCACACACAGACACAATCTACTCTAGTTTGACTCCATCCCCATCTTTCTGGCAACTTCAAAAAACACACACACACACACACACAACACAGACATGGCGAAAGAACTTCTCTTATTACTGATCAACCTAGCCTAGCTAGAGCTAAGCTTGTCAGCCAAGAAAAGGTCTAGATTTTCATGGGTATGTAAACACACACACACACTCACCACCACCTCTCAAGTCTTCTTGTTTTAATCTGGCAAAGAAAATACACACACTCACACTAACACTCACTCAGACACAGAGAAAACAAACACCATGCTTTTTTGCTTTTCTTGATCATAGTTTGCAAAAGTGTTGTTTTCATTCTTCTTTTTACAGAAATTCAACAACCAACCTTTGTTTTTCCTTTGCACAAAGGCAACCCATCTCTTAAATCTCCCTTCCCCTTTTTCCATCTCTCCCCACACGGGAATTCTCTACTTTATCAACGGATTCAACGCTCTCTTTCCTCTTTTTTTTTTTTGAATTTTTTTTCTTTTTTGCAGGAGCAAGAGAAAAAGAAACTGATCGGTATTATGCTTACTAATTACAAACAGGTGGTAGGTGTGGCTTTTTGGTGGTTGTAGGAAAGACAACTCCTTGCTCAAAACAGAAGCTACTCACTGGTTGGAGTTGGAGTGTTTGAATTTTAGTACCAAACCCACTTGCATCAACATATTCCAAATATGGATTCATATGAAGCAACAAGGGTTGTTTTCTCAAGGATCCAAAACTTGGATCCCGAAAACGCTTCTAAAATCATGGGTCTCCTCCTCATTCAAGACCACGGCGAGAAAGAAATGATTCGCTTGGCTTTTGGCCCTGAATCCCTCGTTCACTCCGTTATTCTCAAAGCTAGAAAAGACCTTGGCTTTTCGTCGAACACCCCATCTACACCTTCCACGCCTTCGTCTCCGTCGCCGTTCAGCAACTCAATTTCTCTTTCTCGACAGAATTCGTCTTCTACGACCTCTTCACGGCTCGTTAACGGTATCGGTAATCTACCCTCTCCGCTCAGCATACCGAATCCCTCGTCTTCGTGGACGAATTCGTCAAACTTCTCCGATTTTCAACACCCCGAAGATCTCATCAGTCCTGGCACATACAATCACACCACTGCTCCGTCCAGCAACGGGATGAGTAACTTGGGAATTGGGTCTTCTCCGTCAACCATGAACTCGTCAGCTCCGCCGTTTTACCGAAACGGCGGCGGAGGTAGCGGAGAGAGTGATCTAATGGATGACTTTCATCTCCACGAGCAGCTTTCTTTTCTCAACGACGGGTCGCCTATGCTAGGGCCGAAAAGCCCTGATTTCTTCTACCCGGGTCAACCCGACTTGGCATCTAGCCCGAACGGAAGCGACATGCTGTTTCCTCCGTACGGCGGCTCAGCTGGCTGGGCTGGGCCTGGGCATGGCGCTGGCCCGCACCGCCGAAGCTGCTCTGTCAACGACATATGCTTGGGAGGTGCTGACGACCCGGCTGGTGGGTTTGGGTGGAAGCCTTGTTTGTACTATGCTAAAGGGTACTGTAAGAACGGGAATAGCTGTAGGTTTGTACATGGCGGCGGCTTGGCTGAGTCTGAGATGGTTGGCTCGCCTAGCAAGCTTGAGGTGATGGAGCAGTGCCAGGAGCTGCTCAGATCTAAGTCAGCTCATCATCACAGGTTAGCTGCAGCTTCTCAACTGTTGGCTTCGTCAAACTTTCCGTACTCGCCGGGTAAATGTATGAATCTTCTTCTCCAGCAACAACCCGTGCAAAATGATAGCCCAAGGTATAATTAAGCTCAATTTCTTGGGTTTTTTTTTGTTTTTAATCTTTTTATTTCTGGGGTTATAATATGTTTGATTATGGATGGTTTAGGGCGGCTGCTGCGGCGGCGTTGATGATGGGGGACGAGATGAACAAGTTTGGGAGAACCCGACACGATAGAAATGAGTTTTCGATGGGGATGGGGATGGTGAACCCGGGGTCAAGGCAGATTTACTTGACTTTTCCGGCGGATAGTACTTTCAGGGAAGAAGATGTTTCCAACTATTTCAGGTATTTAGCAGTTTCTTAAACTTGATAATATCAATTTTAAGTTGAAATCAAGTTGAGGATCTCGGATTTTGAATAATTGGATGTGTTGTAATTGATTGGGTTTTTGAAGTATTTATGGGCCGGTGCAAGATGTAAGGATACCTTATCAGCAGAAACGGATGTTTGGGTTTGTTACATTTGTGTACCCAGAGACTGTCAAGCTCATTCTTGCGAAAGGCAATCCCCATTTCGTGTGTGATGCTCGTGTTCTTGTCAAGCCCTACAAGGAGAAGGGCAAGGTCCCCGATAAGTTCAGGCACGAGTTTCACTTCCTAAACTATGTTTGTGTGTGTGTGTGTGTTTTGGTTTTTGTTAGGATTGTATGCTGATACTGTTTATTGAAAAATGCAGGAAGCAACAGCAGCAGCAAATTGAGAGGGGAGAGTACTTGTCTTGTGGTAGTCCTACTGGCTTTGACTCAAGAGACCCTTTCGATATTCCCCTTGGTGAGCATTCATACTTGGTTTGTAATTACATTCATCGGCTAAGACAATGCATGCCTGTGTTAGGTTCATATTTACATTCTTCAGTAAAGACAATCCATGCCTGTATCTGAAGTCAGTTTATGTTCGGCTAGGGGCACGGATGTTATACAATACCCAAGACATGTTGTGGAGAAGGAAGTTGGAGGAGCAAGCGGACTTGCAACAAGCAATTGAACTCCAGAATCGTAGGCTAATGGGTTTGCAACTTCTTGATGTGAAGAGGAACCACCATCATCGTGCCCTTTCTACTGGTGCTGCCATATCCTCGCCCACTCACTCCCCAAGTTTTAATGGTCACTCTTCCTTTTTCCATTCCCATTCGGATCGCAGCAGTCCTGAAGGTCTGTCTCCTCCTCATTTCATTCACAACCCTATATTCAATTTACTCAAATTTATGCATGATGTGGTTTGGTTGTTGAATTTTAGTAATTTCAGTTAGTTGGGTCGTTAAAATTAGTGAAAGAATTCTAGCTCTTAGCTTATATATATGTTGCCATATTTTGCTGCAGAGGATGACGTAAATGGTTACGAGAATTCTAGGTTGGGGACACCTGTGGTTGTCAGTGTAGATGATCACCAAACTGTAAATGGTTATGAGAAAGAGAGGGAGAAAGAGAAAGAATCATCAGATCACCAGAGTGATGAGAACAGCAATGGCAATGGCAATGGCAAATCAAGCCCACATCATGAAGAAAGTGATTTTCAAGAAAGGTGTTCTACTTTTGACATTTAGACTGTGAATAAAGACAACCCATAATAGCAAAACCCACTAATAATCGCATGCAGTTGATTATTAACTTATGACTCAACTGACTAGTAGTATTGCCTCATTGTAGACTTCAGAAAATTACTTTATTGCCTTTTATATTTTATAGCAAGTTTGTGGTATTTGAATGCAGCTTCGAGCACAATCTCCCTGATTCTCTCTTTGCATCACCTAAAGCTGCCGGAGATTACAGGACAGCCTTCTCGACCGATGCTGATGATGTCGATAAGAATGTCAACGTCAATGCTCCCCTCATCTCGGCCTCTTTGGGTACCAACAACTTGATCACTTCACCCTTACTTCCAGCTACTTCTACATTGGATATGGCTTCACTCAAATCATGTTACTTTCAAGTGCCCAGGTACGTTCTTGTTACTCAAACATATCTATGCTCTTCCTGATACGAGAGGAATCATTTACATGGTTTTGGGGACAGGTTTGCCTCTGGTCATGGTGCCATTGGAATGTAGGCCTTGACTGCCCTCGACAGGGTTGTAGCTTCCTTAGCTTAGGTAAGTTATCACAATTTGCAACATTTTGATCAATTATTCATATTTGCACATGCCAACAACTTGTGCATTGAGGAAAGTTGGCACTGTTTGACTGTATGTTTGTGTTACATTTTTACAGGAAGAAGATGTTTGCATATAATGTAACCAAAAGAAAGAAAAACCCATATCAGAGAGTTATAGATATCACCACCAACATGACATTATCATCTCACAACCATCATCAAATACTACTACTTACTACCACACAAATATTATATAGGTAAAAAAAGCAGAGTAAAGTAAGTGGGTCCCAACAATTCTCCCTCTTTTTGTTGTTGTTGTACTCTATTTTAATGAAAGTTGGACCACATAGTTATGAGAGGAAAAGAAAAGTAAAGAAGAAAGGAAAATTAAAGAGAGTAGGGCATTAGAAAAGTCAAAGCAGTCAAATGATGTATGTAGGAGTTTGACTCATCTTTGGGGGTGAATACTGGGACTGTAATTTTCAACCATTTTTTTCTCACCAAAGATGGCTTTCCCAGTGTATAAGAAACAGTACCCATATTTAGTTTGTTTTAGTGTGTTGTTAGATACAACATTTAATGTACAGCAAGCAGCAGATGAAGATGAAGAAAAGCAGGCTTTTGTTGAAACTACAAGGCTGATTTGGTAACCCAAAATGGGGGGTATAAAAGCTTGGTCTTCTAATGGAGAGGTTTAAAGTCAGCTCCTCTGTTTGAGTAGTTTTAAGGTACAAAAAGAAAGGGAATATGGTGTATTAATTTTCTACCATTACTAGTTACTCTTTTACTATTGTAACCACAGTTTGTATCAGTCTTTTTTAGATTTATTAGTAGACATAAAAGAGGATATATTTAGAAATGAATGACAATGGAAAGTGGGTTTTTCTTTTTATTTTTAAATCTAAATTGTGATTTGCATGATGTATGTTTATATCTGGGGTGGTATAGTGTTTGATTTAGTGATTATTTATTTCTGCTTTATTTATTTTTGAAATGAGTTTTGTCTTGTTTTTGCAGTAGTTGGTGCCATATACTGGTGGGCCCAACCCTTTTTTTTTTTTTTTTTTTTTTATAATTTGGGGTGGGGGGTGGGGAAAGGAAAGGGGGCCACCAAAGGGGAACACTTTCACATGGGTGCTGACAAAGCTTGGGGCCCACTGTTGTTTATCTTTGTATTCTTTTGCCAGGTTGTGTGGGTCCCCATCAAAGCAACACTCATGTGAGTGATGCCATTACATGAACTTTCTCTCTCGTGTAAAATTATGTGTGCAGAGGTGAGAGAGAGGGGGAAAAAGTTGACACGAAAGAAGAGAGGGAAAAAGTTGACAGGAAAGAACGGAGAGATAGAGAGAGATAGAGAGAGAGAGAGAGAGATCTTAAAGTAGATGTGATGCCACACGTATGACAAAAGTGCTTGGGGGTGCAGGAATCTTTTGGGTGCTGTGGAGTTCTTTCTTCCAGTTTTTTGTGTGCGCGCGCCTGTTTTTTAGTTCCCTAACTCGACAGGTTTTTCTCGTTTTCATCCTCGGAGTAATTTTTATTTATTATTTTATTTTTAAATTATGAAATCTACAATTGCAGAGATTGAGTTTAAAGTAACGTTACAGGTATTTAAATAGTATTAAAAATTTTATATTAAAAGATGTGTTAATTGATGTAACAGTTGATATGATGTTTTAGTTATAATTTTTAATTTTATTTTTTTTTGTATTATATCAGCTGTTATATATATATATATTATTTATTGTAGAAAAATTGAAAATTTTTAGTTACCACTGATTACTCGTTTAGAGTTTATTTCCTGTAGATTTTGAGGAACTCTGGGGAACAGTAACACATGGATATAGGTCCATTGGTTTTTTTAGTAATTATCAGTGTTTTGAGGGACGAACCTCACTTTTCCAAATGTTTTCAACATTTTCTCTCTCAATAATATAGGGTAGGGTTTGAAATCTTTTATATCACATCCTGTCGTACTTACTACGCTCTCGGTCCTAAATTATTATTTTTTTAATTTGATATATAGATTAAAAAAAATTAATTAATTTAATTATTAATATTTGTATAATGTATAATTTTTTTTAATATATAGTACTTTTATTTTGGATTAATATACAATTTGGTCCCTGAACTTGCAATGTTTTTCTGATCAAGTTCCAGTAAGATGATATTTTCTATTGTGGCACTTAAACTGAGCATTTGAGCTTGCGATTAGTCCCTCATCCAACGGCAATTAAAAAAAACGTTAAATTTTAACTTAAAAGATCAAATTACCCTTATTATGTGATGAGCGGATCCACGTGGCGTCTCCACACGTCCGGTGCTGTAATGGCCCGCGCGTATGGTCTTGTCTCCATTTTCGATAATCTCGCCCAGCGAAATATCACTAAATATGTTTGATAATTGCCAATTGTTTATGTATTTTTCTCTCCTTTCACTCTGATTGTTATTGTTCTACTTCGATTCTCTAGTTTTGATATTTCTCGCTTTTTGACTTCTTGGAGGAGCCAGGAATGGTCGCTTCATCTTCAGATGATGGGTCATTACTGTCATGCTCCATTGTTTTTTTTCTCAATCTTCAGATTTTTCTCTCCTTTCACTCTTGACAACATTGATTTTTTCTCCGGCACCGACGACATTAATTACTCCTACTTCGACTATTTGATTATATTACTCACTAAGAAACTCAAAATCCCAAACTATTTCTCAATTTGTAATTTGATTAAATTCGGTTTTGAAAATCCACACCAAGATAAACCGAAGTTAAATAATCTGATTGAATCCCTTGTTAGCCAATTTTGATATAAAATTCAAACAAAAATTGTGTAAATCTCAGATTTGGGGGAAAAAATTATTCTTGATATGGAGGAGAAGAGAACTGATTCGGCAATATGAATCTCTTCATGAGAATCCACCATAATTTTATGTTTTCTTTTCTCATATCCTAAAAATTCAACTAGGCGGCGATTGAAATTGACATGGTTTACCTGGATCAAAGTGGGGCTTCGGCGATTGGGGGGGTTTGAACGGTGTTGTGGTGGGGATGGGGAGGAGGAGTTGAAGAGGTAAAGGAAGATGATGATAGTGGTGGTAAGGGGGACCTTTGTTGTTGGGATTGGGATGGGTTTGGTTGGATTTGGGGTTTGGGGTTCGCAGAGGAGGATTATGTTGAGAAAATGATATGTCTGATGAGAAAATTATATTTTTGTTGCATTATCAGTATTTCGACCCATCTCAACGTTATTATCCATGTGGATTCCAATTCATGAAGGAATAAAGGCATTTTAGTCTTTTTAAAATAAAAGATAACGTTTCTGTTAACTCCGGTCAGATGGGGGACTAAACGTAAGCCCAAATGTTTAGTTCAAGTGTCACAATAAAAAATATCATAGTACTGAAACCTAATCAGAAAAATATTGCAAGTTCAGGGACCAAATTATATATTAATCCTTTTATTTTAGAATAAGTATTTGTTATCGATTTTTATATGGGTATGAGCAAATAGTTATTTTTATATATTTTTTTATTCTTAAAGTATCTTTTAATGATATCAAATTGTTGAATTATTTTTCTCTCGCCCTTAATAAAGATATTTTAGACATATACTTAAGAATTTTTACAAAATAGAAAATAAAATATTTACATTGTTATATAGGCAAGATCTATAGTGTAGATTTCAGTTAACATTTATAGAAATAGAAATTTGTTGGTTTATATTATAAATATAACCAAGAGAAAAAGTGACATCCATCATTTAATCAAAAATCAAAAACCAAATTTCCAAGAGAAAATCAATAAAATGAAAAAATCAAGAGAAAAAATAAAACAAAAAATGTAGTATAAATCATGTATCAAAATCAAAATAGAGCCGAAGTGCAAAATATCAACCCCGAAAATCACCGTCTAACCAAAACCAAAACCAAAAAGTGAAAGATCAAGAAAAAAAAAAAAGCAATAAAGATCAAGTGCAAAATAAAAAGAAAAAAAATTAAAATCGAAATCAAACAATTCAACTACAACGAAACCCAAAAATATAAATCAGACCCAAATTTAAAATGAAATCTAAAATCAAATATCATAAGCTATATAAGTAAAGCAAAAACCAAGAGTATGATCATCTAAAAATCAAAACCAAAAACTAAAAGCAAAACAATAAAGGTCAAAGCCCAAATCAACGAAAAAAAGAGAAAAAAAAAATATATGGAAGGAAATTAAGATGCATTGTAAATCTAAAAATAACTTCATATCTAAATTGTACAGAGAATTGCATATCATTTAAGTACAATGTAAAGATGGTCATGAAAAAAACCCATGAGCTTGAATGATTTTTAGAATTAAAGGAGTCCAATACACCATGGTCCGGAGGAGAGAGACTATTGAGAATATTCACCTATTCACTTGTCATAAGACCTCTAAGTGAATATTCTTTAATTACTAAAGATTTGCTTGTAACCATCATCTATCTAGGTTAGGATAATTTGTTTAAATTTGATTAGTAGCCTGCGTGCTACATACTTAGTTATTCGGCCTTAGACCATCCCGACTCACTATGACAGGACAACTAAATAGAGTGGTAACCAAAGATTCAAGACTGCTACGGATCTCGCTAGGACACTAAGCATCAAACTGATAAAAGAAGCTGAAGCTAAAGCTATAGAAGTTGAAACTGCTGAAGCTAAAGAAACTCAAAGGAGTCACGTCATCGACTGATGTTCAAGACAAAGCTCAAAACCAATCTCTCAGCAGCTGATGACAAACTGATCTCTCGGGACTCACATCAGTGATTAAGACTCAGCGGTCAAAAAGGAATATATTTTTAGATTCTCTAAAAAAATATTTTCTACACAACTTGATCTCTAAAATACTGCTCTTCACGTGGCCCCAGCCTAAAATATTACTTTATGATGTGACAATGCCTTTATGCTTTTCAGAGACCTAAAGTCTCTTCTAGAAGATCTCGCTATCTTCCCCAAAAGCCTTAAAACCCGGACACAGCCTTCAAGACTTTGAATTCAACCTATACAATGACAATATACAACGGTTGAATTCAAACATCTCTCAACGGCTACTCATATATCTCTCACTATAAATACGCCAGGCGTCTGCTTAGAAAATGGTGTGGACATAGGTGGAAAATCGCATTAACAATACACTGAGATCAAGTGCTTATGGAAAGGGAGAAAGATGCAGTGGTGTGCAAGAGCAATACACTTGTGAAGCTAGAGTATATTCAAGTGTGCCCAATCAGTCTTCTACCCATTTCCCTTAAAGCTCATCTCCATCAGCTTCTCAAAAAATTAAAGAATGAAGATTTCACTCACCAAATGTATGAAGAAAAGAGAGAGAGAAGAATGAAAAAAAATGTCTAAAGAGATCAAATCTGCTAGAATCTAGTCTAGAGTCTAGGTTTTCACTCCATATCTTATTCACACACACATACACAGCCTTACTAATCTTTGTAATGGTTGGTGTGGATTTGATTACACAACCACGTATGAGTCGAGATATCCCCAAAAGAGATGATCATACTTTCTAAGCTTGATCATCGCTTTTAATATTCTAACTCATCTCACTTCACTAAGTCCCCTGACCATCAAGAGACTTGTAATTAAGTCTTCTGATGATGGTTCTGGAGAGAAGGTGAACTGATACCAGCCAAAGGAGAAAATAATCATCTATATCTCCTTTGGATCCCATTAGGATTAGATAGTCTGTAAGTTTTTCTTTTGTAGTTTAATTTACTTTTTGTAACATTTACTTAGGCAAGTTAGCTAAACAATATGTATGCCTTGACTGAATTCCTTTAATGGAGTATCTTATACAGTAACTAATATTTAGTTAAACTACTGAATTCAGTCTTGTGTACTGCTACTTTATATCTCATTGCCTACCATATTACTTTGATTAAATTGCCACTACATATGAACTAAACTTACATACTTTTACTATCCAATGTCTATATTATTTTATCAAAGAGCATCTGCAAAACATTGCGTGACTAAACTCTTTTAATGCTTTCTACTTAACTCTAGTCATTCAACTATCAGATCCCATTAGTTGATTGATAGATCAACTGAAAATAGAACTTTCGCTGCCCTTACATTTTTCAGTATGACTATCTAATTCAGTTGATTGCTTAAACATCATACAGCTGATTACACATCAGCTAACTGACATGCTAACTGATTCATCTCCTTCGTATATTCATACTAATTGCTCAGTATGATTTCTCAAATCAGTTAGTGATATCACAGTTAGTGATATCACAGCTTGAGAAAGGTCCAGAGCTCAATATAAAGATGCTTTGATTTTTGGAAATGATTTCTAATTTGCAAATATTTCTACTCTTTTCAAAATCTTTCTATAGACATATCCTATGAAAACTATCTATAACTTCTTATTTTTCAAATACAGTTTTCTTATGGATAATGGGAACATGAGGTACACTTATTGAAAGAAAATCTTAACTACTGATGGAATTCACATTTAATCAATAGTAGGAAGGATAAGTATTTCAAGTGATATAAAGGTTGACTGATGGAGAAATCAAAATGCTTTTCAAAAATTTTCCTAAGTCATTTCTTTACACTTTACTGGCAGATATAATTGTTGTGTCTTTATTCTCATCTACAGAGAAGCTGCTTAAATTGAATATTTTAATATCTTCTCAGAAAGATAACTATGTCTTCTAGGTGAATGACACATGTAAGATATAAAGTAAGCCTATTTTTCGCTTACCAAGCAAATGGAATGTTGATCCTTTTCTTATAAGTCTAGACTATCAGATTGGGTAATCTATAAAAGTCCTTCTAAGAGATAAGATATTCCTCGAAGATTCAACACTGATAAACATCATGATATACTCTTAATCTCTACTCTCTTTAGCAAATTTTTTATTTTTAACTATTATTGAAAGTTTGTTTAAGACTTCAAAAGTGTTTCTAATGTTTCTATACGAGAACAGACAAGCTGGACTGAACTTCAGACATTAGTCACACAAGTCAAAGATGTGCTACTTCTTTATCCTTAGCGATAAGCTGATCATCAAGGGAGATTGCTGAACTTCTTGAGAAATTCAAAGATGAAGCAATCAAAGCTCTTTGCCACCGGGTATCTTAAACTCTCATGATTCGGAAGCTGAATCAATGACCTTCTACAAAGCCTCCACCAAGACTTCAAAGCTTTAAGAGAAGAAGCTGAATGGCTAAACGTCACATCTCTCTAGCAAGTTTAGAAGCTAGCTTTCACATACAAGCTAGTACAGGTATGAATCTACGTACTTGTATGAAGTATGTGATTATGTTAAATTCTTGTTACTGGAAAGAACTTTAATATAATAAAAAATTATTAATATTTGTATCATTTTTCATTAGCCTACAACTTTTGATTTTACCCGGCTAATGATCTTTATAAAACAAGTGTGTCTGCATAAATACATAAATTGAATATATCTGTTATCATGACTTTGACTGAACTTTATTTATTAATTTTTTTTAAAAATCAGTCGAAGCAGCGTCATAAATAAGACACAGATACATCAAAAGTACCAACAAATATTCAATAAAATTTTTTAAATTGCATCAACAAAATCTCAAAAAATTTTCAAAAATCCATTGTTGATGATCTCCAGGAAAAGACGAAATGGATAGATCTTTTACTCTACTTAAAGGCTGACTCATCTTGTCACATAGGTCTGCCGTGCTAAAAATAACTTTTTATATTTTCAAGATGCACGTTAATGTACCTCGAAAGTCGGACAGCTTTTGTTTTGAAATCTCAAACTGTTCAACTTTCCAAAACTAGTATTTAAGGGACTCAACTCTTACTCAAACCCTTACAAAACAATCTTTCTAAAATCCCCTAAGATAAATAATATCACTATGTATTCTCAGCGCTATTTCTGTATTCTCTTCTATTCCTACAGACTCAAATCTCAAACATCTTCTAAAATGTCCAAGCTCGTCCCGCGTAAATATTCTTGTTCCTCATGGCATTATGTCAAATGGACACATGGCTGCTCCAAGATTTGCCCGTTCCAGGAACGTAAGAAGTACCTTATGGCGATCTTAGGAGCGCAAGAAGTATCTTGCGAGCCACTATCACTTTCGTCAACACCAGCTGATGATGAAGTGAAGGACATGGGGAACTCGCCTATTGCGAAATCCCCTGGCCGTCGCCACTACACCTCCTATGACATTCGCTCTTCACGTGAAATGCTCTCACCTCAACAGTGAGACCATTATAATTAGCCATAAACATGATATTCATATGATAATTAACACTACACTGTCGATAGACATTATTTTATATATATATATATATATATATATATATATATATAGTCATGAACCAACATCTTGTCTAATTTTTATGTGACCAAAAAAGGCATACGTATAACTGAAAAGAATTGTAACACACTTGATATCTCATATTTTAATATTTCACGAAGAATATTAATCAAAATAAGTGGATAATGTAGTTCATGGGTCACATGACCCACTTAACTATAATATATGTAGTTTTCTAACTAAATACATAAAATATAAATGGTTGAGTTGGTCTAAGGTGAGTTTTCATATTTAAAAAGATTGTAGGTTCAAGTCTCATTGGCAACATCATGTTGTTTTGTTTTGTTTTGTTTTTCCAACTTTTTCTTGCCAATAGCTAAAGTTCTTCTACTAACATATTTGAAGAATGTTATATACCGCAATATTATACATATATATAGTACTTAGCTAAAACTATTAGCTAATGACATCAAATGGGAAGCCAAAAGGTTAAATGCATGAGAATCAAAAGAATCAAAAGTTGGATGAGGTGGCACACTTAGAGGCATCCTCACCAACTTTAAATATATATATATATATATATTTATTTATTTATTTATTTATATATTTCAGTATTTGAGTAATGGTAAAGCAATAGAATTAATTAACGTATTTGGTTTACAACAAACATTTAAGTATTGTATAGTATAACCTACAAATGTATTTGACAGTTGTATCGTATAACACTTTAATGCTTGCTTAATATAAATCTATTAATCAATTATGTTGCTCTACCATTTTCATTTACTTTTACACAATGTGATTTGCACCGTGTCTTGGTACAAAATAGAGTATTAATAGCCTATTTCAAAATTTTCTGTTTTAACTATTTTGATTCAAACTAATTAATTTTTGCAGGAAATTTGATGTATATTTATTTAGTTTTTTTTAAATAATAAAAAATCTAATTGTTAGCGTGAGACAAGAGTTCTCTCTCTCTCTCTCTCTCTCTCTCTCTCTCTTGAGAAGTTAGTATAGCTTTTTTACTCCCTCCGTTCCAGACAAAAAGTCCAGTATACTATTTTGGGATGTTTCATTCAAAGAGTCCACTTACAAAAATTATGTCTACAATCTTCATAAAACTTTCAACTTTACCCTCTATATGTGGTACAAACTTATTAACTATGCTAAGATATTTTTGTAATTATGACCAACTCCAATACTCCTTATATATCACTTAATTATTAGACTTTTCAAACGTGAAATCTTTGTGTGAAACGGAAGGAGTATATTACTAGGGTGAATTGTGATAGACAGTTATATATTTGATGGGACCTTAAAAATTATTTGAGAATATTTTTAGCACTCATTTTACTTAATGGCAACTGAACAAGAGAACCACCGCCACTAAAATTGAAAGCACAAAGCTCGCCCAGGAGCGACTAGTGCCCGACCAAGGAGAAGCCAAGCACCTCAAGGTCTACCATTCAGAGGTGACCAATTGTAGGATGACCACCGAGGCTCACTACTCCTGGGTCAAGCTCAACCGAGGTCGACCTCATACACCAACCTACCTAGGAGGAGTCGAGCACCTCAAGGTCTACCATTCGGAGGCGACTAATGTCACGTCAACCACAAAGGCCAAGCACTCCGAGGTTACGCTCAATTGAGGCAGACCTCATAAGCTAACCTAGGAAGAGCTGAGTTCCTTAAAGCCGAGGACCCTTGCACCGAGGACCATATGCCGAGGACAACCCAAGTAAAGACAAGTTTGTCATTTATGTCAGTATTGGCCAGGACACGTGGAGCTCGTGCAGTCGTGGTAAGGATATGACAACTAGCTCGTGGGAGATAATGTCAGTCAATGCCGCGTCGTACCCACATGTGCCCATTTAATCCTTGAAGTCATTAGTGGTCCTGGCCATACGAAGAAGACCCCATTGGTCCAACTCCTCAACAACTTGCAACCTTGTCTCCTACTTTGGGCTATAAATACCTTGGCGTGGTGAGTCCTGTCTGTCGATACTATTCACTCCTTATCTTCCCTTATAAGTTTCCTTTTGCTCTTTCTCTTTTTTTATCTCTTTGTGAAACACTAAGGCCTCTAGGGTGCGGCTCTCCGGCCATAGATCATTTGCGAGAGCTTGTTGGTTGCTCACTGATTCTCACACCAGAGGATTTCAGGATGGACAACCTCCCAGTTTTTGCTTCCATGTGTTTTCAGTTTGGTCTCAGATTAGGAGCTCCAGCTAGATTTCCACCATTCAACACCACCATTCACCGTACCGTACAGCTCATTAGCTCCCATATGGCATTTTGAAAAGATCACCATTTTGGCGTGATTTGTTTGGTTCCGTTACCGGGTTCGACAAGATCATCATTTTGGTGTAATTAGTTTGGCTCCGTTGCCGGGAATTGAAGTCTTTATTCATTTTTCTCACCTCATTGGAGACACAAGCAAAATGGAGGACTTACCTTCCTCCTAGCTAAAACACACGTATTCAAAGGTTAACGAGGAAGCTTGTCGAAGTAGTTAAGGAAAAAGCTTAGGCTAAGGAAAATGCACGTTCTCCCCGAAGCAAAAATGTAGATGGTCACCTCATTGACATCTCCACGCAAGACGAGGACTCACATAAGGATGACGACGAAGTATTGGAAGTGATTAAAATAGAAAAAGGAAAATGATAGGCATACATATATTTCCACACAAGTCATGTGATATTTAACCAATTACATGCTTACCCCCTGGATTTGTATAAGAAAATTGTTCAAAAAGTTTATATCCCTATCAACTCAAAGAAAAATGAGCCAAGTCCCCAGCAACAGTAAGACCTGGCCAAGCTAGAGCACGTAAAAAGCCAAACACAACTCCTCGCTCAACTCCATGTAATAATATACAACCTAAGTAAGACCTCTCAACCTCAGTATAGATCGACCCATGCCAATTAAAGTTCACCATATAATGCCATCTTGGGCACCTCTGCTCAGTCTAAGTGCTAGTTGGTAGCCTCCATCGCTCATCAGTAACTGAAGTTCCCAGCTGGGGGGGGGATGGGTTACGAATGAGTGACCCAAGGAGTATGCTGAGGAAAAGAAATTTCAAGATAAGTAGTTGAAGGAAAAAGTGAGAATCTCAACACCACAGGAAGACCTTGATATGACTTACTCTGTATAAAAGACCAAAGGTTCCTCAGACATTGAGATCCGCGTGATTAGTGTGGTGGAAGAAATTGAGGACCCCTAAAGAATTGATCTAAGTCATCTAGATTGACGAGGAGGACAAGTCCACCTCCTAACACCTCGACAAGCTGCCACCTCCCTTAGTCGAGCTGTCACCTCCCACGATCGAGCTGACACCTCTCTCAAGTGAGCTAGGCATAAGTGTCATTATGCCTAACATCTCACCCACTTGAGAGACCGAACACAACGAAGCAAGTTTGGTCGCCACACAGTTAGCCGGGCGAGGTCATTACTGAAATGCTCCTCGTCATGCGAGGTCAAGCACGACTGAAATCTTGTGAATTGAGGACAATTGTATAGAGGCCCACGTGGCCTTATAAAAAGAAAAATTCTAAATGTTCTTAATTATACGGGGTCAACCGTGACCCGAATCTCAAAAATCAAGGTCTATCGTGTAGAGACCCATGTAGCCTTATAAAAGAAATACTAAAAAAAAAAAAACCTCGTTATATGGGGTCGACTACGAGCTAAAGGTTGCTCGTGAAGAAAAAGTCTACTTGGCACGAATATCAATAAAACCAAAATGATCCTCATCATACGGGGTCACATACGAGGTTGCTAGAAAAAAGGAACCATTTGGCCAAGGAAGGGTCCAAGGAACAAAATACCTCAACAATAAAGGCACTCTACAAACACACCACCAAAACCTAGGTTGTCTACTCTAACTCGCCCACCTAGGATGGTCATTTCAACTCGCCCACCTAGGTTGCGCGCACCTAGGTTGGTCACCCCAGATTGCCCACCTAGGTCGGCTTCTCGAACTTGCTCACCTAGGTCGGTCAACTAAGATAAAGGTTTTCATGATTATGTCCAACTACCATGCAAAAGGGCTAAATAGTACATCACCGGTTACCATAATTACTCTTTAACCCAAGGATGGCTCCTCGCATATAAGGATTGAGGGGCTATTGATGAGACTAAGGAATATTTAAAAATATTCCTAGGACCCTCTCAACTTAATGACCCAGATAAAGGAACCAATACCGCCCAAGATTGAAAGCACAAAGCTTGCATAGAAGTCGACCACCAAGTGGTCGACCTAGGAGGAGCCACACACCTCAAGATCCATACCATTTAGAGTCGACCAACCCTAGGTCGACCATTGAGAGCAACCGCTTTAAGGTCAATCTCAATTGAGGTCAACCTATCTAATAGGAGTCGAGCACCTCAAGGCTTACCATTCAGAGGCGACTAACCTTTGGTCGATCACCAAGGGCAACCACACCAAGGTCAAGCTTAACCAAGGGCAACCTAGGAAGAGCCGAGGACTTTAGTATCGAGGTCCATGTGCTAAGCCAATCCAAGTGAAGACAAGTCCATCTTTTATGTCAGTATTGATCGGGACATATGAAGCTCATGCATTCGTTGTTAGGATACGAAAACCAACTTGTAGGAGACAATGACAGTTAATGTCACGTCGCACCTACCTAATCTCTGACTTCGTCGGTGGTCTTGGGCGTACAGAGAGGACCCCATTGGTCCAACTCCTCAACAACCTACAATCTTGTCTCCCACCTTTGGCTATAAATACCTAGGCTTGGTGAATCATTTCTCTCTATATATTATTCTCTCTTTCTCTCCATCTCTCTCTCCTTTTTCTCTCCTTGTGAAGCACTAAAGCTTCCAACAAGGCCTCCTGGTCAGGGCTCTCCGGTCATAGACCGTCTGAGAGTGCTTGTTGGTTGCTCACTAATTCTCACATTGGAGGGTATGAGCCAAGACAACCTCCCAGCTTTGGCTCACGCATGTTTTCGTGGGTTGGTCTCAACATGAGGAGTTTCGGGTAGAAATCCACCACTTAGCACTACCATTCACCACCCAGCTCATCAGCTCCCACGTGGCATTCCGATAAGATCACCATTTTGGTGTGATTAATATTACTCATTCCGTCCTTAGATAAGTGTTAATTTTAAAAAAAAAAATTTGCCCTTAAATGAGTGTCATTTTTTTTACTCCCTCTGTTTCAAAATATGTGTCATTTTAGCTAAAATATTTTGTTCCAAAATAAGTGTCGTTTTAAGTTTGTAATGCATGTTTTATCTAAGAGCCCGTTTGGTACAGCGTTTATAAAATGCAATGTTTTAAAAACGGAGGTCTTTCCTTATAAATACATTTGGGATATCACTTCAATACGCAGCTTTTTTTTCCTAGGAGCGTTTTAAAACCTGCGTTTTGGGAAAAAGCTGGGAATTCCAGCGTTTTAAAACGCAGTTGCGTTTTGAAAACGCTGCGTTTTCTGCCGCAGTATTGAAACACATTTTTTGCAAATAAGCTGCATTTTATCCCTGCGTTTTGGCCAAAACGCTCGACCAAACGGGCTCTAATTTACCTTCTATTCTCCCAAGTCTCAACAAATAATCATATTTTCATTAAATACTTTATTTTCTCTCAATCGTTATCTCCTCCTAATTTATCTTTCCAACTACTCTTAGAGCAAAGATATATTTATCAACCTATAAAATTTCTTAATATGTACGCATAACTCTAAAACGACATTTATTTTAAAACAGAAAAAGTACATGTTAACTGATTATCTTTGATACCTATTGAGTATGTTCTAGCTTGGACTGATCGCATTCGTGTAACATTCTCTCATTGATTAATTATCTGTAATTAGATTGGAATCCATCTTAATTATCTGCATTTAGATTGGAAACAGATCTAGGGACGGGAAGAAATGAGAAACAGGCTGGCAGATGTTGTTGATGATCACCACACAAGCCGTCAAATTTCTAAATTGTGGGCCCATACATTTTGAAAGAGATATGTATACTTTTGAATATATCCAGCGCCAGCGCCCTTACTTTTGTAGTGGAGACAACTTTTTTGGTAGGGCAGCCAGTCTGTGTTAGGTTTATGGGGAATTATGCAGCAGTACGTCCCGAGAGAGAGAGATTACGCAATCCAGGGGTTAGCTTTAACTTAAACGAGGGGACAAGGATATTATCTGACTAGCTTGTGTTATTAGTCTGAACTATTTATTATATATAAAATATTTAATATTTTTATTTATTAATTTTATTAAAACTCAATCTTAATTATTAAACGGGCTATCATAAATTTTAATTTTGAGACTTTATATATTTAAAAATTTTCTCTCGAGAGATCCCCGGTATACGTCGAGAGACTAAAAAGCTTTAGACCCTATTCGCCTTCCTAGTTTTTTCGTGGTTTGTAATTTTTTTATTTACTTTCTCACAATGGTGCCATTTTCTTTCTCTCTTAACTACTCATTGTGTCTCTAAATTATTATCTAGCTTGATTAAATATATAAATTAAAAAAATAATTAATTTAATTATTAATATTAATATAGTGTATCATTTTTTTTAATATCCATGCATATGTGGTTTATAGTTAAAATTAAAAAAAAAGTAAGGATAAATAGTCTAAATAATATTCTAAAAAGGAAAATTTTAAACATGATAATTATTTAGAAACGAACAAAAAAAAAAAGCTACAAAATTACCAAAAAAAAAAATATTAGGACAAACTACATAAATAGTTCCTATACTTTTCAATCTTTTTGGATTTCTTCCTAAATTAATTTTTGCAAAATTTTTATTTCTGTACTAATCAAGTAAAATGCAATAAATCCTTCCGTTCAATATCATTAACTTTTATTCGTTAAGTGTAAACATGTGATTTTGACCTGGAACAAAATTATACTTGTAAATTTTTTTTTTGAATAAATAAAATTATTTATAATAATTTTAATTTTTAAACTTTATAAAAAAATATTACACTAATTTTCACACTCCTTTCTTCTCTATTCCAACACCTCTCTCTTCCCTTAGGTCCACCATAGCCGCCCACCATCGCCGGAGAAGACGCTAATGGAGGGGAGGGGAACGGTTTTGCTGGATGTAAGAGAGAGAGAGCTAACCCGCACTACCCAATTCCATCCCCAACCCTCCCCAATCTCCATCGATCAATTCGATTTTTCTTGCAGGTTGGGGGGAGGAGTTTGGAGGGGTTGACCTAAAATTGGGCATGCTGGTAAAACCCCAATGATCGTGCAGAACATATTATGATTCGGCATCCTGTTTCTGCTTCTTTTCGGTATGCTGTTTGCCCTCCCCTTTCGTCTTAGTTTCTCGACGTTCCCGTTTCACTCCCTTAGCCATGTAAGGTAATGCTGTGGTTCCAACCTGCTGATCTGGAATATAAATCTTCCCAATTTTCCCCTCTATAGCATCTTTGCTCACGTTTTTCTCCTTTTTCTTCTTCAACTTCTTCTAGCTTTCCTCAGAAAGACGATGTCTTCGAACTACCAAATCCATGGAGGGGCCAACCTCAACCAACTCTATCCTTGGAACTATGGTGCCAGACTTCTTGAGACACATCTCGCACAATGAGTGACATAAACGCGATCTAACCCAGGAAGGTTCAGGTTTTTAACAACCTGGCCTCGGAAAACTTTTTTAGATTGAAGGTTTTCACAAGTTACTAAAGACTAGGTTTTGAATTGTCTGCCGGGTTGGATTGAGCTACAAAATTTGGTTTAATTTAAAATTAATTTAATTTTTTGAGGGAAAAGAGATTAAATGGTAAATTTTAATTTAATATTTGAGCGAAGAGAAAATAGAGAAAATAGTGAGTCTAAATTTGAGATTAGAAAAAGAAGAAAGAGAAATTAAATCACGGTAGGTTGGAAAAGAAGATGATTTTTGGGTCGATTTAGTTTAGGGAAAATTACACAAAAGGTTCATGTGCTTTTTAAATAAAAATAACTAATTTACTTTTGTGCAAAATTATGTAAAATACATGTGATTCTATTTAATGAAAAAAAATAAAAGATAATGAATGAAATGATTAAATGCATTAAAAAATTAAGTTCAAGGACCACTGGCATAAAGTTAGGACAAATTTCAAAAATATCGAAAAATAAGCGGACCATTTGTGTAATTTGCCAAAAAAAAAAAAAGTATAAGCCACGAAAAAAAACTGGGTCCAAACTTGACTTATACAAGGTTGGGGAGCTTTCAGCCCTCTCCGCAAATAATCAAATAGATATTGGATAATGGTGATTATGCGCAAGTAGAGATAATAGGACATTGGTAATTAATTCTATGCATCGTATTACCATCCAATAAATATTGTGGATGAAGAAAATAAGATAATTTTAATTTTTCACATTAACAAATTTGTGACTCATTGTTTTGTTAATGAGTGGTAATACCAGTTGACTATTATTATTATTATTATTATTATTAATCTTATTATTATTATTATTATTATTATTATTATTATTATTATTATTATTATTATTATTATTAACAACTTTATTATTATTATTATTAACAACGTATGATATTACTATTACACTCGGTATTCTTCCCACCAAAATTAGCGCCAATGAGCATTGATTTCGCGATAAGGTGATTTGATCGAGAGAGCTTCGAGGACAAATACACAAATTGAAGCCATTGGGTATTTGTTTTACAATTCAAGCATGCATGTAGAATACCTCTGGAGAACAGATTACAGAACATCTAGCAAATCTTAAAAACTGGCATCGGAGAGACCGGTGATCAAATTATGCAAGTTTGGCAAGGATCACAGCGCCCAAAACAAACCAATGAGGTTGGCTTGAGTTAAAGGGGCGCTAGTTGCAAAGGTTTCAGTTTGAGCCATTGTGTATGTAGAAAATTTTCTTGGGAGAGATCCTCGCTTAAAACGTATGACTCTATACCTCGGAGATTAGTTTTCGACCTACACGTAGAGGATATGATTGACATACAAAGATGACGAATACATAAAAGTAGAGAAAAGAGATTGTATGGATGAAAACGTTATTTGTACGAGCAAACTATGGAGGATAAACACTAACAAAATCAATGAAGACCGATGTTGTAACGATCCGAGTCCGAAGCCCGGTCTTCCACGCATAGCCCACACACTGGCCTACTAAGCACCTTGTCAACGGGGTATTTTTTTTCTTCATAAATGGCCTAGTCAAAGCTACCAAATTCATGAAATGCCTTATTTACTCAAAAACATCTTTTATGACCTTTTTTCATCCAAAAACCCCAAAATACCCTTACTGAGTCGAGTAATCGACTCAAAAGTCGATTAAATGACTCAATGAGTCGATCAAAATTACTCAAATCGACCCTAAGTCGATTAATCAACTCATGGGTCGATCAATCGACTCATGGTCGATTAATTGACTCATGGGTCGATTAATCAAAAGAGAGAGACAGAGAGAGACAGAGACATAGAGAGAGACAGAGACAGAGACAGAGAGAGAGAGAGAGAGAGAGAGAGAGAGAGAGAGAGAGAGAGAGAGAGAGAGAGAGGAATGAGGCATATAACGAGAGAAGGTTACCTCGGCAGCAGTGACAAAGGAAGCGGATGACGAGGACGACGGTGGAGGATATGGTGGTGAGGGAGGCCGCAGATGAAGGCAATGTATGAGATGACGGAGAGAAAGGAAAGAGAGGAGGGAGAGAGGACAGCCTCTTTTTGAGTTCTGTGAGAGAAAATAAGGTGTTTAGGGTTTGAAAGGGTTTAAGGGCATTTTGGAGAGTTATCAGACTTTTTGGTCAAGAGGCCATAAAACATAAAAGTTCGGGTCAAAAGGTCATACTTGACTAATACTACGATCAACTAGGGCCTACCACAAGCCCACCCAAAAGTCCATGAAAGGTTGGTACCCAGTGATAGTGAGTGGTCACTTATAAGACACACACAAGTCCCACATCTACCCCGATGTGGGATATCACAATCTCCCCCACTTGAGTCATTGATGTCCTCGTCAAGACCCAAAGGAAGCCCAAAGGATCGGCATCATGGACGATGTGTTCCAACACATTTTTGCCCGGGACCCACTCTTATACCATTCTGTCACGCCCCAAACCTACAGTCGGACCAATGGGTCAGGGGTGATTGGCCGTAGCCCACTAAAATGATTTTGGGTTTCGCAAGCCCTTCCATTTCAATTGCGCAGCTCAAATCTAACTACACCTTAATAAAAACTAAACCGCAAACAATAGGGCCCATTATCCTATTTAAACAATCAAGTTCAAATAAAGTTTCCAAAACAACAATTATTTATGGAGTCAACGGCTCCTTACAAAATTCAAGTCTAATTGCACGAAACATAAATTAAACTATAACAGAAAACTCTCGAGCCATCCACTGAGTGGTCCCAAGCCGTCACCGACATTAACGATCTGCAAAATGATAAAGGGTGAGCTCATAACTCAGTAAGGTACCAACAACGCTATTTAAAGGATTAAGCACGTATATCGAAAATAATAATTCTATAAAGTCATAAGAAGCATTTCAAATCACATTTTTTTTATAAACGACATTTAAATTGTTGCTTAGCAAAAACATTTACTTTGAAACGAGTCAATGATACTATCGTCCCATACCAATAGTATAACCAACCGTTTCGTCAAAAGCAATTCAATAAGTTCAAACAATAATTTTCAAGTGACTTTTGAAATCAAAGGTTGGTCAAAGCTAGTTGATCACACCACCGTCCCATACTAGTGGCATGACTAATCGCTCTGTTAAACAAAATCGATAAAGTTTCATGGTCTTTGTTGACTACGGCTGTAACTAGGGGTGACAATGGCCGACACGATACGATTGCACGAACCAGCACGACACAATTATAAACACGAATTACAGAAAGAAAAGACACGATAAGACACAGCACGACATGACACGACACGAAAGCATGAAATTATAAATTTAGTTAAAATAATATTTATTATTATATTCATGATCAAATAAGATAGATAACACGAAAATACGATAGTGTGGCATAAACACGACACGATGACACGAATTACCATCCCTAGCTATAACACGGTGTCGATAATGCTATAGTACAACCCTGTGACGCAGTATCGATAGTTGTTGCAGTACACCCTTGTGACGCGGTATCTAAATTTCAAAGTTCGATATGTCTACCTAGCTAAGTAGAGTAGACGGTTCTGAAGGTTCAATACATAGTCAGACCATCGGTTTCTAAAAGTTTCATAGTTCATAATTCTGTAACAAAATTCCAATGTCAATAAACAATTAAAAAAAAATAGAAATCAAATTCATTTCTGAGGCTCATTTGCTTGATCCTTATTTTGGGATATTTCAATTTCTCACAATATTAGATAAAAATATAAAATCGATTTTATAAGCTTATTTGAAACAAAACGATGTAATAAAGCATTTTATTTTTTGATAAAAACTAAGGGATTAAAAACGAACTAGATAGAGTGGAAATGCCCTTATCTCGAATTCGACACAAGCTAGTCAAAGGTCAAAATATTACTTCCTCCCAATCGCTATCATCGACACCTAATTTCAAAGACAATAATATTTCATTTAAGTAACAACACATAATACAAGGGTTCACTAGGCCCATTTGCACCTATATGGGTCTGTTTGTCAATTTTTAGAAACTAAAGGTGACTCTCAACCTTTTCATTACTCTAAGCTTGTAAGTACTAGAGTTCCAGGGACCAACTTGATAACATCTAATCTGGTAGAACTCAAATGTGGATAACTAAGACATGGAGGGGTTAACTGTAAGTTTGTCATCTTCTCCGCTAACCAAACCCAGCAACACGCTGGTTTGTTTCAAGCTTATTTCTTGATTTTCTTCTCTCTTTTTTTCCCGGCCGAAACCTCCTTTTAGCTTAACTCAATTCCAAACCACGAGATTTCTTTTTCTCATTAACAATACAATAGATTAGCTATCCCCAAACAAAATCATACATAGTCCCTTGTACCGAATCCAAATTATAATTTCCAAAAATCTGTTTAATAAAACTTGTTATCAAGGATCAAATCACTTACCTCCTGCTCAGTTTTCCGTCACGCCGAGCAACTAACCAACCCAATTCTATGATCGTCCCGCACGCTTCCTCTCTCGGCCCGGAGTCATACGGCAGCTCTCTCTCCCTCAACTTACTGTGATGACAACTGTTCACTCAAATAGGGATACCTCCCCTTATAAACACCTATAGGAATACCCTCCTCTTCCAACCGTTACCCGTTTCCTCAATACACAATCACTTCACCCAGGCTTACTGCCGTTACAAGCTGTTCCATTTCTTTTCTTTTCTTGTTTTCCTGTCATTTTTATTAAAATAGGCCAAGCCCAACCAAAAATAAATCCCACAATATATACATATAGTAGGCCCAAAGTAATTAAAGTAATAGGAAATTGCTGGCCGGTCCCCTTTTTAAAAAGTTTAACCCTTAAAGTTTTTTTTCTTAATCAGAAAAATGCATTTTGATAATTTTCTTCCTAAAATGTCCCTATGCAACATGAACACTCTTTTATTTTAGAGATTCGTTAAAAAAAAAAAACACACACACAAACATAAAAAATATTTAGTTACATAAAAAAAAAACTGAAAACTTGTAAAGGATTTCATGTTGTTAATATAGTCTTCCCTCATATTTGGGGATCAATTTTCATGCCTAAAACACGAATTTGATCACAATTTAATTAAATTCAAAATTTCTGAATTCATCCCTTTTTCCTTGTTCTTTGGGCAGTTTTGGCCACTTTAATATCTGTTTTAAGCTTCAAATTTGTTTAAAATCAATCCCATATTGTTATCCTAACTTAGTACTAC
Source organism: Platycodon grandiflorus (assembly GCA_016624345.1). Taxonomy (NCBI): domain Eukaryota; kingdom Viridiplantae; phylum Streptophyta; class Magnoliopsida; order Asterales; family Campanulaceae; genus Platycodon; species Platycodon grandiflorus. The sequence goes on from CM028368.1 coordinate 20,507,468, forward strand.
ATTTGTGCAAAGATTTTCTACCAAAAAACACTATTTTTGAGTTCCAAATCGAGTTGCTGTTCGAAAACAGAAGGAGATGTTTTTGGACTGATTTAATTCGCCAATCGCAGTATGCTGGGCAACGCAACGGAGATCGACCTGCCCGGTCAGGTCGCAGGGGTCGAGGGGATAGCGTCCCTCGCGGGGATTTGGGGGCAACGCCCCCGAAAGGTAAACGAAAATCAAGTCCCCTCCAGCAGTTGAAATTCAAATGGCGCCTTGATTGCTCATCGCGATGCCTTGGTTGCTCATCGCGATGCTTGTGTTGCTCAACGCGATGCCTTGGTTGCTCATCGCGATGCCTTGGAAAATCAAATCCCCTCCAGCAGTTGAAATTCAAACGGTGCCTTGGTTGTTCATCGCGATGCCTGTGTTGCTCATCGCGATGCCTTGGTTACTCATCGCGATGCTTGTGTTGCTCATCGCGATGCCTTGGTTGCTAATCGCGATGCCTGTGTTGTTCATCGCGATGCCTTGGTTACTCATCGCGATGCCTTTGTTTCTTATCGCGATGCCTTGGTTGCTCATCGCGATGCCTTTGTTGCTCAGTGCGATGTTTTGGTTGCTCATCATGATGATTAACCCACGCGATGCCTTGGATTACTGATGCGCGCGTGTTTTTCTTTCATTAATGGCATAATCATTTTTTCACCCCAAAAATACTTTTTTTCGATTTTAAAAAAAGATGACTGGACTGGAGCGATTACAAATGTTTAAAAAGGGATCGGCCCATAATTCACCCTTAAAGTAAATCCAACAAATTATAATCATATTATTATTATTTATCTAATTTTCTGGTTATCACAAATGTAATTTCTAAGCACGTAGTTTTGGAGCCATATTCATTGGATCCTATAAAAGTTTCAACAATATAGTGGTGTTATGAGGACAATTTGCTACCATTGAAGCTGAAAGATCGAGCGAGTCAAATGATGAAGGTAAATCCCTGTATGTGAAACAAGCGAGAACATGATATTAAGGCGATGGCTAACCAACTTAGTGAAACAAATATGAGTGTTTTTACATCGAGAGATGGACTTTTCCATTTGGGATTTCTCTCTATCTCATTAATTATTTTGGTCATTCAACGGAATAGATCGTATCAACACATTAATGAATTTTTTTTTTTCAAGGTATTCCAAAATCCGAAGGCTCAAAAAACTAATCCTTGAGCCATGTAAAACCTGGTGCAACAGCTTTGGAAAAAAAGAAGAAGAAAGTATTGTTTTTAATGTAAAAAGTTGAATAGATCAAAAGCACCGAATTTATAAAAAAAAAGTTTGTAGTTTTTTTTTTTTTTTTTTTTATGAAAGTAACAAATCTGCTATAAAAAGTACTTATTGAGGATATAGAAAGAAACCTCAAGTTAAGAGGTCCCTCTCCCATCAACATCTGATACACAAATCACGAACACGACAATTTTCTGTACCAGACTTGAGCATGATGTGGGCAAGAGCAAAAAGAGGGTAATTTTCTCACATTGATGAAACAACTTAATTTGTGTGAAAATTCAGTGATGGGAACTAATGATAGGCAAATTGACTTATTTAGACATTTTCTAAACTTCAGCGTGTGAAATAATAGGTTTTCAGGCTACTGTAAGGAAATCTTGAAGCCTATTTTGAAGCAGTAAAAGTGTTGTTTAAAAGATGCATCCTTATAATTAGAGGGGTTAATCATACCATTAGTCCCTTGACTGTAAACTTTTTTTACGATTAATTTCTTAAGAAATATTTTTCAAATTTCAGTTCCTAGAGTACCAAAATTAGACACGCTTAGTCCTTTTAGTTGATGCTGTTAGGATTTATCCGTTAAGTCAGTCATGTGCCCAATATGTGACTTTGGTTAAGAGCATTTATGAAATTTCTTGTACCCCTATGTTCTGTAAAGTTCATTAGCATGAATATTTCCCTCCCAATCTTCTCCCCCATTTCCCTTTTCCTTTTTGGTAAATCAACACCCCCGTCATCTAGGGTTGTTGACAATCACGACTACCACTGACACAGATCGGAGAGGCTATCCCCTGACCGTCGGTCGTGTGATCCCGAACCACCACGCTCACCCTCAAAGCGGAAGTCAACAGATCATCATCACGATGAGTATGAAGACAGCCACCACCACCGTCACCAGCATCACATCCACTGGCGCTTAGAATCGTCATCAGCCCCAAGGCTACCTCCGTCGTAGGAACCACAGAAGTCCACGACAGCAGCATCAGCAGTAGTGGCCGCCGACCATAAAACGAAGCCTAGTGTCTTGCCGCACATAAGCTTAAGCTTTCCCGAAGTGGAAGCAACTGCCGATGCCACATCTAAGAAGCGGAAGCTGACGTCATCTTCATCAGAAGCAGGAGCTGTTGGTGGATCTTCTCACCATAGAGACAATGCTTTGTCGAATGGATATCACGAGGAGCATCTCTATCACAAATCGTCGTCATCCGCGGCGGTCGGTGTGTCGAGGAAGAGTAGCACACCTGCTACTGCTGTTGCGGTGGCGGCTGCAGATGTAGATTATGAGTCTAGTGATGACGACCGGCATTTCAAGAGACTACCGACAAAGGAGAGAGAAAGAGATCGTGGGAGAGATGACCGAGATCGCAGCGGCTACAGCAAGCACAAATGAGATGGGCCAACATAATTGGGGATAAGGATTGTGCTTGGCACGTGTTCATTTTTTTCTGACATTTCTCTCTCTCCTTGGCCCATTAACCCCAGTAACATTATAAAAATCCATAAATGCTCTTAACCAAAGTCACGTGTTGAGTACATGACTGACTTAACGGATAAATCCTAACGGAATCTACCAAAAGGACTAAGCGTATTTAATTTTGGTACTCCAGGGATTGAAATTTGAAAGAAATTTCTTAAGAAACTAATCGTAGAAAAATCCCTAGTTAAGGGACTAATGGTGTGATTAACAATTTAACCCTAATTGGATATTGATATTTTAGATGTTAAACTTTGTTTTGAGACACGTATTTAAGTCTTTTTAATGGTATTGTAGAAGAAACTATATTTATGTTTAATGCTATTATGTGACATGTTGAAATATAGTCTTCTTTAATATAAATAAAGTGATGACTTTAAACAAATTACAAAAGTTATAAAATTAATTTTTTTTAATGAAAGATATTGACGTTACACGAAACAATGAGAATAATAATAGTTTGACCTCAAACTTTTAGTCATAAAATTATAGAACAAATAGTCTGGGGCCGAAGAACATGAGAAAGATGAGCCCAAGTCATCCTTAATAGTTAATGGGTGAATTACATGTCGGTCTTTTTTTAAATATTTATAATTGTTTTAGTCTACTTATTTTTTTAAAAAATTAGAAAAAGATATTTTTGGGACAAAAAGATGATTATGTCATTAATGAAAGAAAAATACGCACGCTTCAGTAACCCAATGCATCGCGATGCACTACTTTGGCATCGCGATGCACCACTTTGGCATCGCGATGCACCAATTGTTGCATCGCAATGCACCACTTTTGGCATCGCGATGCAACAATTGGTGCATCGCGATCATCGCAGCGCACTTTAGGGAACTAACGCATTGCGATGCACCAATTGTTGCATCGCGATGCCAAAGTGGTGCATCGCGATGCAACAATTGGTGCATCGCGATCATCTCAGCGCGCTTTAGGGAACCAACGCATCGCGATACACCACTTTTGGCATCACGATGCACCACTTTTGGCATCGCGATGCAACGATCATCGCAGCGCGCTTTAGGGAACTTGATTTTCGTTTACCTTTCTGGGGCGTTGCCGCCGAACCCCCACGAGGGACGCTCCTGACCGGGCAAGTCGAACCCCGTTGCGTTGCCCAGCATACTGCGATTGGCGAATTAAATCAGTCCAAGAACATCTTCCTCTGTTTTCGGACAGCACACTATCAAGCTTGATTTGAAGCTCAAAAATAGTATTTTTTGGTAGAAAAATTATGCACAAATATAGTACTAAGTTAGGATAATAATATGAGATTAATTTTAAACAAATTCGAAGTTTAAAACAGAAATTTAAGTGGCCAAAACAGCTCAAGAACAAAGAAAAATGGGATGAACTCAAAAAATTTAAATTTGATCAAATTCATGTTTTATGCATGAAAATTGATACCCAAACATGAGAAAAGACTATATTAACAACATGAAATCATTTATACATTAATTTGAATCTCAAATCTGAAGCAACCATGTTGTTGAGGGTATTTTAGGAAGAAAAATTTCAAAATGCCTTTTAGCCGTTAAAAAAAAAAGTGTGTACTGGAGAGAAAAAAAGTTTGAAAAAGTGGACTGGCCAGCAATTTCTCTATAGTTAATCCCAACCCTATCCAATTGATATTTTCAGAAAATTAATAAAATGTCGTGTCTTCTAAACAGCAGATTTGTTAACCAGCGAGATAAATTAGTCTTATGCATGGTTTACTATACGTTCCATAACTCTGTATCCAATAAAAAATAATCGAGAATAAAATAATCTACACTTCTTTGTATTAATTGGTATTATCCTACGTTGGTCCCTTAATACATAAGTCATACCTCCGAGTTAAGTTATATGTTATGAAGTAGAGCTCTGATGTAGCTTAATTAGCTAGGGGTGTAAATTGTTCGGTTTAAACCAAAATTACAAACCGTACCATCTCCCACCGGTTACATTTTCTTAAAATCAAATCGAGAACCGTCTGAGGCTCAAAACCGAATTGAATCAAATCATTCGATTTGGATTTGTTTAGTTCGATTTTATGGCATAAAGAAAATTATTATTTGGTTAATTATTTTCCCAGAACCATGAAGAGATATTGAAAAAGAAGACAAGGTCAATTTTTAGAAATATTGAAAAAGAAGAAAAAATTTGAGACTGATTTCGTTAAGGTCGAGAGAGATTTTACTTTGGTTGAGAGAAATTTTTTAGTTTTATGAGGTGTGAGAAAGAATGTCAGGGAGGTGAAAGGGAAAGAGCATCGACGAGGTGAGAGGGACAGTGACAAACTAATGGTGAGACGCGATATTGCGTTGAGGTGAGAGAAAAAGAGAGAGAGTTGAGAGACCGAAGGCGTGAGATTGTACCGTCTTTACTCTTAAAGTTTCCTATATCTTAATCAACAGTTCAAAAATTTAAAGATAAATCAATCAACGTTTTGATTTGGTTCAGTCTCACCCCTAAAATCATAAACCCAACTGAACCGACCGGTTCATAAAATTTTTAAGCCGTGATCAAACTGCCCTATTCTAAAACTGAGACCAAACTGCTCGGTTTGATTCAATTCAATTTGATTTCGCGGTTTGGTAACTTATACCATATAATTAACTGTAATATCTTTGAGAATCTTGGCTGCAAAGAAAACTCTAATGCACTATTGGGCTTAGTTTTTTCGTTAAACATCTCGGTACATAGGTGATAGGCCAAGTGAAAACACAAAATTGCAATACAAATATATATATGTATATATATATATATATATATGTATATATATATATATATATATAATGGTTTGACAGATATTAGTACAAAGATGTATTCAAAATAGCAAAAATGAAAAGAAAGTAATCTAAGATGTGTTTGGCTTCAGATTTAGTGACTTTTAATTTTTTTTATTTTTTGTGGTAATGATCGTAGAAAAAATAATTCACTACTAGAAAGCAGCAAATCAACTACGAAATTTTGCCTACGGATGCTTTATGTCGGTAATTACCAACGAATTTTTGATTATTACCAACGGAGCTTTGTTGGAAAATTAGTGGACAGTGAAATACCGATGAAAATTGAGTTATTCAGTCATTGTCGTTAGTAAATTAAGAATATTTGGTCGATAATTTTTTTGGAATAAAGGTACGTAATGTAACGATAGAAATTCCGTTCGTAAATTAAAAAATCTGTTAGCAAAAAAATAAAAATAAAATAAATGATTGGGTACGACCCCCTCCCCCAAGCTTTCCCCATTGTCGATCTAATCTCTCTCTATCTCACTTTTTATTAACAGCTCTCTCACCATCATAATTAACTTTTTCATAATAAATAAGATTTGGTGGCCCTGAACCCTTCTTTTCAACCTTTTTATAATTAATATTACGTTCATTCTGAAATACGTGTCGGTTTAATAATTTACTTGTAGATTAAAGAATTTTATTTTTTACAAATAAGTTACATTAGTATTTTTTTTCTATCATATTAACAATAATTTAATGAGAGTAGTAAATAAAGACAGTTTTGATAGAATATCAACAAATGTTTTGAATTTTTATAACGATATTTATTTTGAGACAAAAAAACTTTGCTAAAACGACACTTATTTTGAGACGTATAATTTAACTTTTGGTACCCAAAATACAATTGTATTTTGCTTTTGGTACCCAATGTTTCAGAGTTATCACTATTCACACCCAACGTTTATGTTTTTACTCACTTTAACTACTGACCGTTAATGTTTCGTTAAATACTAACGGGTAACCTGCTGTTGTAGGTTGATTTGAATATAAAAGAGGAAAATTTATTCATTTCTTAACTTGAGTTTATCTCTTACCTATCAAACCTTAAAAATAACCTATATTTTGATAAAAACACGTATTTTATAATACATTATGTACTACGAATCACGTATTTTATATAGTTATTTGCGAATATAATATAAAACAATTTTTTACTGTACTTTTCTTCTATACATCTCCTATAATTTGTGGAGTATTATGCTTTTGAAAGGAAACGAAAAAAAAGTATATATAAAAAGAAAGAAAGTTCGTACTCCTAATGTTAAAATACATAGAAACTAATTTTGCAAAAAACCCAAATTATAATGGAATTATTTTTTGGGGGTCGAAGAGAGTATTATAGTTTTCGTTTAATATGAAAAAAAATATTCTTATTAAAGCCATACTTTTATCTACCTGCTTAAACTTATTTTGTTGCATTATTAATCCTACAATCAATAAATGTCAAGTAAATTAAAATATAAATTTACTTAAAGTTAGTTTGGTTAAATGCCTCCATGTTATAGTTCAAAGTTACTGTTTTACTATATTATCTTAATTTTTCAATTGATTTTCTTGGTTCTTTATATATTTTTATGAAATTCTAATTATAAAATGTAGTATAATATTTAAATCATCCAATCCGTTACGGACTGGTTTACGCAAAAAACATGTTTATAAATTATGAATTATGTGTTGTTTTGAGGTTTGATTGGTAGGAGACAAACACAAATGAAGAAATGAAGAAATTTTGCTCTTTTATACTGAAATTAAGCTACAATATCAGGTTGTCTATTAGTATTTAATGAAATATTAACGATCAGTAGCTAAAGTGAGTAAAAACAGAAACGTTGGGTATGAACAATAATTGATCTAGAACATTGGGTACTAAAAGCAAAAAAACAAGTATACGTAGGATGCCAAAAGTGAAATTATCCCTATTAGAGGTGACATACAGGCGGGTCGAGCAGGTATGAGTGGTGCCCATATAGGTCTCCCACCACCATTATCTCTCTCATCTCCACTGCAACTATCAAACTTGAGGTGGTATGGAGGAGTGTTTTGAAGTATTATTCATGTCACTGTCATGTTAAAATGATTATGTTTTTATTTTTTATCTACAATTTTTATTTATTTTGAATAATGAATTATTCTTCTACGCCTTTAAGTTAGATATAATATATCATGAAGTTGTAATGTGTTAATATTTTTGGAAAAATAATTTAACTTCTTGAGAGGAAACAAAAATGACGTTACATGTTTTTGTTTCTATTGCATTACAAAAATAGAATCAGTTATCAAACGTGCTTTTGTTTCTAGAACAAAAACAAAATAAAACAAAATCATGCGAAATAAAATGAAGAAACAGAAATGATACCAAACACTACCGAAGTCACACTATCCTCCAAGAATTCTTCAACTCAGATTTTTTAATTCGCTTAATGAGATAATGAGATTTACAAATCATGAATCGTATCTATCCACTCTAAACTTGATGAGTTTGGTATAGATCTAGTATTAATTTATTGTGATTTTGTAGATATTTGATATACTACTTATTTTTTTCTGTATTTACTATTTAATTACTCTTTTTTACCACCTTACATTTTAACTCTAAAATTTAAACAATTAGTATCTAATTATATAACTATATGTTTAGACATGCTAATACCCAAATGCTAACAAATTTTAGTTTTTTTAGATATAAAATATTATATTAAAATTTATTATATATAAGATATATATATATATATATATATATATATATATATATATATATATATATGAGAAGAGATCCTAGCATTACTCGATATAAAATCTGTTTCATTCTTCCTTCCCGCTTTTATCGTATAACACTTTGAAAGTTTCCTTCCACTTCACCAGACACACATACACATACTCTAACCTCACACCAATTACCAATTTCTTTTCTCTATCTAAATCTAGCTAGCTACTAAACAACTACATCGATCTCATCAAACAGTAATCTGGTAATTGGCTAGCTTAATAATTAATTGATTGGAAGAAAAAAATTAATTATGGAGGATTATTTAAGGAAGAACTTTGCTGTGGAACCAAAGAATCCATCAGAAGAAGCGCTAAAGAGATGGAGATCTGCTGTTGGCGTGGTGAAGAACCCTCGAAGGAGGTTCCGCATGGTCGCCGATCTTGCCAAGCGTGCCGAAGCCGATCGCAAGCGTCAGAAGATCCAGGTTTCATGCACTTTATATATATATCATTTCATGATGATCATGTTTCCCATCTCACATTGCGCCCAGCCGCATGAATGCCTTTGATTTATTGGCCGGGAACTCCTTTTCTTGTTGAAATTAAACATTTTTTTTTCTGAAACGGTCTAAAAAAGAGATACTCCGTATAAACTTTTTTTAAACGAGGAAGATGGATACGTAGCGGTTATTGAGGCTTGGAGGAGATGGCTTTTGATTCAAAGAATGGATTGAGAGGGAAATTGTTTGCTAGCAAGCATGGCCGGTTCTGACATTTTGAGAGCCTTCTTTTAAATTTAAAATTAGGCCCCAAAACTGATAAAAATAATTACAAAAAATGAAAATAAATTACATATTTATAACATTATAATGTTAAAACAAAAATAAAATTAGGATTTAATAGTTAGGACTCACCGAATGTAGGAGTATGAATTGTCATTGAAGAAGGAGACGGACTGACATATGATTTTAGGGGTTTCTTCATAAATGGCCTAGTCAAACTCTCCAACATCTTATTTGGCCTAACTTATTCCAAAACAATTTATATGGCCTCTTTTTATTTGAAAACCCCAAAATACCCTTTTTTGAATGACTCAAACATAGTTTAAACAATTCACAGAGTCGTTTAACCGAATCGTTTAAACGATTAACGGATTCGTTTAAACGATTCACGGATTCGTTTAAACGATTCACGGGATCGTTTAACCGATTTAAAGGGAGACGATGAGAGGAAGACGAAGGAAGACAAAGATAGGGCTTCATGGTAGTAGATGGGAGGAAGACGGAGGAAGACTTACAAGATTCATGGCAGTAGAGGGAGACGATGTGGTCGGAGACGGAGGAAGACGGCGACGATGTGGTTGGAGATGAGAGGGGGAGACGACGACGATGGGAGGAAGACGGCTGTGGATTGAGAGAGGAAGCCGAGATTTGATAGAGAGTGAAACTGAGTTAGGTTTTAAGGGCTTTGGGGTATTATAGGAAGTTTGTATTAATTTTTAGTCAAAGGCCACATAAGTTGTTTTATCGAGTCAAAAGACTATACTTGATATATACCACTATGATTTTAATTAGGCAGATCCAAAATCCAAATTCCGAATTCGGAATGGAGCCCAGGTAGCACCATAGCATCTCAATTTGAAATGGAACTGATGGAGAACATAACATAATTTATCAATTTGCGATGTATTTCAATTTTCGAGCACAATGCAGTCGTAGAGAGGGCTCAAACTTTCTTTGCTAGTTTGATTATTGTTCATTGTCAATTACTCAATTGAATATATAATTGTAGAGCAAATTTTTGTCCGTTGGTGTTGCTGATGGCGATGCGAGATTGATGAAGGTGGAACCGCTGAACCAGAGATGGGAGTTCAGCCGTCAGTCTAGAGATGATCGAGGAGTAATTGTCGACAATATTGAGAGAGAAAAACTGATTCGTGACTCTTTGAGATATTAAAGAGAGATAATGATTAAAAAAAATTATATATATATATATATATATATATATATTAATACATGTATAAGAAATGAGCCCTTAAATTTTGGGGCCCCTATGCGGTTGATCCTTTGGAACATATCCAAAACCCGGCCCTGCTAGCAAGGGTAAGAGAGATAAGAATATTAATGTCAAGTCGTCGCATGTAGGTCTCAAAATGTTTGTAACAAATGACGCGACGAATAATGCTTGTTATACGATCCAATCTAAACTAATTTGCCAGAAGTAAGAAGAGCGTTGGATTTGATTTGATTTGTTTAGTTGTGAGTGGATTATAAATGATGAAATTAACTATCCGCAAGATGCCAATTGAATGCCAAATTACCTCAAAACCAGTTCAACAATCTAATATGTGTTCGAAATTGGTTTTAATAATTGGTGTTTGAGTAATGTTTGACCAAGTTTCTAGTTTGATTTCATTTATTGAAAATGGAAATAAATTGCAAAAATGAAATTTACATTTCGAGTAGATTAAGTTAGTATATTTATTATCTCAAAAACCAATTTCATGTGAATGAGATTTAATGTTTAAAGTATGCAACTTAACATTGGTATTTGAAGAGTTATGAGAATATGAAAAGTCATATCCCTCATTGAATAAAAAAGTGATTAAATTCACTTTATTAAATGGCCCATTCGAGGAGGAAGCATTCAAGTGTTCTCCTCTAAAGTCCAAACTGGTGGTGTCTCTTGTGCTAGCCAGCTGCGAGGAGTACCATCAGAGCGCACGCGCAATAGGCGCTTTAGAGGCGCACTTTGCACCTCGCAGAAAGACACCACAACTCTTCAGTATATATAAATAGATCCCCCAGTTTGCCGGTTCATTATACCGAAATCCTGAGCATATAATATGCCGATTAGTTAGTTCCCTGAAATCTACGTATTGAAGTGCTGAGCATCTTAGGGACGATTGTGCGCGCAATTGGTGCTTTAGAGGCCCACTTTACACTTCGCAGAAAAAGGCACCACAACTCTTCGTATTGAAGTGCTGAGCATCTTAGGGACGATTGTGCGCGCAATTGGTGCTTTAGAGGCCCACTTTACACTTCGCAGAAAAAGGCACCACAACTCTTCAGTATATATAAATAGATCCCCTGGTTTGAGTTGTTCGGTTCGGTTTGTTCGATTTTTGTTCTTTCAACCTTAAAACCGAAAACCAAATCAAACCAAATAAAAAACCAAAAAATCAAACCAAATTCGAATTCGATTTGGTTCGGTTTAGTTTTCGGTTAAACCAAACAAATGTTAGAACTACAATCAAATTCAAAGTTTAAATATTTTAACATTGAAAAAACATCCAAAACAAAGATTAAAAATGTAACAAAATTAGATAATGTCCCTAAAAATGTAAGATTACATATACTTAGTCACATTAGTATTAGTTTGGTCTTTTTTGTCATTAAACATCCCTCAAACTTGTTTAAGTTGTCCATTTGCTAATTGCAATAGTGTTTAGGGTTGGGTTAAACTTCTTTAGCAAAAGTTGTTTTCCTATGAAGGGCTAATAATTATTTTTATTATTATGATATATCTATTAATTAGTTTATTTGAATGACTAATAATTATATATTTATATAACTAATAATAATATGTTTAATTTTATTATATTTTTTCAAATTCAGTTTTCAGTTTGAAGGGCAAAACCAAAAACCATATTAGAATTGTTTTGCAAACCAAACAAAACCAAAAACCAAATTTAAATTTGGTTTCGGTTTGTTCGGTTTTGTTTTCGGATGAAACTAAATACTGAACACCCTTATATATAAATAGATCCCCCGGTTTACCAGTTCATTACACCGAAATCCTGAGCATATAATCTGCCGATTAGTTAGTTCGGTGAAATCTACGTATTGAAGTGCTGAGCATCTTAGGAACGATTGCTAAGAACCGTTAGCACTAGTACAGGACAATTTCGTCTATTAAACACAAGCCTCGACTTCAATTAAGTAAATTGTAATTTAATTCTGCTTTATCACCTTTTCTATTGTAATTATTTAATTTTCAAAAAAATCTAGTACTCTTTTCCTACAATATGCACCCCTATAATGTCGAGAAAAATCTTTGTTAAGAATCAGAAACTCTTTACATGAAATGCTGAACTTTGTATCATGCAGTGATGTGCGGTAAAAATACAAAGGAGACCACTCATTCCGATTGACTCTTTAACTAAGAGCCCGTTTGGTCGAGCGTTTTGGCCAAAATATAAGGATAAAATACAGCTTATTTGCAAAAAAATGTGTTTCAATACTGCGGCAGAAAACGCAGCGTTTTCAAAATGCTGCTGCGTTTTAAAACGCTGGAATTCTCAGCTTTTTCCCAAAACGCAGATTTTAAAACGCTCCTAGGAAAAAAAAAAAAAAGCTACTTATTGAAATGATATCCCAAACGTATTTATAAGGAAAGACCTGCGTTTTTAAAATACTGCGTTTTGTAAACGCTCTACCAAACGGGCTCTAAGATTCTCCAAATATTATTTTATTTTACTTGTACATATATATATATATATATTTTTTTATTGTACAGTGAGAATCGAAATTCAAAATCTTTCGATAGGGAATATTTTAAATATATAAAGACCAGCTGATATAATTGCGTTATCTTTTATTGGAATTGCATTCCTGAACACCATTTGATAAAGATAAGTTGACGCAAGCTTTTGGACGAATTATATCAATTTTCTTGTCACCTACCCAAATAAAGGATTTAATTGTACGTCACAAACCTTAGTTTATTCGGCCCTGAACCCTTTAGGTCACCCATGGTCACGGATTGTACGTTTTCTAAATTAGAAATCATTTTGTCATTTACGCGTAAATCATCTTATAAGGCTTATTCTAATTTAATTATAAGTCTCGAGTTTGAGCCATAAAAATACACCTGCGTTAAAACTAAAACTTGTTAAGGAAAGACTGATCGGGAGATAGAGTTTGACTTTTTATATGCAATATTTTTTTTTTCTTTTTGAGACGTCGAATAGAGTAATAGACTATAAGATTATGATCTCGCGAGGAGTAAAATTTTTAGGTACAATTTCCTTGTTTTGGTTGAGAATCATCAAAAGCAAATGGCTTGAAATTTCTCTTGTTATCGATGTGGTTCCGGAGGCTTGAATCCTTGACCAATCCATTGATTGATATTGCAGTTGACGTTCTGCTCCAATTCTCATACTTACTTTTCAATATTATGAACCACAAAACTAATGAACTGGAATATTAATTAGACTTTTCTTGCTCTTTTTTTTTTTCCAGCATTTGAAAATTTTTCGAAATAAACAAGTAAATAGTTTTGTAAAAAGTAGCATAAAAAAATCCCATATCTCGAAAAAAATTAATGCTCCGAAGATTATTTATAGTAAAATCATTGTACTCACGGTTGAGTAATAGCCTATTTGGTCATGCGTTTTGGTCAAAACGTAGCTTTTTGTAAAAATTAAAAGTTTTTAAAATGCTGCGTTTTGTAAACGCTACACCAAACGGGCTCTAAGAGCGTATATTTGTCACAGAGGTTGTGGCTACCTATTTTATTATGTGTACAACCTCCATATATATTGACAAATCTCCTATTCCAAATGTTGGTAATATTCTTAGAAACTCCTTTGATTGGAAACATATTCTTTGAAACTCCTTTGATTGGAAAAATATTCTTTGAAACACCTTTGATTGGAAAAATATTCTTTGAAACTCCTTTGATAGGAAAAATATAGGTTGAAACTTATAACCAAGAATAGTAATGGCAGCTGTTCTTTTTATTATTCTTTGTTTTCTTAACAGATAGCCAGTTTCCTCTTTTATATGATCAGAATCCCTTCTTCCTTCAGAAATGGACCTTGTTTCTTCTCCTTTCCTTCAACAATTCTCTCCTAAAATCTTTTGTTTCTTACATCAAGTATTGCATAATCACGTTATTTCCATACATCAAGGTTGAAGGCGAATAAGAGAGGTCGCGTAACAAACAAACTGAGCTTATCAGCTCAGTCTTCTGTGTTCTTATACCAGAGTATTTGTCATTCTCTTCATCGTATCTAAAGCTTGTTATTCATGGATGTCATATGCCGAGATCAAACTAGCTTAAGGGTGAGTGAGTTGGTAGAGGGGCAGATAATCGTCTTGAATGAATGAAGTTATTGAAATCTAATCTCGTGCACTGTTCGACCATTTTTGCTTTTGTTGTGTTTCCTCGTCGTTTCGCGTACACGAAGTAGAAGCAAGCCTAGTACAAACCAACTAGGGGATCTCACCAAGACTCTCAAGAGATTACAATAGGGGTGGGGATAACACAATATCTACCCTATGGGAATTACCCTACAACTAATCTGATTTCACTCCTTGTAACCTGCAAAATACTAACCTTACAACAAAGAGGAACACTAATCAGAATAGTAATAATAAAAGTGGAGAAGACAGTGAATAGTAAAACAGAGGAGTCCTCTATTATGGTGTCACAGGCCACAGCCTCGACCAGAAAATGCCAAGACTCAGATTTCCCTTTCTCAACCAAGTCCACCGGAGTGAATCACGAAGAGAACACAGCACAGTCCAAGGTGAAAAACTCAAGCCCATTTCCAGCCACAGCTCCGGTAACTCAGACCACCACACCGTCTCTCACAACCCCGCCACAAGCCCCAGCTCACGTTCTCAATCGCCGGAGTTCACAACTCCAAAATACCACCAAACAGAAAACCACTCCCACTCACACAACCTCACACAGTAGCACGTAGTAAAGAAGGAGAGTATACAAGTTTCAGTTGGCTGAGAGAGAGAGAGAGAGCCAGCGAATATAAGGGGGGAACACTGGAAATCGTACCAGGCAAAATGGGAGAGAACCAAAGCGGTGGTCAAAGGAAGGAGAAGGGGCAAAGGAGTACACAGGGGAGGGGGCTACGGTTTTGCGCAAAGGGGCGGGCGGGAAGGCTGCCCATATTTGGGCCTCCAATTTCCAACAGCTTTGACTTATATTACATTGCTAAACAGCTGCCAACGAAATAAAAGTTACCTGCAAACATGTCCAAGATTGAGTTATATTCATAAATTGGTTAACAGTAATGTTTTCATTACAACGAATTTCGCTTTAACTTCATTAGGACTGTTATATTTCTGCAGGAAAAGATACGAGTGGCTTTATACGTGCAAAAAGCAGCGTTACATTTCATTGATGGTATGGTCTTATATTGAATCACCTTAATCTGTACTCTTTATTTTCATTCCATACTTTGTTTGCATGATCAAATTTGTGTTTTGGTTACTACAGCTGTTAGTCGACCTGAGTACAAGCTCTCGGATGAAGTGAAGCAAGCAGGTTTCGACATTGAGCCCGAAGAACTAGCTTATGTAGTCCGTTCCCACAATACCAAGACATTTGTTTCTCATGGAGGAGTAGAAGGATTTGCAAGAAAAATATCGGTTTCACTTAATGATGGTGTGATATCGAGTGATACACCTCTGAGGCAAAAAATCTTTGGATGTAATCAGTTTGCCGAGAAGCCTTCTAGACCGTTTTGGATGTTTGTTTGGGATGCCTTGCAGGACTTAACTTTGATCATTCTCATGGTTTGTGCTGTTGTCTCCGTTGGCGTCGGCATTGCTACCGAAGGGTGGCCAAAAGGTTTGTACGACGGGTTGGGGATAATACTCTGCATTTTCTTGGTGGTATTTGTTACTGCAATCAGCGACTACAAGCAATCGTTGCAATTTAAGGATTTGGATAAGGAAAAGAAGAATATAATAGTTCACGTCACGAGAGACGGAAGCAGAAAAACAGTTTCGATATATGATTTAGTGGTTGGGGACATCGTTCATCTGTCGATTGGAGATCAAATTCCTGCAGATGGTCTCTTTATAGCTGGCTATAGCTTAACAATCGATGAATCAAGCTTATCAGGTGAAAGTGAGCCAGTGAATATTGAAAAAAGAAGGCCGTTTCTTCTGTCCGGGACCAAAGTGCAAGATGGTTCGGGTAAAATGCTTGTGACGTCAGTCGGAATGAGGACAGAATGGGGAAGATTGATGGTGACTTTGAGCGAAGGGGGAGAAGACGAGACTCCTTTGCAAGTGAAACTTAACGGCGTTGCAACCATTATTGGGAAAATTGGACTAGCTTTCGCGATCTTGACTTTTCTGGTGTTGACTACGCGGTTTATAGTTGTGAAGGCACTCCACAATCAGATAACAAAATGGTCCACGAGTGATGCTTTGGAACTTTTGAATTTCTTTGCAATTGCAGTGACTATACTTGTAGTTGCAGTCCCAGAAGGGCTACCTTTGGCAGTGACACTAAGTCTAGCCTTTGCGATGAAGAAATTAATGAACGATAAGGCGCTCGTGAGACATCTTTCTGCGTGCGAGACAATGGGTTCGGCTACTTGCATTTGCACGGATAAAACCGGAACTTTGACTACAAATCATATGGTTGTCACCAAAATTTGGGTCTGCGGAAAAGCTAAAGAAGTAAAAGTTGATGAAAGCGCAGATGTCTTGAAAGCTTCGGTTCCTGACAAAGTATTAAGCGTTCTTTTGCATTCGATTTTCAACAACACTAATGCGGAAGTGGTGAAAGATAAAGATGGAAAGACCAACATACTCGGTTCTCCGACAGAGAAGGCTTTACTAGAATTCGGGTTGCTTTTTCACGATGATCCTAGTGCCAGAGGCCAAGACTTAAAGATCGTGAAAGTTGAGCCGTTCAATTCAGTAAAGAAAAAGATGTCTGTGCTCGTGGCTCTTCCAGAAGGCAGGCTGCGAGCATTCTGCAAAGGCGCATCAGAAATAATATTAGATAGTTGCGACAAGATTGTCAATAATAATGGCGAATCAGAGAATTTATCAGAAGAACAGAGAAAGATTATCACAGATGTGATAAATGGTTTTGCAAATGAAGCTCTCAGAACCCTATGCTTGGCTTTCAAGGATATAGACAACAGTCCTAATCGAGATAGCATTCCTGAAAACAACTATACACTAATTGCAGTTGTTGGAATCAAGGATCCTGTACGACCGGGGGTGAAAGAAGCTGTCAAGACCTGTTTGGACGCTGGAATAATGGTACGGATGGTGACAGGGGATAATATCAATACAGCTAAAGCCATTGCTCGAGAATGTGGCATCTTGACAGAAGATGGATTGGCTATAGAAGGACCTGATTTCCGAGATAAAAGTAGTCAGGAGATGAAGGAGATAATACCGAAACTTCAAGTGATGGCAAGATCATTGCCTTTGGACAAACACAAACTAGTAACTCAGTTGAGGAACGAGCTCAAGGAAGTCGTGGCTGTGACTGGCGATGGCACCAATGATGCTCCTGCTTTGCACGAGGCAGATATAGGACTAGCTATGGGTATAGCAGGAACAGAGGTTTGTCCGATAAACATTTCTGCATAATTTTGGCATTCTTGAAACGTTAATGGAGCATATTGATATCATACAGGTCGCAAAAGAAAATGCTGATATCGTCATAATGGATGACAATTTCAGTACAATAGTGAGTGTCGCAAGATGGGGTCGTGCAGTTTATATCAACATTCAAAAGTTCGTGCAGTTCCAGTTAACAGTTAACGTCGTGGCTCTTATGACCAATTTTGTTTCCGCTTGCACTTCAGGTTCAGTTACTCCATAAATTTAACACGTTTTCAGTGGTTTGTTATCTTTGTTCTTGATGACTAATTAGATTGACGAACAATTTTTTATGGGAAAATTTCAGGATCTGCTCCTCTTACGGCAGTTCAGTTACTTTGGGTGAACATGATCATGGACACGCTCGGTGCATTGGCTCTGGCTACAGAACCTCCACATGATGGACTAATGAAAAGACCCCCAATCGGGAGGAACGTACACTTCATAACGAGGATCATGTGGAGGAACATCATCGGGCAAAGCATATTTCAGCTAATTGTCCTTGGTTTTATGAAATTTGATGGAAAGTGTATTTTTAAGCTCACTGGTTCAGATTCTACTTCTGTTCTCAACACACTCATATTCAATACCTTTGTGTTTTGCCAGGTATGTATATATATCGACTCTTTCCACAAATTTTTTTTTTTGAGTTGCATGGTGGAATAAACGTCCTGTTTCCGTTTCAGATATTCAACGAAATAAACAGTCGTGACATGGAGAAGATAAATGTTTTACGAGGCATGTTTGATAGTTGGGTGTTCATGATCGTTATGGTCTCAACAGTGAGTTTCCAGGTCGTTATAGTAGAATTTTTGGGCACGTTTGCTGACACGGTGCCACTAGGATCGGACCTGTGGTTAGCCAGTGTTTTGATCGGAGCTGTGAGCTTACCAGTTGGAGCGATACTCAAGTGCATACCGGTTATACAGCCTAAGCACGGTGACAGTACAGTCAAGCATCACGACGGATATGAACCACTCCCCACTGGTCCTGAAATGGTTTGAACTGAAGTAAAAAAGATCGTCGTTATGTTTCATGGAATGAAATCAAAATTTTGGAGCAGTAGGATCTATATCAGTTTTGTTTTATTTCTTGCTGAAATTGTGTTGATCAAACTATTTAAGTCGATTTAATTGCACATATATATATATAACTAGCCACACTGGTATGATTCATGCTGATATAATATGCGTTATCCCAGCTTATTGTTCGAAATTCGGGGATTTAGGCTAAAGTTATTGAACGACATCAATTTTTTTTAGCGAAAATTGCTAAGGTAGCTTTTACTTTAAAGTAATACTGACCTGAATTATTAGAAAATAAGTTAAAAATAAAACATTGTTAAAAAAGTAATTCTTATACAAAAATATTATTGTTCATGGAATAAATAATTTTTAACTTGGAATAATTTTCATGTTGGTTATTACATGTCGAAATTAAAACTTTTTTTTCCTTTTCTTGTAATCTTAATTTTATAATTTCAATTAAAGCAAGATTCTAATGAACGTTAATACAAAAATAAATTTATATTTTTTAGTCGATTATCTTCACAAGAATAAAATTACATTCTACAGATTAATTTTTTTTTAAAAATAATTATTTAATTGAATGAATTTATTTTTAAACTTAAAAACATATTTTTTTTATTTTCTTTATTATTATATTTTTTATTATATTATGATATAGTAAACAAAATGTATGGAGTAATGAATTTAAATATTTTTCTCACAATTGTTTCATTTAGAGAATATATCTTCTTATTCTTGTTTCTAAGTTTATATTTCATTCTTTCTTTACTTTTTTGTTCATATAATATCTCTCTCTCTCTCTCTCTCTCTCTCTCTCTCTCTTTTCCCAGCTCTCAAAAGAATACAAATGCTCCCTAATGATTTAAAAACCAAAAAACCATCTAGTTTCTAACACCAACTACCATTATGGATCTCTCAACATTTTGCGATACCTTAGAGGAGAGGACTAAAATTAATTATGTTAAAAATTAGATAACAATTAGTGCAATCCGTTTTAAAACAACAATAGCAATTTTACTCAAAAAATAGTATAGTGACAAAATGTAAAGATTAGTCAAAGTAAAGTGGCAAAATAGACTACTTTTCCTTCAATCAAAATATAAGAGGCCCCTCAATTCTAGGGAATTTTTTTAAAAAAATAATAAGCTCTTTTGCTATAATATATATATATATATATTTTATATATTTATTTCTCTTAAAATCTTCAATTTTATTAATTTTGATAGTGTGGAGTTCAGAGAAGTTATTTTTAGTAGGTGGAGAAAGTCAATAGGTACTCCCCCGTTCCGGACAAAGAGTCAACTATTCTATTTTGTGACGTTTCACTTAAAGAGTCCACCTTAAAAAATTACGCATGCAATCTTCAACAACTTTTCACATTTACCCTCCATATGTAATATAAACATATTAACTATACTAAAACATATTTATAATTATGACCAACTCTATTAGCACTTATATATCCCTTAATTAGTAGACTTTTCAAAGATGAACACTTTGAGTGGAACGGAGGGAGTAATACGTAATATCGTAATAATCTCAACTTATAGCTACTAATTATTTTTCAAGGTAGTTTATGCAAGTAGAAGAAAACTTCATTTCCAAGGCTCCCCATTTCAAAATTGTACTCCTCCATCCAAATTTAATGTTCCTTCTTGGAAAAGAAATTCTTAAAACAAGTATCTTTTTTCTATAAAGTTAATAAATTTATTTTTGTCATTAATCATATTTTTCCAATATAATAACATGAAGAATAAGTCCATTCGTATTCATATATATATATATATATATATATACATATTTGACAAAAAAATAGAAAAAAAAAAAAAGCTCATTGTAGGATGGCGTATATTACTTCCAAATCATATGCGCCAAAATAACACCACTTTTCTCTTTGGTTGTCCCCAGAAAAATAATCGCATTTTCAAGAAGAATTATAAATTAAAGAAAGTATAAATAAGTATGGGTTAATTGTAGTTTAATCCCCCAAGGTTTACACAATTTTGCACTTAGAGGTCAGTGGTTTTAATTTTTGCACATAAAGGCCAAAGGTTATATTTTGAGTTTAATCGAAGTTCTCGTTAACTTTTTAACGAAAATTGGTCATGTGTCATCCATGTTATGTTATATTTGACATATTTTACTTTTCATTTTTCTTTTGCAGAAAAGACATGATTTGCTAAAATATTAATAATAATTATTATTTTCCTTTCCAATATTTATTTCAAATAGTATACAAAAATGCAAATTAATAAATTAAAAAAGTAACCTAAATTCAAAGTTTCATAGTTTTTCTTGAACACCATTGGAATCGAATCCTAAGGATATTTCATTGTTTCTATTTTTTTTTTTCCATTCATAGAAGTGTTTTCAAATGAACACATTAATAAAAAGGATAGTTTTCTTCTTTTTCTGTTTTCTTTGTTGAATAAGTTATTATTGATTTTCTTACTTAAAAAATAAAGATAAAAACTATGATTCTTCAAATTTAGACTTTTTTTCAATTTATGCTTTGCATTTTTTTATTTATTTTGTATACTCTATACTTTATTTGAAATAGAAATTGAATAAAAAATGTTATTACTAATATTTTTAGTAAACCATATATTTTCTTTAAAAATAGAAAAGAAAAAGTGAACCATGTCAAATATGACATTGTGCTCCCCCATGTATAACTGTTATAAAACATACTCCCTCCTTTCCAAATAAAAAGTCTATTTTTAACTTTTTTGGACCAACTTAGTTAAATTTTAACCAATAATCTATAAAAATTTATTTATTTTTACAAAGTTATAAAAGTTGTAAACCATTGTATTCATAATGTAATTTTTAATTAATAAAATTTTATTTCTTAAAATATAAGTAAAATATGCAAAATTTTAATTTAATTTAATCACATGTTAAACTTTTAAAAATGAAAAGTGAAATCTTTGCATGAAACGGAAGGAGTAAAAACCATAAAGAGCGAGCGCGTGCACGAATGACAACCAATTTCTGTTAAAATTTTAACGAAAACTCACTTTTGACCCCCCAATTACACCGAAAATGTGCAAATATTGAGACCATAGACCCCCAAATGCAAAACGAGTAAACTTGGGAATGGTAGGCCGCAATTAACCCAATAAGTAAAATTAATATTAAAAAGTAAGACTTGTAAAATAAGACTATTTTTTATAGGAGTATTAGACCTACCAATATAATTCCTTGAACCATTTGACCAGACATCATTGGCAGCCTAGAGGATTAAAATGTCTATAGAATCAGTTGAGAATCTGTTGGTCTGAATTCCAAGAGTTACATGCGGTAGTTAGCTTAGATTTCTTGGCAAAAAGCCTGGAGACTGCTATAATATCCCAATGTATGATGATCAGGAATTGCTGAACAACAAACTAAACAAGACAAACTAAGAATATAGAGAAAACCAAAATATTCTTCTAAATGGAATTTACTAGGTAGATTCTTACATATGCTACAAGTGCAACGCCAAGTCTTTCCGTCTTCAAAGTGCCAAGCTACAGCGAAATCACATGCACGTAAATAACTAGTTGGATGACGGCTCGGCTTTTCTTACAAATAGCTTGCTTATATCTTCCGTGACAACGTTGCTCCTGCCAACACCTCAATCGAAAATCATCAGAAAGTGATTGTTTGGGTGGTGCTGCAACACAAACAGGCTGCTTTTGGCAATATGTTGCATATGACAGCATGAAAAATTGAAAATGGGGGAAGAGAGAAGGGAAATGTTTAAAGATCAAATAGAAAAGCAGAGCAAAGAAAGAATCGGAAGGTTTAAAGCGCTTAAAACTCCTACTCGTGATGCAAACCAGACCAACTAAATTGCGTTGTTAGGAATTAAAAAGTGGGTTTACCAAACCCCACTAACAATGCAGAACAATTGAAAACCTAGTCCCCTAAATTATGAGATCCACCAACTGTTATTTCAACCCAGCATAAGTTTTAGTGAGTTGCTATTAACACCCCCCAAACCTCTAAGTACACCCCCTCATATATAACAAAAATGTCATTATAAATTTTGACTTAAATGCCCTTATGTATTTTTCATTTTTTTAGGTTTAAAAAAAAGAAAAAAGACTAATTACTATTCCACAGCATCCTACCGAACACGGCTAAAGCTATTCGGTAAGGGGTGCCGAACAACCATAATGATGTTTGGTTAGGGGGTGCCGAATACCACTATGTGTTGGGTCACACAGTGCCAAACAGCTTAAAATAAAAAAAAATAAAAAACAAGCTCATCCATCAGGGCAACGATGGAGACACGAATTCATATATTTTTTGAAGTGAGTTTTGTTAGTAACAAGTTTCTCTCTTAATAAAAGCTATAATTTGGTTTCGTGTAATAATTTAGGTTGAATGAGGAAATGATGGAGACATAAATTCGATGAGAAAGGAGAAAGGAGGAAGGAAGGAGGAAGGTGGGAGTAAGGAAGGAATGAGGAGGAAAGATGGAGGAAGAAGTAAGGAGATAGGGGGGGCGGAGGCGGGCTTGACAGGAAGATGGGATGAGGAGGACGAAGGAAAGGGGAAGGGGGGAAAAAGAAAGGGTAAAATAGAAAAATTATGGGGGGTGTATTTAGTATTTAGGGGGGTTAAAAATTTAGGAGGGGGTTTACTTAGAGCTTTGGGGGGTATTAATAGCAACTCTCTAAGTTTTATTTACCACGAATAACCCAAAAATCCAATAATAATAAGTTCTATCACCTACGTACCCACCTAAACTGCCGAAATGTTCAAGAGTAAAGACAAATAAATATGAAAAAGTGGGCTACATATTTATTTTCCAGGTAGTAATTAAAACAAGGAGTTCTATCAGGTAGTAAGTATGCACAGGGACATGATCATATTTTATACGAGAACATTACTGAATAAGCTCACCTTCCACTAAGCTGAGGTGGCCTTAGAAGTCCGCCTACTGTATCTGGAATGCCCTTTGAATGGGGCAAGCTCCCTCTTGGAACTTTGCTACGAGGAAAAGTGGTGGTCGACTCTTTGGACTCTCTCTTGCGAGATGCATTTTCAGCCATGGCAGCTGCAACTCGAGAGGAGTGGTCATAACTGCCCACCACATTAGATGGCATAGCAGGTGAATCCAACAAGAGTGATGCATCAGGCAGTCTAATCATAGAAGGCTCAGACTGGCGTGAAGAACTATCTAATTGTTGTTTTGATGAATTCAGCGGTCTCCTACATAGGAACGATCATATTGTAATATAAGAAACTGAAGGACACAGCCTAATGTCAGCATAAAAGTAAGTACAACATGATGCAATAAGCTTGTTAAAGGAATCCTCAAATCAGCATTCATTGTGGGAATCTTACCCCAAATAATGAAACACAATGAAAACTAAAGTGATAGATTGAGAACTTCACGAATTAGCAGGAGAAAAATAGGTGGGCATTTAGAACACAAATAGCTGAGCAAATGAGAGTTACAGTGCTTGATTTCCTTCAGATGCAAGGACTTCAATGCTTCATTTAGTTCATGAATATTGTGCGGTGAAGGAAAAGAAAATGAAAAGAAATTCACATTGCATTTTACTTGCTACACAAAACTGTCTGACTTGATAGATTTTATTTCTTTCCTTTTAGATCAAGAAGGAAGAAGAGAACTATAGAAGAAGTTCGAGTGAAGAAGAGAGAAGAAAGATTAACAAAGAAAATACAGGACCAGACCACCTCGAAACTTGCAGCAACATCATCCCCTTTCAAAGCCAAACAGGCAACTTTTTATGGCACTTCTATATGCCCATCATGTTATCCTATTATCATAGTATGGGCATTTGCTCCTTATTAAGCTTGGGCTTTTACCAGTCATCTCCTCGTAAACAGTGTATTTTCGATGGACTCTAGTAATGTGTTTATCTTGATTTTTGCTGGCAGCGGCAGCACACAGACAAGAAAAGAAAGAAACCTTATCCTTTTCCCGCTTGGTCTCTATGGAAATTCTAATGTTTTCTGTTCTTTAATGTTTTTATTCATTCAAGGAAGAAGAACTGGATCTAAATTTGGGCTTTCTTCAAATAAGAACCTGATTGTTGCCGCTACATACTCCCTCCGTTCTGCTCAAGTGTCCACGTTTTGAAAGTCAAACATATTAAGGATTAAAACAAACTTCTCATGTTTTGTCATCCTTTAAGTACAAGGCACAAATAGTAAGAATTTTTCCAGTATCTAAGCCATTTCCTGCATCAAAAAGCTTTAATTATGCTAGACTATTCCCTTGGTTGTGATGTCCAAGGGAGCCTTCCTCTGAAGCCTGACTTTCTTTTCTCATTTTACGGTCTTTTCTTGATTTGAGTAACCTTGCTAACACCCCCCATACAAACAAACAAAAAACCAGAAAATCCGTCTTTTCAGTCATAAACTTCACAATTAACAGAACCTAGTTGATTTTTAAGCCCTAGCCACCCAAACAGCCACCCTTTGACCTCTTTACTGTTTTCGGCAACCATTCACATTGCCAGAACTTTCATTGCAACTTTCTTTTAAGAAAGCTTAAACAACCTCAAAACCGTAACCCCTTTACTCCAATAATTAATTATCTAAAGAATCTTACTCTTGTACCATGATTTCAGGCTTTGTACTTCAATGTTAGTCACCTATCCGTAAAACAGCCTTCAAAAGTTCTTTTCCATTGCGTTCTAGATTAGTCTGCTCGCTCAAGTGCAACTGCTCCACCTGGTGGTTGGAGCTGGCTCATGCGAATCGGATGGAATGCTAAGGGCTATTCCTAATTAGTTTAGCAACTGGGGTCAAGAGCAAGCCGCATGTGCATCCCACTTGGGATATGTGTAGCCTAATTTACCAAAAGATAGAGAGAAAGCTGAAAATGTTCCCATCAGAGGACAGCTAATCGGATGATCATTAATATGGCATGACACCTTGCACTAAATTGGAAATTTCCTATATGATGGCAGGTGTCATCCATAATTATGAAAGGTGCTCGCCTTGGCCGCCTGAGGCAAGGCCTCGCTTCAAACTTGGTCAGGCGAGGCGTTTTCGAGAAGCGTAATCGAGGCGGTCGCTTCTGTCGAGTCGGAGCAAGGCGAGAGGCGAGAGGCCATCTGAAGCGACACCTTTGTGACAACCCAAAAAGTTTTAGTATTTTTTGGTCAAACGTCGTAGTATAGGTAAGGGTAAAAAAATAAAACCCTTTTTACTGATCCGCGACTCACCCACGCTCAAAAGTCAAATCGCAAACAAAATTACCTGGAGCAAACCATAGACGACGAAGGAGGCGAAAACGACGACGACACTCCAGCCCTGTGAGACCCTGCGAGCGAGAAGTCCAAGTCAACCGAAGACGAACAGGTATTCTTCTCTCTCTCTCTCTCCAAGTCGACCGAAGACAAACCCTAGATGCAACAAACCCTAGGCGCGACCATCCCTACCGGCGACGACGAAGGAATCAACCATCCTTGGCAGAGACGACGACCAGATGCCAGATGCCAGATGCCACCCCACTGCGACGCGAGTCAGTACGTACTTCTCTCTCTCTCGTCATCTCTCGCCACTCTGTTTTCTTTTTCTTTATCTTTTCTTTTTAGTTTTTTTCTTTTAAATTATCTCTCGCAGAGTCAGGTATTATGGATTGACTTATTCTTTCTGTTTCTAGTTCTTTTCCTTTTTTGTTTCTTTTTTTGAACTTTTTTTATTGGACAGAGTATACTTTTATATTTTATTTTTTATTCTACTTATTTTTCCTTCTTTTTTACTCTGTTTTACTTTGTTTACTCTGTTTTAATTCTACTTTTTTCCTTTTTTTTTTTGTGTGGACAGAATGACAGATTATACTCTGTTTCTTTCTTCTTCTTTTACTTTGTTTCTTTTTTCCCTTTACTTTGTTCTTTACTATATACTTGAACTTAATTTCAGATATTATTCTTATTTATATATGCTTTGGAATCTGTTATAGTACAATAAATAAATATATGTATTATTTTCTTAATTTGTCGCCTTGCTCGCATTTCGGTCACCCGCCTCTTGACTCAAAAAAGTACCTCTCGTCTTCCGCCTTTAATAACTATGGTGTCATCCACAGTTTACTAGAGATAGAGGTCATGCCTAGAGATAATGAGATCATTATCTCCAAAGCATAAACATCAGCCCACACCCACAGCCAAACACGCACACACCCTCCCGCCCCCCTCCCTAAAGTACTCGGTCATACCTCAACTACATTCATTTTTTTCCACATCTGCCTCAAGACCCACAGCTTATTCAAGAGCTTAGGCCCCGCGATTTCTCGCTTACAAGGAGGACCAAAAATCCTTTGACCACTATCATCTCGCATTCAAGGAAAGAGAAAAGTGATTCACCCCTCGTTTCGGAAGTTTCTGTAACCAACCTTGCTTCCCTTCTATTTCATAAAGGCACGAATCTAGCTTCATTGGCCCCGGTGGCATTCTGTTCAGCGGACCATGGGCTCATTCTTTGGTCTACAATCTGTTCCACAAAGTATTGTTGGTCTTACAAATCCAATATAGAATTATCCCTTCCAGGTACAAGTCAATTGCATAAAACCTATGAACAGCTGGACTAGAGACGCTATGGAACTTTTTTTTTTTTTGGACAAGTCAATATGTATAGAAAAGAGAAGCGCCAAAACAGGTAACGCGTCCTGTACATGGGATGTATACTCCAACACCAAACCTAACCCACCGAAGAACTATTCACAAACTCAACAAAAGAATTGGGAGCATAGGAAGCCGACTCGATGCACCATAAAAATTAAGTCTAAAGAATGGATTCCTTCAATCTATCACCACTCATCTTAACATTATCAAATACCCTTCGATTTCTTTCAATCCAGACGACCCAACAAATGCCTAGGAAGCAGCCTCCCAAATATAATTCCTCCTTCGCCGCTTATAATAAGCCCAATTAAGAAAAAGATCCCTGACACAACTTGGCATTACCCACGAAATATGAAACAAACTGATCAAAAAGTTCCATAACTCCTGCGCGGCAGTGCAGTAATAGATGGTTTACACTTTCTCCATCACCCGTGCACATGTCACACCAATTAACATAAATCTTTTTCCGAGCCCTTAAATCATCACCGGTTAAAATTGCCTCATTCACTGCTTCATACAAAAAAAGGCCACCCTGGTCGGGGCCTTGGCCTTGGATTTCCACACTGTCCTCCAAGGGGGCCTAATCTTTTTCAACAGATCCTCATAGTAAGCCTTGACGGAGAACCTACTATTCTTTGCCCGTGTCCAGATGACTTTGTCCACTCCTCCATGCTGAACCTTTACCTCATAAAGATGCTCAAAGAACTGACCAAGGGATTCAAGCTCCCAATCATGAGGCTGTCTTCGAAACTGACTCCAAGAAGTTACCCCCTCAACTGCATGAAGAACACCACTAACCATTATCTTCTTGTCTGCTGCGAAGCGAAAGAGGAAAGGGAAAGCTCTCCTCAACTCAACCTCTTCTCAGCAAATATTTTCCCAAGAACTTACCGAGTCTGCAGACCCAATGACAAAGGATATAGGCTTTTTAAACAACTCCCACCATTTCCAAACCCCTTTCCATACACTCACACCATAAGAACAACTCACTTCATTCGGGTACCAAGGATGAGGTCCTTTCCCGTATTTACCCACCACCACTTTGTTCCACAAGGCCCCTCTCTCTGTGTCAAATATCTCCAAAGCAACATGCCCATCAAAGCATTGTTATGCAAAGATCTTTACACCTTAGAGCTTATAGTTGCCCACTTCATCAAATGATATTTCTTCTCCTCCATGGAGCCTTCCCACAAAAAATCTTTTTCCAACTTACTCTAACCTCTTAGCGACAGAGGAGGGGATAAAATTAGACATGAAATAAGTAAGCAAATTAGAGAAGGTGCTTCAAATAAGAGTTACCCTACCACCCTTAAAAAAGAGTTGTCTCTTCCATACTCCCAAGCGACTTTCGAATCTTTCAATAACTAGGTTCCATATAGCTTTACTTCTAAAAGGAACCCCCCCCCCAAAAAAGGAAGACCATGATAGCTAGTGAGAAGATAAGTTATCTTACAACCAAAAAAAAGCCAAATCTTTAATGTCACAATCTTACTAAACACTTTCACCACCCATGACAAGCAAATATCACCGCCACCAAGGCACTTAAGAACCACCATATGATTTCCACCTTGTCGTATATCTCCAAATTTCATCTTAGTATAGAACCCATCTCAGTTTTTTCATGCTTTTTGTATTCTTCAATCGGTGGGCTTCTTGCACGCTCCTCAATTAGCAACTACAAAGCATTTACTTCCCTAAACAGCTTGGTGACGAAAACCCGACTTTTATTTGAAATGTAAAATAAAATTTGGGTTTTGTATATAGAATCCCTTAAGTTCATTAGGTGGGGCAACAAAATCCTGAGAATCCAACATCAGGAACTTAAAATTTAACTAAATAATTAAAAAGAGTCATGCAGAAAACAAAGAGAGTTCCAATTCATTACAAGAGTTCGTTCACCCATAACAAATTCTAAGAAATCAAACTATACAGAGTTTTCTCCTAAGAAATAAAAACCCTAGTTTCACACAATTTAACCAAAAAGAAAGACAACCACCCAAAAGCAGTTTAAGGAATATGAGATAAAGAGAAAGCTGACAATATTCCTATATTTACTGTTTTCTGAAAACAACCACCCAAACAGCCACCTTTTGACCTATTTACTGTTTTAAGCAACAATTCACTTTGCCAGAACATCATTGCGACTTTCTTTTAACAAAGCCTAAACAACCCGAAAACTGTAACCCGTTTACCCAACTAATTAAATCTCTAAAATACCATACTCTTGTACTTCGATATCAGGCTTTTTACTTCAATTTTAGCCACCCAAATTCCTATAACAGCCTTCTAAAGTTCTTTTTCATTGGGTTCTACGTTATTCTACTCGCTCAAGTGCAACTGCTTTGCTTGGTGGTGGGAGCTGGCTCATGCGAATCGGTCGACTGCTATGGGATATTACTTGTTAATTTCGCGACTGAGGTCAAGAGCAAGTTGCATGTGCATCCCACTACCCTAATTAGCTAAAGATAGAGAGAAAGCTGAAAATGTTCCCCATCCGAGGAGATGCTATATGGATGATCATTAACATGTCATGACACCTCACATGAAATTGAAAATTTCCAATATGATCGCAGGTGTCCTCTGTTTACTAGAGATAAAGGTCATACCTTATTCCATGAATGAAGCAAGTGAGGTATTTACTAGAATTAAGAGGCATTAATGAGGTCATTCTCTCTCAACTGTGCACACATAAGCACACATCCACACCCACACGCACACACACACAGACTCCTTCCCGCCTCCCTCCCTAAAGTAGTCGGTCTTACCTCAACTACATTCATTTCTTGAAAGCATTGCTTATTAATTCAACATTCCATTTCACAAAGTATTGTTGGTCTAACAAATCCATTATAGAATTTTCTATTCCAGGTACAAGTCAATTGCATTAAACCTATCAAGAGCTGTTACTCCAAAATGGAATTAGTAGCGGCTATCGTCTGTGTTCTCAGTGCGGGGGGTGCAGAATACGGTTGGCAGCAGATCAAAACCCGAAATTGGCGTTACTAAAAAGATTAAGGGGACGAAGATAAAGATATATCCTACCCAAAATCTAGTAATCCCAAGAGAAATGGATCTTATTTTGAATCTTTCAGTTTGTTCTTCTTCGCATGAGTGCATGACAGGATCACTTTTTATGTATATAATATATGCGCGTCTGTGCAAATGCCAACAAGTTTTACCATATCCTATATCCTTGGCTTTTGAAGTATTGTTGCACCTGCCAACTATTATTATCTTCGAATAAGAGCAACTGTAAACTATTATAACCATATTAGTATCCATGCTCCATAGCAAAAAACTCTAGGCATGCTTCAACTTAATCAACCTAATCTAGTACTGAAACATCATCTTTAACCTACGTCTCCCGATTAACAATTGACCCTCACTGCGTAAAAGGAATGGTGAGAATGTTAACCATTTGATGTTGCACTGCCAGTGGCAATGGAATTGTGGAGTATGGAGTTTGGTGTTTGGACGGCTGAATCTTTGTTGGTTTATGCCGAGGTCAGTGAAAGAATTGTTTCTTAGTTGGTCTCTTTATAAATGGAGAAGGAGGAATAGGCTGTGGGAGGTAGTCCCTCTGGGCGTTCGTTGGACCATTTGGAGAAGGAATCGTAGGGCGTTCGCAAATGAGGAAGGTTCCATTCAGTTTTTGATGAATACACTGCTAAGAACTCTTCTATTCTGGTGGATAGGGTCTGGGGATCAGAATATCAATTCTACTACTGCTAATTATTCTTTTGTAGATGCTGTGACTAGTATATGAGGGGTCTATTTTTTTTGCTTGAGTATACTTCTAGTGTACACAGGACACGTCACCTTGTTTGACGCTCTTTTAACCTAATTATATTTACATATCGAAAAAAAAAACAATTAACCCTCACTAAGAAAAATTGATATCAGTTTTATTTCTTTCTGTAAAGCTTAACTTCGCCTTAACTTCGCCCAATCTTTCCTTCTATGCAGATTTTTTCCTTCTTCCACTAAAATTTCTTTTGATATGCTCAAATTTATCGTGCTACTATAAGCCCAATTAATTCCGCAACTTCTCTCCAAACTTATATCATCAATTCACATTGTCTCATTAGTAAGGGCAATGTTGTCCACAAATAACATGCTCCCTCCAATCCATCCCTTTGTATTTTCTATCTTCTATCTAATATAATCTTCCTTTTCTATCAAAATAAAAAAAAATTACCCTTCATGGAAAGTGAACTTGTATGTCTATTCTCAACTAGTTTACAAAAAGATCCTTGAGGTTTTCTAATTAGGAACACACAAGTTTCTTGTGATGTAGTTCTAACTACAGCGACTTCTCTATCATACATACCAATACAATTCTTGGGCAATATAAGAACTCTTCCCAAAGTCAACAGAAAAATTCTTTTTTTTCTTTTTGATACGTAAGTCAATAGAAAACATATAAAGATCAATCTCCTCTATAAGCAATTGACCTCCAAACTTGACCTCAAAGACATAAATCCAACTTGATAATGGCATCAATATGTCTTGTGGAAGTCTACTCTCAATCACCCAAAGATCCATGTATAATCTTTAGTTTTAACCCCCAGCTAATTCATTGCCATAAACATCATATTTGTTTGTGTGAGTTTCTATTTGGTACTAATAGTAGGAATTCTTTAATGTGTCAAAATCTTACTGAACACTTTAACTATCTAAGACGAGCAGATATCACCAAGGCACTTAAAAACCACAATATGAACACCTCATCGTATATCACCGAATTTTCATCTTAGTGTAGCACCCATCTCTCTTTCTTCATGCTTTCTTCTATCGCTGGGCTTCTTGCAAGCTCCTCAAGTAGCAACTGCAACCCTTACTTCCCTAAATAGCTAGATGACGAAAACCCAGCAGGACTTCTATTTAAAATGTAAATTTAAAACAGGGTTTTGTATATAGAATCCCTAAAGTTCATTAGGCAGCTCAACTAAATCCTTAGAATCCAACATCAGGAACTTCAATTTAACTAAATAGTTAAAATTATTCATGCATAACAAAGAGGGTTTCAATTCTTTACAAGGGTTCGTTCAGCCATAATAAACTATGCAGAGTAATAAAAGCCCTAATTTCATCAAATTCAAACCAAATTAGAGAGAAAGAAGCAATTTGAGGTATATGAGACAGAATATCATCTCACTCATTTGCAGGAACAGGCTGTTGGGTTGGTCGATTGTCCTTGGGGGCAGTTGCTTTGTCGGCCGGGATGTCACTAGGGTTTCTCTGTTCCTCTCGAACATCTGGTTCATCATCATCTGAGGAAGCGTAGTCCACCAGCGACATCTCTCTCTCTCTCTCTCTCTCTCTAATTCTCCGGCGTCGCAGCGACAGAAAATGTAGGGGTCATGATTTCTAGGCCAAAATATGAATTACGCCAGGGTTTTCACCAAATCTCAAAGTGCCCCTCACATAAGGTCTGCTCCAAAAATCCGTCTAATGTTGTCAATTTTTTCAGTTAGCCCCTGATCGTCATGATCATTAGAAAAGTAACGGAAATCCATCACGTGCCTTGTACGCGGGGGCAATTGGGTCTTTTCGTTATACATACATAATACTAACTAAAAGGGGTCAAAGTGTCAAAAAAATTACTTAAATTAAATTTTCCTTCTCCCCCTTCTTCATCTCCGGTGGTTCCAAACCCTAATTGCCCTTCTCCCATATCTCTAATGACAAACATGCTTCTCAATCATCATGTCCAGCAGGGTCAATTGGAGCACGAGTAAAGGATTCACTTGATTGAACAAGGGTTTCATTTCCATTTGATTGATTCCCAAAGAAGAAGAAGAATGCCTTCATTTCGGAGACAAAAGGGTAACAGTCTCACGGTTCAAATAACAGGGGCCAGAGTCACACCATTTAGTGACATTAAGCATCCTATTCTTTGACTCAAACTTGAGCATACTACCACGTAAAGAGAGCTTTTTGAAGGAATTACGTTCAACAGCTATTACGCCCTTATAGCCACCGTATCGAATTTGAAAAACTGAAGGGGTATGATCCAATCCACATTTTTGGGCAACTTGTCTAGAAAAAGCGTGTGAAATCTTACTAATGCCATCAGAGAATAAGTAAGTTACACCATCAGTGGTCACTTCAATGTCAGGTATAACCTCCATTTGATGGGCCGGGACTTCCATTGTCTGCAAAGAACCGCTGTCTATACCTATTCTTATACTCCTCAAACATACACACACACACACCATCTGCAACACACACTACAAAACATATCCAACAATCCAAAGCCTCAATGGCATTGACGGCGACTCGTTCTGGCTCAGAAACAAAAATGCAACGGAAACCGCAATAAACGCGAAATTCAAAATCAGGTCCAATATCACGATCGACTGCGAATACGTCCAATCGTTCTGCTTCTCCTCAATTTGCTTAGCAATCGATTCCCTAATGCTCATCGATGGCTCCGGTAGATCTAGCTCTGCCTCTCATCGATTTCCTCAACCGATTCCCTAACGAGCATCGACGGCTCCGGTAGATTTGATCCGATATGGCGAACGACGAATGAATCGACGGCTTAAGTAGATCTGATCAGATACGAAAGCTGTGAACAACGGGGAAAGTCGACAGAAGTGGTGGTGGTGGTGGGGTCATCGAATGTAGCCGTCGGCGTCCTCGTTTCTATGTGCGTAAATTGATTTTCTAATTTTTGTGATTAATTTTTTTTGGACAAAATTTTTTTTACACTTTGACCCCCTTTATTTAGTGTTGTTCTTTTGACACTTTAACCCCCTTTAGTTAGTATTTTGTATATATAACGAAAAGACCCAATTGCCCCCCTCGTGTAAGGCACATGATGGATTTCTGTTACTTTTCTAACGGTCATGACGGCCAGGGGGCTAACTGGGAAAATTGGCAACATCAGACGGGTTTCTGGGGCAAACCTTATATGGGGGGCACTTTGCAATTTGGTAGAAACCTTGGGGGATAATTCATATTTTGGCCTGATTTCTATTTCGAATAATTTCATTTTTGATACCTTAAGTTTACTTCCAATTTTATTTTAGTACCCACTGTAGCGAGACAATCAAAGTTTATCTTAACGTTTCCTTCATTCATCAAAGTTGGTACTTATTGTCAAATGTCCATTAACCATTAACGTGCAACCTGCTAACCTAGGTCAGAAAAGGTTAGAAACCGGGAGCAGGTGATGAAGTATAACCAATTCGTGATTCCCTCCAATTTCTTCCCCAATTTCATCCCCTTCCCATTCGAGCCTTAAAGCTCAAATTGACTCGTGAATAGAACCCTAATTTCTACACCCCAATTTGTCTCCCTGGTTTTTGATTTTGAGGTAGCAGCTAGATTGAGAGAATGAACAAGTCCACTTCATCCTCTTCAAATGCTAGTTGGAGCTCAAGGAATAATGGTGTTCATTGTGAAACCATGTAATGTGGCTGTGGAATTAAGGTTTCATTCAAAACTTCTTGGACCAAAAATAATCAAGAAGATATTGGGCATGCCCTAAATATGGGGTAATTTTTCTATTGCATTTTCATTTAATTTTAGTTTCTTTTTTCTATTGCATTTTGAGGTAGAATTTGATTGCAGAAATTACTTTATTTTTTTCTACATTACAGCAAGATGGATACTGTAGATTTTTTAGATGGTTAGATGATGATTTATGCCAAAGGTGCAAACAAATTATTTCGGGATTGTTGGCCAAGTTGAACAAATTTGAAGCTCAAATTGAGAAACACAAGATCAAAGAGGGTGAAATGGAAGCTGAGTTGATGATGACAAATATCATGGTTGAGGTCATGAAGACTGAAATTAATCAATTGAAGAAAAAAAAGTTAGGAGTGCTTTGTTGCAATGACAGTTGTATTCTTCTTTTGTTTGTTCATGGTTTTTGGTCTGTAATAAAAGTTGTGTAATGTAGTTTTGTTTCTGCAATGTATTCATTCTGAACACCCCTTCTAATGTATTTTGCATTTTGATTGCAATGACAAATTTGAGCTTTGCTCTTGTAAGATCACTTGACAGTTTAACAATTATAGTACATTACACTTGACAGTTGTGGCCTAAATGTACCCATTACAATGGCAAGAATACTTGACAAAAGAACACTTGATAGATTAATAAAAGTTGTGCAAGAACACTTGACAACAACAATAGTTTACAAACTATTAGTACATTGCTAAAATACAACTGAAGTTTCACCATTGTCTAATTCCAACTCAAAGTACAAAACAACAACAACAATAACAAAATATTGTTTAACATCAGACAACATCAACTTAATGAACGACAGGAGTTTAACAAAACCAAACACAACTAATTCAGAATCAAATAGGTTTCTCTTTACCACTTGATTTCTCTTTCCCACTTGGAATCTCTTTGCCACTTGATTTCCCTTGTACTGTACTTGAAGTTCCAATTACATTTCTCAAATTTGCCATGGTAATGCAATCCACTCCTCCCCTTACAATAATTGGAGTACTGATAGTTGATGATTGATTCACATACAATTACAATGACAGAAATCCTAAACTAAAATGACAAATGCTAAAACATCAATTCTTACATTTAAAGAAGGTATCATGTTTGAGTTTCCACCTGCATTCACCCCCACGGTGCTTGAAGCACTCTTTCTTTTAACCTACAATATCAAATTAGAAAATTAGTATCAATATATGCAAAAAAAATGGATTAATAAAGAAGATAACTCTGACAAACTTACAGGTAATTTAGATTTATGTGAAGGATTTGAGGGCTGAAGTTGGCTGCTATCTTGTGTGACACCAATAGGTTCTAGTCCAGTCAAAGGGATCTCATCAACAGGTTATGGAGTGGGCTGTGAATTAGTGGTGTCAGGTTATGGAGTGGATTATGGATTAGTATTTGCAGTGGGATTCCTTTTTTTACAAGTTCTAGAATTATGTCTAATTGTACCACACTTTCCACATTTTAAGGATTTTTGACATCTTTTCAATTTAGTTTGATTGGTAGATGATGCAGGTGGCTCATTAGGCTATCTTCTTCTCAGTTTCTTTGGTCTTCCAGGCCTATTTTCATATCTTAGGGGCAAAGGGGGTGGTAACTCATACTTAGGCCACAACTCAGATTCATTAATTCCCATTGTGGCATGTTGTTAGGAATATGCCTGTAAAACAGCTGGTATATATGTTCGCATATTCCAACACAGTAATTTGCTTGTTTCCATTACAATGCGTATTTTACAAGTGGCTAAAAGGGCTCCGTACCATTTAGTGTGGCAACTTGTTGAAACATTGCATAGGTCATTAGACTAGGAAGTCTTTGTACATGCTCGAGATTGTGTCCAATCGAGTATTGATGACTTTCATATGGATTAGCTCTACCAGCGCCAACAGACATTTCTACCAGCAATGTCTCATCAGCAATCTTCACACCAGCAGTTCTAAATCGGCAGTTACTCAAAGTATCAGCCATGTCCTTCATCAGACAACTGCAAGAATGCTGATAATTCTCAAGAGGAACATCGCTTGTTGCTCGAAGCTACAATTCAAAATAGATCAGTTACAAGATCTTCCTGACAGCTCAAGATACGCATCGATGTCTGCGTTTTCACTATTATCCAGAAGACATTTCATCTTCCGTGTTTGGTCCTAGTCTTCAAGGCTACATTCTATAAAAGACCAAACACAGTACGCTATGACCCAAGCCTGCGTGTCATGTCCCATCCATTCAGCTTGATTCCCGAACAGACTTCAAGACAAAGCTCACATGAAGGTCTTTGCCCAATAGTGTCTTCAGTACACTCTGATGTTCTGATAAATCAGTACTTTCTAACGGGCAAAAATCCATCCAAGCTTCAACGACTCTATTTTATTCTCCGCCTATAAAAGAAACCTCTCTTTCCTCATCTAAAAGAATGCAACAGCGAAGCTTCAAGAAAAGAACACTTAGAGTGAGAAAAACACAAGTGTAAGAACAAACACTTTGTGGGAGAGAAATATGAAATTCCTAAGGCAAAGAAGCTTAGCTTAATCAAGAACTCCGTTCTTGATTTGAGTTCTTTCTTCCTTCGAAAGACTCAGTCTCTTCAGCAGCTATATCTCAAATCCATAGCCAGAAACTAAGCATCCAGCGCATCGTTGAAGACAGACCCAGCTTAAAGATGTCCGATGAAGAACCAGAGCTTAATAATCCATACTACATTCATATCAGCAGACTTGAATTTTTTTCACATTTCTTTCTCTGGAGGCATCATGAAGAGAATCTAAAGAGTAATTTTGTAAAAAAAAAATAATAAAAAAAATAATTATATCAAATTTTAAATTAATTTTTAATGGGCTGACCCGTTTAACCCACAACTCGCGACGGTTTGGGTTAGGTTGACACATTTTTGGCCCGTCCCCTTAACAGGCTAGCCCGCACCGCACTATCAAATAGCGGGTTTATAAAGCCCGCGGGCTGGCCCGCACCACCAGCCCACTTTGACAGCTCTAGTTAGACTAGGAACTATGTTGGCCGCCCCCTCTCTCCATCATAAAAGGGAGGATTCTTTTGATAGTCAAAGAGAAGAATCCAACACACAAAAGAATTTAGGGTTTGAGTGAAACACTAAATTCGTAGAGAGAAAAAGTAAGAATTTAATTAGTTCTTCGTACGACGAAGTCTTCCTATTTTGATTCAATAATTGTCTAGCACAAAATTGTTGAATCAAATCCTATCCAATCCATTCGTGTGGATACCATAGAGAAGCCGTGCAAATTGTTGTTGCGGTGATTGTGATTCAAGCGTGATTCTTTTGAAGATTGCTCACTCAAACAATCCGGTAATTATTCTAAATCTAATTTATATTAATTCGCATGGATTTTGGGATTGTTTTTAAAATTAAATTTTGTTATTCCGCCTTGTTAATTTCAATGAAAACCCAACAGTATGTGTCACGCCCCGACCCGAAATCCTATACGGACTCCCGAGTCGGTGCGTGGTCTGAATTCTATAACAATAATTAGCAGTGAAAGTTCTACTAAAAATCGGAGCTCATTTATATTCTCAAGCCAACATCTTATATATTACTGTCTCGAGTCATTGATCTCGAAACATCTTATAAAAACTTGATCAGAGTTACACAGGTGGGTGTAATGGCACGACAACTTATGCCAAATACTAATCATCCATACGTAGTTATGCCACGTAACCTTAACAAACATATCTATCACATCGCTACATAGCTCTATAGAGCTATTGTTCTGAACAGCATCTCAACAAATCCCTTCTAGTATATCCCACAACATATGCTCTATTTACTTACCAACCTCAGGAAAATAAACAAACACAGAGTGAGTCGAAGACTCAGCAAGTTACTAAATGCAATTACATGGCATGTGATCATGCAACATGTCAACACAAGATATAATAATGCTTTACATCTAATCTCAGTTAAAAGCAATATATCACAATAGCAGATAATTCCATATGCATGATAGGCTCAGCTGCCGCCAACTGTCCCATACCAGTTGGAGACCGCGACCAGCCGATATACATGACTAACATATAACAGATAGCTTACAGTACTCTTATCAATGTCGAGATATGCCTCACATCCTTCTTTACTTTTCTTGTCTGTACATGTGCTGCTATTGCATTGCAAGTTCCTAAATAAAAACCTTTACTTGTTTCATGGGCGGCTCCACCTCTATGGGTAGCCCTTTCCTCATGACTAGTGCCATGGGTGGCTCCACCTCTACGGGTAGCCCTTTCCTCATGATTGGTACCATGGGTGGCTCCACCTCAATGGGAATCCCTTTCCCCTGCGTCTAATTGTCGTTATTTACTAACGACAATCAGGATCATAGTATGCCAGTGCCGCCCTATTGGTTACGACAGTGGGACTACCTTCTACCATGGCCAGTGGTAGGACTATTACTTGTCTACGATTTCCACCGTGCATCATGATTTTCATCATGTATAACTTGTCCACGGTTTTCACTGTGCATCATGATTTTCATCATGTATAACTTGTCCACGGTTTTCACCGTGCATCATGATTTTCATCATGTATAACTTGTCCACGGTTTTCACCGCACATCAAGATTTTCATCATGTATTTCATGCATCAATACATTTCCCAGTAATTACTGCTGGTTCGCATTATCATAAACAAGTAGATGTTTACTTGCTATCATGCTTTAATTTTATGAACAAATAGGTGTTTACTTGTATTAATCTCATATATAAAATATTTCCTTCTAGCGCATGTTAACATATCAACTTATTATATATCATTATGATCAAGCATATGTTTACTTGCCATTAATTACTTTGAGCACATTATTGGTCTCATATACATGTCATTTACTCTTTACACATATCACTATGGTCAAGTAGATGTTTACCTGCCATTAATTAGTCTGTCGTAGTGCTTGTAAATACTAAGCACATTACTAGTCACATACACATGTTATTATTCTCTGCATATACCATATCACATGTCATAGCTCTTAACATTTATTTGTAAGTAGCTATCATTACTTTTCTAAACTATCTTTGTTCCTGTTTTACAATAGATCCCATTACTATCATCATATTAACCATTATTCGTGACGTGATACTTTATATCCCGTACTCATTTCATGTCCACTTCACTGTAAGTCATAGTATTTATAACATTATAACTTTATTAATGTGTCTCCTTAATATTTTAGGGACACTTCATATAATACTCACTAATCATATCACTTGCTAATAACTAGTACACATATGATCATGGCATGAGACTATCTTTAGTTTATCATGCATATACTTTAAAATAGGACGGGGTTAGTAACTTACCTCCCTTTTTGAAAGGGTTCTCTTATTAAATATATCGCTCCCACAGAGTTGGTTCGTCTAGACTTTTGAGCAACCATTTATACCAAGCACGTGTTACTTTTACAAATAGTATATGAACTACTTGCCTTTTATAGCATGAGAACTATTTTTAGTCTATCATGCAATATTTAAAAACGAGGGTTTAGTAACTTACCTCTAGCGCTTTCCTTAATTAAACTTTACCCGGAAATGATCTACTCATCGAATATATCGTTTCTACAGAAATCAGTTTATCCAAATTTTTAGTGGTTGAGCATCAAACGATCCTCGCCGGAAATGATCTACTCGTCGAATACGTCGTTTCTACGGAAATCAGTTTATCCAAATTATGAATACCCGTGGACCAAATGAGCCTCACACCCGAGAGAAGTGAAAGAAGTGTGTGTTTTAGTGTGTTGTGTATGAAAAGTATATGAACTACGAAGATTTCCAAGCCCTTTATATAGGCCTAAGGTAAGCAGGTGAGTCACCACCCTTTTTCCCAGGCTGCGACACGTGGCAGCGAGGTGTCACACATGTACGCAATGACTCATCGCAAAGCAAGAACAAGATGTCGCGAAGATATATAAGGATTCATCAAATCATAGCACAAGGTGTCGTAACAAGAGAAATCCTTAAATGATGACTCATCATTCTTGTTGATGAGTCAATACTTAAGCATGAGGTGTCATCACAAGAAAAAACTTTAACATGATGACTTGTCTAGCCAAGCACGAGGTGTTAAATTTATCTGATTTCATCTTTATACACTTGTTTGATCTTATCTTGTTTTGATCTTATCCTTTTATTCTTTCTTATCCTTTCATGATACTTATCCAACTTCCAATCTTATCCAAATTTTCTGTCTTCTAGCGCCCAAGACATATCCAAATAAATTCAAAAAAAATCCCAAAGGACTCTAGAATGATTCTAATACCCGATATAAAATAAAATAAAGTCGGGGTCTTACATCCTCCCCACCTTAAAAGAATTCGTCCACGAATTCTTTGCTACCTTGTCATATATCAACCCTATAGATTCTAAATTGTAGAATACCCAGGGTTCAATTGTCTTTTTCCTAGCAAGTAGATTTTCCCTACTTACTAGCATCATATCTATGCAAACTGACTCATGACTATAATCGCTCATCATCTTATAAGAAAACTATTCCATAACTCTTATATAATGAAACCTTATCATATAAAGCTATTCCAGAAGAGAAGATATTAACATACATATACTACTGATAAAACTATTATGTTAAGATTT
This sequence comes from Platycodon grandiflorus, assembly GCA_016624345.1. Taxonomy (NCBI): domain Eukaryota; kingdom Viridiplantae; phylum Streptophyta; class Magnoliopsida; order Asterales; family Campanulaceae; genus Platycodon; species Platycodon grandiflorus. Next base: position 20,548,789 of record CM028368.1, read on the forward strand.
TAACATAACATTTATGTCACACATTATCATTTCATTTGGTAGCAAGATCTGTCAATTACTATTCTATATGCTATCAACCTAGTCCATTGACGAATATCTTTTGGCAACCAATTCAGGGGCCCATCTGAAGTAGTTTCCAAAAGCTTCCGACATAAGGGCGTCAGGTAAATAACATTTAGCAAATGTGCCCTTGAAACTAGTCTCATGCATAATTTATCATATGAACAAGCAAATGTATAGTAATGTATGAATGCAAAATATCTTAAGTAATATCCATATATACTCTTATATTTACATATAAAGAAATACCTTCTTCCGCTGTATTCTGCCTGCGTCCCTATACATGTGTGCACTACTATCTACCGCTTGCGGTTCCTTTCTTCTTATAATCATCCATATCATTTTCAATCTTATAGGCACGATCCATTGCTGTATGGTAGGTGATAAGTTCTAACAAATTGATTCATCTCCTGTACTCCGTTTTTAAATCCCTTTACAAACCTATAATCTTTCTCCTCCTTACTTGGTACTAAGTGAGTACAATATTTTTCCTACCCAATAAATTTTGCCGAGTATTAAGCAATCGTCATATCTCCTTGCTCTAAGCTCATGAATTTTGTTTCTTTCCCGTCCTGAACTACCGTTGGGATGAGTTGTCTTCTAAACTTTTCCAATATTTTTTTTTCTAGTATGTGATACATACCCATATTCCCAACATTCCTAAATCACTTGCCATTAATACATGGCGGCTTCTTCTAACTTCCAATACCACAATCTTACTCAACCTTTATCACTGCATCTTAATGCAGTGAAAATCTTCTCCTTTATCCACCTCTTAGTTCTTACTGAGTCAAGCAACGTCAGCGTTTTCATGTTCATAACCTTTCTAGACTTTTACTATGTTCTCTATTTCTAACCTCGGGTTGTGCCCTAGCTTCTCCTTCGGTGCCTAATTCCCATTACCGAGTCAATTCATTTCTACCATCATTCCAGTAAATACTTGGAACATGATCATGAGTCTCTCTAGCAAGACTAGTTTCATCCTTAGCTGTATTTAGTACTGTGTCTAGTTTTCACTATTATGAACATCAACACACGAACACTCAATTGCTAAAATCTTATCCCCACAACCCACCTAAATCGAGAATCCTATCCTGGCGAATAGCTAACTTAAGCTGTGATACCAACTGTCACGCCCCGACCCGAAATCCTATACGGGCTCCCGAGTCGGTGCGTGGTCTGAATTCTATAACAATAATTAGCAGTGAAAGTTCTACTAAAAATCGGAGCTTATCTATATTCTCAAGCCAACATCTTATATATTACTGTCTCGAGTCATTGATCTCGAACCATCTTATAACAATTTGATCAGAGTTACACAGCTAGGTGTAATGGCACGACAACTTGTGCCAACTACTAATCATCCATACGAAGCTATGTCACGTAACCTTAACAAACGTATCTATCCCATCGCTACATAGCTCTATAGAGCTATTGTCCTGAACAACATCTCAACAAATCCCTTCTAGTATATCCCACAACGTCTGCTCTATCTACATACCAACCTTAGGAAAACAAACAAACACAGAGTGAGTCGAAGACTCAGCAAGTTACTAAATGCAATTACATGGCATGTGATTATGCAGCATGTCAACACAAGATATAACAATGCTTTACATCTAATCTCAGTTAAAAGCAATATATCACAATAGCAGATAATTCCATATACATGATAGGCTCAGCTGCCGCCAACCGTCCCATACTAGTTTGAGACCGCGACCACCTCATACATATGAAAGCACATTATAATACCATGCAATATCAGAGGCTCAGCAGCCGCCAACCGTCCCATACCAGTTGGAGACCACGACCAACCGACATAAATGGCTAACATATAACAAATAACTTACAGTACTCTTATCAATGTCGAGATATGCCTCACATCCTTTTTTACTTTCCATCTTTACTTTTTTTGTCTGTACATGTTCTGCTATTGCAGTGCAAGTTCCTGAATAAAAACCTTTACTTGTTTCATGGGCAGCTCCACCTCTATGGGTAGCCCTTTCCTCATGACTAGTACCATGAGTGGCTCCACCTCTACAGGTAGCCCTTTCCTCATGACTGGTACGATGGGTGGCTCCACATCAACGGGCAGCCCTTTTCCCTGTGTCTAATTGTCGTTATTTACTGACGACAATCAGGATCGTAGTATGCTAGTGTCGCCCTATTGGTTACGACAGTAGGACTACCTTCTACCATGGCCAGTGATAGGATGATTACTTGTCCACGATTTTCACCGTGCATCAGGATTTTCATCATGTATAACTTGTCCACGGTTTTTACCGTGCATCATGATTTTCATCATGTATAACTTGTCCACGATTTTCACCGTGCATCATGATTTTCATCATGTATAACTTGTCCACGGTTTTCACCGCGCATCATGATTTTCATCATGTATTTCATGCATCAATACATTTTCCAGTAATTACTGATAGTTCTCATTATCATAAACAAGTAGATGTTTACTTGCTATCATGCTTTAATTTTATGAACAAGTAGGTGTTTACTTGTATTAATCTCATATACAAAATATTTCCTTCTAGCGCATGTTAACATATCAACTTATTACATATCATTATGATTAAACAGATGTTTACTTGCCATTAATTACTCTGAGCACATTACTGGTCTCATATACATGTCATTTACTCTTTACACATATCACTATGGTCAAGTAGATGTTTACCTGCCATTAATTAGTCTGTCGTAGTGCTTGTAAATACTAAGCACATTACTAGTCACATACACATGTTATTATTCTTAGCATATACCATATCACATGTCATAGCCCTTAACATTTATCTGTAAGTAGCTATCATTACTTTTCTAAACTATCTTTGTTCCTGTTTTACAATAGATCCCATTACTATCATCATATTAACCATTATTCGTGACGTGATACTTCGTATCCCGTACTTATTTCATGTCCACTTCACTGTATGTCATAGTATTTATAACATTATAACTTTATTAATGTGTCTCCTTAATAATTTAGGGACACTTCATATAATACCCACTAATCATATCACTTGCTAATGACTAGTACACATATGATCATGGCATAAGACTATTTTTAGTTTATCATGCATATACTTTAAAATAGGAGGGGGTTAGTAACTTACCTCCCTTTTTGAATGGGTTCTGTTATTAAATATATCGCTCCCACAGAGTTGGTTCGTCCAGACTTTTGAGCAACCATTTATCCCAAGCACGTGTTACTTTTACAAATAGTATATGAACTACTTGTCTTTTATAGCATGAGAACTATTTTTAGTCTATCATGCAATATTTAAAAACGAGGGTTTAGCAACTTACCTCTAGCGCTTTTCCTTAATTAAACTTTACCCGAAAATGATCTACTCATCGAACACATCGTTTCTACGAAAATCAGTTTATCCAAATTCTGAGTGGTTGAGCATCAAACGAGCCTCGCCGAAAATGATCTACTCATCGAACACGTCGTTTCTACGAAAATCAGTTTATCCAAATTATGAATACCCGTGCACCAAATGAGCCTCACACCCGAGAGAAGTGAAAGAAGTGTGTGTTTTAGTGTGTTGTGTATGAAAAGTATATGAACCCTTTATATAGGCCTAATGTAAGCAGGTGAGTCACCACCCTTTTTCTCAGGTTGCGACACGTGGCAGCGAGGTGTCACACATGTACGCAATGACTCGTCGCGAAGGAAGAATGAGATTTTGCGTAGATAACGACTCATCAAATCATAGCACGAGGTGTTGTAATAAGAGAAATCCTTAAATGATGACTCATCATTCTTGTTGATGAGTCAATACTTAAGCATGAGGTGTCATCACAAGAAAAAACTTCAACATGATGACTTATCTAGCCAAGCACGAGGTGTTAAATTTATCTGATTTCATCTTTATCCACTTGTTTGATCTTATCTTATTTTGATCTTATCCTTTTATTCTTTCTTATCCTTTCGTGATACTTATCAAACTTCCAATCTTATCTAAATTTTCTGTCTTCTAGCGCCCAAAACATATCCAAATAAATTCAAAAAAAATCCCAAAGGACTCTAGAATGATTCTAATACCCGATATAGGATAAAATAAAGTCGGGGTCTTACAGTATTAGATTAAAAATTTACTTTTTTTTTTTTTGCAAACTGGAGAGTGAGAAAGAAAAGGTCTTCGCAGTTGAATTGTCATATTGAATTAGGTGAAGTAACTTTTGGGTTTGAACATAAGACAGTTTTCTTTGTGCCATCTGGGTTCAAGTAATATAAAGGATAGGTCGGATGTTCAAGTCTCACCAGCCTCACCAGAGGCACCGTTGTTGTCCAAGCCTTTCAAAGACACAGTTTTGTACGTCTCACTTCTCTTAATGGAGCAGTCGAGTGTTCAAGTCCCACCAGAGGCAGTACCACTCGAGGTTGGGTGTTTAAAAAATGCCTCACTAGAGGCACCATTTATTCTAGCCACACCAAAGACACCATATAGTTTTAATTGTAGCCATTCAAAAGCATTAAATAATAATATTAAGGGTTAGGGTAAGGTTTTTGTCTCTTCCAACCTTTAAAAAACAAATAAAAAAAAAAGCAAAGGTTGATGACAAAGTGGAGAGGTTGAAGATGAGGTGGGTAAGGGTAATTTTGATAATTTGAAACAAGTTTGACAGAATTTTTGACGGTAACGAGCAAAAGAGTCAAAGTGGGACGATGATGAGGATCGTAATGATAGTGAACGCACTGCTAGTAAGGCGTGCGCACGCCTTATGGATCGGGATGAGATAGAACCGCAGAGCTGTTAAAGCATGCTTGCGCCTTATGCGAAGACAGTCCCCTGTCCAGATTTTTAGTTCCTAGTTTATTTAGGATGTATGTTTCCTGTTTTTAATAGTATAAGGATTCTCCTAGTTTAATTATTTTATAAGTCTTGTATTTAGTTTATTCCTAGATGAATTAGGCTTTTAATTTCAATTAATTAGTCTTAGTCCTATTAGGTTAAGGATTTATTTTATTGTCTTCTATTTAAAGCCTTGTTTTCTTTCTAAGAGGACACATTATTATTATCAATAAAATTACAGCAACCGTGTTTGGCTTTAGTACGTGGAGTTTGTTTTCTTCCGTCCGTTCGAGCATTATATCGAGCAGCAAACGTCCGTTAGTACGTTAATACGAACAAGAATATATCTTCCCTTCCGCTTCCATTTTACGTTAGTTGGTATCAGAGCTATGGCAGGCGCTCCAAACTGTAACCTAGATCAACGAGTACAAGCCATAGAAGATGATGTCTGCGATATACATAAAAAATTGGATGAGAAACTCACAGCACTTTAATTGGGCGCATAGCAACAACCAACAGCACAACAACAACAAGCAGCATCGCAATAGCCCGCAACACAGAATCGTGCACCACATAATGACCATGGTAGAAATCGAGGGAATCCATTACCACCAAGGTTTTTTGGACGACATGAAGAATTTGATGGGTATAGAATAAAGGTTGATATTTCTACTTTTAATAGAGGATTAGACATCGAGCCGTTTCTTGACTAGATAAACGAAGTGGAACGGTTCTTCGAAATTATGGAGGTTAATGAAGAAAGAAAAGTGGCAATCGTCTCTTACAAACTCAAAGGCGGTGCTAGAGCATGTTGGCAGAATTTGCGTGAGGAGCGCTATCGCCAACGACTCCCTCCGATTCGCAACTGGACCATGATAAAGGAACTATGACAGCAGCATTTTTTACCCCGAGATTATGTCTAGAATTTATATAAAAAATTCTTGGATTGTCGCCAGGGAACCCGAACAGTAGCGTCCTACACTGAAGAGTTTCTATGTCTCCAATCCCGCTGCAGAGTGGATGAGGATGATGATCATCAAGTGTCACTGTATATTAGGGGATTGAAGTATGAGATTCAAGATAAAATTAGTGTTCAACCCATCATGTCTCCGAATGACGCTCGCGAGCTGGCAGCACGGGCTGAAGTCCATATTTGCAGCAATCTGCACGCCCTTTTTATTCCCCAAAAACCAATAATGATAGGCAGCGTAAAGCTGCCGAAACCTCTACACCGCAACCTCCATCTATACCGCAAACTGTAGGAGATCGACGCACCCAAAACAACCTTAAAATATGGAACAAATAATCCTTATGCTCGGCCTAATCCTGTGAAGTATTTTCGATGTTTACAATCGGGACATCGTTCATGAGTGTCCCGTGCACTAGTTCATGCAACCAATGCTATTGAGGACCACGTCAATGATGAGCAAAGTCTCGACGAAGAAGAGCAGGACGTTGACGTTGTTTGTGGGGATGAGGAGTACACATTGGTGGTACAACGTACTTTCTGCTCCCCAAAAGAACCTGACTCAAGCCAACGACGTCAAATTTTTAAAGCCAAGTGTCGCGTGGGGGAGACGATTTGTAGCTTGATTATTGATAGTTGTAGTTATAAGAACTTAATTTCTTAAACATTGGTGGAGCAGCTGCGATTACCCACTGATCCTCATTCGAACCCTTACTAAATCGGGTGGATACAAAAAGGACCGAAATAACAAGTGACCAAACTGTGCAAAGTTCCAATGGCCATTGTAAGTATTATTTTGACATGGATGCATGCCAGATTTTGCTAGGCTGTCCATAGCAGTACGATATAAATGCTACTTATAAAGGCCGAGAAACACCTATTTATTTCAGTGAAAAAATAAAAAGATCGTCGTCGCACCGCTAGGAAGGAATAAGCTATCTTCTAAAGTGGAAGGTCGGGCCTTCCTTTTTGTTTCTTCTTCTTCTTGGGGTTCCTAAGTGAGTGACATTAAGGAGAGTGGGGGATTCTATGCTCTCATTATCAAGCCAGAGTAGGAGAAATCACATATATCATTAGCAGCAAAGGAGTTACTCGAAGAATTTCCCCACCTCACGTTAGAGCCAAACAAATTACCACTGATGCGCGACATTCAGCATCAAATTGATTTGATACCAGGATCACGCCTTCCGAACCTTCCACATTATCAATTAAATCCCAAGGAGGCGTAAATTTTACAGTCTCAGGTTTAGAGCTTACTTCGCATTGGTCATGTCGGGGAGAGCCTCAGTGTATGTGTGGTTCCAGCTTTACTTGTTCCCAAAAAGGATGTCACCTAATGTATGTGCGTCGATAACAGAGCAATAAATAAAATCACCATTCAATATTGTTTTCCCATTCCTCGTTTAGATGACATGTTGGACCAACTGTCCAGAACATTTGTGTACTCTAAAATTGATCTCACAAAGGGGTACCATTAGATTCGAATCAAGCCCGACGACGAATGGAAGACTGCATTCAAGACAAAGGAGGGTTTGTGTGAATGGCTAGTCATGCCTTTTGGTCTCTCTAATGCACCAAGCACGTTCATGTGACTCATGAACCAAGTCTTGAAACCTTTCCTCGAAAAATTTGTTGTCGTCTATTTTGATGACATTCTTATTTATAGTCGTAATATGGCAGAGCACGAGAATCACCTTCGTGAGGTCCTCAAGACTTTGCAAGACAATGAGCTCTATGTAAATATAAAATAATGCAACTTCATGATAGACAAGGTGTTATTTCTTGGCTATGTGATTAATGCCGTAGGAATCCAAATCAATGAGCAAAAGATCAAGGCCATCGTTGATTGGCCAACACCTCGGAGCATTACAGACGTGCGCATGGGACTTGACCACTTTTTATAGACACTTCATTAGAAATTTTAGCCACATTGTCGCCCCTATCACTGATTGCCTCAGGAAGGGTTGACCTTTAACTTGGATTGAAGCAGCTGCTAGTAGTTTCAAAGAGGTCAAGTGACGTTTAACTACGACTCATGTACTCGCTTTGCCCGACTTTGATAAAATATTTGAGATCGAATGCGATGCATGTGGAATGGGAATTGGTGGTGTCCTATCTCAAGAACGAAGGCCAATTGCTTATTTTAGTGAAAAGTTGAACGAGTCTCGACAAGGTTGGTCTACGTATGATCAAGAACTGTACGCAGTGTTTAGAGCCCTCAAAATTTAGGAGCACTACCTACTGCCTAAAGAGTTCATTCTCTATTTGGACCATTAGTCCCTCATTCATTTTAAAACCCAATGTGATTTCAAGAACAAGATGCATGTACGTTGGGTAGCTTTCTTTGGATAGCTCAACTATGTACTGTGACACAAGTCTGGAGCTGCTAACAAAGTCGCGGATGTTCTTAGTCGACGTGCAGCCTTGCTCACGACCACTAGCAATGAAGTGGTTGGTTTTGAATTTTTACTAGAGGCGTATGATGATGATACTGATTTTGGCGACATTCGACCAAGCAGCCTATGGGTGAATTTTTAGTTCATGACGGTTATCTCTTCAAGGGTCATCACTTATGTATTCCTCGTACTTCTTTACAAGAAAAACTGATTCGCGAATTACATTTTGGAGGACTAAATAGGCACCTAGGCCGTGACAAAACAATCAGTCGCCTTGAAGAGAGATATTTTAGCCTCAGTTAAAGCGCAATGCGGGTCGTATCGTTCAGAAGTGCATTACTTGTCAAACCCAAAAGGTGCAAAGTCAGAATACGAGTTTATATATGCCTCTTCCAGTACCTAAGCAGCCTTGGGAAGACCTTTCCATGGATTTTGTTTTGGGTTTACCACGTACTCAGTGAGGCTCAAACTCTATTTACGTCGTGGTTGATTATTTTTCTAAAATGACTCACTTTATCCTTTGTCGTCACACTAGCGATGCACTGCACCGCACGTTGCCAAGATTTTCTTTCAAAAAGTTGTTCGTCTCCATGGCATTCCTCGAACTATCACTTTCGATCGAGATTCTAAATTCCTCGTTACATTTTGGTCTACTCTATAGAAGCGTTTTGGCACTGCACTTCATTTTAGTAATTCTGCTCATCCACAGACATATGGTCAGACGGAGGTGGTAAATCGAACTCTTAGTAACCTACTTCGTTGTCTATGTGGTGAAAAGAAATGACAATGGGATTTTTCCCTCGCACAGGTTGAGTTCGCCTATAACAGCGCCACACAAAGTTCTACAGGCTAATCTCTTTTTTCTATTGTCTATCGAAAGGTTCCCGCAACTGCCATTGATCTTATTAAGCTCCCTAGTTCGGACAAACGGAGTGATGCCACTAATTCTCTAGCTCAACAACATGTGACTACTTTCCTTGATGTCCGACAACGTTTGGAAGCCTCTAACACTAAACACAAGACAACGGCTGATCTCCATCGACGTGCAAAGGTGTTTGTAGTAGGTGATTTGGTCATGGTTTATTTGTGCTAAGAAAGGGGAGGTAGTCAACGGAAGCTTGATCAGAAGAAGTTTGGGCCCTTCAAGATTCTTCGAAAAATTAACGACAATGCTTACATCCTCGATCTTCTTTCCCATTTCAAGATTTCTCATACCTTCAATGTTACTGATTTGTATCCTTACCATGTTGATGAAGGTCTGTCGCTTTATTCCGATGACAACTCTGAGTCGAGTTATAAGGAAGTGGAAGGGAATGATGAGGATAGTAATGACAGTGAATGCAGAGCTACTAAGACGTGCCCATGCCTTATGGATCGGGATGAGATAGAACCGCAGAGCTGTTAAGGCGTGCCCACGCCTTATGCGAAGACAGCCCCTGTCCAGATTTTTAGTTTCTGTTTTATTTAGGATTTATGTTTCCTATTTTTTAATAGTATAAGGATTCTCCTATTTTAATTATTTTATAAGTCTTGTAGTTAGTTTTATTCCTAGATAAATTAGGATTTTAATTTCAATTAATTAGTCTTAGTCCTATTAGGTTAAGGATTTATTTTATTGTCTTCTGTTTAAAGCCTTATTTTCTTTGCAAGAGGACCCATTATTATTATCAATAAAATAGTAGCAGTCGTGTTTGACTTTAGTGCGTGGAGTTTGTTTTTTTCCGTCCGTTTGAGCGTTATATCGAACAAACGTCCGTTCGTACATTATTACGAACACGAATCTATCTTTTCTTCCGTTTCTGTTCTGCGTCATACCGACAATCGAGTGTAACAAACCATGTGCATAAATTTTGTGACGGGACCAAATCCATATATTTTGTAAAAACAAACTCTCTAACTAAGAAATGTATGCTTTTTTTTGGTTGGAACATAATTAGAGCATAGTTAAATTTGACAAAATAACCCTTCATTTAAAGAAAATAGTTCTACTTTCTTTTTTGATTTATCCCAAAAAAAAAAAAAAGACATGATTTCTGAAAAAGGAAACTCCCACCACCCAAACAAAAAATTATTTCTCTATCATAAAATCAACCTAAGGCTAGTATCAAATCTTTATTTAATACTCTCTCCTTCCAGGCAATAAGTCCACTATACTATTTTAGGATGTTTCACTTAAAGAGTCCATTTTCAAAAAAATGTGCTTATAATTTTAATAATCTTTCATCTTTACCCTTCAATTGTGTTGTAATTATTTTGGTTGTACTTAAGTACTTTTGTAATTACGACTAAATTCAATGACACTAATATATTCCTTAATAATTAGATTTTTCAAATGTAAACTTTTTGGGTGAAATAAATGGAATATGCATTCATTACTCCCTCCGTCTCAAAAGACTCTCGTTTCGTTTTCTACATAGATATATTTACCCTATTAATCATAGCTGATCACGCCAAAAAAGGAGTGGGTGTCGTGTCTGGTCCACGTGTGTAGTCTAGGTAGGATTCCGGCTGACGTTGCAGGGATTGATTTTGAAGATCGTCTGAAAACCTGTAATCAAGCAAAGAACACCGTTAGGGGTGCTGGGTTGTCCCAGCGATAACCCTCCGGCGTGAGAATTAGCAATGCTATGTGGGTGTGATAAAGCTGAGACAGTATAGGAGCAAGTCTGTGTGCACGTACCTCATGAGGTCTGTTGAGGGTGCTATTTATAGGAATGTGACCTCAATCCTTATCAGATTCAGATTAGGAGTAATTTCCGTTTCTTGAGGGTCACGTTACCTTATACGTATAGGAGTGAGATGTAGAGAAGAATTGCATCAGGACTCTTCTTCAAGTAGTATGAATACATATAGAACTCTGTTTGTACCGGGCTAGATGGACATGGGAGAGGTCGACCTGGCGTACGCCAGGTCGCTCGATGTCATCATGGTTGGCATGACCTTGAGCAGGTCGTCTGCTATCTATGAGGTCGCCCTTGGACAGTTCTAGGTCGCTCAATCGGACCCCTTTGTACCAGCGTGAGGTACCCCGAGGTGGGATGAGTTGTCGTAGAAAGGGTACCAGGTCGCCCATCATCCCAGGTCGACCGTTTGACCTTGCCGTCTTCGCCGGGCGCTACGATGGATGCGGTCTCCACCTCCCGAGCTGACCGGTTTTGGAGTGCTCTTATGCACCCATGTCGTCGACCTGGCACTCATAGGTCGTGAGATTGCCATGTGATGATGCCCACGTGTAAGGTGAGTAACCGAGGGTGTTCAATAGCCCCCCTACTTCTGAGAGCGAGGATTTATCCTCATACTCAGAAAGTCATGTCTTCATTTCGAGCTGAATTGTTTGCGAGGTGAGCGTTCTGATCCCCACGTCGAATTTTGCTGTTTGTACTTGATCTTTCGATATATGTGCTCATTTATTGCTCACGATTTCCGAGGCGTCCTCCTGTGTCAGGGCTTTTCAAATTTCAAAAGAGGCGGTTATTATTCCACTCTCAAAACGTCGCCGTTCCAAGGTCCGCGTGATTCCACCCGGGTTGACCCAATGTATTCGGATCCTATAAATATATCCCATCGTGTTTTTAGGGCACATTTCTAGTTTCCAGAAGCTTCAACAAATCCTCCGGCGACTCAGGCGATTTCCGGCAGACCATTTCTCTTTCAAAGCTTCCATCCTTTCAGTCGTTCATTCGTGCCTTCCTCTTTCCCCAGTCTAGGTTAGTCTCCTTTCCTTTCTGTCTGCATTTCGCAAGTTTTCATTTACTTTTCCAAGTGATTTGTCCCATTCGTTACCGCCGCCGTCGTATAGCGAGTCATCGGAACAGTACCTGGTGTGTATTCCTTCTTCGAATCATTTCTTACTTTAGTTCGTCCTCCTCGTGTTCCCCTTATACGAACATGAGGGTAAAACGCGCAAATCCGGGTCCGCTTTTTGCTAGGCCTCAGAAGGGGAGTGCTATTTTTAAGAGCGAGGATGGTGATTGGCAGGTCGTTTTGCCAAGTGAAGCCCGCGATTTACTGGTCGCATGGGGTGCGAACTTGGAAGGTCTAGTGGTCCCCGAGGATGACCCCTTCAAGGTCGACAACATCCCTTTCGGTACTTCTATGAGAATCTTTGATGGATACGACGTAGCCATGACGAGCTTGCTATATTTGTTTTTTAATGAAAGTCGAGCTTCCCGGACCAAGCCAGCTCGGTCTTCCACTTCGGCTGCTGGGCCAAGTCTTTCGACCTCGTCGAGCTATTCCGACGTAAATTATCTTTTGCGAGCTCCTCGTCCCAAGAAAAAGAAACCAAAGGGCGCTACCGAAGAGAGTGTTAGTGGTCGTGCCTTTCGTGACTGGCGAAACAGGATTACCTCGTCTGATTTGGACACATGGTCCTCGAGCTTCTTTTGCGATCCTGACCATTACCTCGGTTTCACCCCTGACCCAATGCTTGACATGAATACTTTAAGGAAGTCGAGGAGCTCTGTTGGATTTTACCTTAGCTTTTTTGATCTAGGGCTTCGCTTCCCCCTTGATCCTTTTATATGTGAGTTTTTAGACGTCACCTCGACGGTCCCTCTCGACCTCACTTGGAACACTATGAGGATTCTTCTGTGTTTCATCGTATGTACTCGCTTACTAGGTTTTGAGCCAACCATGTCCCTGTTTTGCTATTATTTCCATCTTGATAGGAACAACAATCGTCTGCAGGCCAAAAGCCACAACTATGGAGTGAAGTTGTTTTCCGACCCTCCGGGCAAAGTTCCCTACTGGGCTGATAAGGTTATCATGGTGGAGAGTAGATTAGGCTGGAATTTTAGGGTGCCAGTCGAGGAGCCCTACACACTAGTTCGTCTTACCGAGCTGGATGACTATGACAAGCTCGCTAAGCAGGCTCTCGAGGTGCCCTTGGGGGTTCGAGGTGGTACCCAAGTGAGGTGTTATGACTGGAGGGAAATCATTAATAATGAGAAATTGCTGTATATTGCGGGGTTGTCATCGAAGAAGACAGCTGGCTTCGAACCCATGTGTACCTTCCCTGGGTTTGAGTGTTTCCCGGGCTGGCACAGGCATCATGATCTGATATTTCGAAAGCATTGCCCTGATTGTTGGCGAGATGCAGAGAAAGGCTGTCTGATAATTGGTTAACTCACTTCCTCGTTCGTTACTTAGTAGCTCGATCTTTCCAGATGTTCTTGACTTGTATCTTTTTTTTTTATTTTTTATTTTTTATTGTAGATATGGAAGACCTCGATGCCATGAGGGGGAGCGCAGGCAAGAGAGTACAAGCCAAGTCAGCTCGCTCGGAACAATTGGGTCGAGCTCGAGTTGCGACGAATTTGGCTGGAACCGGCGAGGTGCTTCCCACTATATCCGTTGCTGTTGACAAAGGAAAGGAGGTCACTGGCTCGAGGTCGGCGGGGAAAAGGACCAGGTCGTCATCCGGATCTGGGCCCCCGAAGAAGCCGAGAATCGAAGAGACAGCAGTGGTGACTCTGTCTGATGAGGATGCCCAGAGAGATGTGCACAGCGTGACCAGTCCAGCTAAGGGTACACCCTCTCCCTCTAGCTCGGCTACCCCAAGACAAGCGGAGCAGGAGCCGAGTCACGCTGCTCGAGGTGTTGAAATTGGGAAGGCTGCCGTTTTGGAAATTTGCAATGACGACCTGGGCACCGTGTATGATGGATACTCTCCTTCCCACCTCGCTGGAATTGTGGGAGGCAATTTGATAAGTGTAGGTGTTATGTCTTTTATTACTCCTGTGATTTGTTGTTCTTTTGTCTAATGTCCAGTTCGCTTTTCAGGCGGCTACGGCTATCCGGTCGTACACCAACAGGCTAGCTGCTGCCAATAAGGAGAGGAAAGCGTTGAGGACTCAGGTCGCTACCCTTGAGCAGCAGATTAGTGAAGGAGCGAACAAGGTAGATCTGGATGCAGCACAAGCTCGCATATCCGAGCTAGAGAGAGATGTTGAGAAGTTTAAGAGCGACGTGAAGCTGAGCCAGGATTTAGCTGCGGAAAAGGTTGAAGCTGTGAACAAGCTTTCTGAAGAGGTCGCGCGTTTGCGGGTTGAGCTCGCTGGGGTCAAAGCCGAGCTGTCAGCATCTCGAGGCGAGACCTTCAACGCCCAGGGCGAGCTGACCAAGACAAAGCTAAGCTTGAAAGGCAAGATTGGCGACCTCGAGCGTCAGTTGGCAGCGGCGAAGAAGGCATCCAGCTCGGTAACTGTTATCAGCGAGTTTAAGAAGACTCAAACATACCGAAGTGAGATTTTTTCCTACTACGAGAAAGGGAAAGCCCAGATTTTACGAGTGGCTGCTGCGTGTGGAGTGTCCCTTAGAGACTTGATCAAGTGGGGCAGTGCTGAACATAGGGGGGAGCTCGCCCGTCATGGTCACGAGCTCGTTCCCTACCGACCTGAGGAGCTCGAACTGATATCGAGGAAAGATACCGAGCAAGGTCGAGATCCTTGGGTGCCTCCCTCTCCTTTCAGTAACAACGTGCCATATCTGCTTGACGCTCTCGATGATGGTGATGCCGTGGATTTTGACGGCGACTTTAAATTGAGTGAGTTTGAGGGAGCGAAGTCCAACCAGGAAGCCCACGCCAGAGCTGTCTTTGCGGCGGAAAGCCGAGCTGACCCATGATCTCGCTGTGTCGAGTTAACTTGAGCCTGCGGGCTTTGTAAGAAAACAATCTTTTATTTGTCGTCTGGCCTGTGTGCCTTAAACAATTTTTATTTGTTTTCTAATTATGCGATGATGTAACTTTTGTTTGGTATATTCTCACTTTTCCTTGTTTAAATGAGAAGTTGTTGGTCCTTGCTTGTAATTGCATTCTTCTTATGTTTGACTCGCGAGCCTCCTCTGCTGATTAGATCGCCAGGTGACCTTGCACAACGAGGTGCTTTTTTAGACTTACGATCTTCTTCAACTGGTGAAGAGTAGGTCGTAAGGTGACCTCGCATGGCGAGGTGCCTTTTTAACTTACGATCTTCTTCAACTGGTGAAGAGTAGGTCGTAAGGTGACCTCGCATGGCGAGGTGCCTTTTTAACTTACGATCTTCTTCAACTGGTGAAGAGTAGGTCGCAAGGTGACCTCGCATGGCGAGGTGCCTTTTTTAAGAGCATATAAACTTTGCATCGATTTCGGATAGGAAGAATTCTGTCTTATTGATAGTTTTCGCAACAGGGTTACATTAGTGATAGTATTTTTTCAGATGATCCGCGTGCCAAGGGTTCTTGAGCGGTGTGCCATCTTGTTCAGCTAGTCGATAAGTCCCTTCTTTGATTAAGCCCGTAATTCTGAACGGTCCTTCCCAATTTGGGGAGAGTTTGTTCCTTCCGGCATTTCTGCCTGTCACTTCGATCTTCCTGAGTACCCAGTCCCCAACGCTGAATGATCTTGTTCTAACTTCGCTTGTCGTGATGAGTTTTGGCGAGCTGCTTGTAGTTGATCATCCTGAGTCTTGCCTCTAACCTTCTTTCTTCCAGATAGTCGAGGTCGAGCCCTCGAGCTGTCGCGTTGCCTGGTTCGCTGAAATGAGATACCCTTAGGGTTGGTAAAGCCATTTCGACTGGGGCCATTGCTTCTGATCCGTACGCCAGCGTGAAGGGTGTCTCCCCGGTTGAGCCTCTGACCGAGGTGCGTATTCCCCATAACACAATGGGCAGCTCGTCGAGCCATCGACCTTTCTTCTCATCCAGATTTCTTTTCAAGGCATGGAGGATCTTCTTGTTCCCTGCTTCGGCCTGACCGTTTCCTTGAGGGTGAGCAACTGAGGATTTCCAATGTCTGACGTTCATTTGTTCGCATCTCTGAGTGAACTTAGTGGAGAACTGGGTGCCATGGTCGGACACAATGGCTCTAGGTAGACCAAATCGGCACCAGATGTAATCATGTATGAAGCTTATTGCTTTCTCCTCGGTTATGGTGGCCAGGGGTTTTGCTTCTATCCACTTCGTGAAGTAGTCTACTGCCACTATTACGTATTCACAGCCTCCCTTGGCTTTTGGGAAGGGCCCTATAAGGTCAACTCCCCACATGTCAAATGGCCAGGCTGCCACTAATGGTGTCTGTGGAACTGACGGTAGTCTTGGGATGTTAGCAAACCTTTGACACTTGTCGCATTTCTGTACATAAGACTCCGCATCCTTTCGCAAGGTTGGCCAGTAGTAGCCGTGGAAGAGGACCCTGTCTGATAAGGACCTCGCGCCTGGGTGGCCCCCACATACTCCCTCATGGACTTCGGCGAGGAGGTTTTCTACTGTCTCTGGTCGGACACATCTGAGCAACGGCTTGGTGAACGACCTTCTATATAGTATTCCAGCAATCACTGTGTAACGAGCTGCTCTCTTCCTTATGAGTTGGGCCAGGTCTCTTTCTTCAGGTAATGTGCCGTGCTCGATATAATCCTGTATGTCATCTATCCAGCATCTTTCTGTCGAGTTGATGGGCATGGCCTCCTCCTTATTGACTGATGGTGAATCGAGGGTTTCCAACCATACGTCTTGAGGAAGGTTGCTGATGTCTGAGGATGCGATTTTGGATAGGTGGTCGGCTCGCGCGTTCTCAGCTCTGTCGACCTGCTTTAGCTCCCAGTATTCCAATTTTTCCAGCAAGTGTTTTGCTAGATCACAGTATTTTGCCAATGTGGGGTGATTAGCCCCATACTCCCCCGAAATTTGTTTTACGACGAGCTGGGAGTTGCTGAAAATGACGATATGGGAAGCCCCCAATTCCAGTGCGAGCTCGAGGCCGACGATCAGGGCTTCATATTCTGCTTGGTTGTTGGAAGCCGGGAATTTGAACCGAAGGGCTTTGCTGAATTCTCCTCCATCTGGTGAGTGTAGGGATAGGCCTGCGCCGCTGCCTGTCTTGCCAGCTGAGCCGTCAACATAAAGTGTCCAATGGAGCAAGGGCCGAGGATGTGGCGAGCTGGCTGTGTTACTCTGCCGGGGTGGGCTGGGAGGGCTTGCTAGCTCGTCCGAGTTTTGATCCTGCTTGACAAATGATGTTTCAACAATGAAGTCTGCGAGTACTTGTGCTTTAACTGCCTTGCGCTGCTCGTATGTGATGTCGAATCCTGAAAGCTCGACTGACCATTTTATCATTCTTCCGGCCATATCTGGCTTGTGAAGTATCTGTCTTAGTGGGAGGTCGGTGTAAACCGTCAAGGCATGGGCCTGGAAGTATTGGGCGAGTTTTCTTGCTGCTATGATTAGGGCTAACACTACTTTCTCCACGTTCAAGTACCTGGTTTCCACGTCTGTGAGTGCATGGGAGACGTAGTATATTGGTCTCTGAACAGCTTCTCTTTCACTTAGCAAGGCGCTACGGCAGTGTGTCCGAGGCGGCGAGGTAGATGTACGGCGTTCTCTGGTACCTGGTCAATAATGGCGGGCGCCAAGTAAGATTTCGGTTCGGCGAAGGCCTTGTCGCAATCTTCATTCCGGAATTTCTTGCTTCCTCGCAACGTTTTGAAGAATGGAAGTCTTTTTTTGATTTTGCTATAAATCTCCCGGTGCGGTGATCCCCCGTTCAATCGTTGCACCTCCTTTATCGAGCTGGGGGCTTTCATGTCTACCAGGGCTTGAATTTTTCGGGTTGGCCTCTATGCCCTTTTCGTTCACCATGTAACCCAAGAATTTACCTTTACTCCGAAGGCGCACTTGGTGGATTGAGCTTCATCTTGTTTTTCCTGAGATTTGAGAAGGTCTCGTTCAGGTCGTCTACGTGGTTTGCCTGCTTTGTCTTGATAACCATGTCGTCAATGTAGGCTTCTACATTTCTGCCGAGCTGGTCTCCAAAGACTTTGTTTACCATCCGTTGATAGGTAGCCCCTGCGTTTTTGAGCCCGAAGGGCATCATCTTGTAGCAATAAATGGCTCCTGCGCTCGGAAGGCCGTCGGTTCGGTCCGCTAACCACATGCATATCGATGGTACCACGAGTATGCGTCGATGAAGCTAAGTATTTTGTGGCCGGAGATTGCATCTACGAGTGATCAATGGGTAGTGGGTACCAGTCTTTCGGGCAGGCTTTGTTTAAGTCAGTGAAGTCGACACACATCCTCCATTTTCCATTGGTCTTTTTGACCATTACGACGTTTGCAATCCAGGTTGGATAAAAGATCTCCTCGATGATTCCTGCCTTTAGCAGCTTGTCAACCTCTTCTTTGATTGCTGCTTGTTTTTCGGGAGAGAATATTCTAGGTCGTTGCTGTATAGGAGTTATTGTTGGGTCGACATTCAGCTTGTGTACAGCGACCTCCTCGCTAATTCCTTCCATGTCTTCTGTTTTCCATGCGAATACATCCTTGTTTTCCCTGAGGAATTTGATTATTGCTTCTCTTTCCTCTTTATCAATTTCCAGCCCGACCTTGACTTTCTGCTCAGGGTAGTCGAAGTTGATGATTACCTCGTCGAGGTCTTCGTGGGGCTGTATTTCTGGTTGATCTCTCGGATCCAGGCTTTCTACTGTGACGACCTTTGGTGGCCTCTTGGAGTTGCGATTGGGATCCTGGCATGAGTCGGCCTGCTCGGTGGCGTTGGTCGGGTCGTCATCCAGATTTTCCTTAGGATTTGAAGCGAGCTCTGCTAGAGGTAGGTCAGCGAGCTCATCTTGAAGTAGGTCAGCGAGCTCGGATTGAGGGAGGTCGCCAAGCTCGGCTTGTGGCGGGTCAGCGAGCTCGTTTTGAAGTAGGTCAGCGAGATCGGATTGAGGGAGGTCGCCAAGCTCGGCTTGTGGCGGGTCAGCGAGCTCGTTTTGATGGAAGTCGTCGAGCTCGGCTTGAGGGGAGTCAGCGAGCTTGGCGTCTGTTGTATTTTCCTCTGTTTGCGGGCTGGAATGGCCAGTCCGCGTTAATTGCTATGCCTGTTCGTCCGGAGCGTTTGTTTCCGAACGTTCCTTAATTATGATGGACTTCAATCGCTTGTCATTGAGGGTCTTTGGGGGAGCCTCTTCATGATCTGCGATTATTTTTCTTTTTCCTTTGAGCCGAGCTTCCTCGGCCTTCCTTTCTTCCAGCAAGTGATTCAGAGTGCTTCTGGGATCATTCTTTACCTCTCCGACCCCACTGCCAGTTGGGAATTTGATTTTTTGATGAGCTGGAGAGATCACCATTTCAAATTTGATCTGGGTCGGGAGTCCCAGAATAGTGTTATATGGAGAGGGGATGTCGAGGACCAGGAAAGTGATGACCTCGGTGCGGGAGTTATCTTTGGTACCGAGGACTACGTTTAGGTCGACCGTGCCTTTGACAACGACCTTGTGTCCGGTGAAACCTTCTAGCTTGATTCCACTCGGAGTTAGATGCGAGCTTCCTAGCCCGATTGCCTGGAAGCATTTATAAAATAATATGTCCTTCCCTGCCCCCGTGTCGATGAGTACTCTTTTCACTCGCCCTCTGCCAATCTTTGCTTCAATGGTTAAGGCATGTCCCCCCGCGGCGGGGTTAGTGGCCAGCTCGCTGGGTAGGAATGTTATCCCCTTTTCCCCCCAAACGGCTGGCGGGCTGACAGTATGGTTGAGGCTATTTATTGCTGTTTTTATTTTGGTGATGCTCGACCATTCCTCCGTAATTGTGTTAACCAGGACTTCGTCTTCATCGGTATTAGCCCTCGGGGCCTCCCTAGGCCGATCTCTGTGAGTCCTCCTCGCTGCTCGTACCTTTTGAGTTCACCCCTGTCAATCAGCTTCTGTATCTCTCTTTTTAGTTGTATGCATTCCTCAGTTGTGTGGCCGATGCCGTTGTGGTAGGCACATCTTTTATCAGGGTTGCGAGGGTATGTAGCCTCTTTGAGTGGTGGGGGTCGGACAATCTTATTTTCCTGGAGGAGGACGTTCATGATTTGCTCTCGGCTTGTGTTTAAGGGGGTGTAAAATTCTTCTTTTCTACCCCATTTATTCTTCCCCTTGCCTTTTCCATGCCCGTAATTGCCTCCTTCCTTCTGTTCACCGGCCTTTTCTTCTTTCTTTTGTTTCTGCGTTCCAGAGGGTTTTTGCTCCTCCCTCTCTTGGTCTGCCAAGGTTTTTTCGACATTCCCAATATTTTGTGCGGCAGTGTACATTTCCGCACTGGTGGTGGGTGGTCGCATGCCAATTTCGGACAAGAGCTTGGCAGATCGACATCCGGCTTGGAAGAAAGCCATTATTGTTTTGTCAGGGACGTTCAACAACTTTTCGGCAACATTCTTGAATCTTTCGAGATAGCTCTCCAAGGACTCGCTGGGTCGTTGTTTGATACCGCACAGGTCAGATTCCTTCTTGGGGAGGTCGCCTGCTGACGAGTACTTCTTCAAAAAGGCTTTCTTCAGGTCGTACCAATCTCGGATAGAACCCTCTTCTAGCTCCTCGAACCAATTCAGGACGACTTCTTCAAACGTGCTGACAAACACTACGCACCAGAGATCCAATTCTCTAGTGCACACTCCCATTTTTGCTTGAAAGCTTGATACGTGGCTTCGAGCATTTGTGGTTCCAGCGTAACTTTTCAAAGATGGCAGCTTCAGGCGATGATTTGGAGGAGTATTCCGGATTCTCCTACAAAAGGCTGCCGTTACACTTCCTGAAGGCTTCCATTCTTTCCCTCTTTCAAGAGCTTCCAATCGTTCTTTCATTTTCTGTAGCACCTCGTCCTCCCGGTCGCTGCTCTTGCCCCGCCTCTTAGATCGGCGATCATGGTCGTCGATCCTGGAATATTTGTGCGAGGTTGCCTCGCTGCTGGAGGTACTGTGTTGGACAGATTTGCGTTTGGAGCGGTGGCTATGGCTCTCCTGTGGTCGTCGAGATCGTTCCTCATTATCTTCCATTCGGCGGGACCTGTAAGACTTTGCCGGGCTAGGACTTCTAGCTCGTCCATCCATCCTTGAGTGGATACTACCTCTAGGTCGCTCCCTGTCTGGGGTGCCTAGTCGGTCCTTGGAGCCAAGTGTTTGATGCGCAACTGCTCGTCGGGGCCGGCTTTTATCGCTGCGTCTAGGAGCGTCATCCCTTGCCTCCCCTTGATGACTGTCAGCCCGCAGACTCCTGTGCTTACTCCCTTCAGGTCGAACATTGTGGTGCTTGTCATGGGTTAGGTGTAAGCTCGGCTCTAGGCCGGGTCGTGCAGGGCGAGCTTGCGGGATAGCTCGTATTCACGTTTTCTAGCTCTCGCTTCTCCGGAGCTCTCTCTTTCCGTATCTCCTCCAATTCGGCGAGATCGATTTCTTGCTGAGTAGGAGGCATCCTGCTATCCATGATGATAAGATCATCCTTGTCTCCTGCGCCTTCGCCGTCGGAGGAAGGTGGGGTGGGCGTCTGGCCATTACGAGTTGTTAAGTTTGGGCTTTTGGTTGCTGTCTTTCTTTCCCAAAGCTTTCCTTCTCATCGCTCGGCGGTTTTGAGCTCGTGTGTTTTGGTGAAGCGGAAGCCACGATGAGGGTATTGCGGTGACTCTTTGTCGAGTGTCCGGGAGAGTTGCCCGGCAAGCGGAGCGGAGGGTATGCTGGGGTTGTTCTTTGGAGCGGCAGATTTAGAGACTTGCTTAGAAGATGCCATGCTTGATCACAAAAAGGGTCCCGGCAACGAAACCAAATTGATCACGCCAAAAAAGGAGTGGGTGTCGTGTCTGGTCCACGTGTGTAGTCTAGGTAGGATTCCGGCTGACGTTGCAGGGATTGATTTTGAAGATCGTCTGAAAACCTGTAATCAAGCAAAGAACACCGTTAGGGTCTTTGGGTTGTCAGCGATAACCCTCGGCGTGAGAATTAGCAATCTTGTGTGGGTGTGATAAAGCGAGACGTATAGGAGCAAGTCGTGTGCACGTACCTCATGAGGTCTGTTGAGGGTGCTATTTATAGGGATGTGACCTCAATCCTTATCAGATTCAGATTAGGAGTAATTTCCGTTTCTTGAGGGTCACGTTACCTTATACGTATAGGAGTGAGATGTAGAGAAGAATTGCATCAGGACTCTTCTTCAAGCAGTATGAATCCATATAGAACTCTGTTTGTACCGGGCTAGATGGACATGGGAGAGGTCGACCTGGCGTACGCCAGGTCGCTCGATGTCATCATGGTTGGCATGACCTTGAGCAGGTCGTCTGCTGTCTATGAGGTCGCCCTTGGACAGTTCTAGGTCGCTCAATCGGACCCCTTTGTACCAGCGTGAGGTACCCCGAGGTGGGATGAGTTGTCGTAGAAAGGGTACCAGGTCGCCCATCATCCCAGGTCGACCGTTTGACCTTGCCGTCTTCGCCGGGCGCTACGATGGATGCGGTCTCCACCTCCCGAGCTGACCGGTTTTGGAGTGCTCTTATGCACCCATGTCGTCGACCTGGCACTCATAGGTCGTGAGATTGCCATGTGATGATGCCCACGTGTAAGGTGAGTAACCGAGGGTGTTCAATAGCAAAATATGGTTGTTACTTTATTAATAGAACAAAGGTTACGTTTGCAATCACAAAAATTCGTTTGTCAAATGATGTTCCCTAAATAATATGATAGTCAAAAATGTTTTTTTATATATAAAAATACCATTATAATTTTACTTGCATACAATGTTTTATGTTAATTGTGTACCCTTGAATTTGTTTTCAAATTTGATTTAATTCTCAATTTGGTCACCTTACTATTACAAAGGTCCGTTAAGCTCACTTAAAAAAAAAAAAATTTTTTTTAGGCTTAAATACTAATTTGGTCACTCTACTTTCACCCAAAATTCATTAAGCTTAATGTACTTATTTTTTTCACACTTTGATCACTCTACTTGGTCAGGAGAATCAATAAGCTCACTCAATCAATGAGTTTATTGATTAAAAAAGTCCAAATAGAGTAATTAAAGTGTGAAAAAAGGAAATAAAGTGAGCTTATTAAATTTTTGGGAAAGTAGAGCTGCGAATTGATATTTAAGCAATTTTTTTACACTTTAAAAAATGTACTTTATCAAAGGTGTTAATTTGGTGTCACTCAAAGTAAATGTTGTTAATTTTGTTAGACAGAACTCTTTTAAAAGACTGAAATGTCCATTAACTGTGGCAAATATCATGCAAGTGGAAGGAAAGATGAGTTTTGAAAGTAGTAGTGGTGGGCGGTGGTTATAGCTGGTGGTGGTGGTGGCTAATTTTTTTTATTAATAAATAAAAAATAAGAAAACAATAAAAGAAGTGAGGCAATTAAAACCTGATCACTTAGAGTGACTTTAGGTTATAACAAAAGAAACATAAAATTTATTCGAATAAAAGGAATACCTTTAAAGTTAGGCTACATGAAAAAAAAAAAAATTTAATAATTAAAATGAAAAATAAATTTCTTTTTTTTAATTACCTCGATCAAGCAGTATAATACTATTTACATTTAAACTCTCATAAATGTACTCGTACTTGTAGTGGTTAAATTGGTTATGGATTTTAGATCCTAACAATTAAACAAATTCACTTCACTTCAATTTACTTAGGGATGACAATGGCAGGCACGATACGATTGCACGAACCAGCACGACACGATTATAAACACGAATTACAGAGACAAAAAACACGATAAGGCACGGCACGACACGGCACGACACGAAACACGATACGAAAGCACGAAATTATAAATTTAGTTAAAATAACGTTTATTATTATATTTATGATCAAATAAAATAGATAACACGAAAACACAATAGTGTGGCACGAACACGACACGAATCGCCACCCTTAACTTTACTTCACTCTCTCTCACACACACAACACCCAAAACACACAGTACAGTGCTCATATCTTTCTCGTTCTCTCTCTCTTTTCTCTCACACACAACACCCAATCACACACAGTAACTAGCCAACTACTATGAAATCAATCATTCGAACCAGATCCGGCCATAGTCGGGGCAAACATGTTTGAACCTTCTCCCATGTCTTTGCAATTTTGGGAATGTTGAGAAATTGAATTAAGAGAAGTGGTTAATTCAGTGGAAACTAGTGATTTTATTTTTTATGTGTGTGAAAATCGATATTTATGAAGGAATTGGACAATGTGTAGTGCTTCGTGAATGCGAGATTTTCATTGCAGAAATTTTAGTTTGGTGGTTATTTTGTTGTTTCATCAAAATGGAAGCATAGGTGTACTGTGGTGGAGAGGAGAGATAGAGGGTGAATGGGTAAATTAAGGGGGTGATAGAAAAATGGTTGACTTGGAACATGTTGGGTGGAAATCGATTTCCTGCAGAAAGAATGGTTCAAGAAAGGGCTTTACTTTGATGGTGGAAAGTAGACATGCTTATTCAATTTTTTAAACCGGAATCGATCAGGCTAAAATCAGTCTAAATCGCAAATCATAAAGAACCGTGAATTATCAGTTTTGATTTCAGTTCCAGTTTGCGTCTTTTAGAAACCGTAAATCGTCGGTTCCAACGGTTTCAAACCGTTGGTTCCAAACCGTTAAAATTTAAAATTTAGAAATTTACTGTACATTTGAATTTTGAGGTAAGACTCCTTTGTCATCCTTTATAATAAGTAAAGGCTAGTTGTCCCCCTTCTTATAATTTTTGATTATTATTAATAAAATTGGTCAGGGTACTGCCCCTGTTTTTTATTTATTTTTTGTATTTTGAGTTTCTAAATTTTTATTGTAAGTTTTTTAAGTTCTTAATTTTTTTGTAACCATTACAAAACTATTGTTGAATTTAAGAAAAACTATTTTCTTTTTCAAAAGTTTTTCTCAAATCTAAATTCAATATTACAAACTCTATATTTTCAAGATTATTGCAAAGATTAAAAATTTTAAGTCCTTAATTCTTAAATTGTAAAAAGTTTAACAATTTTAAATTCTTAATTCTTAAATTTTAAATTGTAAAAATTACAATTTGTAATTTTTCATAACTAAAGTTCTTACAATTTCTAATTTGTAACTTTTGATAACTAAAGTTTTTAAAGTCTTTACAATC
Source organism: Platycodon grandiflorus (assembly GCA_016624345.1). Taxonomy (NCBI): domain Eukaryota; kingdom Viridiplantae; phylum Streptophyta; class Magnoliopsida; order Asterales; family Campanulaceae; genus Platycodon; species Platycodon grandiflorus. The sequence goes on from CM028368.1 coordinate 20,573,905, forward strand.
TATAACTCTTGCAAAAATAAAAAATATAATATATATATATATAACACTTTTTTTACAATTTATAACAGTTTTTTTTAAATTAAAACAAAAAAAATCTAAAAAATAAAATCGGAAAACCGGAACCGGAACTCCACGGTTCAATTTCAGTTGGCCTTATCACGGTTTCTGGAACCGTTGGTTCCGAACCGGAATCGGAACCATAACCATTTTGGGCATGTCTAGGTGGAAGAAGAAATCTCATTGTTGAATATTCCCTCCATTTCAGACAAAGAGTCCACTTTTAACTTTTTTTTGGTAAATTTAAATTGAAATTTGACCAATAATTAACATAAATTTAGTAATTTTTACAAAGTTATGAAAATTGTAATTCATAGTTTACTTATGATAGTTTTTGATTAATGAAATTTTATTTTTTAAAATATATATAAACTATGTAAACTTTTAATTTAATTTAGTCATATGTTGACTTTAAAAAAAAAAAAAGTGAACTATTTGTTGAAACGGAGAGATTACTTTGGAAGGGAGGCATTACCGAAACCTTTTCCCCTGGCCGTGGTCTTCGTCAATGAGTGGAACTTTTTGGACTAGCGCAGAGAAGGCTGCTGCCTATTCGATTCTTAAGTGCCATGCAGACTTGTTTTAATGTGGCCCAATTGACCGTCGTTGATGCTGTGAGGCTAATTGGGATGATTGTACAAGCTGCTGGTATGTCTCGAATGCACAAAGAAGAATTGTCCGCAAGTTACAGTTTTCTCTGTATGGGTATTTTACACTTAGAAGCTCAATTGGAGGTTAATCACCTTTATTTAGTAAGGGTATTTTTGAATTTTTAGAAAAAAATTTAAATTTTTCATCCAAAAATCTGGATGGATAGAGTGATGAACGTGATACTTATGTCAAAGTATAGTAGTTAAAGTGTGATACTTTGTAATAGTAGGGTGACCGAATTGATAATTAAGCCTTCAAATTTCTCCAAAATTCTAACGTTGGTATCTCTACTAACAAAAATGCTAAAGTGGCATTATAAAACATTACTTAGTCATATACTCATGGCCTTATAGATATTTAATTAATTGGGTTAATACTTTGGTTCCACTTATGTCAGTGTTGTAAATACCCCAATCTGGGATCAGAATGAAATTCACTTACGCTATCAATATTCTCGATAAATTGTACAAATGATACTCCCTCCGTCTCTAAATTATTGTCTGGGTTGACCTGGCACACGGATTAAGAAAACTCAATTGACTTGATTATTAATATTGGAATAGTATTAAAAAAGTGTGTTGTTTCCTTTAATGCCCATGTGTACGTGGTCCATAATTAAAGTAGGAAGAAAAAGTAAGGGTAAAATAGTAAAAGTGATGTTCTAAAAAGGAAAGTTTCAAACAAGACAATTATTTTGGGACGGACGAAAAAGGAAAGGAAGACAATAATTTAGGGTAAGAGGGAGTATATGTTTTCCATGTTGTAGGAAGACCTAATCATGAAACAATGATAAGAAGGACGTGCACAGGCCTAGATGCTAGGAAAAAAATCAAAAAATTGGTGGGCTAAGTACGGCACAGCACAACCAATAACAAACCAACTTCTCTCTTGGCTGTCGAAAGGACCGATATTTTGCAACTTGTTTCCAACCTTGTTGGTATCTATCTCCTCGTACATTCATTGGTTGGGAAGCTTTTTGGGCACAGCAAGGTCTCTCATTGGCTCAGTTTCACCTACTTGGAGTATAAAAGCTTACCTCCATCAACAACAGCAAGTTTACATGTACACTTACTTGAAAGAGATTTCCTTGGCTAGTTGACAGAAATATCCTCCCTTTCTAAGCCTTTTTCATCCTTCAAAACAAGCATTCTTTAAATCCTAGCTAGAAACACTACACGAATCCTACAACAACAACCAAAGCCTTCTTTTCTTTTTAAGAAGCAAAGACAAGAGAAACACACCCAAAAATGGCCTAAGCACCACTATTTTTAGTTACTAAAAGGCCTACAAACCATCGTCCATCCTTGAAAAAGTGAAGAGGATGGGTTTTGGGTGGAAAGAAAGAGGAGGAGAAGCATTTGAAGATCATCCACCCAAGCATCATCACAAGTCATCCACCTTTATTTTTTCCTTAATTTCTACACTCCTTTGATCTTTGGAAAAGTAATTTTTTTTTTTTTTTAGGTGAGCTAGTAGATTGATCGATCTTGTAATCTTGTGTTAGATCTTTGCCCTTCTTCATCTTGCCATAATATAGACATTCAACATGCTTAGCTTGTAGTATAGTTGCATTTCTCCTTTAATCTTTCAAAATGTAGTCTTGTAAAAATTGCTCTTTGAATCAATAAATTCATCTTTGATCTTCAAAATTTGATGTTCATTACTTTTATGCAAATCTAACCAAGAGGGTAGCTAGGCTTGGAAAGAGTTTTTTTTGAGTGTCTCAAAAGGTCACCTTGGGGCTCACATTGGATTCTTCATTTTCCCTTATATAATCCCTACATAGAGGGGATCTCTTGTACATTCTCCCTTGAGAATGTGTATAAGATCTAAGCTAGATAGTATGCCTTTTAACCTCGCAATTGGCGGTCATGCTTATCAACATTTTCATTTAGGAAGACAAACATTGTTAGACTTTAGGGAAGTTAGAAAATTGAGTTTAAAGTACACAGATTAACTTGCATATAAACATAATACATATGTTAATTTATAAAAGGAAAAATTATATAAATGACCATCGTATAATCGTTTGGTAACCGATTTGACCAATGAACTCTCAATATCTCAAATCTAACCATTGTACTCACGAATTGAGTGCAATGTGGCCCTTTTGACTAACGGTCGATCCATTTTTTAACAGGTTACTGATGTGGACACTAGTTGGACTAATTTGATGCTTGCGTGGAGATCATAACGGTAAAAAGATCACATTATCAACACGTGATCTTCGTCTCCCTTTTTATATCCACATGTTCGACCTACTCAAACGAAAAAAAGAAAAGAAAGAAAACCTCAATTAGACACTGTGTTAAGGTCTATCTTCAATTCAGTTGCTGAAAATCAATTACATTGCTCAAATTGCGGGTATTGTTCAAGGTTTTTTGCGTCAATTTAGTGGAACGATGGAAATCCCAATATTTGAAGAGAAGCAACTCAAGGCAAATGACTGTAATTTGAATAGGGTTTACAAGTGTGGTGTTCGAGCACCTATGTGGACATCTTGGAGTGACGAAAACCCAAGTAGAAGGTTCATTGGATGTCCAACTATAAGGTTAGTTTTTATTTTTAATTATATGTGTATGTTTATTTATTTTTAAATTTGGCAATAATCTGTGAATCCCTCCATTGTTTTAGTTTAGATGATCAAGCTAAGCAATGTCCATTTTTTGCTTAGATCTAAAAAGATCATCATTTGTGGACGGCTGAGATCACAAATAGTGGAATTGAAGCATCAAGTTAAGAAAGTTGAAATTCAACTTAGACAAGTGATTGAAAAAACTGGAAAATTGAAGAAAAATAAGGCAAAGCTCAAGGTAGATGGAAGAAAATTGGAAGAACGATTTTGGAAGGCAAAAGAGAGAGAGCAGTGGCATTTGTGTGCAATGTTGATAACTTGGACAGTTGTTGACCTAATTATGACAATCTTCAAAGGCCAAATAACTCCCAGCAATATGATGCTTTACAGTAAGTTAATTCTACTATTTGAAATACTTTGATCGGTTATCATATACGTGTGTCAACTTTGTACTTTTACTAATTTTAATTTATATATTTTGTAGGTAACTCCGCGGATTTTGACCAAAGCTAGTTGCAATTCCATAATATTGAACATGAAGGATTTCATAGATTATTTAGGATGGATTGAAGGTGTTCTATTAATTTTAGCCCTTCTTTTTGATACAATGACTACACATATAGTTGGTTTCTAATTGATATGAGTAGATTATTGAAAGACATGACTGAGACAATGTAATTAAATTCTTGGTAACTAATTTATGATAGCTTTTTATGACTACATATGTTTGTTGTAGTACCTTTCACAAATTTTTTTTTTTCATATATTGTACATGCATAAAACTACAATAACATGAATCTAAATTGAGCATGAAAAGGCAGATGTTATCGCCATTAGAAGGCTGTTTCCAAGTGCCTTATTATATCCCAATATCCCAATAGGTCTTTTGAAGTGCCTTAATAGCAAGCCATAAAACAGTCTTCATAGATTAGTTGTTGAGACACTTGCAGGTGTTGTTTCAATAGTTTTCTTGAGGCATTTGATGGTAGTTAAAATAGTTTAAATTTCTTTTGGAGGCACTTGCAAGAGACATATTAGTCACCTTTTCATATTTCAAATTGTTTTAGGGGACACTTGTAGGTGACACTACAGAAACTATATTGAGGCTCGTTCAAGTGTCTCATAAAGTGGTTGTCTTTTAAACCACTTAAAAGAATCTCAATGGTCTATTGGGGCTTCAAAACAAAGGACACTTAGTCTAAGTGCCTCAAGGTTAAAAATGCCTCAATAAGTATCCTATCGAGACACTTTTAAGAGCCTCAATAGACAGAATTTGTTGTAGTGTTCCTTATTGTTTAGGCCTAGTGTAATTGTAGTGTATTAAGGAATATCAATGTGTTGTCTAAATCTGCTTTTGTAATTCCTCTATTTCTTGAACATCTTGCGAGGTTAATGTTAATGTATTGCCCTATTAATGTTAATGTATTGTTTTGTTTTTTAGAAATGTCTTGCATTTGGTTGAATGTCCTCTTATTCAAGTATGTACACAAAGTAAGAGACACCATTTCAAGGAAGCCAAACACCAATACTATAATTTCACAAATCTCTGACAAAGCATTTAGAATACATACTCATACACACAAACTAAGAGAGACCATTTCCAAATTTGCATCACCAACCAAAGTAAATGCCCATTCATTTCATGCACAAAGTAAGAAGTCCAATTACAAATTCACTGTGGTAACAACCAAAGTAATCGACCATTCATTTCTATCACCAACCAAAAGAAATTAATGTTTTATCTCATATATATCATTCACCATCATTAGACGACAATGTCAACAATGTCAACAAAAGTAAACAAAAGAGAAAATAAACTGTTTGGTTGATCTGTTACTTAAAACAAATAACATTAATCATATTTCTTCTTCAGCCTCTTTAGCCTTGGTGACTGCCTCAGAGTGATTGAGTCTCAATTGGTGGAGGGGTATTTGGTGTTTGGCTACCTTAAGAAGGACCGGTCAAAGGCAGTTCATACTCTTCATTGTTCCTCAACTCAGAATTCTCAATTGCTTGTACCTCACTGCGATAACTGCATCTCCTACCATGCCAATACATATGTATAGAAGTTGGTGATGTGAGGGCCTGTTGTAGGTACACTTGACACTCCGACATTTGTTGGGATATTGGCAAAAGCGGTTGGGGCTCTAAATGCATTTTTGCTTTGCTCTTGGCCTTGGTGTTGACATGGGAATTGAACCAATAATGCTCTATAATAAAAGACAAAGTTTTTTTTAGCTAATGTTGGACATAAATTTAATAAAAGTTTTACCACAAGTAGAATATCTTGCACTTGGTCAATTGGATCCTTTTCCACTACATCAACTGGAACCTCTTGCACTATATCAATTGGAACCTCTTGCAGTTGATCAATTGGTTCATTGTTCACTTCTACGTGCACTTCCACTTCCACTTCAGAATTCATTCTTCAAAAGAAAAAAAAAAACTTATTCATGTTACAATAGTTGTGATTAAACAGAAGGTTAAATTTTTTTTTTTTTTTGCAAAAAGTTAAGAGTATAGTGTATTGCTTGCCTTGTATCAACATTTATAACATTTTTTTTTTTTTTGCTTTCTCTTACTTTACTGTTTCCACCTCAACTGCAGTGCCTGTCATCTTTCACTTTGGCATTTTTACAAGTTCTTGCATTGTGATCATCTCTATTGCAGTTAGTGCATTTCATCTTCCTTCGTTTCCTTGAAATTTGACTAGGGTTCTTGGGTGGAGGTTTTTCCCCTTCTTCTCTTCTTCTATTATACTTTGGCCTCCTAGGCAATCTTTTAATAATGGGAGGTGACACTTTCTCATTTCCAAACCTCTTCCATTGATTCACTCCATTCACAGGTTGCATAGGATAGTCATAAGCCTTCAAAATATGGTCTTTAATAAACCAATGACTTACATATTTATCATGCTCAGGCCCAATGAAGTAAATTGCACATATTACATGAGTGCAAAGAATGCCTGATAACTGCCAAAGCCTACAACTGTATACCCACTTAACCAAGTCAACACAGTACCCATCTCCTCCCTTTTTGACCTCAAATTTGTTGTCACCATTATGCTCAATACTCCATTCCCTATATCCATCTTTCCACACCTCTATCTTCTTCCTTATTCTAGGAAAAACATTGTCATCTTGCCTTATAAATACCTGATGTTTCTCAGCTAACCCTAATGTCTTCCAACATACTGATAATTGACTTACTCATAGCTCTGTGCCAATTTTTGCTGCTCTCCAAAATAAGAGTGTAATGCTTTCTGAAATTGGCGTACACATGCCTAGCACAATTTCTGACTTCTGCTTCAGGAAATATAGTCTCCATGGCATTCAAAAGTCCCTAATTAAAAAAAAGTATAAACACCATAGTTAAAATATTTAACATATAGACATTGTTGATCTGTTAAAATATTTAAAATAGTTAACATAAAGTTGTACCTTTTGTTCCATTACCATTGTTGGATCCTATGACATTGCTGGGTAGTTGAAGAAACCAAGTCCAAGTGCTGATGCTTTCTGTTTCACAACAACCCATGCTATAGAAAGAAATTGTTGTTCTCATCCTTACCCACAGCAGAAAGTAACTGCCCTTTACAAAATTCCTTCAAGAAATAACCATCAAGACCAATCACAGGCCTACAACCTGCAACCCATCTCATTCTCAATGCAGCAATTAAACACACATAAAACCTATTAAACATCAACTCCCTTGTTGACAAAGACCTTTTAGTTTAAAAAACTACTGTGTTCCCATGATTACTTCTTTTCAATAATCATATTCATAGTCATATAGATTACTATAATGTTCCTTCAAACATGCTTTCACCTCAGCCGGTGCAAGTGTTTTAGCCCTAGCACATTGTTTAATAGTAAAATCCACCTTGTACAACTTCATGGTGTAAGCTTTTATTTCTTTCAACTTCCACCTAGGAAAATTCCTTATCTCAGATGCACACATCTTAGTTATCCAAGTTGAACCAACAATTTTCAGCTTGTACTTCCACACACACGTATGTATATCTCTCAAAGGTTTGATCTGAATTGAATTTTCTTTCTGCATCATGCTAGCATAAATTTAGCCTCCATTTACAATTAGGATGCCTACACACAGCTAACAATCTTATCCTTTCATTTTTGGCACATTTTAAATCATAACCATTATTTGATGCATAATTAATAGGTTAAACAGTGCTTTGGTTGGACAGTGCTAGCAAACCTCATTCCAAGGGTTGGGTACATGTGGTCCCATTTGGTTGTAGGGTCAAAGACAAGGTAATGGGTCAAAACATCTAACTCATTGTCCTTTTCATATCATTATCAAAGTGGGGGGAATCATGGTCAATAAAGTCCATATATTCACTGTGGTATCCTCTGACATCCACATTACCACCATATATAATTCCTAATCTGCTACATGAAATCATCATTCTCTACTGTTGGCATTGAATGACTAATTGTATTGTAGATTGGGTCACATTAGTGGGTTCAACAAATGGTTCATCACCAGGCCAGGGGGGTCACACTAACATGAGGAGAGGTCACACTAACAGCAGGTGGGTCACATTTGATGTAGGTTGGGCCACAATAGCTGCCTCTTTCCTCTTATTCTCAATTAATTTCTCCCAAAAATAAACCACCTCATCTTCATCGTCACTTATATGATCCAAGCTAGCCACATCATCTTCACACTCACTAGCATCATAATCATGATCTTCATCATCATCATCACTATCATTGTTTACCTCAGGATTCTCTATATTTTCATCCACAAAATTGTCATGTTCAACATATATCCTTACAAAGCCAGGGGTACTTCTACCAACATCTAATAAACACTTAATTTCTTCATCACACCACATAATTCCTAAGCCGATCATCCATGCTACAATGTGGCACTTTATAGTGTATTTTTTCAATTGGCTTTTCGCAATGTGATTTTATCAGTCCTTCCAACACAGAAAAGGTAAAAGTCTCACAAGGCATATCAAAAAACCTTGCCACATTAATTACCACCATCATAATGCCTGTATGGACTAGTCCTAATTTTCCCATCATAATGTATGCTGCACAATGCTATAGTTTGAGACATTCTTCATTAATGAAATACCAAGGAATAAAATATTACAATGATACCTACACATGCCATATAAAATTGTCACAAATCTTACACTTCCATAGCAACAGTCCAAAACTACAATAAACAATTGGTGGGGGGTTATCAACACAGTTAAATATTTTCTTGATAAAGTCTTAAACCTCCACAATTATTAATTATTAACACTGTATAAAGACATAACTAATATTGTATGTATCTTAAGAGCACCTAATAATATATTTAATATAAAAATTATTCAACACAGTATAAAGAATTAAAGAATGGGGAAGCCATTTTTGCAGAAAGTTAAAGAAAGTGGGGGGAGGGGGCATAAAATCTACAATATGTAGTAAAACAATCAATATACATTTTTTTTTTGGGGGGGGGTGTTAGAGTATGACAAACACAAACAAATGCCCTAATTTCGAAACCCCTTTTTGAGGCCTAGTCTTTTAAGCACAAATACGTAAATTAAAAAAATCCATAATTTCAAAATGGGTGAAGAAAAGTGAGCAGCGTATACCAGAAAAGGGAGAAGAAATGTTTCCAAGCACGTTATTCATAGAACCCTAGCTTTTTAATTGAATACAAACAAAAATTACGGTTACATTGTTGATATAAACGAATTACTTTGCAATTTTCAAGCAAACCTTTCAGAATTTTTGTCTCGTTCGATGAAGTTACTTTAGAAGTTTAAATAATGAAAAACCCCTTTCTAAATTTTTGCCTTGTACTATAAAGTTTTATTCATATTCGCTGCAAATGATTTTATCGCTCACAATTTCCCACAAAAAACGACTATTGGATCCACACAATATAATAATTAACAGAATAAAAAAAAAAAAAAAATCTCACGCAAGCAGCAACTTACTAGTACTTCAACTAATGTCCACATTAGCACCCTGTTAAAAAAATAGATGGGCCGATAGTTAGAAGGACCACATTGCACTCAATTTGTAAGTACATTGGTTAAATTTGAGATATTTGGAGTTTGTTGGTCAAATTGTTTACCAAACGATAATACGATGGTCATTTATATAATTTTCCCATTTATAAAACAAGAAAGTACTTTGGTCATTTCGGTAATTTTCCTAAAATAAATAAATGATGCCATGGGGTGAAAAAAAGGAAGAAGTGAATATTGAATTTTATTCATAAATTTATTTTTGGATAATAAACCACTTAATGATAGATAGCAATGTATTAATATTATCACTAACTATACATTTTACGCCAATTACCAGGAAATGGTGCCCAATAATTGTTAAAATAGAAACCATCTCCCATCACTACCCAATAGCACCTATTATGAGCATTTCTACCACAATCACCTGCAATCCGATGATTAAAAACATCAAACTTTGCCTTCTTTTCTTGACTGTGAAACTCACAACTGAAAAGAGTGCTGTCACCGAAATTCATGCGAAAGCTAAACTTATAATCTTCGGTATAATTAAGGTTTCTTTGTCCTAAATCATCATCTTTCGACCTGCAATGAATTATAAGATCGAACAACTGGATCTCATTAACGATATGAACATCATACAGTTCAAGCCAATTGACATTTTTAGAAGGACCACTAGCGATAAAATCGTGGGACGGAGAGCTACTCGAATGTGTTGCATGAACAAGAAAACCTGCGAAAAGGAAGAACAAGAGATTTCTCATGGCATAGATCATGTTTCACTAGAAGAAACTTTCTTTGTGTGTGTGTGTGTGTGTGTGTGTGTATGATGATGTTTATTCTTATATAGAGGGATAAATACATTGCCCATTCGTAAAGACAGTCTTTTGAACTTATATACATTGTAATATTGCATGAGTTTCATAAGTGTATACTTTTGTGATGAAAAGTACGAAAATGTTATTAGCAATTCACTTTTCAAACAACGTACTAAATAATACTCTCTCTCTTCCAAAATTATTATTCAGTTTGATTTTTCGAGGCAATTTTACTGTTTTCAAATCAAAGTTTGACGCATAAATTTTTATTTTTCATCCCTTCCAATTTTTTTTTTTTGACTAAATGGTACTGCGAATTCTATACGTGTTTTATAATTTTAAAAGAAAAAAATTGTGCGTCAAACTTTGATTTGAAAAATAGTAAATTTGACTTAAAAAAAGTTAAACATAACAATAATTTAAAAACGGAGACGGTATGTAAAAGTGGAATTATCATCTTATAAAGTGGTTCTGTTGAAGGGAGAGCAATGTCAACTTCTTTGTCATTTCTCATGAGATTACAAAATAAATTATCTCATAATAGAAACAATCCACTTGGATTTGGTCTTGATTATGTACACATGATGCAATTACTAACCAAGTTCTTGAAAAATAAAGAAATAATATTTGAACGGCCTTAGCCCCCAGCTATGCACGTGGCAGACACCGCGGCATCGGAGACGCCAGCTGGACTAATGCCGAGATGGCACACGCCCATATTGGTATGACAACCTGGTAATCATAATAAGTCAGGTCGCCAGCATCACCGGCATATTCTCCCAGCACGCTAACCACGGGGATCCATAGTGCGACCTGGAAACATTCGGGGCCGACCACAGCAACATCGAGCGACCTGGACACATGCCAGGCCGACCTCGACGTAACCCCTCTCAGCCAGGCAAAACAGAGTCCTTCACGGAGCCACCTCTTGCCCTGGGTAGAGTCCTACTACAACTCTATCTACACTAGTCCCAAGCAAACATGGTATCGTAATATGACACACAAGGAAATTGATCATACCTCTCCCATTCTAAAACCAACAAAGATTATGAATCATCTTCTTATAAATAGCACCCTCGCAGGCACCATGAGGTACATGCAAATTACTTACAAAAGCTATACTTTCTTAGCCTTACATTACCTCTAAAGTATTGTTAATTCTCACGCCCGAGGGTTATTCTTGAGACAACCCACCCCCTTACGGTATTTTCCGCTGATCACAGGTTTCAAACAAGTCTATACTTCAAGGGCAATCCCTGCAACGTAGGTCGAAATCCTACTAGACTACACACGTGGATTAGACGTGGTCACCTTCAACCTTTTTTGCGTGATCAATATTCTTATTAAACAGTTCAAATTTCAGCAAACATGAAAATACAATTTATTAGATAGGGTAGTGTGCAAATAAAGTCTATCAATTATCATTATATTTGGGTTTGGTCATTGAAAAAAAAATCTTTTTGATTGAGGTCTGTTATATGGATTTTAATCAGAATAAGGTCTTTTACAACCATGTATTTATTTTTGATGATGATTAAAAATCATGTAACCTAAATTAGATCCTCAAATGCTATATTTTTTATTTTCTAAAAAATTATAAAAGAGTTATACTTCATAGCTAAAGAAGATAGCTATTTGAAAAGGCTATAGCGTATTGTTACGTCTCGGCTTAAATACCAATTTGGTCACTTAACTTTCACCAAAAATTCATTAAGCTCACTTTACTATTTTTTCACACTTGAATCACTCTACTTGAACTTTTTCAATCAATAAGCTCATTGATTGATTGAGCTTATTGATTCTCTAGTTCAAGTAGTGATTAAAGTGTGAAAAAGAAAGTACATTGAACTTAGGCTACGTTTGGCTACTCAATGCCATGTTTTGGAATTGAAATTGTACTTCCAATTCCAATTTCAAACTATGGTATTGGGGTTCCCAAACATACTCTTAGTGAATTTTGGGTGAAAATAGAGTGACTAAATTGGTATTGAAGCCTTAAGTTTCAAGTTTTGAAGGTTTTACAAAAACTCCCCGACAAGTTCTTGAAGATTCGAACAAAGATTCGGGCATCATACATACTCCGAAAAATATTTAATGAGAATTTCCTCCAGGACAAGAATATGTTTTCGAAATTTATTTCCGAGATATTTTTATAAACGTCAAGTGAAACTTCTAAAAAGCCTAACAACATAAAATTCCAACCGTTGCTTACAACTTGCATGTTGAAAGAAAAAAACAGTGAAACAAATGTTTAAATTAGTAAGCTTTGTATCTCTTTATTACTTACATATACTAAAAACATTGAAACAAATGTTTCGTATCATATCCAATCAAATTTCTTCTGCCAATCACCAGGCCATTCTCCATTGTGGTTGGCAAAGTAGAAACCAAGATCTGTAACTAGCCAAAAGCAATCATTATCAAATTTACGACCACACCTATTGGCTACATTTCCATCAAAAACAACAAATGCTTGGCGCTTTGGTTGTCCCCAAGAATTTCCCAAGAATTGGCACCAAAAGAGTCGTCTCGAAGATATCAAAGCGAAATTTCCAAGTGTAATCGAATCAGTGTACTAATACGGTTTCCAAGGTCAGTATTTTTGAGGCGCAATGAAAGTTCAAATTGTCACTGAGCCCATTGATAATATGAAGATAGTACCTTTCTAATCCATTGGGAACAATAGTGTCATTGCCCTTCTCTTCAGAAAGGCCGTCGATGCAATTCGCCACACAAACAAGGTAAAATAAGATGAAGGAGAAAAAATTATTTTCATACCGTAACTCATGTATCTCTATCTCTGTAAAATGGATTTTCTTTGTATGTAATTCATATATGACTCAATTCCAACCTTATATATATATAGGCCATGGGAGAGAGAATATATAGAATCAAACAAAATATGGCTCAAAAGATGTTGTAACTGTTTCTAATGATCATTTACCATCTAAGTTTTAAAACTAAAAGGAAAAGCAATCAACTTAGTCTTAATTAGTTGATTGTCATTTCCGGAAGAAATACAGAATCTATGGCTCACTTTCCAGTATCTTACATTTTTTCATAGTTAATATTGGATACTTCATTTTAGAGCTTAGAATTGGAATTAAAAACAATTTGAATTTCGTGAAGCTCAAATTATTCATCAAATTTCAATTCTAAAATTTGACATTGAGTAGCCAAACATAACCTCAAGTCTCTTAAACTTAAGTTTATAGTGTGAGCCGCACGACGGCGGATATGGAGCGTGGAGGATTGTTATAATTTTGGTTATGGCTGATTCAGTGGGGCCTACCGTAAGTATGAGATTACGTGTGATTGTTATGATTCTAGTTGGGCCTACGTATGGTTCACTTGAGGTATATGACACTTAAGTTAATTGATTTGATGCATTCTAGCAATCTTGTCATATTTGTCAATGATCTTAACATAATGCAATTTCTATCTACAATCCTTTTAACAATTTCCTTTCCAAGAAACATTCTAACAATTTCCTTTCCATCAGAATATCTTCAATAATCACACTATCCATCAGAATATAACAGTTATCAAACCATTTGCAGTAATCGTCAACATATAGTGTATTATTGATTTTAAGTTACTCTTCTTTAATGTTGTTAACATCAGTAATGGTAGCTAGTCTACAATTGCTAATTTAAGGAGAAGCATGCACAAAAACGAGGAAGCATACAAATAAGGTAAAATAAGATAAGGGAGAATTTTTTTTTTTTTACCTTACAAAACGGTGGTGTTTTAGATAAGGATCTCACACAAAGTTTTTTTTTTTCATTCCTAGGTCACGAACTTTAGCAACAATGAGATAGAGACAGGTAGTGAATTGTGGTTTCTAAGCTTTTTATATAGTAGTTAAAATATGCGATCCCAGAATTGTCAAATTGGAGAAAGGCTCATCCTTTCCCACTCTACGATGTTTGGGACTCTTGTGTGACTTAAATTGTATTTATGAAACAACCATAGTTTTGTGCTTCTTTGACATGCCGTATATATCAAAAACCATTGATGAGAGACGGCCATTAGGATTTTAAGCATATTAGCAACCTTTGAGGCCGAAAGGGTGAGTTCGGTGTCTAACACCTTCACAACTCGTAACTTAGCCCTTGAACCCATAGAATCTAGGTTTTTCTTCCATTTCTCTGATAAACGAAAGTGACAACTCTTGTTTTACATTTTATTAAGAGTCCATTTTGAGACCCAATGTAAATTCCATGCACTCAAGTTAAAGACTTTTCATTTCTATTCCAATGACCGTAAGGGTTTGAAATGGGGTTCTCACACTTGACAATATATTTTTTGTGTCCGAAGGTATCTCTCGAGCATAAAAACTCAAAACTAATTCCCAAGTGGGTAGGACCACAAAAGTAGTAAGATTTCCCTACTAAATTTTAATGTATGCATTCTCATGGCTCGAATCCAAGACTTACAGTTAAGCTAAAAAGGCCCATAGTAACCGAGCTACGCGGTTGGTAGTCATGTCAACATTTTCATTTAGGAAAACAAATTAAACATCGTTAGACTTTAGGGTCCATTTGGATACCCCAATTCCATTGCTTAGAATTGAATTGCAATTACAAATGCCTTAATTCCATAAAACTAATTCTATACTAAAACCTAATAATTTAAATTCAAAATTTTGTTACCTTTTTTTCTACTATTACTTAACACAATAGCAACTCACCCTTCTTTCACCACGACCACCACCACCACCGCCAGCCGCCACCACCAACCGCAACCTCCGATCACCGCCATCGCCACCTCCGGCCGCCACCCCTGCCACCAACTCCGGCCACGGTTGTCGGACGACACCAATTCGGCCGCCACCCTCCGCCGTCAACTCCGGCATCCACGTCGGCGTTAACCACCACCACAATATGCTATTTATTTTTAATATATAAAAAGTTTGTAATTTTGTTGTTAGAAAGGTTTATACATTTGCCATTTAAAATCACTAACTACCATTATCACTAGGCTAGACTAGATATTTGACATTTTATTGAAATCTTATTTTAACTATAATCTAGAATTACAAGTAAATTCCACACATTATCCAAATCATGAAATTGCTATGATTTTAAAAGAAAATTCCACACTATTTAAATTTCATGAAATTTGAATATTTATAAAATTAAAAAATAATGTATCCAAACGGACCCTTAAGGAAATTAGAAAATTAAGTTGAAAGTACACCGATTAACTTGCTTATAAACATAGTACACATGTTAATTTATAAAACTACAAAAGTACGTACGTTGGCCATCTCGGTAAGAGTAATGCTACTACATATACAGAATTCATCTATAGATTTCATTTACATCACGTTTTAAGTGTTGTACATTTTGATAAGCGTACAATACTTTAAAGCATGCTATTGATAAATTCTGTAGATGTAGCATTTTTTGTTTGATAATTCCCATAAAATAAATAAATGATGTCATGGGGTGAAAAAAAGAAGAAGAAGAGGTAAAGATTGAATTTTATTTATATATTAACTTTTTATTAATAAACCACTTAATGATAGATAACAATGTATTATCATCACCAACTATATTTTTTACTCCAATCACCAGGAAATGGTGCCCAATAATGGTTAAAATAGAAACCATCTCCCCTCACTACCCAATAGCACGTAAAATGATTATTTTTACGACAATCACCAGCAATTTGTTTATCAAACACATCATACGTTGCCTTCTTTTCTTGACTCTGAAAATCACATCTGAAACGAGTGCGGTCACCAAAACTCATACGAAAGCCAAAATTATAATCTTGCGTATAATTAAGGTTTTTTTGTCCTAAATCATCGTCTGTCGACCTGCAATGAACTTGAAGATCAAACAGGAGCTCGTTAACGATGTGGACCTCGTACTTTTCGAGCCAATCGATATTCTCAGAAAGACCACTGGTGATAGAATCGTGACCCGCAGAGCTACTGATCGAATGTGTTGCGTGAACTAGAAAACACGCGGCGAAAAGGATGAACAAGAGATTTCTCATGGCATGGATCATGTTTCACGAAAAGAAACTTTCTTTAGTGTGTGTGTTTTATGATGATCACCATTTCTTCTTATATAGAGGGATATGAACATTGCAGTACTATTGCATGAGCATGAGTTTCCTTTAAGTGCATTATTTTGAGATTACAGTAATAGTTTATCTCATAAAAATATAATCCACATGGATTTGATCTTGATTATGTACACATGATTTCTAACCAAGTTCTTGAAAATTAAGGAAATTATATTCTTACTGTTAAATTGTTTGAATTTCGGTGGTTGGAAAGTCAAATATATGGTTTATATTCAAGCCAATTGACTTTTGAGTATGAGTTATTTTAAAAATACATACCAATATACTCCCTCCGTTCCAGGTAAAGAATCCACTTTTGACTTTTTTTAGTCAACTAAGCTAAAGTTTGACCAATAATTAACATAAATCTAGTGATTTTTACAAAGTTATTAAAGTTGTAATCCATAGTATTATTAAAATAGTTTTTAATTAATGAAATTTTATTTCTTAAAATATAAGTAAAGTATGTAAATTTTTTATTTGATTTAGTCTTATGTTGACTTCTATAAAAGGAAAGTGAACTCTTTGCCTGGAACGGAGGGAGTATATTATTGATGATCTTTAGACAGAGATTCATTCATTGTGTTTCTTTCTCAGAAATACTATGTGTATTTAAAGTGTGTACTAAATGTGCACCAAAATCCAAGTTGGTATTATTTAATTGGTTAAATAATTTGTGGGTCCAACCATTTAAAAATCTTTTGACCAACCAAAAGATGCTAAAAAAATTTTTTTTGTGAACATTTACTCATTTAGTAGACATTTTAAATGTACATAATATTACACTTTCTATCCGGGAGTAATTGCCTCTTTTTTTTATTATTTTTTATTCTTCGCGAAGACATTTTGCCTAATTTATTTAAGTCGCTTTAAATACTTAACCTTTTTCTTGTTTTACAAACTGATGATGGCTTTTTGGACAAAATGAAAATACAATTTACTCCCGACATTCAATGCACAGAGTCTATTTTTCTTTTTAAGAAGTTAACATGTAATTAAATCAAATTAAAATTTTATATACTTTACTTATATTTTAAAAAATTAAATTTCATTAATTAAAAATTATCTTAAGAATATTATGGATTACAACTTTGTAAAAACCTCTAAATTTATGTTAATTATCGGTCAAATTTTAACTAAGTTGATCGAATAAATTCAAAAATAAACTCTTTACCTGAAACAGATAGAGTATTAGATAGGCAAAAGGGCAAATAAACTCTCTCTCAATTATCATTACATTTGGGTTCACTGATTGAAAAAACATTTTAGTGAAAAGATCAAAGATTTGATATTAAAAGAAAATTTCGAAGTTTGATTTGATTTAATATTGACAAGCTGTAAAAGAGGTCACGTAAAGCTCACAATATTTGAGGAAGTTTTGTTGCACTTTACCCAACTAGATGTATGGATGAGAAGTTACATCAGATCAATTAATCCTATCAATCTTAGATGCTTGTGAGCCAATTTTGCCTATTAATAGTACGCTAATTCAATAAAAATATTATTCCTTCCGTTTCTAAATAATTGTCTTTTTTTTTTTGATCACTTTTAAAAAAAAATTTGTTTAAAAAAATTTTTTATAGGAAAATACTTTTATCATTTTTCCCTTATTTTTTCTTCCTAATTACTCCATATAATGGTATCACATGTACATAGACTTTAAAAGAAATTACATACTCCCTCGTTCCTAAAAAAATTTCTTCCTTTCTTTTTTAGCCTTTTAAAAAAAATTGTCTTGTTTCAAAATCATTCTTTTTTGGAAAATAATTTTACCACTTTACCCATATTTTTTCCCTATTTTAATTATGACCACATGCACAAGGGCTTTTAAGAAAAGTACATATTATACAAATACTTATAATAGAGTCAATTAGTTTTTTTTTTTAATCCGTGTGCTCACTCAAACCAGACAATTATTTAGGAACGGAGGGAATGTTATAGTACTCCCTCCGTTCCAAGCAAAGAATCCACTATTGTGAGCGCCCCAATCCGCAGATCATTCCCTTCGGGCCTTTTTCGCTCTTGGACTTCCCTCTGTGATTTGTGTTCGATAAACGTGAAAACACATTTATTTTATTGGAAAAACAGAGTCGCCACTCTCGTTTATAAAGTATACGGGAGAAAAACTGAAATTGTGGGTTCGGGAGCCAAATTACGATTTGGGAAGGTTTTACGCACCCATCTCGCCCTTTCGGTCTCTACATAGTATGCTCGCGCGTATTTAAATATCGTAGGTTTGTTATTTTATGTGAATGGAAATGTACTACGGAGTATTCATATCTCCGTTTATAATGTACAAATGTAATACATGTATTTACATATCAAATGTATTGAAATAAATATATACACGTTTCAAATATATGTATTTACATATTTAAATGGATTAACAAACAGAAGGGGTTACCTTCTGTCGTTTTACATAATTCGGATCCAAGTTCTAGGCCGTTGTGTTATATTGGATCAAGCTAGCTCGTAGCCTGACCGTTGTGCTTCCACTGCTACTGATACGAGGAAAGGAAGACTTACGTTTTGTGTTTGTGTTGTGCGTATGTGTGTGAGAAAGAGGGAGGGTTTGAAAACTCTTTCTTTCTTTTCTTCAGTGTGAGAGAGAGAACTAAGGGAGTGTATTGTTTCTTCTCTTGGATGAGGGAGTGTTGGTTGTGTGTTAAGGGAGAGAGCTGATCATCTCCTTATATAGGTGAGGGAGTGAGAGATATTTGACGATACTCTCTGGCCCAAGTTTGCACGAAGCTTCGTTTGTGCCCTCAAAGTCTTCAGCAGCCGACGGCTTGACTTGTGAGGCAATACATGGTTTGGTGCGCAGCGCACCAGGCATGGTGTCCACACACCAAACCCTATTTGGGTGTTTCAGCGCACCAAGCTAGGCCCCAGCGCACCAAAACTATTTTTTTGGCTTTTTCCAGGCTTTGTGTCTTGCACTTTGGCCCTTCTAAGCTTTGTATCTTCAGCCTGGATTGATGTTGATCTAACTAAAGTTTGTTTGCATTTGTGGACGTCGTTAGTCATGTTTGATAGGTTTTTTTCCTGAAATGATCATAGAAATAAGTGTTAGTCCATTTGTAAATAAACAGTTGCTTATAGGACAATTCATATAATGTAGGTGTACGAATTCTGGGTGTTTACAGAGTCCCTCGACTACGTTTGCTTAGAAGTAAACGAGCGTCATAAAAAAAGATAGACATCCAGCTTCGTATTGGCAATTGGATGGTTAAACTCTGCATCGGAGTTTTGTGTGACCAAGTGTATGTGTGTGGTCGAACCCTACATTTGTATTACCAAGTGTGATGTGTCAAGACTTTAGCCTGAATTCTCTAGGGAGAAGAAAATTCAGTCATGACTCTGTAGGGAAAGAATCCCGCTGGGGAAATGTCGTGATGCAAGAGGCTTGCAACACTGCTGGGGAAAAAGGATGGCTATACTAAGGAAGTATGTCATTCGGTTATCGAACCTTATTAAAGGCTGCCTACGTATCTCTATAAAGAGAATCAGATCAAAACGTAGTTCGTGTTTCTTAAGGGAAGAAACACGATTGTGGTATGTTCATGTGTTGGTGAAAAAGCATCAAGGTCTACTCTATGATGACCGGATCTCCTAAGAGATTACCTACATATCTCTGTGAAAAGAATTAGGTCGAGACGTAGTTCGTGTCCCTTCAAGGAAGAAACACTGTCACGGCACGACCCGAGATCCTATGTAGAATCTCGTCCGGTGCGTGAAACGAGAACACAAAAATGCATATTCAAAATTCCTTTTTGTGCAAAAATCCTGTAATGCAAGTGTATGATTTTTAAATGCAAAACAAGACTTCACGGCAAATTAACAAGCCGGAGAATAACACATTAGCTAGCCAACAAATCCACGGGCTAGAGAGCTCGGGATAAACATACATTCATAACAGAGTGGGCGGAATAAGAGTTAACAGTATATACAAGGCCTAACAACCATGTCGGCAACTATAAAAGAATATTAACCAAATATCAAGTGCGGGACATCTACCCAACTTTACATTGTTTAATTAACAAGTATACCCTCGACCTCACCAAAAGAAAAGTACTGAGGCTCAAGGAGCAACTACCCAAAAGAACGACTATCAAGCTCTCTGAAGACAACGCAAGATCACTAAGGGTTTCTCGCCAGTTCGGGATCTAAGGAAAACAATGGACGGGGTGAGTTTAAAACTCAATAAGCTACTAATATAACAATATGGCATGCAAGATGTGAACATTAATAAAAATCATGTATAACAATATTTGTCATAACAGGATAAGTCTCGAAGCATCATAGACAACAAGTATCTCACAACATATATCACATAGCATGCATCTAATATAAGAGCGATATGTAAACACATATAAAAAGATACCATCGAGGTACACCTCTGACATACAAACTTCCAACCAACCAACCAATAATACCAAAGTAGAAACTGTTGATGTCATTTTCGATCATCGAACCCATAACCAAGTATCATAGTGAACCATTTTCTGTATCCACGTCAACGTGAAGACTCGGTCCCCACGACCCGAGAAACAATCACGGTATAGCTTACCAAGGTCGCGTTTATTCCGTATAACACTTAGCGCTATAACCCTACCGTGGCCAACGGTAGGGCGATGCCCAGTGTATTGGCCTTCGGCTATTACGTAGCCCCGGCTCACGCAATAACCGAGCGTCAATACACCTCCAAAAAATATGCCATGGACTTAACGAATGCTTAAGTAGATGTTTACTCGACACATTATCACCAAATAAACCAAATACTCAAGTAGATGTTTACCCAACATTTATAATAAACATGTCATACTCCAAAGTAGGGAGTATAACGACCACACCAACATCATGTTCATGTATGCCAAGTGATTCTACTGCACATAGCCATTCAAACACCAACATTCCGAAGAAAGATACAATATCATTCAATGTATATCGTATAACCAATAACCCAACGGGTATCTCAAATCCTCAAGGGCTCACAACACACACGTGGTCACATTCATTATCAAACCCTAGCCGACTTACGTTTTGTGTTTGTGTTGTGTGTATTGGGTCTATGTGTGGTGAAAGAGTGTTAGTAATATGGCTGTGAAATAGCAGATACATATGTTTGCATATTCCAACACAGTAATTTGCTTGTTCACATTACAACGCATGTTTCACAAGTGGCTAAAAAGGCTGCATACCGGTTAGTGTGGCAGCTTGATGAAACAATGCATAGGTCATTAGACTAGGAAGTCTTTGTACATGTCCGAGTTTTTGTCCTACCAAGAAAAGATGACTACTCATATGGATTAGCTCTACTAGCGCCAGCAGACATGTCTATCAGCAATGTCTTACCAGCAGACATCTCTACCAGCAATGTCTCACCAACAGACATCTCTACCAGTCATGTCTCATCAGCATTCTTTACCACAGCAGTCTTATCAGCATTCTTTACCACAGCAGTCTTACATCGGCAGATCCAAGTATTAGCCATGCTCTTCATCAGACAACTGCAAAGAAGCTGATTATTCACAAGAGGAACATCGGTCGTTGCTCAAAGCTACAATTCAAAAAAATAGATCCGTTACAAGATCTTCCTGATAGCTAAATATTCGCATCGATGTCTGTGCTTTCACTATTATTCAGAAGACATTTCCTCTTCCGTGTATTGGTCCTAGTTTCCAAGGCTACATTCCATAAAAGGCCAAACACAGTGCGCTACATCCCAAGCCTGCTCATCAAGTCTCTTTCATCCAGCCTGTATTCTTTGGACGGATTTCAAGACAAAGCTTGCCTGCTCATCAAGTCTCTTTCATCCAGCCTGTTTTCTTTGGACGGATTTCAAGACAAAGCTTATACAGAAGGTCTTTGCCCAACATCTACATAATGCACTCTGATGCATTAATGATCCAGATCGATAACGGGCAAAAACTCATCCAAGCTCTAACGACTACTTTATCTTCTCTAGCCTATAAAAGAAAACTCTCATTCAAAGGTGGTGGTGATAGTGTAGTGATCCTAGTGCTTCCAATCTGTAACACCACTCAGAGTGAGAAAACACAAGTGTAAGAACAAACACTTCGTGGGAGAGAAAACAGAAATTCCTAAGGGGACGAAGCTCTGCTTGATCAAGAACTTCGTTCTTGATTTAAGTTCTTTCTTCCGTCGAAAGACTCAGTCTCTTCAGTTGCTATACTTCAAATCCACAGCTAGAGACCAAGCATTCTGCTCGTCGTTGAAGACTGATCATGCTTGAAGATGTCCGATGAAGAACTAGAGCATAATAATCCATATTGCATTCATATCGGCAGACTTATACTATATTATAAGGGCTGTCAATTGTGTAATGAATTGTCATCACTCTTGGTCGAGTGCTTAGCACTCAGTTGTTTAAATACCAGCTATTTGAACAACGCCTAATATTTTCTTCACACAACAAATTTATTGAGTTGATACTACAGGAAGACAACATAATAAATGTTGACTACATCTTCTAATGTATTTTCGATAAATTTGATTTTGCTTTCTTAATCTCTCTTTTTTCTTTCCTAGGAGATTGCTAGGTTAGAGAGTCTAAGTTGATGTACTAAGCATGTTTGTCTTTGAACAAACCTCTGCTGAATTTTAATATAAATCATATTTTATTACATTCAGGCTTTACTTATCTTTCCTGTAATATATGATATATATATATATATATATATATATATCTTGTGCAATCTGGTTGTGGAAAGTAATTGATGCATCTAATACAAAATTTTAGTTTGCTGTTATGATAAACATGTACCTATTTGTTTACAGCTACTTTAATCTTGACTGCCATAATTATGTTGCTTATTCTTCTGCTGCTTATATTTTTCTATACCAGCTAAGTATAACAATATCTTTCTACTATCAGTCATTAAAGTCTGCTGATGCACATCAGCTGATTCCACTATATCGGCTATGTCACTTAAACATGGAAGATGACCTATTCTTATTAATTATTTCATCACTATCTTTCAACATAATCTTTAAATTTGATGAAATCTTTAATAATGGTCATATAGGCTATTCACCCCCCTCTAACCTATATTTTGAGCACATCCTCATGGACCTAACAAAGAGGGAGAGTTTGAGAACTCTTTCTTTCTTTCTTTTCTTCTGTGTGAAAAAGAGAACTGAGGGAGTGTATTATTTCTTCTCTTGGATGAGGAAGTGTTGGTTGTGTGTTGAGGGAGAGAGCTGATGATCTCCTTATATAGGTGAGGGAGTGAGAGATATTTGATGATACTCTCTGGCCCAAGTTTGCACAAAGCTTCGTTTGTGCTTTCAAAGTCTTCAGCAGCCGACAGCTTGACTTGTGAGGCAATACATAGTTTGGTGCGCAGCGCACCAGGCATGGTGTCCGCGCACCAAACCTTGTTTAGGTGTTTCAGTGCACCAAGCTAAGCTCCAGCATACCAAAACTATTTTTTGGTTTTTTTCAGGCTTTGTGTCTAGCACTTTGGCTCTTCTAAACTTTGTATCTTCAGTATGGACCCTTGATGTTGATCTAACTGAAGTTTGTTTGTGTTTGTGGACGTCGTTAGTCCTGTTTGATAGGTTGTTTCCTGAAATGATCATAGAAACAAGTGTTAGTCCATTTGTAAATAAACAGTTGTTTATAGGACAATTTGTATAATGTAGATGTACGAATTCTGGGTGTCTACAGCTATACTATTTTGAGATGTTTCACTTAAAGAGTTCATTTTTAAAAAATTATGCTTACAATTTTCATAATATTTCATCTTTACCCTCCACTTGGGTTGTAATCATTGTGTTTAAGTATTTTTGTAATTATAACCAACTCTAATGACATTAATATATCCCTTAGGGTAATAGTTTGGGCATAAAAAAATTACAAAATTTTGATCCCAAAAGTCTTGTCAGTTTTTGATTGGTTTTTTTCATTAGTTAGTGGCGGACCCGTAAACTATTCAACCAATTAATAACTGCCAACAAAGATTTTCTAAAAAAAAAATTGTGATTTTTTTGTGCCCATAACATCGCTTTATCCCTTAATTATTAGACTTTTCAAACGTAGACTCTTTGGGTGGAACGGAGTAAGTAATATTTATAATATAGGCAATTAATTTTCTTAGGAATGTAATGAGTACAATGGGGGGTTTGTTGGAAAAAAAAATTTATTCCCTTCCATCCCTAAATTATTGTCTTGCTTTTTTTTTTGTCCGTCCTAAAATAATTATCTTGTTTGAGACAACGCTTTTATTATTTTACCCTTACTTTTCCTTTATATTTTAATTATAGGCCACATGCACATGAGTATTAAAAAAAACTAGACATTATACTAATATTAATAATCAAATTAATTATTTTTTTTAATTCGTATACCAAATCAAATAAGATAATAATTTAAGAACGTAGGAGTACAGTACAATTAGATTTGACTCAGTGAAGTAACCTTTGACCAACTTCACGTAAGTGAGCATGAGCTGATCTTTCACTAAGAGTCAACTTTTGACTGTAATCTACTTTTTCATTTTATTTGACTATATGATGTTGAGCAAGGTTGACTATCAACTAGGTTTAACTAATGGACCATGAGTTGACTCACCTAATTTTCCTACTACAACCAAATACGGGCACCTGCAAAATGGACTTTCGAAAGTAAATTTCTTTGGAACGAAAAGAGCCCCGAATACTTACTCCTTAGATCGAAGCACTATGTGACACACCACAACCAATAACGACACACAATAATGTTGAAGTGCCCCGAGAGTACGCTGGTAACATGAACGAATGACAACTTTTAGCCTAACAAACAATGCCCATGCCTTCTTCCAAGGAAAACAATAATTTGAGACCTCAGTGAAATTACAACAAAAAAACAACATTATGGAAGGAACATAAACAAACTAGTCTCTTTTAAAGCAACTTTTGTCAATTGTAGTTGCCCCCCCCCCCCCAAAGCATGCCACAAAAAAGACCACATGTAGAACATCAAGCACACCTAAAAAGGACTACATAGAATGTATGTTTTTTTTTTTTGGGTAGAATAGAGTATGTATGTCATCAAGGCTACTGCCCCAAAAGTGAGGGCCTGTAGAAAGCATGGCTTTGAGCAATCTCAATGCGTTCTCGAGGGTCATTCATGGTTTCATCCCTTAACGCCTGAAGAATGGCCTCCGAAGGAAGCTCCCTGAAAATTACGGGAAAAAAACAAACAAACAAACAAAAAAAGTTAAGATCTGAGATTACTTCATAATCAATTCCACGCAAATGCGTTCAGGGCAAGGAAGGGGATTACGATGTGGAAAATGAAAAATCAGACCAAATATGATACTCTGTCCCCAAAAAAAGTGATAGTTTTGACTTTTAAATTGTCAAAATAACCATTTTCATACAAATTGGAATTCACTAAACTAAATAAATGTATATCCAATATTAACCAGAAATTGGTCAAGTTGAAATTGAAATAGGAGTATGAAACTAGAGACTCTTTATTATTTTGAGGACAGATGTAGGAATACTTTTTGGAAGGTACCTCTGTATAAGTATTTTATATAATGTCTTCAGAATGGGACAAAGCTCAACTGGAGCTACAGGTTTGTTCTCTCCCGGATGAAGGATACTTAAATTGGACTGACTAAGTAGCTCGTAAAATGCTTTCACGGCAGATATTCCCTGCAGCAAAGAAGAAATGGCTACAATATTGAATACCATAATTGAAAAGTGTCAAAAAGGATAAGAGAAACAATGCAAGAACACAAAGCAAAACCTAAACCATAAATGCATGGTAAAAATGGAGTAAATGTAGGACCCTAGAAACAGTAAATCATGCCTTTAGTTGACAGCAGTATACATGACCAAACACAGAAGCCACCTTCAATTTGAGAACCTACTTTGATACTGCAATCGTCCTGTGATGGAATGGTTTGGTACAGTCCCACTAATGTGGTATGAAACACTGACGTCCAGTGGGAAACTCACAGAGCACAAGTAGAGACACAACTCTCTCCATCCTATGTTCTCATTTTTACTTTTGGAACCAGAATAAATAGAAGAAATATATTCATTTAAGTTGTTAGAGATGGGCACAAAAATGCATATGAAGCTCCTTAATCATCGATTGCACTATAAGCTTATGTTCTTAGAGAGAGGGCTCAACAATATATATAACCCCAACAATATAAGCTGAGGAGATAAACAGATGTGCATAATTATCAGAAATCAAACTGATGCAAACTGCACCAAGTCATCAACACACATAAACTAGGGGAAACAAATGAAGCCGCAATGATTTGCAAGACCAAAGCACTATCACCAATATAAGTCACCAACTCATCCAAAAACTTTAAGCTTTTAGAACTTGGAAGTTGCGTCCTGTGATTCCCAACTCCACTTCACGTCTATTTCCTTAAGGTATATGGGATGCAGTTTTTGCTTTTTCTTAGTATTTTTCTAGGTTTCTTGGGTTGCACCCCCATTGACGCTTTTTAATCAATACATTTTTTGTTTATTAAAAAAAACACCCAATGCATCATAAATCATGTGCACGACAATACTAGGAAAATTTCTATCTTTCTGCAGGATTGCCCTCACCAACGGATTTGATACCTTACAGTTCTGTCAAGAATGTACTATCAAAAAAATAAGATTCATTCCTCTTCTTTGACTAGTCTTTCTAGTGATTTTTATTTTCTTTTTCCATGCACTCCCAAAATCAATAGGCAAAGTAATGGAGAAGGAAGAGGCATACCTGAATCATCCCCTTTCCCTTGATGCTATCACCCATATCAAGGCTTAGTTCTCCTTTGGCCAACTTATGTCCATACCATGAATTCCGACCTTTTAACAATGTTACATATGTGTCAGCCAAGAGGGGACCAGCAAGCTTCTCCGGTTCATCAGCCAAAAGATGAGTGATAAATATCATCTCTGAAGTACAGTGGGCAAAGTATACTGACTTGCTGGTGGCACTCTCATTAGTTAAAGCTGCTACCATACCTGTGGGTCCCAAATAGGAAATATAAACAACCAACAGACTCCACAAATAGGAAATATAAACAACCAACAGACTCCAAACCTCGAAAACTTATGAAATGAGCTCACATCAGTCAGCAAAAATTACTAATAAACCACGAACAACGCAATACTGAACTTATTTTTCCTCCCACATTGTAGCAGTTGTTTCCATCAAGATGAATGAACAAGGAAAGAAACCGTTTAATTTTTGGATTACACACACTTGAGCCAAGATTGAAATGCTTACTTAATAGACAGCACTAGAAACATGAAGATCGAAATGCTTACTTAATAGATGATCAACTGTCTTGGAGCTACGGACACTAAGACCTTCTTGGAGCATACACAAGTAACACCCATGCAACGGAAATTATTATATGAATCTAAATTTATTGATCTTCAAGAAAAGACCAGGGAAGGATTTATTGTTAGTTATAACCTACTTACTATAGCACTAAATTTCCGCTGTCATATGAACCCCGCAGGAAAACCAAATTTGTTATCCAAGTATAAGCTAATGAAGCTTAAAGGACTGATATGCAACCATATGTATTCATTTCCAGGCCTATCCATCAAACACATGCAATTTTATGATTATGTTATAAGTTGTAAGAAAATTACAGTTCCTCATCACATGCAAACTGTTTTGCAGAAAATAAAATTTTAATTTCATCATTCAAATGTCAAAAAGACTAGAAATACATTAAGATACCAAGTAAATAGTAGTGCAAAAAAAAAAATTCCCCCATATACGGGCTCTAGCATGAGTATGTGACCCACATTCTATTTCCAGGGCCCCAACATAAACTATATCCCTATCCCATGAAGTTTCTGTTTTCTTTCCAAGATTTTATTAGAATGATCACTAGTGAAAATGCTTAACTTCCCAAAAAGCTCCACATATCTAAGATTCAAAGCTAAAAGAAGCTTTTCCAGCATCCATGTGGAAACTGGACAACTATCAAAAAGTACCTGCTAAAGTGACCCACTTTTCAAAAATGAATCTCTTAAAACTCCCTGCTTGAGGAGGAGACCTCTCAAGATGTCTAGAAAAAAGAAAATTTCTCATATGATCATTCAGGATCTCTGAAACAGTAACTCATAGTTAACAGGCGATAATTGCCTTCAAAACTATTCCCATGATGAACTGAACAGCCCCGGGCAAGAGGTAACCATGTATTACAACAGTATCCAAAACGCAAGCCTACTTCTTTAAAGAGTAATGTCCATATGATGCCAAACTGGTAGAATTATGATAAAGAAGAAGAAAACAACCGGGAATGGAAGAGAAGACCAAGCTCCGTTGAGGGTTACGGATAGATCTCAGTTCGATATTAGTTAATAATCACTCGGCCTAAGAAATGTATGACATAAAAGGATATTAGGTAGGTGGGCATAAGCCTGGTGCCCAAGACAGTAATTTCAAACAAACCAAATTACCCGCAGTAATTCAAATTATAAAAGCCCTAGAATTAAAGATATATTTTATATAAGTCCTAACAATAGCATAAATTACTCCTAAATGAACTAATAGGTCTAGCCTTGCAATTGTGCTTGTGATAAGTATGGGTCTTTTTCAAACTTGGGTTTTTTTGTAATGGACCTGCACAGTTTCATACAAGGGTTCAGTCCAGCTCACGCCAATCAAGTCCATGAGAAGTCCGGTCCACACTGGCAGATCATGATCTGATTCAGCTTTGAACCAGAACCAAGAATCTTAGTCGACCAAACTTAATACAAAATCCACAATTACATCTTTAAATTAGGGTTCTAAGAAACAAACAGCTGGCGCGCTTCGCAAACTCACAAAAGCACAAGTGGGGGTGGATATGGAATTTGACGACAATGCAATGACAATGGCAACAGCAACGCGGTTTTCTCCAAAGGGAGCAGCAAACAGGTCCCTGACACTGACAGGGTTTTATGGTCATGCGAGACAGTTCCATCGTGGGTGATTTAGACTAGCGGTCATAGCCAATAGGGATTCATAGGTGATAAAGAAATTGGCTCTGTGCAGATGTTTTCTGCTGGGGTCCGATGACCTTGAAGGGTCGTTTCCATCAATGCTGGTGAACGTTGCGAGGCTGATCGGTTTGTTGGTAGTGCGTGCAAGATCATACCTGGGACTGTTGGGGATGTTTTAGTCCCATCACAGGGCTTCTGGTGTTGTTCGAAGGACTGTGATAATAGGTGGTGGGTGATTGCAATGGGATTTTCCAGTGAGGTTTAGGTGATGGAACTTTGAAACGACATGGATGATGATTTCCATGGCTGGATGTGAAGGTTGTTAGGCGGATTATGTTAGAAGCAGCAGCAATGGGGTAAATTATCCAATTGCAGTTCTCGACTGTGAACAATGAACTCGTGAATGCAATTTCAGCTGTAACTGTAGGAGTTCTTGCCCACCTTGTGGGACCTCAAGGTCCGGATTAAGGCTCCCACAGGAAACAAGAAGGAAATGGTCTTGAGGGACAAGAGTTTGACCTGCAGCATGACATGCTATCAATGAGAGTCAACGAGTTGGTGGTTAAGGGAGGAAACAAAGGTAATCACTGGCAATCATTCACTGAAGAGGCAAGCAATACTTTTTTGAAGTGATGTGAGTTGAGTATTTACAGTTGAGATGGGAGACACCAGTAGTAGTTGACCAAATTGCATTTCTGGGAGTGTGTGAGACCGTTGCATGGGACTGGTGGCTTCATTTGTGTAGAGGGGACTTAGGCAGTGTAACTTGCTGTACCCCCGTTGGGCACCAAGTATTACGCTCTATCTTAGGTGATCAGGTCCCATGTGTACTTTGTGTGAGCACGTGGAACAAACCTTTTGCTTTCAGCAACCAAACCAAAGCCCTAGTGTTCCGAAATCCAGCCAAAGGTCATTGTACTTTATTGAGGCTTCCCAAGTTATGCCATGCCCGGACCATCCTGGAAGATGGAAGTACACGTATGGAGATCCAAAGGCTTTGCGTATGAAGAAAGGTAACTTTCCGTATAGAGAACTCCATAATACAGAAATTGCATGGTCAAGACGGATCGGTATAAAAATATCAAGTGGATGTGCTGGCTGGAACGGAGAGTGAGCTTGCCCTCTTGTGATGCCATTAAAGCCCTAACCTCCAGTGTTAGTGACACCGAAGATAGGGCACCAGGCAAGGTCAATATCGAAATTGATCTATACTTGGGGTTTTGTCTTCAAACAATTCACATGAGTGAATTCAAAGGCGTTGTTCAGGCATGAAGATCATTCTGGGGAATTGGTCCCAAAGTGAACAGCCGCAAAGACTTTCCTGGGGTGATTGCCCTTAGTGTATGGTGGTGCATGGGGCTAACATGATCATTTTGAGCGTATTTCTTGTAAAGGGGAAGATTACATGGCAATCGGGGATGTATACCTGACTACAGTTTGAGATTCAGGTCAGCAAAATAATGCACGGAATGCAATTGACAAGAGTAACTCAGCAAAACCTTTTCGTCTAATATCACTTGGGAATAAAGAAGAAAAGAAGAAACCAGCTACCTTATGAGTTGAAAATAAAAACAAAGCAACCATGGGGATAAGGAAATCTCAATTTCATATTAGGTGATAATCATCCCAAGTAATTTATTACGTATTATATGCATGAACTTAAATTGGTGCTCTACACATAATTTTGAAATTACAAAAGTACACAAAAATAGTCCTACACGACCTAAACATATAGGACACTGATTCCCGCTATTGGGGGCAGGGAAATCCATGTAACCTAGCCCTAAAAGATACAATTAACATAAAGCCCTAATTAAAACATGCTCCTAAGTCCTAACAAGATTATTGGGTATAGGCTTGTGCGGTTGTACCTATGCTTATCACGTTTACTTTGGTTTATTGGCTCCATCAACAGATCATTACGATTCACAATTCTAACCTTATGTTTGTAATTTGGTGAAAGAAAACTACATGGGAAGTTTGAACGTACAAACCAGCTACTGTTAAAAGTATGAGAACATTAAGCAACACTTGATGCAAAATAAGAGGACATCCAAGTAAGCTGCTTCCATAAAGAACTCAGCACTATTATTTTAAATTTGTTTACTGAGTGCAGATAGGATACACAAATCCAGAAAATTGAAATCGACGACTGTTTTTCAATGTAACATTAGTTTTCAAAAAATAATAAAAAATAATAATAATAATAATAATAACAAGCATTGTACAGTTTAGTAGAGAATAAAGGCCAGTGATACTTACCAGCTCCAACGGCGTACACGTTCTTTAAGCCACCCATAACTTCATGTGTGGCAAGGTCACCATTATCCCAAACAATAAAATGGGGCTGCCTTAAAAACATGGCCAGGGGTTTCCGCCACTTCTCAGCTCCACATATCCGAGCATTAGCATATTCCTTGTTATAAATCTCTGATGCAATATTAGGTCCACCCAGATAGAGAATGTTCTCCATGGGGACTCCAGCTGCAATAAAGTCATCAGGAAGGAAACCCTCATAAGCGAAAGACATAAAGATGAAAAGGATACTCAAACACTACAAAAGTGAAGTTAATCATGCTATTCTTTGATACTCAGTTTATAGTTCACAGGTTCTAATGTGTAATGGGTCCTTTTGGTTTTCTTTCTGAACTCTTATGAACAGTATAGCAAAGCCTTGTCGAGTCCATCATAGACCAACGTATGTCCTTTTCCACCTGATCTTGAGTCTTCGTAGTGAGAAATACAAATGTTTCTCTCGTAGAGATCTTACTCATAGACTCTTCAAGGTACTTGAAATTTCGATAATATACAGCTTACTGATTTTACAAATTATAATGAGTTCCAAATGAGTTCTCAAACTCAAATAAAACATGTCAAAATCAATCCTCCTGGCGCCTTCTGTACCCTTTTCCCACTAACTCAAAACCATAAAGCCTAAAGTGTTGTACTTTTCTTGAATCCAGCCACATTTTCCCAAAAGTTCAGCAATCAAACACTCAAATCAAACCAATCTCAATCCCTTTTCCATAAATGAAACGTAATGATTTTATTCCACGAACTTAACTAACCACATTTTTGCTTTAGAAGCAAGAATGTTGACTGCTGTGGGAACTAAGGTGAAAGGAAGGCCAGCTTATCATCTATGCCAGGCAGCCAGGTACTTCTTTTAGCATGCTTTTTGAGGAATATTGGATTCGAACATCTACTATCGAGGATAATATTTTGGTTCAGCTTCGGGTGTATCTTCGAGAGTCTCTCAAACCTTTGGTAATAGGGGAATTAAAAAACTTTAAGCCATTTCTAGGCAGCTTTTGCACAATAGGATGATCTTTTTGGCTTCTTTTTTGTCTTCGGCCTTGGGTTGTTTTTGGGGCACTGTTGCCTCATACAAATGCAGATATTATGGAGTGGTTCTTCGCTGATATTTTTATCTCCACTTCTGTTTTCAGTTCCACTTCATATTCATGATTTTCTTTTTCTTCCTCTTTATTGGCCACTGCTGATCTTTCAAAACCTTAAAAGAGTCAATTGAGTTGGATTCCACCATACACTTCATAGACATGCTTCTGTTTATGTTTTAATACTTCTACAAAGCAGAAACACAGCAAGGAGCGGAAAAAGAACAGTAGACCAAGATAAAATACAAAGTCAAGGCAATTAAAAAGCTGTGACATCATGGATGCAATTGTCTAAAACAAATTTTCAACAGCTTTTAGCATAACAAAAAATATTGCCAGTAAAAACTAATTAACCTTGTCAGAATCAGATTACACATTGCATCTGTGAGAAAGCATGTTATCAAAAATATTCAAGATAAAAAGAAGTCTTACTAGCCTGACTGATCATCTGGGTAGGAGTTATAATGCGGGGTTCAGGTTGCAATTCAGCCTCTATGCCCTTTGCCAAGGAAATTATGACCGGAACCGTAATTCTTTCCTTCCAATACCTACTAATCTCTTCAAACACTTCACGTGTCTCGGTTGATGGCAAGCCATTGATCACAATATCAGCATCCCACACAGCCTCCTGCAAATTGGTCACTACTTTCAATGGACAAAGCGGGGTGTCAATCATATTCAAGCAGAACCCATCTCTTAAAATCTCATCTGCATGTAATGTCCTATCACCCAACCTTGCTTCAACATACTTCAAATAAGCGCACCGTCTAATTAGCCTCCTAAGCACATCTTCCCTCGAATTGATGACCTCGAAGAGGTGCTCAGCCGTCGCCCTATCAACAGATCTCCCGGGTCTTCTCCATATCCTAATTTGAACCTTCTCTCGTAAATGACAATACGCATCTTGCAACATAGCTACAAACACACTACCCCAGGCCCCGGCACCAACACCCACAATCCTCAAGGGATCACTATCTGCTTTTCCCAACAAACGCCGTAACTCATCAACTTTCTCTTCTGACAACCCATTTGAATTTTGAACCAACCCATTCGAGTAGACATTGTTGGTCATCCCCTCCACAGTTCCAACCATAGTTAATCCAATTCAGACAAGAATCTTAATAGAGAACTCGGACAATCTTCGAAAATGTAATGTAACAAACTAACACTCCAAGCTACAAATACTTACATGGGTTTTGCACACTGAATCAAATTATTTCTGTTTCAATCAGATTTCCAGAAAACGGAAGCACGAATTGGAAAAGCATTGAACACATGGGTTTTTCCTAAAATTCGATTACCAGGAAAAAATTTCGTTGGAAATTGGCAAAACCAACATTGGAATTTCCGTTCAAGAAAGGTAAACTGCCCCCACCAAAACACAAAAAGTAAACAGAGACAAGGGGCAATTGGATGGAAAGCGAAACACCTGTACTTGTCGGTTACTGAAGAGACGGTGACGTCAAATTGTCGGTGTTTCGTGTCGGCCGAATTTACTCAAAACTTGGGGGAAAAGAGAGTTCACGCGTTCATTGCTGAATGAAGTCGGCGTTCACACACCTAATGAAGAACAATTTCTTTTTTCCAGCTTTCTAAATCTGTATTTCTGTATATATAATGAGGGAGGAGAGATTATTCAAATTGTTTTTCGATTGTTTTCACGGAAGAAGAAGAAGAAGATGGTGATGGTGATGATGATGAGAGAGTTCGTCACTCAATACCGTCTTCAGAGTCCGAGCCCGGTCACGACTCGTTGCGCGGTTTTCACTCCCTCCAGCTACGCAGCCTTTGTTAATTTCGGGCCAAAATACAAAATCACCCCATGTTTACACCAAATTCCATAGTACACCCCAATCTAAGTTTTGTCCCAGAATGGTATCCAATGTTTTTTTCCCATTTTCCACCCTACCCATGACGGACGTTAGCTTATTCACGTTAAATAGCATGTGGTCTTCCACGCGGAGCGTATTTTTGACATTTTCCTTGTGGGCATTAACTGGAGGGAAATATTTAGGGGTGGCAATTCGTGTCGTCGTGTCGTGTCACACTATCGTGTTTTCATGTTATTTATCTTATATGATCATAAATCTAACAATAAATGTTCTTTTAACAAAATTTATAATTTTGTGTGTTCGTGTCGTGTCATGTCTTATCATGTCATTTCTCTCTGTAATTCTTGTTTATAATCATGTCGTGCTGGTTTGTGCACAATCGTGTCATGTCAGTCATTGTCACCCCAAAAAATATTGGTTATTTGTACTGACCTAACCAAGCCCTAGATTCGATCTGCTCTTCCTCGCACTTATTTCTTCCTCTTCGTGCTGCAACAAAAATCAAGAGAGCTCGTTTTGGCCATGGTAGACATGATGTGCTACTGTGGTGAAAATAGCGTGTTGAAGATTCATCTTGGATCAGAACAAATCCTAGGCTAAAGTTCTTTGGCTTCCCAAATTATGCTCATGTAAGTGTTGTTTCAAATTTGTAACTTTTGATTTGTAGCATCCAAAGAGTTATTCTTTTTAGGTTTTGTTATTTTTAGGTTTTGTTACACCTACATTCGATTATGATGAGTTACACCCACCCTTTTTTTTTTTTAATTTTGATGATTTTTGGGATGGAGGATGACGTTATTTTTTTGGGGCATGATCCCCCAATGTGCCCTTGATCCACGATTGTGGTTTCAGGTAGTAGGATATCAATCACCATCAAAATGAGATAATGAAAGTCAAAATTAGGCGTGCTAGGGAGCGGAAAATGTTAATTGTTCTACTGTTTGGGTGTTTTTTTTATTCTGGTGTTGATGTTGTTGCTTCTTGTGGTTTGAAGGATGGCAAAGAACTCCATCTCTTTTGGGTTTATGAAATAGGAATGTTGTAGTTTTTGGGTATGTTAAGGTGTTTTGTTCTTGTTTCGGTGCATGATGTTGGTGCTTGTAGTGGTTTGAAGGAGGGCATTGGATTTTTGGGTTATGAAATATGACTGACGTAGTGTTTGGTTATTGGGGAAATGTTAGTTATTGGGGTAATATCTATGCTACATTGAAGCAATAATATTATGTATGTATTGATCATGTGATCATGTAAAATAACCCTATAATGAATATGATAATATGTTGATGGCAATTACATTGAAATTGAATTAGAATCACAATTATAAAGAATTAAATTTCAACATATTCAAATTCTATAAAGTTTCAATTCTGCTATTTGGCTAATATGTAGAATTTCATTAGAATTGATTTATAATTTCAATTATATTGTTTGGATACTCAACTAGTGTCATGGAAATGAATTTGCTACTTTAATATACTTTACCTCGTGTATTCCCTAGCATAAAATACAATTACATGTTTCAAATAATAATAAAATTGATCACAACCAAACAAGTTTCAATTACATTAAAAAAATCAAAAGATCAACACAGTTTAATAATAAACCATCCTCAGTACAACTAAAGTTACTGCAATCAAGTTTAAGCAAGCATGAAAATAAAGCAACGCATAATTCTTAATAACTATCCAACACCACTGCACAAGACCAAGTTGTTTTCACTTGATTTGGAAGGCCCACCAATGTTTCAAAAAAAATTTCCTTTGATCATTCATGAATGCATCAACTACTTTCAAAAGCATCATCTAAACCAAGTCTTCCACTTTAGACAACTCTTCCAATACCATTTGTGTTGTAGCTTAGGAGCTTCGGAATTCATAACGTAGTCAAGAGAATCCGTCATACGAGAGAGTACATCATGTAATGCTTGGGAACCACTATGCTTCCGCTTTTTAGGACAAGAAATAGATGAAGATGAGGCATTGTTGCCTTGTCTACTTTGCCCTCCAAGCTACTAGGCATAATCTGAAATTTTATGAAATAAAACTTGAATAACTAATGTCATAAGAAATGAGATGAATAGATCAATCAACACCACTTGCACTCCCTTTCCATCACCTTTATACCCCGTTTGTAAAAGACTTTGTGATGGTACACAATTTAAGAACTCATAAGAAATGAGATGAATAGATCATTTTAAAGGCCAAGTTGATTTTAAAATTATATTTTTAATGAAAACATAAAAACAGAGAATACTCTAGCCAAAACAGTGGACCAACCAATATATATATATATATATATATATATATATATCAAAAGAAAGATCTTCAAGCAAGCAATGGTGCCTACAAATGTATATTCTCGCGCATGTGCCAATAAAGGCGAAATGATAACAACTCAAAGTTTTCTAGCTTCCAATCTTCTAAGATAGTGTTAATTTGGCCATATTTAGAAAATGCTGACCAAAACAGAACAATGAAATGCTGAAAGCCTATGTGAATTGGTACACAATGGAAGTGAGATGGACGGACCAAGAAACTGCAGCAAACTCAAGAGGAAGAGGATTAAGAAATGATCAACATCCATGAAACAGACTGTTCGGAAACAAGGATCCCAGAACAAGGAAAGCACGAAGTTATAAGGGTGGTTGAGAAGAAAAAAAGACACTTCTTGTGTTTAAAAAAAAAAAAAAGGAACACAAGCTGGATGGATCTTGGTTGGTTTCATGTGTCTTGAGCTCACATTGATTGCCCATATAAAAATATTCATAAAATTCAACATAAGATAAGGCCATCCTTTCCTGGAGTTATATATATTATAAGAAAATGTAACAAACACACAAAATTCAACCTTTGATGATGACATATAATAATACAAACTACAAAAAAATAATTGATTCTCTTATAAATGACCTCTGACTTTACCCATTCTATAGAATTGTTAGACAAGTCATCACATGTTGCTCATCAAGATATGACAAAACTTCAGCTATACAAAATAAATTATTCAACACACACACACACACACACATATATCGGTATGTAGTATACATGTAGATCGATGTTGATAATAGAAAGTCAAATCCTCACCTTTAACCATAGAGAGGCCTAATTAAAGAAAAAGGTAACCAACATTTCATAACCTAAAGAGTTACAACAATGAAGCACAAACATATCACTATCCTCTACAACTTACTCTGATTTCTTAAAACTAAGGGGCATATATACTGTTAGGTCCATGTTGATAGGCTCAGAATATAGGCTAGAGGGAGGGGGGTGAATAGTCTATATGACTTTTATTAAAAATTTCATCTGATTTGATGTTTATGTTGAGGAACAATGATGAAATTATTAATTAGATAGGTCATCTTCCATATATATGCAACATGGCCGATATTGAGAGATTAGGCGATGTGCAATCGGCGTTTTCAAAGACGCGGTGGAAGATTTAGTATACTCTGATGTTAAAAGAGTAAAAAGGAAGAACAAACAAAGATACGTATAGCAATTAAGATTAAAATGGTGTAAACAAATAAGTATAGGTTTATCATAACAGCAAACTTTAAATCTTAAATTAGATGCATCAATTACTTTCCACAACCAGATTACACAAGATATATAACATATATTACAGGAAAGATAAGTACTGAATGTAATAAAATATGATTTATATTAAAATTCAGTAGAGGTTTGCTCAAAGATAAGTATAGGCTGAATGTAATTAAATATGATTTATATTAAAATATGATTTATGAGCTAAAAGTAGCTCCAGAAATTCAATAATACAAATGAGATCTAATAAGCACATTCTTTGAATAATTACTCAAAACATAGCTTATAAGCGTAACCCCAAACAATATGAAATTAGGAATTTGGGTTACTTTCTCATTTTACCCTTTGATCATGTATGCTCATGATTGATTAAAGTCTAAAGTTGAGCAGCTTCATTGGGTGTATCTTGTAGACAGAAGCTTTCCGTTGAAGAAGAACAGTTTCATCATAAATGTCCTTAGATCCAGAGCTAATATTCACAATGATTCAGAGATGACACAAATTTGATTTCTCTTAAATTACTTTTGGCGATCTTCTGATTACTTTCACTTTAAACTTCCAGTGATTAGTTATATATTTTCTCTAGATGGATAATTAGCAAAGTTTTCAGAAACTAAATATCATAGAATGTAGGGATCAGCAGATTCCATGATAGAAAGTTTTTGACACTTAGACATGTTCAAATAGATACTAATAAGAACCTTAATTTCTTATGAAACAAGCTCATAAGTATTTGAACTGAGAAACTTTTCTCGAAAAGGTGTTAGATTAAGACAATCGTTAGCCTTATATCAAGATAACATTCTTTTATATATACATCATTAATTGTAATTCATCCATCAAGTATGTAATTGAAGAATTCACTAGAGGATATGACATAGATTTGAAAGTGAACTGTTTTAAAAAACGGACATTATCCTTAGCAGTCAAACTCCATTTAACTATAGTACTTTTCTTCATAATTCCAATTGAAGAGTACACTTCTGTCATTGAACAATTTTCCAATAGCAATCACACGGTCATCACAGTAATTCTTTCTCACAAAGGCTTTAAAAACAAAACTGGTTTTGATTTGTAAAAGCATTTTCAAAATGACTTCCAGATCTCTCAGTCAAAGGATTTTTAAAATAAGAATTTTTAAAAATAAACCTTTTTGACTATGCATCTAATCTGAGCAACAGGATCAAGACTCTCAGGTTGTTAGGCCTGGAATGAAGTTCACAGAATACTAGCTCTGATACCAATTGTTAGGTCCATGTTGATAGGCTCAGAATATAGGCTAGAGGAGGTGGGGTGAATAGCCTGTACGACTTTTATTAAAAATTTCATCTGATTTGATGTTTATGTTGAGGAACAATGATGAAATTATTAATTAGTTAGGTCATCTTCCATATATATGCAATATGGTTGATATTGAGAGATCAACTGATGTGCAATCGGCAGTTTTCAAAGACTGCTGGTGGAAGATTTAGTATACTCTGCTGATGTTAAAAGAGTAAAGCAGCGGAAGAACAAGCAACATAAGTATAGTAATTAAGATTAAAGTGGCTGTAAACAAATAGGTACAGGTTTATCATAACAGCAAAGTTTAAATCTTATATTAAATGCATCAATTACTTTTCACAACCAGATTGCATAAGATATATAACATATATTACAGGAAAGATAAGTACATGCTGAATGTAATAAAATATGATTTATATTAAAATTCAGCGTTTGCTCAAAGACAAATATGCTTAGTACATCAACCTAGACTCTCTAACCTAGCAATCTCCCTGGAAAGAAAAAGGAGAGATTAAGAAAGCGAAATCAAATTTATCGAAAATACATTGAAAGATGTAGTCAACAATTATGATGTTGTCTTCCTGTAGTATCAATTCGATAAATTCGTTGTGAGAAGAGAATATTAGGCGTTGTTCAAATAACTAGTATTTGAAAAACTGAGTGCTCAGCACTCGGCCAAGAATGATGACAACTCATTGCATAATCGGCAGCCCTTATAATGTAGTATAAGTCTATCGATATGAATGTAGTATAGATTATTAGGCTCTGGTTCTTCATCGGACATCTTCAAGCTTGGTCAGTCTTCAACAACGAGCAGGATGCTTAGTCTCTAGCTATGGATTTGAAATATAGCTGCTGAAGAGACTGAGTCTTTCGAAGGATGAAAGAACTCAAATCAAGAAAGAAGTTCTTGATCAAGCAGAGCTTCTTTGCCTTAGGAATTTCAGGTTTCTCTCCCACAAAGTGTTTGTTCTTACACTTGTGTTTTTCTCACTCTAAGGTTGGAAGCTTTTTTAAGCTTCGCACAATTTCACGCACACCTATTATTTTTATTTTTTTTTGAATTAGGTATGAGAGATTTCTTTTATAGGTTGAAGAAGATGAAGTAGTCGTTGGAGCTAGAGTAGGATTTTTGCCCGTTGGAAGATTAGAATTATCAATGCATCAGAGTGCATTATACAAACTGTTGGGCAAAGACCTTTCGTTTAAGCTTTGTCTTGAAGTCTGTCCGTGATTCAGGCTGTCAGGATGGAACCTAACATGCAGGCCTGTTAGCAGCGTACTGTGCTTGGCTTTTTGTGGAACATAGCTTTGAGGATTGGGACCAAACACGAAAGAGGAAATGTCTTCTGGATAAAAGTGAAGACACAGTCATCGGTGCGTATCTTGAGCTGTCAGTTAGATCTTGTAACGGATCTATTTTGAATTATAGCTTTGATAAACGACTGATGTTCTTTTTGAGAATTTTTTAGCTTTCCTGAAGTTGTCTGATGAAGAGCATGGCTGATACTGAGATCTGCCGATGTAGAACTGCTGCGGTAAAGATTGCTGATGAGACATGACTGGTAGAAATGTCTGCTAGTGAGACATTGCTGATAGAGATGTCTGCTTGCGCTGGTAGAGCTAATCCATATGAAAAGTCATCGTTACTTGGTAAGACATAGACTCGGACATAGACTCAGACATGTACAAAGACTTCCTAGACTTATGCAATGTTTCATCAAGCTGCCACACTAACCGGTACGCAGCCCTTTTAGCCACTTATGAAACATGCGCTGTAATGGGAACAAGCAAATCACTGTGTTGGAATATGCAAACATATGCATCAGTTGTTTCACAGGCATATTCCTAACATATACAAAGAGTGAGGATCACTGTGATCATCAAACTAATATAGAAAAGTAATTACCAATTCTTACTGTCATCT
Source organism: Platycodon grandiflorus (assembly GCA_016624345.1). Taxonomy (NCBI): domain Eukaryota; kingdom Viridiplantae; phylum Streptophyta; class Magnoliopsida; order Asterales; family Campanulaceae; genus Platycodon; species Platycodon grandiflorus. The sequence continues at coordinate 20,615,049 of CM028368.1, forward strand.
ATATCCATATTGCATTTGATGGAACTAATATAGAATTATAGGCTGAGAAAAACAGACTGGAGAGCCCAAATTTCATAACCCAGTAAGTCCCAAAACAAACTTCAAGCCAAAAATATCATAATTTTTAACTTTATTCAGGTTTTTAACTACAGGAAAACAAGTACCTGGAAAAATTAATCCATCAAAATTCTAAGCAATTTCACTGTCCTGTAAGCAAATTTATCCACAAATGTCTTTGGAACATGGTACTAACTGGGATCTATTGACAAATTTGACTAATAAGTTTCCCATGGCTACAAAAAAAAAATAAAAAAAATATTGGAAGTGATTATGAGTTTAAAAAAAGGCAACCAAAGAAAAAGGACTATATTCAATCCAAATGGCAAATTATGACTTCAAAAGGAAATAGAAAACACAAACGACTACGCAAAATGAAAGGCACAACTAAACAAGTTTCAACTACAATGAAATCATACCTTATTAGAAGTCAAATCGAGAGATCAAAAGATCAAGGGAGATCGAGAGATCCGAGAGAGAAGGGGGGAGAGATTAGAGGGGCTCTAATCCATGGCAAGCACTACAAAGATGGGAAAGACGATCTCGCGAAGCCATAGAAGCCATGACAATGGTTTAGGATGGAGACGGTTTGGGAGCCATGTGATGGTGTGAGATGAAGACGGCATGGGATGAAGAATAACCGAGTTTTGCGTTAAAATTTTAGAATTGGCTTTGTAATTATCTACTTCCAGCGTGGAATTAGTTTCATGGAATTCGGCTTGTCAGAATTCTAATTCAATTCTATTTCTTTCTCTTATTTTTGTATCCAAACAATAGAATTGAGATTTTATACTCCAATTCCATTTCCATCCCATTGAATTGGTGCATCCAAACGTTCCCTAACTCAAATCCTAATTACCTCAAATAAAGACCGAGGACACTTACGTTTGTTTTTTAAGTGAAAAAAATTCCCTTAAAAGTGCGTCATTTAGCTAGAGCTGGCAAAATTAGCCCAGCCCAATGGGCCGGCCCAACCAACCCGATATTATGGGGGGCTTGGGCTTCAATTTATAAGGCCCGAAAAAATTTGGGCATTTTTGGCCCGGTCCAATAGGCCCGTGGGCTAATTGGGCTCGGGCAAAAAAAGTCCGATTTTTTCGGGCCAGCCCAGCCCAGCCCGATACACTTTTATTAAGTTTTCAATCAAACAATTTTTGCTACTTTAAGTAATCTTTTAGTGTTGTACATGCTGTGTACAAAACAAGTTTATGTGCAATGCTTTTAAAAATAAAGTGAACGGACAAGAGTGTAAATTATTTGGAACGGACAGGAGTGTATCTTCGAAGTCCAAGACTTGGTTATTTGAAGTCATGAAGTTTATGTTCAATGTTTCCACGATTAATAAAGGAAACGGACATGAGTGTAAATTATTTTTTTTAATTAATATGAAAATATCTCTTATATTTATGTGCAATGCTTTTAAAAATAATTAGAAAAATGTTTGATTGAGGTTAATGCAAATTTTCAGTCAATTGTTTCTTATGTTTTTTAATGTATTTTACACTCCTCCTGTCTACAAACAATTTATATAGTTGTATTTTAATCATCAAGATACAACTTATTATTTAGAGATTTTATTTGATAAATTGTAGACTTGTAATGAGTTGTGAATTTTTTTTATGTGATAACTTGTAAATTTTGTAAAAAATATGTTTTGGTAGAAATTTGGGCCGATTTGGCCCGAAAGCCCGATGACTTATAACTGGGTTGGGCTGGGCTAGAGGTTTGAGGCCCCGATGTAATTTTTGGGCTGGGCTGACCCGGCCCAATTTTATGTATTGGCCCGATGGGCTGAGGCTGGGCTGGCCCAGCCCAGCCCATTGCCAGCTCTACATTTAGCCCATGTTGGGCTGCGTCATTTAGCATTTGTGATATGAAATGAGTTGCAACATTCCCAACATCACAGAGCCTCGGCAATGGCGGTCCAATTCTCAGGCAACGATTGCATTTACCAGCCAAGTACACATCTACTCATATCTGTAAATTTGTATTGTCGAACACAATTTTTCGCTTTGATCAATGCCAATCCCTACATTTATTGATTATGTATAAATTTGTTGTTAAACGGGCGTATTCAATTATTGAATGAAAGTTGTTCTGATTTTCTCGTTCTTAATTTATTATTATCTTACTCCCTCCGTTTCAAAAAGATTGACGTTTTAGAGTTGTGCACACATATTAAGAAATTTTATAAGTTGACAAATATACCCTTATTAAATATCTTTAATTTTTGTGCTAGGAGTAGTTGAAAAGATAAATTAGAAGGAGATAACCATTGGGAGAAGATAAAGTATTTAATGAAGAGATGATCAATTATTGGAACTTGTGAGAAGACAAGGGTAAATTAGGCAAAACATGCATTGGAAACCTAAAACGACAATCTTTTTGAAACAAATTTTTAGAACTAAAACGACAAATATTTTGAAACAGAGGGAGTAGTTGATTCAATGCACAAAGTTCAAGATCATGTGTTCCTCTTCAGTTAATTCTCATGGTCGCCCCATGGAATTCATATATCTGTTTAAATGCTTAAAACTGCATTTCCTGGCTCGTATATGAAGTTTGGCATTTCATTTGATGTTTTACACAGTCTAGAAGGCAGGGTTTGCAATTGAGTTGTGAACTTCAAGAATTTTTCCCTTTATTATTATATCTTTTTTCATTCTATAATCGCTTTCCTTGTGTGATGTATGATTTGAGTTTTATCATTTGGATTTTGGACGAGTAGAACGGTGGGGTGCTTGTAGTATCACGGTATATCATGGATATTGTGGGTTGGGTAGCCATAGTGGTTATGAATTTTGCCCTATTACGAGAATTATAGTTTATTGAGACTTTGATGCCTTAATATTGTTCATTTGCTACCTAACAATGGAATTTGATCCTGCACTACCATCATATATGGGTGGCTTTAAAGGTTTGGACTTGTGCATCTACTTTATGCGGAGCATTTTTCTGTTGAACTGTGTTGTATGACATGGTTACCATATCTATGTCTGCTGATTTCCCATCAACTGAGATTTTTTGTTTTTCTTGATCCCTTTTCTTTCTCTTGGAGACACTACTTGGCTTTAGACTTCTTTGTTTTCTCGAAAGGCATTGAATTTCAACTCTGCAGTGTTCTGTTCTTGTTGTCTAGCTAAAATGGGCAAAGATAGATCCTTTGTGCGAAGTTCATTGCCCTTGTGTGAAAGATGTCCGATTGAATTACTGAGTGCTGATTAAAATCTTCGTTACGCTATTGGAAGTTTAAATTATCAAGCAATTTGTTGGGAGGATAGAAGCAGTAAGTAGACAAGCAAAAGCAGTGACCCCTTCCACATGTGTGACCCACCGCCCACGTTAGGCTGGTCGACCATTGTGTTCTAGGGAAGCAAATTCCTGAACTTGTATGATCCTACATCCACCGGGTAAAATTTTGTTATCTGATCTGATTCATTAGACTTCCTCTTCATGTTTATGAAGTTTTAAGTTTTAGTTATTCAAATTGGTGATAGACTTGTGATTTAACTTTATAGCTAATGGCCCTAAGTATAAGGAATAGCATTATGGGATTCTTGAATCAAGTGTATTCCAGAAGGTTTGATCTTCCTTCATTCGAATTTGTTGATAAACTTTGTCTTTTGTTAGTTTATGGCCCTAAGTAGAGTGGAATATATAACATGAAGTTTGGCATTTTATTTGAGGATTCAGCTATTGCTTTACATAGTCTGTAAGGCAGGGCTTGCAGTTGAGTTGTGAACTTCCAACAACATTGTTCTGTTTTGATATCCTATAATTATTGTTCTTGCATGGGTTTGATTTCCATCACTTGGAAAACACTGCATGGTGGGTTCATTCATCTCACTGTATATACATCTTGTGCTTTGAGTGGCCATAAAGGTTAGTAACTTTGTCCTATTACAAATCATAATGTTTGTGAATTTGAGGCCTTAATATTATTCATCTGATATCTACAAATGGAATTTGTCTCGTTCTACCTTCAAATGGGTCACTCTAAAGGTTTGGATGGTCAGATATTTCTTGCAACATTGGTGCATTGCCTTTACGTGGAGCTTTTTTGTGGTGAATTTTGTTTCCATCTATTGAGAAGAAATGGAAAACCAAAAGTTGCTGAATAAGTTGGTGTGAGGACTACTTAAATCCTTCGCAACATCAATCATGTAAAGGATTGTAAACGAAGGATTTGCCTTTGGATATGAATCCAACGTGCAGCATATGGTTTCAAGTTTGAGTCTCGTTTGGCATGGGGTGTGGGGTGGGGGAGGGATTTTAGGGGAGGTGAGGGCTGTATTAAGTGTGTTACAGAAGATTTGATGTTCGTTCATTTGAATTTGCTGATAAACTTTGTTGTTTAGTGTTATATAGAGAAAGTCAGAGGAGGGCGCTGGCTCACCCCTTGCGAACCGGGATTCGGTAGTGAAATATATAAAATGAAGTATGGCATTTTGTTTGAGGATTCAGCAATTGCTTTACATAGTCTAGAAGGAAGGGCTCGCAGTTGAGTAGTGAACTTCAAACAACATTGTTCTGTTTTGATATCCTATAATTACTTGCCTTGCATCAGTTTGATTTCTATCACTTAGACAACACTGCATGGTGGTTTCTTTCATCTCACTGGATATAGATCTTGTGCTTTGAGTGGGCATAAAGGTTATTGACTTTTCCCTATTACAAATCATAGTGATTTTGACTTCGAGGCCTTAATTTTTAATCTGATACTCAAATGGAATTTGTCCTGTTCTACCATCAAATGGGTCACTCTAAAGGTTTGGACTGTTAGATATTTCTTGCAACTTTTGTGCATTGCCTTTATGTGGAGCTTTTTTGTGGTGAATTGTGTTTCCATCTATTGAGAAGAAATGGGAAAACCAAAAGTTGCTAAATAAGTTAGTGTGAGGACTATTTCTATCCTTAGCAGCAGCAATCATGTAAAGGACTGTAAACGAAGGATTTGCCTATTGGATATGGATCCAATGTGCAGCATATGGTCACAAGTTTGAGCCTCGTTTGGCATGGGGTGGGGGAAGGGATTTAGGGAGGTGAGAGCTGCATCAAGTGTGTTACAGAAGATTTGATGTTCGTTCATTCGAATTTGCTGATAAACTTTGTCGATTAGTGTTAGATTATGGCCCCATATAGAGTGAAATATATAAAATGAGGTAAGGCATTTTGTTTGAGATTCAGCAATTGCTTTACATAGTCTAGAAGGAAGGGCTTGCAGTTGAATTGTGAACTTCAAACAACATTGTTCTGTTTGATATCCTATAATTACTTTCCTTGCATCGGTTTGATTTCTATCACTTAGACAACACTGCATGGTGGTTTCTTTCATCTCACTGTATATAGATCTTACGCTTTGAGTGGGCATAAAGGTTATTGACTTTTCCCTATTACAAATCATTCTGATTTTGACTTTGATGTCTTAATATTTTTCATCTGATACTACAAATGGAATTTGTCTTGTTCTACCATCAAATGGGTCACTCTAAAGGTTTGGATGGTCAGACATTTTTGCAGCTTTGGTGCATTGCCTTTATGTGGTGCTTTTTTGTGGTGAATTGTGTTTCCATCTATCGAGAAGAAATGGGAAAACCAAAAGTTGCTAAATAAGTTAGTGTGAGGACTATTTCTATCATTCTCAGCAGCAATCATGTAAAGGGCTGTGAACGAAGGATTTGCCTATTGGATATGGGTCTAACGCGCAGCGCACGCTCACAAGTTTGAGTCTCGTTTGGCGGGGGTGGGGGAGGGATTTAGGGGAGGTGAGGGCTGCATTTTGTAGCCTATCATCGTTGACCATCAAAAATTGCTTGCCAAAAATAAATATTAAAAATTTCCATTCTAAAAGGACTTCAAAACGTGTAGGCGTGTTCATTTTGTTTGTCACAGAGTTCTACTGCAGGTTTTGATCTTGTTCTTATAAACTGCAAATGGCCAGTTGCATATCTATGATATGGCTACTGATTTCTCATCAACTGTAGATTGTTGCTTTTTTGTGCCTCTTGGAGACACTAATTTGCTTAAGAGTTATATGATTTCTCGCAAGACATTAAATTCAACTAAACTGTGTTCTTGTTTTCTAATTAAAACGGGAAAGATGTTTGGGGCAGTTCATTGCCCTTGTGTGAATGAAGTCCAATCTGAAGAACTAAGTACTGATTAATATTTTTGTTCAGCTATTGGAAGCTTCATTTATCAAACAAGTTGATGGGAAGACGAGAGTGATTGACAAGTAAACGCAGTAGGCCTTCCCCACGTGACCCACGTTAGGTTGACCATCATTGTGTTTTGCGAAAGCAATTCCTATATTCTTAAGATCCTACATCCACAAGATAAACTTTTGTTACCAACCTGATTTATTGGACGTTTAAGTTTCAGTTATTCAAGTAGGGCCCTAAGCCTTATGTTCGTTCATTTAAATTTATCGGCAAACATGTCGTTTGGTGTTAGTTTGCCCTAAATGGAGGGTAATATGTAAACTTCATTGATTGAATTAGAGGATGCCTACTTTGAGCTGATGGCAGCTCTTCTTTGTTTTCCTTATCTGTCTACATGTTCCTCCTTATCTGCTATTACATTCATTTTATTTCCATCTTCATACTTGTATAAATGTTTGATATTTATGGCACGATAAAAACAAGTCACAACTCACAACATGCAAGAACTAGAGTTGGGGCGTCAATTTTCTTGGCCTTTCTCTGCAACTCAGTTATTTGTTACTTTTTCTACTTAGAATGTCTTTTTTTGACAATATTATTAGAGGCTGTATTGTTAAGCTCTCGACGAAAAGAAAAGAAAAGAGAATGGGACGTTTCTGCATGGTTGTATGTCTTGGCCCTTCGTTATTTGGCCAAACTATTAGTGCCCAAAATGTTTTCTTGGATATGTTTGGCAAGGACTACCAAATTTCTAAAAAAAGGAAGTGAGCTACTTAAAATCTATGCTTCTTCTTTGCCATTTGTTTTCATTAAGAAAATAAGACAAATGATTGCATTTTTAAAGGTTTTACTTTTTTTTTTCAATGACCAGTTTAGCTTTCTGTTTTTGGTAATTGATTATTTCATTGTTGCTATGACAATGTAAAATGCAGAACATTTAGGGCTGTTCAATAACCATTCCTATTCTTGAAAAAGTCATTACTATCTCTATTTTTTGCTAAAACAAGGAACAGACACCTGTTTGGCAAACATTTCTAAAATGGTTCTTGGTCCCCCCTTTTCTTTGTTGATAAATTCTTTTCTTATGCTCCATTGAGCTATCATTTCAATTGGATTATGTGGCATATCTATTGCCTAGAGACCCTTCCATTATTGAAAATCATATACTACCTGAGTTTACGTGGTGGAAAGTGTGGCTGTAACCAATTGGAAGAGTGAGTTCCATTGGTTGTGGGGATTTTGTTCTCTCACTCGATCTACAAAGAAACTATGCATAGAGCCTGGCATCAGAGCAACAATTGTACAACAACAATTCTGTTTACTGTTATCGGACCCTGGCTCAGCCACTGTGTCCAATCCTCAAACCCTCAGATGATAACTGCATTTAGTGTGGCATGGACCCTGTTCTCCCTCACGGAATAAGGCAGATGATACCACCCCCAACCTAGGCGGCGTTATTGTCTAAGAAATTGTTTCTTGGAATGGTAAGATATCATTGTCCACTTAGGAGGTAATAAGAAGTAGTATCATCTTCTTATTAAGTAGCTTTAAGTGTTGCTACAGCATTTCATGATAAGACAAGCAGCAATGCAAGATATGGTTATTTATAGATCTAAAATACACAGGCAGAAAGTCCAAGATTTTGAATAAATTTTTGAATTAATTTCTAATGAAAAGTTATTTCCAAAGAGTGCTACACCTCTAAGGGGTATGAATTTCTGTTGAATTCCTATTGTCGACCTTGTTTATGGTAGGGGTGTTCATTTTGGCTTACAGCTTGAATTATCGGGTAGTTTTGGGAAGCCTATTCTTCTCATATGCAGCTTACTCTCTGTTAGGGAGAAGTTACTTGACAGTTTAACTCAAAAAATAGTATTTACCAGAAGGGTTATAGCATATTTTTGGAGCTAAAAGAAGCTCTGCTTTGCTGATCATCTTGAAACTTATTTACCTCCCAGCACCCTCAGTGAGAGAACGACACTGTCTTATGTATCTCTTCTAACTGCTTAATAATTCATAAATAAACGTTAACAAATATAGCATAAAAGGCTATAATGTGCCATCTGACCATCTTTGGAATCTCGAAAGCTGCAGTTTTGAGTTGACAATAGGCTGACAGTCATACTGGGCTCTCATATGTGCCTGCTAAGGTATTGCAATATGTCCTTTATGGGCCAATGTTGCTCCTCGACCCTGATCCACGGATTTGAAGGAGAGTTGTATGAGTTGGAACTGTTAACTTTTGTAGATTTATCATCATATCATAATACTATTCAGTACTAGTCAATGGAAAAGAGAGATATTTGAGTGTAGTTTTTTGTCGACAGAATATCTTTAGCTTGGTGTTTAAATCACCAAACAACTGGCTGCTGTCACCACTCACCAAGAAAGCAAACACTGGAATGGGTTTAGACTTTAAGCAAGGTAAGCAACTCTTATAGGAGGTAAAATATTAACCAGTGGTTTTGACCTGTGCTTTTACTATCACGACAGCTTCTTGCACCACTCTCTAATTTGAGATTTAGGATTTATTAATGAGTAATATGCATGCTTCTTCTTCTTCAGTGTTATCCCTGTTTTGTTGTTCTAAGAGCAAGTTCAACAAGTTTTTTTTTTTTTTTTTTGGGAGCTTAAGGAAAAAGTGCATTTTTTTGTTCCCAGAACACCCTTAAGCTCCCCGTGAAGCTGCCCAAGCAAAATTGCTCTTCCAACAATACACAAACTCCAATAACTTTTACATACCCTACCATCTTTATCTCTATATTTTAATATATTTATATCTTAATTATATAAATTAATAATTTTGTTTATGCAATTAGAATTCAATTTTTGTTAAATTAAAATTTTCAAAATTATATTAAATTATAATTAAAATATTTTTTGAATTAAATTTTTTAGTGTTTGTTATTTAATTATATAACTATTATTTTTATAATTTAACTATTACTTTTATAATTTTAATTAATTGAAGAGAAACTAATTTAAACAATAATACAATAATTCAAATAATTAAAGTATTTAACTAATAAATAATAATATTAGTAATAAATTAAGTTATTAAATAACTTAATATAGTTAAAAAAAATCAATTTTCCAAGAAAGAGGAGAGAAAAGTGGAGAAAACAACTACAAAATCTCATAAATTTGTAGAAATTTGATCTTGTGTCCAAATGAAATAATCCAAGTTTCTATTTATAGCCCAAAATGTGTACTTTAATTCAAAAAAATAAAAACAAAAAAAAACTTTTTTTTTTTGGCTCACAATTCACCAAAAACCGAAGAGGGGGAAATATTTTCCAAGCATCACCAGATTATTGACACGTGGCCGACAAGTCTGACGCGTGCAACAGGCGCCAGACACGCTTTTTTTTTTATCTTCCTAATGAAATGATGTCGTTTTGATGTAGAGGAGCTCAAAATGGCGTCGCTTTGTGCTGCCTTAGGCCCAAATAATTCGGTAGCCTATTTTGCTACCCAAAAGTGGAGATTTTTTTTGAGCTCCTCTTTGCTACCTAAAGAATCCTTGCTGTACACAAAGCTCCTCATTTTGCTCCCCAAAATAAACCTTGTTGAACATGCTCTAAGGTGGTTTTGATTCTAGTTATTATTCTATTTAGGGAAAATTATAAAAATGATCAACGTACTATCACTTAGTAACCGATTTCACCCCGTACTCTCAGTATCCTAAAATTGACCAGTTTACTAACAATTTGAGTCCAATATGGTCCCTTCCGTTAATTTTCCATTCAATTTTTTAACGGGACAGTTCACGTGTTTAGCTGAGCTATTTTATGAAGGATATTTTTGTCCATTTCCTCCAAATCTCACCGCCCCCATCCACACACACTCTCTCTTGTCGGAGAATTCATCTCTTTCTCTCTCTCTGTATCTAATTTACTTGTTCAACTTCGTTTAAGAGATTACAACAAACCCAAATAAAAAAAATCAATATTTCTTTCTCTGTCTAGCCAATTTTATGGCCAATCTGCTCCTCCTCACAACACTACTCATCATCACACATCTCCACCTCATCTTCGCCGTCACAGAGTCTCCTCTACTAGCCACTATTCCTACCCTTTCCCCATTACCACCACCACCACCCACCACTCCCCCTCCACCCCTCTCTTCAACCTCAATTCAACCATCGCCATGATCTTCTCCAAGCTTCATTTACAGAAGTCTGCTGCATCGAAGGTGATGAGATCTGCCTTTCCATCTTCTCTCCGTCGCTAAAATTCGCTGATAGATCCATGGGTGACGAATCTGTGATTGATGAATTGACAAGAGAAGAACACGAGATTTGGTGTGATCTCTCTGTTCTCTCAGATCAAACAATGTTCAGTTGCACCTAGTTCCAAAGCCCCATCCTCCAGTCATCTGTTCGAGTCACACATCCCTGAATGCCCTAGGGGGTTTCTACTGCCTAAGCGCCACTCCGGCACTACCTTTTCTTTGCCAGAGCTCTGTCTCACACGTTGCATGTTGGATTTTGCCAGAAAGCGATCGTGTTGGATTCGTTGGTTTTCTCCCTCTAACCTTCGGTAGGGCCAAGTTGTGTTTAGTTGTTACTGACGTGCTCCTTCCCGTTGTCTTGGCATGGGTTTGGATCAGCGTGGCCGGTGTTGGTCATGTCCTGTGTGGTGGTTGTGGTGGGGTTTGTTATGTTGGTTGTTTGGGTTTCCTACAAGGATATAGGTTGTTAATTCGGCCAATGTAGGTAGGCCTATGTAGGTAGACTTGTGATGCGGTAAGGGAGGTCCTTGGGATGAATTCTCTGGCATGAGAGAGAGAGAGAGTGTATGTTGGTGGGGGTGGGGGGGGTGGTGAGATTTGGAAAGAAAGGACAAAAATACGCCTCATAAAATAGCTTCATTAACCACGTTAACTGCCCCGTTAGAAAATTGGATGAAAAGTTAACGGGAAGGACCACATTGGACTCAAATTGTTAGTACGCTGGTCAATTTTAAGATATTGAGAGTACGGGTTGAAATCGATTACTAACTAATAGTACATTGATCATTTTTATAATTTTCACTTCTATTTAAGATATTTGCGTTAAATAATCGACGAAAGTATAGTTTCCCTTTATCAGTGCATGATTTTTGCTATGAGATGGGGGAGGGGATGGAATATTTAGTGTTTTGATTGACTGGAACATATTTTGATGATACTTAGCCATATGGAATTTCTTTTCACCGGCCTGTTTGCAGAAATACTGTAGGTTAACAGGATCATGCATTGAGATATACTGAACACCAATCACTTTTAGTTCCAACTCTCTGCTCTAGAAACTTATGGACAGCTTTAATTCTCCTCCTTTACATATTGCTTTTCATTCTACCCCTATTTTCTAACCTCATAATTGCTTAATGTGTGGATGGAAACAGGGTATATGGAATTATGTCAATTATAGGGGAAGAGGGAAGACAAAAAGGGACCAATGGCTTAAATGGCAAAGTTTAATGTCTTAAAAAAACCATTTTTTTAGTGATATCCTTATTATGTTGAGGTACAGTAGCATTCAGTTCTGTTACATTTTTGCTGAAAATCTATGCAAACATTTCCATCCAGAACCATGCATCAGTACAATGAAGTATTGGGAAAACACATTTTCCGTCCTCTGCCTTAGGCTGTGAAGAAGAGACTAAGAGCCCATTTGGTACAACGTTTACAAAATGCAGTGTTTTAAAAACCCAGCGTTTTAAAAAAATGCAATGTTTTAAAAACGGAGGTCTTTCCTTATAAATACGTTTGTGATATCACTTCAATACGCAGCTTTTTTTTCCTAGGAGCATTTTAAACCCGTTTTGGGAAAAACTAAATTCAGCGTTTTAAAACGCATTGCGTTTGAAAACGCCGCGTTTCGCCGCGTATTGAAACACATTTTTGCAAATAAGTTTGCATTTATCCCCGTGTTTGACTAAAACGCTCGACCAAACGGGCTCTAAATTGCATGAAAACGCTGTGGTGATATTGGAAGTCTTGTAACAAAGAGGATTGAGAGAGGTAGTAAGAAGTCTTAAATAGAGCTGTAAAAATGGGCTGGGCTCATTGGGCTGGCCCGTCCCTCCACCTAAAAGAGACGGGCTTGTCGGGCTGGCCCGTCCCCCCACCTAAAAGAGACGGGTTGGGTTGAGATATTACAAACCCATTAGAAAGTGGGTCAAAACGGCCAACCCGTTTGGATTGCAAGTTGAGGCGGGGCGGAATGGAGCGGGTTAGCCCACCAATTTTATTAAAATACTCCCTCCGTCCCTAAATTATTGTCTGGGTTGATCCGGCACACGGATTAAGAAAACTCAATTGACTTGATTATTAATATTGGAATAGTATTGAAAAAGTGTGTTGTTTCCTTTAATGCCTATGTGTATGTGGCCCATAATTAAAGTAGGAAGAAAAAGTAAGGGTAAAATAATAAAAGTGATGTTCTAAAAAAAAAAGTTTTAAACAAGATAATTATTTTGGGACGGATAAAAAATGAAAGGAAGACAATAATTTAAGGACGGAGGGAGTAATAAGTATATCTAAAATACAAAACTAAACCTAGTTACCCAACCCACTTCTCAAAAACTTTTACCCGTTCACACTTCACAAAAAGAGAAGAGAATAGATAACTCAAACAAAACCCACTCACACGGCCAATCGCTCGTCGCCACCGCCCCAACTCCATTGTCTTCTCCAAGTATCTCTCTTCCCGCCCTCGGTTGATCGAACTCGAATTCTCTCCCCTTCTTTGTCTCAAATTGTACTTATTTTCACTTGTGTGTGTAATTTGTAATAGCAGTTTCAGACTCAAATTCCATTTTGCATATACGAAATTGAAGTAGAGAACAATAGGGGGGGGGGAGTGAAAGAGAAATAAAATCCATAGATCTTGAAGCCAGTAAATTTGAATCCTAACAGTGAAATGATGTTTTGTTTATTACTGAATTTCTGTTGTGCTGTTTGTATAGCATTTTCGCACTTTGATTACATTAGATTCGTTTTCTTAACATTAGGTTTTGTTTAGTTGGACAACATCTTTGTAATTTCAACTCTTCTTCTGTTTATAATCCGCCTCAGTTTCTGCTTGTGAAATTGGTTGATATTGTTGCTATGACAGTTTTTTTTTTTTTTTTAAATTACCATTTTTTGGCGGGTTGGCCCCTCCCGAACAGTAACCTAAGGTGGATTGGGTTGGGTTGGGTTGGGTTGGGTTGAGTATTTATAATCCCGCTGTTTTGTTGGGTCAGCTCGCCTCGTCCCGCTTGGTGGCGGGTTGTGGGTTAGCCCGTCCTGCCAACCCGTTTTGACAGCTTTAGTCTCAAACACCGTCAAACTCTTGTTTCAGAGACTTACTTTCTATGTTTGCTTATGTTTTTTCTGTAATCCCATAATTCATAGAAGTTTGGCATGGATCAGTAAGGGTCATGTAAAATGGAAGTAAAGCCACAAAAGATAAGATGATTCAACTTCTTTGCATTACTGGAGGCTAACTCTTCATGTACTTGCTTCTAAATTCCGCCTTTGTTTTATCTTCGAGGCTGGCCTAATCTATCTCTTGCTAGCCATTGGACACATTAAAACAACCCACGACATGGAAATTTGATATATCACAATTTAGTTAGATTTGCAGATCCTAGAAATTATCTTGAACAATTACAAGACTGGCACAAAATCTTGAGCAATGACAAACACCATGGCATAGAAGCTGACACATTTATAAAAACACGAACATGGCATACTTAATTTAGTAGATAAGAGATAGAAAGAGGAGACACATTTTGGAATTTTCCTCCACAAGGACCAATGATTTACTTTAGTGGGTTTGAAGATCTATTGGAAGCTGACGTTGTTAATGTTTTATTTTTTCTAATGGATGGGATATTCAGGTCTATTAATTTTATTATGTCCTTGGCATTTAGTTAAGTAGATGCAAATTTTATTCAGTAGATAACATTGTCATATTCAAAGTCAGACGGTTTCCTATAATTGATCCCAAATGCTATTGGAATAAGGACTTAAGAGTATATTAATTAGAGATCGTTTGGTTGGAGTGTAGTGCTTTCAGTTCTTTGTAGATTAAGGACAAAAGAACTCCTTTAGCAGTTATGCATTCTTTGGGTTCCTGATTCACGACAAAACCATAGGTGTGTGTCTTGAACATCTGCCTCCTCTTTCTCTTAATTTATTTTCTTTCCTTTGATTTTTCTGTAACCCGAGAATTCCTAATGTACCTCTTATTCTAAGCAATCTAGAATAAACACGAAGATCAGTAACTACTGTTCACAATATTTTTCAGCAGTGCCCTTCTCTAAACCCATTTCAGAAATTTTGGTGGTTTTCTAAGCAGTAAAACTGCTCATAAGCTGCCCAGAAAGCCTTGTTTGTGGCAGCCATACATCAGATTTTGACATCTATAGAGAATGGTCCCAGACATGTCTTTCATCAACTCAAGAAACATTCTGATTGGATAGCAGCACAAGTACAAGACTAAAAGTCATTACCTCACAAAACCAATTACAGAAAAAAAAGGAAGAGAGAGAGAGAGAGTGAGCATGTGCTGTAAAAGGCTTTATGGATATTCACGCAAGTTACTAGAGATGAAAATGATTCTTTACTGTGCTGCATTCGGTTCATGATCTCTCCAATGGGGGCTTTTTAGTGTTTTGGCTCCTTGCAACTGGTAGATTATTTCCAATTTACTTGTTCCACGTCATGGTATTAATTTCTGCTGCCTTCCTTTCACATTCTTTATGAACACTAGAATAAGTATCTTGCTGGAAAGATATAGGGTTCTTCTGTATTGTTGCATGGCTTGATTTCTTTTGCTATAGATTGATTGGCCATCATAATGAGAAGGTTCATTATTCTATTTTTCCCCCTTTGGCCTGCAGTACTATGTTTTTCATCCTATAGTGGCTTAGGTTACTCCCTTTCTACTGCTTTATATGTACTTGGAATATTGTTTATTTCTTATCCTAGAAACAGAGTCTATTCTGACACAGCTATTAAACTGTTAATAAAGATACTAATTAGCTATTCTTTACAAAATTGATATTTACATCCAACTAGAAGCTGACTTTTTCCGCCGTTTTTTACAACTATTAAATAATTATATATAATTATATATATATATATATATATATATATATATATATAACACATAATTATTTTCTTTATCCTCAAACTTCAACCAACTGCCACGATCGTCCTCTTACGTACGTTCAATTGCTGAGAAGGGTGCTGAATATTTAGTTCATTTTGGCACTAGCTGTTCTTTGCACTTGCTACTATGTTCCTCCTTTTCACAGGAAAGTGGTTTATGTCATAAGTAGGATATGCCTCTTGAAAAATTCTCTGGCCAGGAGCAAGGATTGCATGAGGGTCATAAGCTGATTTCCTCCGTACCAAGACTTCCCAACGCGGACCAAAGTGGGTCCGCCATTCATCCTGTGTAGTGTAATGTGGGAGATATTGTTTTACTCCAAGGTGGGATGCTTCACAGAAGTCTAAAATTCTTTTGTTCCGAGTCAATATGTGTTCAAGCCCATCTGTTACTGTGGATGACGGAACAACATGGGAAAGGAATGCTACCAGGTAAAATATATCTTCCTCCGGAAGAACAGCTGAAGTCCTGTTGTCCCACCTGAAATAGAATATATAAATAATGAATTGGACTAAAATAGCATTAAAGATTTTGTTTTATTAAATGATTTCTTCATGCAACTGTTACTTTGACTTGTGAACTGGGTAGACAAGTACAGGTCCATTGTTTGTATCTGTTAGAATGTTGCCAAAAACTTCTTGAGCAAAATCACTGATTTTGCTTTTTGGAACAAGAAGATTCATCCATGGGTGAGGAAGGTCCCACATCCTTTTTGATCGTAACTTGAGCTCGGCTGTATGAACTCTGTCCAAGAATTCTACATATGAAACTTCTGAATGAACAAGTGTAGATAGAACAAAGCTTAACTTCGACAATAAGCTCTCTATTTCCTGCATCAAAGCAAACAAATTAAGATACGATCGATAGCCACTGTGTGTTTACCTACTTGCAATGACATACTTAACACAATTAGAGAAATTTGTGAGGTGAAAGTGTAACATTCTTCACCTGGTAGATATTGTTGTTGTCTGGGTTGAAGTATTTGGCCAACTCAAGACAAAAGAGCGTTCTACCTTCTGATCTGAATTGACTAGCTTGAACTGGGTCTTGTGGATTGAAGGATGATCTCCAGCTATCAAGGACACCTGTCCTGTTTTTGATTACAAACCCTTCAATGTAATCAAATGTGTTCTCTGCAGATATCAAATTCTCTTGGTCTCTGGAAAACGTGGCGAAGTCTGTGTATAGCACTCTGATCCATTTCACCTGTTCAGATTGGATTAGTTGGACAGGTGATTTCTACTCAAAAGTGTCATTTTGGAGTATTGTAGATATGAAATTTTCCTACCATCTTCGCAGCTGGTTCTAAAGAAATTCTTGCTCGGGTAATTATGCCAAACTGACCAAGTCCTCCAAGAACAGCGTAAAAAGATCTGTGTTCTGTTCCTCTGAACACTTCACCACCTCCCCTTTTCCTGCATTCAGTATAGTTTATTGAGTAGTTGCTATTGGTTCTAATCATGTGATAAAATGGTGAACTATGATTGGATATTATAGTTTCTTGATCATGGTATTCTGTCTACTTTAGGAAAAACAAAGGTCAAACATTTCCACTTCTAAAATAGGAAATGCGGCTACGAAACGCCAGTCTCCATTGAATAAACTATCAGATGGGACAAACTTAAAGTTACCGCATTTGTGGTATGCTCGTCTTTATGTTACATGTGTCGCCTATTGACCTTGGTCTTATTTCCATTGTGCGGTCTTCCTACTTAAAGTTGCTTGTACAAACCTGTAATAACCTCCAGCTGGTGGACGTTACTGATCTGGGGACCATGCCGGAATGCCTGTCCACTGATTCCCGCATTCGACAAAGTACCGCCAACTGTTAGATGCAAGTAATCTGTCCAAGATTTTGGTGCCAGACCATATTTCAGACTTTCACGAAGTACATTTATCCATAACTCACCACCAGATACATCAACATAAGGGTAACTACCAGCGTGAACACGCATTTTTGGTCTCTGAAGGGATCTCATGTTGACTACTACTCCTTGGTGAGCTTGTGCTTGACCTTTAATTGAGTGACCATTACCTCTGGCTGCAACCGTGAGCTCTGAACCCGGACCCAATTCCCAGATATGCCTCACAGTAGAGGCAATATCAGAAACTGAGTCTGGGTGTAGGACTGCGAAAGGGAGAAAATGGTACTGATTGCCATAGTCTGTGGCTGCAAATTCGTTGTCGGTGAAAGTGAAATGTCCGTCAACATGAAGTGTCGTCAAAGAAGATGGTATATTAGAAAAACTGAGGTTGAGTTGAATAGCTAGAAAGCTTAGGAACAAGATCATGAAGCTCCTTATGAAAGGAAAGTTGGTTTCTCTGAGGGAACTAAAAGCTAGATATTTCATTTCTGTTTTCTCTCTCTCTCTCTCTCCAGGATAGACGGGAAACCCAAGGGTTAAAGCTTTCTTTTCTTGTATATGTTGTTTCTTTGCATTCAAAAGTAAAAGTAGAGGTATACAATAGCCCTGGAAATGAAAGATTGAGGAAGGAATTTAAAGAGATAGTTGGGTGGCACAGTCAACTTATCCTCATTTGTAAGTATCCGTATGTGGACTGACTACTTTGGTGGGAGAGTTACAGGACGTTTCTCTTTTTGGGCCTTTTGTTTGTATGACAAGCCATCATGTATGCCAAGTTGAATGGAAAATGTCACAATAAAGAAAGATTTCAAAAATCTTTGCACTTTCTCACAGTTGCAACCAAATTTCCACCTTTTTCATCAAAGGCGTGTATCAAAATTTCCCTGTTTTGAGGATATCATTGCCATTTCTAGGAAAGGTTATGGGTTAACTGATATATGCATTTCTTTATCCTGTGGCAGGTATTGCTATGGTAGTGTCTTGGTAACATGATTGACGAGACTCTGTTCCTTGTAGCGTTGTAGTAGAAAGGAAGCATCAAATATTGGATCAGAATTGCAGCAGCGGACGGCCCTTGATTTTGCTTGGATGGGTATGGCCTCGATGGGGGGTCCACAGATTCACGTGAATTTCGACGAAGCATATACTATGTGGGGAGAAGAGCTATGATTGGTTTATGTGGACCTGTTTTGGGCCACTGTGATGGCCATTGGAGAGTGGAGTTAGAGATGCCAGCTTGCAGTAAACACTGAAAGCACTGGTTACCTATTTTCAGCCATGGCCTTTGGAATCCTGATTTCCAGCGCCAAGTGGTTACATTTTCAACTACTAAAGAATGATATTACGTGCACTAAATACGTGTTATTTTGACACAATTTCTTAAGAAGTGCGTGCCTATTTGTGATTTGCAGAATCAGTAAGTAGGAAGGGAAACTCATTTGGTGGAGCGAGTTGGAACGAGTAAATTCAGGATTTATCACTTTCCATATCAAGACATCAAGCAAACTCCTGCTACTCTAAGGTACAACTTGATTAAGCCTTTTCAATGACTTTTACAAGTTTAGATAAAAATTTTATGTGTAACTGTAAAAAGTAGAAAAGCAACCATATATATATATATATATATATATATATATATATATATATATAAATCGAGCATGAAGAGCATCAAGAATTTTAGCCCGCCTGTCCCATTCCATGGCAGAGTACTTGAAGTCTCCTTTAGAACATGCTGAGTGTGCTTGGCAACTTTAGCAGTGTCAAAGGATTCTAAGCAGGATCCAGATTTCATTTCTAACACACTTGAAAACGAAAGTATATAATTATTTGGTTGGTTCTAATATCATTCAAATATTATATTCTGTCTCATTCTCTCCCTTGACCTTTACATTTTCATATTACACTTGTCGACGGGGGTCCAAGATAGCAACCGGGCAGGCCGCGTGGACCTACATGGCATGGGTTCCCCACTACAACTCTGCAGATTATTACAGTCGCGTTTTGTTGCATTATAATATTAAAGATATGCCGTAATGCAGAGTAGATATGCACTCACTCTCAATTCCTTTGATTGTTTATGTAGTGTGAAATGTGAACCAATAACATGGTCTTTTCATTTGTGGTTAAAAACCTAATTTTTGTTGCACGCTTTCTAGAAGGAGACCGACCTCTGAATTGTGAACCATCGATAGTTATAGGGTGTAGTCAGCCTTTGTAAATTAGCGAAAGACTCGAGTAACCAGCTGTTGGCAGCGTAAATCAGTTGCTAGAAATTGCTGTGAGCATGTGTTTCTTGTGTTTTGAATGCCACGCTACAAGCCAAAGGTTCGATGGTCAAGTCTTGATACGGTTATAAGTAGATTTATACCCATTAAGTTAAAACTAATTCCCCGTTTTGTCCATGTTTGTCTCCTTTATTACTAGGCTCGAGCGACTTCTGCAGCTACATGCAGGCGAGTGTTTTCTGCTAGATGATCCCGGAGTCGTCTATTTCCCTCACTGCTGGCTGATATAGATGCTCTACCTTTGTTATTTTAGTTTCTCTTCACTTGCTCCATGGCTTGATGTTATATTTCTCAACTCTATTGTGCTTGTGTTTGGACATAATATATCAGTTGTTTCTCGCCGTTATGAAAAAGAAGATAAAAGTCTTACAAAACAAATGTCTTTTCCTCTCTTCACTTCGTACATAATACTCCCGGAGTATAATATGGTTTAAATTAAAAGTAAAATAATGTCTTCTCGTTCGGATAAATGTTTATTTTTTATTTTGGATATCCCAACTAATATTACTAAAGACTTTTGATTTACCTATTCTCTACCATTCTTCCCAATACACCCTTAAATATTTGAGCTCAATTAATGTTCATGGGTATTATTGTGAACACATTTTATGCACATTATTAATTATATATTTTAATTCTTGTGTTTTATTAACTAAGAACATTTATCCGATATGGAGGAGTACTTTTTAAATATGTTTGGTCAAACATTATTAGAAGTATCTCTGTCCCTAAATTATTGGCATTTCTTTTTGTAAGTCACTAAAAATTGCTTCTTTGAAACTTTTCTTTTAGAACATCACTTTTATTATTTTACCCGTACTTTTTATCCCTACTTTAATTATAGATCACATACATATGGACATTACACTATACTAATATTAATAATCAATTCAATTGATTTAATTCGTGTGCCGGGTTAAACAAGACCATAATTTAGGGACGGAGTTAGTATATGAAAATAAGTACTCCCTCCGTCCTTAAAGTATTGTCTTTGTTTGACCCGACACACGGATTAAAAAAATAATTGACTTGATTATTAATATTGGTATAGTGTTTAGTTTCTTTTATTGCTTATGTGCGCATAAGGCCTATAATTAAAGTAGAAAGAAAAAGTAAGGGTAAATTAGTAAAAGTGTTGTCCTAAAAGAAAATTTTTAAACAAAATAATTAATTTGAGATAAATAAAATAATTATTTTAGTACAAACAAAACAAAAAAAACATAATAATAATAATTTAGGTACAGATGGAATATTATGTACGAAGTGAAGAGAAGTACAAAATTATACTCCAGGGTCATCTAGCAGAAAGAACAACGAGTACTTTTAATTTTGTACTTCCACGCCTTCCAAATAAAGAAGTAAAACATTTAATCAAAACCTTTTAAGGTTTTTTTTTTTAATTGTTAATATATCATTAATGACAATAGAAAATTACTCCTATTGTTTCAAAACAAGAGTTCATTTTTTTTAGCCCGTTTCATAATCTTTCTTTTTTATGAAAGTTACTTTACCACTTTATTCTTAATTTGATTAAGGAAAATTATTCGTGGTAAAGACAAGATACACTTGGGCCAGAAAACCCGTGCGAAAAAAAGATGAATATCTTTGGTAAGTTTCATTCTAAACATTGTAAATAAAAAAAACTAGAATTTAATCAGATGGTTCTATTTCTCAATCTTTCTGACTTGCTCCTACGGAACCAAGATCGAAAAGATTGAAAAAATCGGAGTTGTTAAGTTAGCTTGATGGTTTTAACACAAATTTTGATATTTTAGAGTTGTTAAGTTAGCGATGATGTAATGTCTATATCATTACTTAAAAAAGGTAAATTTGTTCTGACGGTTTATAGATTTAAGTGAATTAGGTCAAACGACAATAATACTTCCTCCATTTCTAAATTATTGTCTTCCTTTTTTTTTTTGTCCGTCTTAAAATAATTATCTTGTTTGAAAAAAAAAATTTTAGGACATCACTTTTATCATTTTACCTTACTTTTTTCCCTACTTTAAATATGAGCTACATACTCATGGGTATTAAAGAAAATTACACATTATACCAATATTAATAATCAAATCAATTATTTTTTTTTAATCTATGTGCCGGGTCAACAAGACAATAATTAAGGGACGGAGAGAGTACTAAAGTTTGTAGTAAAACCACAAGCTCGAGCTCGAATATTATATCTCGTATTTATTATAAACTTAATTAGCTTATGTTAATCTTTGTACCGGATTGAATAAGACACTCTTTTAAAAACAGACGAAATGCTACTCACTCTGTTCTTAAATTATTGTCTTGGTTGACATGACACACCGATTAAAAAAATATATATTTGACTCAATTATTAATATTGATATTTGTGTGATTTCATTTTTGCCCCTAAGAAAAAGTTGCTTTTTAAAATTTGGAATCATGATTACTAGATTTCCCTCTAATAATTTTAAAATTTGAAATAGGTTTAATAGCTTAGGGATGGGTCTCATTGTGGGTCTCATAAATTAAAGAGTAGAAATTGTAAAGGTAAAATAGTAAAATATTTTTTTTAAAAGGAAAGTTATAAGTAAGATAATTTTTTTAGTACAGACAAAAGAGAAAAAAAAAAAGACAATAATTTAAGGACGGATGGTGTACAATTTTTTTGGGGTGCCCAATCATTCCATCGGAAAAGGATTTAAGTCGCTGCTGATGACATGGGTTTAGGGGCATGGGGAGTGGGGGGGACCTTTTTTTTGTCTGGTTTGTTGCATACAAAAACCCAAACTTTCTAAAAAAGTATAAAGAGATTAACAAACTCTAATCACTAATAAATAGTAATATGGACGGTGCTAGTTCCTTATTAACTCCATTTAAATATTACTCCCCCCCCCCTTCCTAAATTATTGTCATTCTTTTTTTTTTATCTGTCCAAAAATAATTATTTTATTTAAAAACTTTTTAAAATATTATTTTTATTATTTTACCTTTATTTTTTTTACTTTAATTATGGGTCACTAATATATAAATATTAAAGAAAATTATATATTATATTAATATTAATAATTAAGTCAATTATTTTTTCTTAATTCGTATGTTGGATCAAACAAGATAATAATTAAGGGACGGAGGGAGTATCATCAACGTCCCCGAGTCTATCTCCCTAATTATTAGTTTTCCCGACCTAAAAAATAAAAAATAAAATAACTCTTTTTATATTATAAAATGAATATAAAAAGAACCTAGGATAATATTAAAATATTAACTATCATGCATTTATTATGTTTTAGATAGTACAATTTTAATCATTGAAACAATATAAAGAACAATTTTCTTAAATTTCATAAAAATAAATAAATATTCATAGTTTTTTGTTAAAGTTTTAATCAAGTTGACTAATTAAAGTCAAAATATAATTCATTTATTTTTTAAATCAGATGAGAACCTACGGTAAAAATTAAAAATAGTAGGAGCATCCAAGATTGGTAAACTTAGAACTTTCTTTTGATTTTTGATTTTTTCGTCTTAAGGAAGCTTGTAAAGTGATCAAATATGAGACTATGTAGTCAAATGTCAACAGAATTTTGCGCTCTTTTTGTTTCAAAATAAGTGTTTCCCTGAGACGATTCAAAATAACCGTTCCTCTTTTAGAAAGTTTTTCAAAACAAATTGACTACTATGTCCTTATTAAATGTGAGACAGATAAAAGAGTCGACCATATTTATTTAACACCGCTATAGATAAATTGAAGAGCATTTGAGAAAAATGGATGAAACCAAATATTTTTTTAAAATTCTTGTAAAGTCAAAAAGGATAGTTATTTTATAATTGGAAAAAAATATTTATTTTGTTTGAGCATCACCCAAATGATGTGAGAGAATGCTACTAGGCAAAGCATGATTCGTTGGACTGCCATGACAAGTAATGCTATGTGCACCTACATAGTTAGTAAATTAGTGTATAGTATGTGTATAATATACGTGCGTACGAATAATTAAAAAATACTCTTGTTTCTGTACTCAAGCCAAACTTAATTAAAAATTTCATATTTTTGAGTTGAATCATATAATACACGTATAGAACATTAAATGTATTGTACTTCAAGTATAAAACTCGATATATACCGAATTTTGATATAATTTTATTACTAAAATTATTGAATTCATATTATTAATCTTTCTTGAATTGATCAAATTAGATATTTAGAATGAAAATAATAATTATGAAGTCTAAGAAATATTATTTGTTACTACGCATACTGTTTGAAGTATACACATAAGAGTATATATGTTTAACCATGCTTTTATTTAGCTATTAACACATAGTTATTTTGTCATAAATATATAATAATATGAATATAATAGCTTTGAGAGTGTAAAAATGTAAAACTATTAAGATATTTAAACATAAAAATAATAAAAATATAAAGAATTGCATAAAGAATATGACGTATGTTTAGTCCCGTACACTTCAATCATATTCATATTATATTCGTACAAGCGTATAAGAGTATTTTAACCGTTTACGTATTATTATAAAACTTGTATGTTTCTTTTAACGTATTATACACGTCCCGTATTTTACTAACTATGTGCACCTAAAGTGTACACCAAATGTGCATTAAAAGTCCTTGTTATCATCTTTTAGTTGGTTAGAAAATTTTGAAATGGTAAAATCCACAAATCATTTAAGCAATCAACAGATAACAACTGAAATTTTAGTGCACATTTAGTACACACTTTAAGTACACATAATATTACTCTTGCCATTGACTCAAGAGTCGCGCATCTTGGTCGATCGGTCGTTATGCTAAAGAGACTATTAAAATATAAGGTGGAGACGCGCGGGTGGGTAGGTTACGGGATAAATTTAGGGTTTGTTTGACGGGAATTTTTAGATTGGTTTTTGGATTTGGATTTTCGTTTTGTAATAATTAAAAAAAAAAGTAAGGCTCCATTTATTTCAAGGAAAATAACTTTTGAAAAATGATTTCTGGAAAATAGCTTCTGAAAAATGAAAAGGTTCTATTTTTAGGCGTTTGGTAATTTTTTTGAAAATATGTCGGAAAATATTTTCGGCTGTTTGACAAACACATGAAATTTTTTACAGAAAACATATCATAAATACATATAAAAAGTTATATTTCCTTCGTCCTAAAATTAGTGTCCCCTATTGAATATACACTTATTTTTAAAAAGTTTTTACTTTAAATAATTTCTTTAGTAACCCTCAATTATCACAAGTGGTATCAAATCAATGGGAGTTCATCTACTTTTCAATCTCACAAATAACAATAACATAATTGATAATTGACTTGAATACACGTTTCAAAAATAAAAGAAAAAGAAAAGAAAGAGATAATTGTTGTGGGACGTCCCGAAATGAAATAATGGACATTTATTTTATATAGGACGAAAGGGAGTATTTATTAAAATTGAGTATTTCAAATGTGATATTAGGCTCCAATTTCAGCCCCCAAATTAGAATTTCTATGATCTCAAATATTATACCTGAAGCTTCATGTACTTTTCAACCAAATATTTTATTCCGTGTAATACTATCTTTAAAAATTAAAATATTAAGAAAATAATTTAAAATTTTAAATCAACTCACTAAAGAATTTCAATATATATATATATATATATATATATATATATATAACGTGTTCACTCTATATTGGAATTTCTAACTAAAATATCAAGTTAAAATATTTTTGGAATTCAACTACTTGAATCTGTAATATTATTGTTATTTTCTTGTCTCAAAATGAATATTTACTTTTATTTGTAATCGTGAATAAAAGTGAACATTTATTTTGGGACGAACATGAATATATTTTTCAATGTTATAAAAGTTTCCATAAATCTTGACAATATCAACAAAATGTTATATAAATAAAACTTTGTTCATAGAATCATTTCAAAATATTTCAGTAAAATATTACAATTATTTTTCTTGAAAGAAAAGTTAGAAATAAATATAGCATATCCAAATGTGCAAAGGTGATATTAGGAGAAAATAGGAATGAATTTTTGAAAAATGACTTACAAAAATTGAATCCGTAAGTCATTTTCCTGAAAAGAATGCATCATTTTCCATTGACTTGTAAAAGATCTTACATTGACTACATTTTTCAAATGTTACCAAACAACAAAAAATGAGAAAAATGTTTTCCAGAAATAATTTTCCGTGAAACAAACGGAGCCTAAGAGAGAGAAGTTGACGAGGCAAAAAGAAAAAAAAATCAAAAATCAAAATTCAAAATCCTAAAATCTTGCATGGAGAATACACCCGTAAAATTTTTGCTAAAATCTATGTGATTTGAAGCAAATCCTAGAAATATTTCTTATCATGTTCCATATCCTACTTTAATTACCCTTTAATCAATGGCTTCTTATCTCATTCTTCCTATATACCATGAACCAATAAAGCCGACCTCAAAACAAGCTTTAATTTTCCAAGCAATGTGCTTCTGTCAATGTCACGTCTCTCTCTTTTCTTTTTTCTAATACAGTTGAATATTTGATTCGTTTTGATCGGTTTGAGCGCATCTTAATTTAATTCACCTTTTTATACGAGTCCAAGAGTACATCACCCGCTCTTAACCTATGCATTTGAAAGTTACTTTTTAAATGCTGATCACGAAAATCAAACCAAAATAAATATTTTAGAAATTGCAAACCCAGCCGCCGCTCGGGCCAACTCTTACTGTCAGTTTCCTCTTCGTCTATCACACCCAAGAATCACATCCACATTTAGTGCATTTGTTAAGACATAAATGTCACATAGAGAGAGGCACCACATGCATGTTTTTTTTGTTTTGCTATCATGTCAATTAAAAAGTTTGATGGTTTTGGACGTTTGCAAGAACTTATGTTTGTTTTCAATTATGTATGAATTAAGTGAAGGGAGGAAAAGACATTTGTGTTTTGTTCGATGGAACCTCAACTAACCAACCAAACAAACAACCAACGACCATGTGGGTTGTGATTCGTCAGACATGGCTTCTGTCGGTGCAATTCAAGGTGGGGAACACAAGAGCCACATGTTTTTTTACTTCTTAATTTCTATTCTCCCGTTTGTTGAGGTATGATATTACGAACTCGAATTTGTAGTATTATTACAAGCATTTGTGTTAAAAATTTAAATTTAACTAGATTCGAACAGTACAACATTAGATCAAATTTGTCATTTTTTAAGAAACGACATATCTTCTTTCGGTATTATTCAAGAGCCGCCACAACCTTTTCCCCTCCCTAGTCCCTACTATATATGGGATTTTTGTTTTTATTCCTTGTATGTATACTTGGTTATCATGTGATCTAATGTGATCATCCAAGTCCTCAATAAAGCCATGGTTACATGAAAGAGTTTATTTTCATTGACTTCCAATCAAATCCATATTCCATCGGATATTTTATTAATGCATGGATTTGAACCACATAGTCATATGTAGTAAATTTGTCAAATCAATGGATAAGATCAAATATTAAATTAGATATCAGATTGGATTGGTAAAATAAACACCAATCGACAGGCCCTTCTCTTCACCATTTGATTTTGGATTTTTCATTTATGAGATGTCTTTTAGAAGATTGAAATCGTATACGATGATGAGATCTTGAATTAACATGTGGATATAATAATAGTTTTAAACACTTGCGTAAGCATTGTGAATCAGATCATATAGTGTAGAAGGCTATAAAGACATGTTTTGATTCTCTTTCGTAGGTAGGTTGTATGTGGGTTAGCTAATGTCCAAATTATGAGTCATAAACTATAAAATTCAAAGTTGTAATTGGATTTTGGATTAAAATTAAACCATTTAGTGGTAAGAATCCATTGTTCAAAAACTTATTTATTGGGAAGTATATTACTTTAAGTATTTCATACTTTTAGTTTTATGTGTTATACAATTGAAATATGAAATATAAGATTTGGTGTTATCGTACTACAACGTTTGTGAGCCTAATATTCAAATACAAATAAGGTAGTGAGTAAACTCACACTCGTTGACTTGACTCGGACTTAAGTCAAGAAGCTTTTTATCTTTTATATTAAAGTCTTTGATGTTTCATAATTATATACTACTTTGTAATCTAACAAATCCGGCCTAGTTGAATTGAACTTAAAATTAATGAATAGGGCCTTAGTGTCAATTCCTAAATTTAGAAGTTTCATTCAGTAGTTACATATTAAATGGAGGACAAAAATAGAAAAGGAGTATCATGATTACACTTAGGTCTCGATTAGTACACTAAAACAGAATTAATTCCGTTGAATCGATTACTAGTAATGAGATTCCACAGAAATAGATTGCAAGATGATTCCTAAAAGTGTTTGGTAATATATGGAATGCGATTACTAATGTAGTACAAATATCTATTATATTATTTGGTTAAAAAACAAAAAATTTGGAATGCAAAGATAAAAGTAATGCAATTGACAACATTACCCCAATATAGACAAATACTTGTTAATATTTTCACGATAAAAATTAGAAATTAACGTTATTACTACTCCAAAAAATAACAAGTTCTTCATTGTTTTTCAATTTTTGTGAAAATTTTAAATTATCCAACATCAATAAAGTAGGAAAAAATTATTAAATTAAAATTTAAAAAATTAATGTTATAATGAAACTAGTTCAAATAAAAATAGCTTAAATATTTTAAACAAAAGGAATAAATACTTGACCTAATAAAAAGAGTTAAAGAACAACGACGGCGAGGAGTAAAAAAAAAAAAAAAAGAAACGGTTGTAAAATTAGCTAAAACCAAATGAAATATTAAATATAAAGCAAATATTTGACCTAATAGAAGGATATTATTGTCCTTTTACATGGATTCTAACTATTAGGAATCCAAATACTACCTCCTTCATTAGGATTGTGATTCCTTAAATTTTTAGTAATCAATTTCAAGATTTTAGTAATTCATTCCTACTTCAAATATATTTTTTGCAAAATCAAATGTTATTAATCAATTCCACGTAGAATTGATTTCATTTTCGTGTACCAAATCGAGGCCTTAAAATAGAATCATTATTTTTGGGGGTGATGGTTTTCTTTTCCTTAACCCTTAGACGGTATACGAGAAAGAAAACGGGTAGGAGCACGACCGCGATCAGTGGCTCGCGTGTTTCGTACAGTTTCTCTTGCTCTATTTGGTGTTATGTTCTTCACTGTTTAATCCTTGTGATGAAATGAACAAATCTTAGGCTAATTGAGATAGCAGTCGAAGTGAACACAAACTTGTGTGCAAAATTAGGTTTGTGTTTTGTGATTGTTTTATCCACGGAGGAAATTGTCAGTACTTGAAATTGCATGAGTAAGGGGCAAGATTTTTCTACGGCAAGTCTGTTTGCAGGCGACTCGATTTGATAAGTCTCCCAATTACTCTTTATTTCATGTTGTTAATTTACAATTCATGTTAGAGGTTGTGTATAATTATTAACCGAATTTATCGTTTTATTATGAACATGATTATTATGCCCGCTTGATTATTTAATTTTTTCGTAAATTAAATAATCTGCTCATTACAGGGTTGATATTTCCAACAAATAGATCAAAGATACAATAAAACGAATTGAAGGGAGGAAATGAAGCTAGAATAAAGTTGTTCATTCCATTACTTAGTGCAACTATATGGAATGATTGAGGGAATAATATCAAAAAATTAATAAACCCTACTGATAAAATCGAACCTTTAGTTTTCCAATATAAGAATATCAATCTTATATAAATCTTCTCAAATCTCCTACTGATAAAATGGAACCTTTAGTTTGAAGGTCGATAGAAAATCATAAGGTTGCCGGATGTTTGTCAAAACTAAAAAGAGAAGGGTGATGAGGTCAGCCTATGAAGTAAGAAGGATGGTGGAGATCATGGCCACATATATAGTACACACACACACACACACACACACATATATATATATATATATATATATATATAGTACACATATATACTACACACACATACATACATAGAGAGAGAGTTTATCTCGGTAGAGCCTGACATTTGGGGGCCTGTATTGAATTTAAGATTAGTTCCTAAAATTGATAATTAAAAAAAAAAAAAATTAGGTCGATCTTTTAGACAATTTTCAACCGCTTTAGTCACTATAATTATTTTAAACTGAAAAATGACACTTTTGTTGCGAAATATCATCTATGCCCTTAAAAACACGGAATAACACGCTATGCATCGCAAAAATAAAACGATGCATTGCAACACATAACGATGCACAATTTATACTTGCGATGCACAAAAAAGTGTGCATCGATATGCACAAAATTGTATTACAGCGTGCTATTTTTGTGCATCCCGATGCACAACCTTTTCTTTTGAACCGGAAGAAGGCACTCTGTTTGTGAAATGTCGTTTATGCCCTTCCTTCTAACACGTACACATTGCATCGACTTTCACACTACAAAAACAAACTAACCAATTAAATGCTAACACAAACACACAACAAAAACCCTCTTCACTTCAAAAATCTTATAACCCTTCAACGATTTTGCAAAAAATTTTGAAAACATTATCGTGAGATGTTATCGAACGAGCAAAAAATGTCTTCTCAACTACAAAAGAGCACCGGCAAAAAGTAACAACCACCTAAATCAACAAAAACAAAGTATTAGGTTAGCATTCTTGAATACGTTTTAAGGTTTCAAAACGAGCAAAATGTCTGAATAGCGTTTGTAGGGTTTCAATTTTTTTACATCGTAATGGAAACTTTTGTTGTTTTTGATGCATCGCAATGCATTATTTGATGAATCGCGTTCACTGAAAATATAAAACACATTTTTGTATGGATTCAAATTTTGTGTATCGCGATGCACAAAATTTTGTATGGATTTTCTGTGTAGGATGACCTTTACTGGTAACTGAGGCACATATTCAGACAAGTCTTGATCAGACGATCTTCAAATCTTCATTCATTGCTGATGAAGCTTGGTTGGAACGAACTTCGCTGATCACTTGATGGACATTGCTGATAAAGATGGCTGATGTACAAGGGTCATCTTCTGAAGACTAAGCTAAGTACAATAAGCAATCCTAAGCTATTACAAACAATTGTCTAAGTACAAGTTGCCACTCTAACAGACACGCAAGCCCATTAGTCACCTTGACTTAGACTTAGGTTATGGATATAAGCAAATCTAGATAATATACAACAATATGTCATTCATTGCGATACATCGATTGTTCATCGGGATGCACTACTTTTGTGCATCGCGATGTACAACATTTTTCATCACGACGCACGATTTTGAATCCAAACAAAATGGTGTATTAACGTTTTCAATGAACGCGATTCATCAAATAATGCATCGCGATGCATCAAAAACAACAAAAGTTTGCAATACGATGCATAAATTTTGAAACCCTACAAATATTGTTTTATATTCAGTTTTATATGCAAATTCGAAACCCTACAAATGCTATTCAGGACATTTTTGCTCTGTTTTTGAAACGCTAAAATGTATTAAGCAATACTAACATGATACTTCACTTTTGTTGGTTTTGGTTGTTGTTGATTTCTTTCTGGTATTCTTTTGTAGTTGAGAAGACATTTTTTGCTCTGTTTGATAATATCTCACAATGATGTTTTCAAAAAAATTTGCGAAATCGCCGAAGGATTCTAAGATTTTTTGCTCTTTTTAAAGTGAAAAGGAATAGTTTGTTTTTGTAGTTTGAAAGTCAATGCAATGCGTACGTGTTAGAAGGAAGGGCATAGACGACATTTTGCAAGTGAAAAAGGTAATTTGTGCATCACGATGCACAAAAATAGTACGTTGTAATATAATTTTTGTGCATCGCGATGCACAACTTTTTATACATCACAAGTGAAAAAGGTAATTTTCTCCAGAATATATATATATATATATATATATATATATATATATAAAGCTGGGCTACAAATAGAATTGTGCCCCCTTTAATTTGGGGACCTATTCAATAGCTCATGTTGAACATGGGCAAGGCTAACCTTGCAGCTTGGTCATGCAAGGCGATCATTGTTGTCACCGTTATCGGTTATCGGAGGACGTAACTAGGTTGCTGGTCGAATTTTTTTCTTAGACATTTATTTGGGTTCAAAAGCATAAAGGAAAGAGTAGTAATAAGGGTACAAATTTTTTGTACAACTTTCTATCCAAAAGCATATGATTGGTTAGATATCACATGACTTAGCATGTGATATTATATTAAATGTGAATAAAATTGTGCAACTTTTTGCATAATTTTTTAATGGCTTGTTTGTCTAATGACAAAGATAATTGTAGAATTATGTTCGAGAACATTAAAATTGTATATTCATTTGTCTAAATTGGTGTTTGGATGAAAGAGAAATTAAGGGCTCGTTTGGTAGTTAGGCAGAGATAAGCAGTATTATTAATCCCGGTGCTATAAGCACCCTCGCTATTTATCATCTAGGGGTAGTTTTGAAATTAAAAATGTTAATCACATATTTTTTTAGTGAGGGCGCTAATAATACTACCGTCTCCCTTGGTATTATTAGCAAGTGGTTAAGGACTTTATCCGGATAACTCGTGCTATTAGCCCCGACCTCTTACTGTGTACCAAACATCTGATTATTCGGCTTATTAAGGGCTCATTTGGTAGTTGGACAGGGATAAACAGTATTATGAATTCCTATGTTATTAGAACCCTCGCTTTTATCCTATGGGAATAGTTTTGAAATTAAAAATATTAATCACGTGTTTTTTAAGTAAGGGTACTAATAATATCACCCCTCTCCCTTGGTATATTAGCGAGGGGATAAGGATTTTATCTGGATAGCTCGTGCTATTAGCCCCGACCGCCTCGTGTAATAAAAATCTAACTATTCGGCTTATTAATCCTATCCGACCTTAATCCGAACTACCAAACGGCTTCTAAAGGTTAAAGTAAGAGGGCTGGAGTTGTTGGTAAATGGTTTTTTCCCACATTGGAAAAGTAACAATGGCTTGGCTAGTTTATATACAAAATCCTTAAGAGAAAAAGTAAGCTTGTATAGAGTAGAGGCTCTATCCACACACCCTACAAGGGGGTTACAAATCTCAATTTCGTTTCGAGGTACGAACCGAACTCATGTGAGAACGCGACTTGTGGAAATGAATATCGGACCAATTAAGCCACCACTCGGACTATTGTCATGGCCGACCCAAGCCTAAAGCTAGGAAGCTAGTAGGGCATTAGGCCTCAAGAAAGTTTAGGCCGAAAAAAGAAACTACTTATTTTAATAATGTTTTTTAAATGTTAAGGGTAATTATTAGTTTTTCTCAATCACTCATTAATAGTCATTATTATTTGGACAAACTACCCAAATGGTCCCCTGGAAGTTTACTTTTCGGGATTGGTCATTTTATGTCGCAAATAGTCCCCGAACTAAAACATTAAACGAATTGGTCCTTCCATCCAATTCCGTTAAAATTTTTCTTAAGTCGTGTCATGTGCATCGCACGTGCATTTAGGCAAGGGCAAAAATGTTATTTTCTCTAGGTAAGTACAGGAACCAAGCATAAAATATTTTTTTCAAACCTAATTCTCTCTTTCTATAGAAACCATGCTGGGTTTGAAAAATTTTCAATCTAAAAAATTGATTTGATGAAACTAAATTTGAAATTTGATAAAACCCAATTGATTTTGAAATGCAATTTATTTCAAACCCAATACTACCGAACAATCTGAACCGGTAACCAATGACACTCTCCTAGAATCGAAACGTCCAATTTCATGATCAAAGTTGTTCTGGTCGTCGTATGAGCCGTCGTATGTTAAGCCGTCGCTCACTGCAGAGGAGGAACGGTGGCGGTGATGAGGTCATATCCAAATTTTCCATATTTTCAAACTTTAACCAAAACCCAAAAAAAAAGTTTGTGGTTTTATTACAGGATGAAAGTGTTGAGGATGAAAATTAAATCAGTGTTTGAAAAATCGGGGTAGGCACCCCCCAAACGCCGCGACTAGAGCCAAATCGGACAAAAAATTGCCACCACAAAAAATCACCGCCTAGGCGTCGCCTAACACCCAGCCACAGTGATCGCTACAGTGAGAATGGTCGTAGAAAGTAATGAGTTGATCGAGTTCGTGTTGTTGTACCGGACGTCGCCGGGAGGTCTCGCGGGTATGTCGACGACTTGGTCGATTGACGACTCTAGCCTCAGGTTGTTGCTTTACTGCGTTGTCCATGACTATGCTTCCACCATGGGCAAAATGGGAATTCAACTATTCTCTCTTCTAAACGAATCGGGAGTGGAGAGAGAAAGAGAGCGGGGAGGATTTTTAGATTGGATCTAAGGGGAGACGAGGGGCGCGCTTGAAGGAGAGAGAAGGAGGATCGCGGCGGTCGCCGGATCTCGTTGCGCGTCTGTTGAGAGAGAGGCGGAGGAAGCAGTTTTAGCTTTAGGGTTCACTTTTCACTTCTCAAAATGACAACAAAGTTATGCAAGTTATTAAGCGTTCTCACCTCAAGTTATTAAAGTATTTTTCCTCCCCCCTCAAGTTATTAAAGTATTTTCCTTCTCCCCTCCACTTTGAAATGATATTAAATATAATTTTAACTTTTAATTTTTAATCTTGTAATGTGGTCATTAATTTTAGTCTATTTGGTCGTATTTAGTTATTTACTATTGTTACAGCAGGTTTAGTATGGACCTATGGTGTAATTATGCCTCGATTTTTAGGCCCCGACTAGGCCCTGCTCAAGGGCCTAGCAATTTTTAGAATACTGGTATAAATTGAGGGGATTGAATGGGGCAGGTGGTGGGATTAGGTGACCAAATTTACATTTCTGGCATTTAGAGGGAACTGAAAGAACTGAGAGGGTGGAGAGGTGGGGAGAGGAGAGACAGATAGACAGAAACTAAAGGTTTTTTTAACAAAGAGGTTTTATAGTAAGAGAGAGAAAAGTAGCAGACTTGCAGTGGGGTGCGGGGAGAGAGGTTTGTGTACGGTATGTGTGTGTGTATGTGTAGAGAGAGAGAGAGAGAGAGAGAGAGAGAGAGAGAGAGAGAAAGAAAGAATGAATCAAAATTTGAAAAAAAAAATATATGCGAGGAAAACAAATTACACTATTGGTCCCTGTACTTTTAGATGTGAAATTACATTTTTACCCTTGCATGTGATGCAAGTGGAGAAACTTGATGGAAAAATTTAGACGGAATTAGACGGAAGGATCAATTGCGTAAAGTGTTTTCGTACAAGGATGACTGGCATCAATTTTTTTACAAAATGACCGGTCCCAAAAAAGTGAACTTCTAGAGGGACCATTTGAGTAGTTTGTCCTTATTTTTAAAAGTTAATAACGTTATTAACTTAATGTTTCTTAATATAATAATTTGATGAAATTATTGGCAATGAAGCTATAAAATCTTCTGAAATATCATTTAAGTTGATTACTTCTTGTGCATAATAGATAAAGCAATCACTTCATTTCAAAGTAGATTTGAACAATTTAAATTGTATCAAAATATTTTTGGTCTTCTATGTAGCATTGAGAAATTAAGGTCATTGGATAATGACGAATGTCTTAACCTTGAACGTTCATTAAAACATAATGCAACTCTGATATTGATGGATTAGATTTATTAAAAAAAAATTGATAGAAATTATAGAAATGAAAATGGTACACCAATTGACATAATTAATTATGCAAATAAGGCTTGATTTGTTTCAAATGCATATATCGTTTATAAAATAATGTTAATAATTCCCGTATCTGTTGCTTCGGCATAAAGAAGTTTCTCAAAAATAAAATTAATAAAATATTATCTAAGATCGACAATTTATCAACAAATATTATGTAGACTAGCTTTATTATTGATAATTATTAAATAAAATTAATTACAATAATGCATACAAGAAAAGCACAAAAAATAAAATTTAATAAAATTAAAAAAGCCTCACTTTAAAATTCAGTATAGGGATCCGTAAGTGTTGGATCGGTCCGACTATTGTTACTAATGGAACTCCAGGCTTAATTCTACCTATTCATTTCCTAGCCTTAATTTTTCTGATTAAATGAGCTGGTGAAAACTTCTGTTTTGGGCATATAAGTGAAGTTCGCTTCCACGGTTTGAGAGAAAAGTTTCCAGCAATCTTTAAACTATAAACTTAGCATGTGCATATTTGTCAGCAACAATTCATTCCCCTCCTAGGTCTTTGGTGAGATACTGTTTCAAGCACAAGTCAATGCGCCACATCCTTAAGTGTTAAAGGCAGCTCCGGTTGTCTGTTGTATGTTGGGAAATAGACGTCAGCTCCGGTTGTCTGTTGTATTTCGGGAAATAGAAGTCTACGAAATCTGTGAGCACTAACGGTAAGGAGACAAATATATTTTAAAGAACTTGTGTCAACACAAACCTCGGATCGTCACAGTGAAGATGTTTATTTTATGTTTCTCTAATTATAGTAATTCCAACTTTCTGTTATTATTTTTGCGAATAAAGTTAATAAACACATTATATGCTTAAAAATTAAGGCAAAATTACAACTACAGCATTCTCTCTCTAGAAAAAACCCTTCTCTCTCTCTCACGCAATATTCCCTTCTAGGGTGACTTCATGGCGGCTGCCTTGGCAGCGCCGTCCTCACCTCCGCCTGATGACCCAAATCCACCATCCCCTACGGCAAAAAAATCCTTTGCATCAGTGCTAGCCGCTGGTTCTAAACCTTCGACCTCTATCCCTCCCATTCCTCCTTCGCTGTACAAGGGAGAACCGGCCCTTGTGTTGTCTGATGACATTACTGACTGCTTGGCTAGGCCTTTCAAGTTTGCCCTCATAGGCAAGTTCTCACATGGCCGTCCATCTATGGAGGCAACAAACCGTTATTTTCAAACTTTTGGTTTAAAGGCAGCAGTTTCGCTAGGGCATCTTGACTCCAAGCATATCCTTATTCAAGCCAACCATGAAGCCGACTTCCAACGCTTGTGGATCAAAGATCAGTGGTACCTTGGTAAGTATCCTATGCGCGTCTTTAAATGGACTCCGGACTTTCGTTCGGATGTTGAAAGCTCCATCGTTCCTGCTTGGTTTTCTCTCCCAGGGCTTCCAATCCACTTGTTTCATAAATCCACCCTCTTTGCATTGGGAGCCATGATTGGTAAGCCTTTAATTATTGACTCTCCCACTGCTACTCTCTCTAGGCCAAGTGTGGCACATATTTGCATTGAAGTAGACATCACCAAGGCTATTCCTGAACGTATTTGGATTGATGGAGGTTCTAAATATTCTGGCTTTTGGCAATCCATTCAAGCTGAGAGGCTCCCTAAATACTGCACTCATTGTTCTCGACAAGGCCATGAAATTGCTGCATGTAAGCTTAGAAAACCATCTTCAGGCCCTAAGTTACCTCCCACACATAAAAATACTGGCCATTGGGTCCAAACATCTAAGATCTTGCCCACAGGCCCTGTCATTGCTGGGGATACAAACGTGCCTGACAAGCAAATAGCTATTGAGAATGACAATTTAGCTGCTGAGAATTATAACACTAATAAGGAGGCCAATCTGAATGACACGAATGAAAATCAAAATATTACCACTGACGTTCATAATGATGTTGATATAGATGATTATAATGCTGTCAATGAGGATTACAATGCTGTCAATAAGACCCAAAATATTGCCACTGCTGTTTATAACACTGATATGGAGGACCACATTGCTGGCCAAGGTAAGGCTACTCATGTTCATTATTATGCTGGGGTTCTGTCTACACAACCAAATGTTGCAGTTCATTCTGTCAATGTGGCTCAGAATATTGTCACTGAAGCTGGTAATACTGATATAGAAGACCATTCTGCTGATCAAGCTATGGCTGCTCAGGTTCATACGAATTCCCAGCTCTCTACTGGGAGTAAATCCAAATCCCCTAAGCTGCCTTCTGCCATTCGAGCAGATGACTTGCTCTCCACGTCTCCAAATCGATTTGCTGTTCTGAATGTTTTGGAGAATGAGGAGGAGAGTGATGAGATAACTTAATTGAATTCTCTAAACTTGGAAATTCCCATCAAAAATAGAAAGCAGCAGATAATTCCCCCGACGGATAGGATGACAAGATCTCAGGCTATCAAGCCATCCTCTGATTCAGCTTCTCACACTTCTTATGGATGTTAAAGCTCTTTTCTGGAATGTGCGTGGTATTGGGAACGACCCAACAATATCTCGTTTAAAGCATCTTGTTCGTCTTCATAAAATCTCAATCATTGCCGTCTTCGAACCTATGCTTGCTTTGGAGAAGGTTCACCTTATTACTCGCAAATTAAACTTCAGGTTCTGCTTTTCTAACACCCAAAGTTCCATTTGGATTTTTCTCAAGTCTTGTTTCACTTGTCACTTAATTCGTGAATCCTTGCAACATGTTACTATTCAATTACAACATTTTTCTTGGCCTTTCTTCACTCATTTCACTTGTGTTTATGCGAGATGCGACAATCGTGATCGTCAAGATTTATGGGATGAGCTGGTTCTTTTAGGCTCTCAAAACTCTGATATTCCTTGGCTCATTGGGGGGGGATTTTAATATCACTCTTTATCCAAATGAAAAATCAGGTGGAGCTGGTTGGGATAGAGCTGGTGCGCTCGATTTCCACGCTTGCATTTCAGCTGCCGGGTTATCAGACTTGGGTTTCTCTGGTAGTAGCTATACCTGGTGGAACAAACGCGAAGGTTCTGCTACTATCCACCAACGTATTGACAGGGTCCTATGCAATGTTGTCTGGCTAGATAAGTTTAACGCAACCTCTGTTGAGCACCTTAATCGCACCTGTTCTGATCACTCGCCTCTATTAACTACTATTGCTTGATCTGTTATCTCCAGGCCAGTCGCTTTCCGTTTTTTAAATGTCTGGACTAAGCATTCTTCTTTCAAAGACACTGTTCGAGCTGCTTGGTCTCTTCCTGTTTCGGGCAGGCCTATGACTTGTTTTTCAAACAAACTCCGTAACACGAAAGCAGCCCTCAAAGCCTGGAATAAATCTAATTTTGGGAATATTTTTGAGAACATTCGTCTTGTGGAAGAAGAAGTGATGGAAAAGGAGCTCTTCTTTGAGCTTAAGTCATCAGATGATAATAGATCTCAGTTAATGGAAGCTCAAGCGAAACTCAGGCTTTTTCTTTCTCATGAAGAGGAATTTTGGAAGCAAAAATCCAAGATAAAATGGCTTAAAGAAGGCCAGGGCAACTCTAAATTGTTCCATGCTTCAGTTAAACAGGCTCAACGTCGTCTTCACATCCATTCGATCACTGACTCTGATGGTACAAATCTTGACACGGAGCAGGCCATAAAGCAGGCTGCTGTGCGGTATTTTTCAAAACAACTCCAGGCTGAAGGTGCTGCTGCTCAGCACGGTCTGGATGCCATTCCACAGTTAATTACAGATGAATGGAACTCCCTTCTCATTGCCTCTCCCACCCCAGCTGAAATATTCTCTGCAATTAAAGCCATGAGTGGTGACAGCGCTGCAGGCCCGGATGGTTTCACGGGCAAGTTTTACACTGCTTGTTGGGATATAATTGGTGATGATTTTTGTCTTGCTATTCTGGAATTTTTTTCGGGCTTCTCGCTTCCAAGAACTTGGTCTAGCACTCTGATTGCCACTATTCCCAAGGTTGATCGGCCTTCTACTTTTAAAGATCTCCGCCCGATTAGCTTGTGCAACTTTTGTAATAAAGTTATCTCGAAGATCCTATCTTCTCGTCTAGCCAATATTTTGCCCTTTATTATTTCGGATAACCAAAGTGCGTTCACCAAAGGGCGTCTTATACAAGATAATATTCTGCTTGCTCAGGAGCTTATGAGGCATTTGGGTAAGAAAACTTCAGGGTCCAATGTTGTGCTCAAATTGGATATGGCCAAGGCTTTCGATCGTGTTTCTTGGGTTTTCTTGATAAGGGTTCTTCGCAAGTTTGGCTTCCATGAAATTTTTATTGATCTTATCTGGTGTCTCTTATCAGATAACTGGTTCTCAGTTTTGATTAATGGTGATCCTGTGGGCTTCTTCTCTTCCTCTCGTGGTTTGCGTCAAGGGGATCCTTTGTCCCCAAGCCTCTTTATTATCTCGGCTGAAGTTTTGAGTCGTACTATAGCACTGCTACACTCTCAAAATCCCAGTGTTATTTTCTCAACTACTAGCGGATGCCCTATTATCTCTCATCTGGCTTTTGCGGATGATATTGTGATTTTTTGTAATGGAAGTAAACACTCCATTCAAAAGCACAAAGAGGTTATTTCGGAATTTGAAAGTGTTTCGGGTCAGCTCATTAATATCAGCAAAAGTTCATTCTTCGTTCATCCTCGTGCTCCTGCTAGTAGATCTCAAGTGATTGCCTCGATTTTGGGTTTTCAGGCTGGTATTCTTCCTATCACCTATCTTGGTTGCCCTTTGTATCACGGTCGGAAAAAGAAATCCTATTTTGATGGCCTCATTTTGAAACGTCAAGCTAGAATTAATTCTTGGATGGGGTCGTTTTTAAATCCGGCTGGGCGCATTACTCTTATTAAACATGTTCTTCAGTCTATCACCTGCTACCAAATCGCTTCTCTTGATCCTCCGCTCTCGGTTGTGGCTATGATTGAGAAAATTCTAGCTAATTTCTTCTGGGGAAACATTGATGGAAAATATAAATGTCACTAGGTCTCTTGGCGGTCTTGCTGTCGTCCTACTGCAGTAGGTGGTATCGGCATCAGCTCTCTTTCTGATATCATTCAAGCTTATGGTCTTAAGCTTTGGTGGCGGTTCCGTACTAATTCCAATTTGTGGTCTAGATTTATGCGTGCTAAGTACTGCTCTAATACTCACCCCGCTATTGTTTCTTCTAAGGGTTCTCATGTTTGGTCTCGTTTGCTAAGGGCCCGAACTATTGCTGAGCCTCACATCTTCTGGGTTATTGGTCGTGGCAGATGTTCTATTTGGCATGACAATTGGTTGTATGGTCATCATTTGAACCGTCCTCATAATTGTGTATTCTCTACAGTCAAAGATCTATTTCAGGGCCCTGATTCCTCAGATATCTCTCGAGATGCTGTTGGCTTTCTGCCGAATCACCTAGTTCACATTATTCAGGATCACCGCATTTCCTTGGCAGACGTCGATGACTCTCCTCATTGGGATTTAACTTCTCATGGTAAATTCTCTATTGCTTCGGCTTTATCTCTCATACAGCCTGCTAATCCCTCTCTCATGTCTTCTAAATTCATATGGCATTCTCTGCTTCCGCCTCATATCAGTGTTTTCCATTGGCGTCTTCACCTTAAGAGGCTTCCTTTGGATGAGGGCCTCTGGAAAAAAGGTTTTTCTTTGGCTTCAAAATGTTCTTGCTGTGCCTTGGGGAATATTGAGACTTTTGAGCATGTGTTCCTCTTTAGTTCTACTGCTTCTGCGGTTTGGGGGCATTTTGATAATGTGTATGAAATTCTTTCCCCCCCAAGATCGATTCAACAGCACTGCTTTGCTTGGTGGACTCGTAATAAATCTTCCATATACTTGATTCTTCCATCTTTGATTCTGTGGCATTTATGGAAATTCAGGAACTCTGCAGTTTATGATAACTCTAGGCAGCCTGTCTCGAAGATTATCTCAGCCATTCATCATGATCTTATGTCTATCTTGCAAGCTAGAGGTTTTCTTTTCTCTTCCGCTTCCGATTTGGTGAAGGTCTCTTGTAAATATAGTAAGCGGGTTATCATCCAATCGGTTTCTTGGGTTAAGCCCCTGCATGGATTCATTAAATTGAACTCAGATGGTGCTAGCCGTGGTAATCCAGGTATTAGTGGTGGAGGTGGTATTGTGCGGGATGCTTTAGGTAATGCCATCTTCGCGTATTCTCGCTTCTTCGGTATTGCCTCTAACATGGAAGCAGAAATTCGTGCTCTTTTCTGTGGGATACAATGGCTTCATAATGCAGGATTCTATGATGTTTCTACTGAAATGGACTCAAAAGTTATTTTTGACTGTCTTGTCTCCGGATTTTCTATCCCTTGGCAATTCGTTTATTATTTTCGAGAAATTCGAAAAATGCAGGTTGCTCGTCGTTTTGTGTTTCAACATTGCTTCCGAGAGGCCAACAAGGTTGCTGATAGCTTTGCCAATCTTGCCTGTGATTCTCAGGTTAACTCTGATTTCTCAAATGTTCCCAGTATCCCTCGGAACATAAAAGGTCTTATTCTGCTTGATGCCAAAGACACGCCTTATATTAGAATTTCATAGCTTTGTTTCTAAGTCTTTCTTATTGTATTTCCTTTTCGAGGTCAGGCTCCTCCGTCCTCCCATATATAAGGGCCAGGCTGGTTGTCCCCCTCAAGTTTGTATTTATTTCTTTATTTTAATAAAATCTAGCAGGGTGCCGCCCCTGTTTCCCTAAAAAAAAAAACACATTATATGCTTGATACCTAAATTGGATGAAAATTTTATGTCCCTATCATTTTTCTAAAGAAAAGGATGGTTACACAACACTAGATCAAATTAGACGCCCATCCGGTTACGGTTCAAACAGTGAACCACGTGTGGACCGTGAACCGCCACGTCAGTCAACCGTTGATTCTGAACCGTCCTTGAACCTGAACCGGCGGTTCAATGGTTCAGTTTCAATTCACATGAACCTGAACCTTTGAACCACCGGTTTTGAACTGTAAACCGGATTGAACCGTGAACCACTGAACCAGCGGTTCAAACGGTTAGAATTCAAAAAAAAAAAAAAACGGAAAAATGATCTTGGCCGTTAATAAGGGCGTCCACAGTGGGAGCCCTCCCACTGCCTCCTAAAAACAATGTTAGAAATTTTTACACTCCCTTAATCCTACAGTGGTCCCTTTAGTCCACCCTCTATCTCTAAAACCAATTAAATCATCCTCTAAATATAGCGTGAGTTTTAACATAAATAGTAACTCAAATCCTCTACATTTTTCTCACTTTATTTGAGCACAATATACTTTTGTTTAATATTTTAAAATAAAAATTATTAAAATATACTCTCTCCGTCTTTAAATTATTGTCTTATTTTTTTTATCTGTCCCTAAATAATTATCTTTTTTTTTTATCCGTCTCTAAATAATTGTCTTGTTTTAAATTTTCATAGTTTAGGAGATCATTTTTACTATTTTACTCTTATTTTTCTTCCTACTTTAATTATGAGTCATATACACATAGGCATTAAAGGAAATTACACATTACACCAATATTAATAATAAATTTTAGAGATTTTTAGGGATTTTTACTCTCCCTTGATCCTACAGTGGTTTCTCTAGTTCACCCTCTATCTCTAAAACCAATTAAATCACCCTCTAAATATAGGGCGAGTTTTAACATAAATAGTGACTCAAATCCTCTACATTTTCCTCACTTTATTTGAGCACAATATATTTTTGTTTAATATTTTGGAATGGAAATTATTAAAATATACTCTCTCTGTCATTAAATTATTATTTTTTTATCTGTTTCAAAATAATTGTCTTATTTTTTTTATTCGTCCTTAAATAATTGTCTTGTTTGAAATTTTCATAGTGTAGGAGATTATTTTTACTATTTTACCCTTATTTTTTTCCCTACTTTAATTATGAACCATATGCACGTGGGAATTAAAAAAAAACTATATATTATATGG
The DNA here is from genome assembly GCA_016624345.1 of Platycodon grandiflorus. Taxonomy (NCBI): domain Eukaryota; kingdom Viridiplantae; phylum Streptophyta; class Magnoliopsida; order Asterales; family Campanulaceae; genus Platycodon; species Platycodon grandiflorus. The sequence continues at coordinate 20,658,151 of CM028368.1, forward strand.
GATTATTATATTTTTGACCAACGTACTAATTGGAGATTCCTGATTTTACCAACGTACTTTCATTAACCCAAATGTGACCAACGTACTATCAATTTTGTTGCAATGTTGACCCTGCCGTTAAACCTCCATCCAAAAAATTAACGGCTAACGGTAAAAAAAATTACATTAACGGTAAAGGGTCCAAAATGATACTTGTGAAAAATGGGGGGTCCACCGGCTCATCCTCTCCGTCACCACCACCGGCTTCCTCATTTCAAAAATCAATTCATCTCTCGAAATTTTCTGTTTTTCTCTTGGAGATGGATTCAATCGTACTATCAATATCCAAATCCAAATAGGATCCGAATTCAATCCAATCCCATACTTGTTTCGCAAGAGATTCTTCAACCTTTCACCTTCCCTTCACCCCACTGGGAAGCATAAACCCAAACACAAACACAAATTGAACTTCACACAGTTGCCGTTAAACATCTAAGTTTTGATTAAGTTTCATCAACTGCCGCCAAGATGATGATCATAATTTGAAGTAGAGACGGGCTAGAACGATTATCAATCGACAATCCCAACATTACAATCTCCCAACTCAAATCCCTAATTTAATCTCAACTGAGAGTTCCGATTCATAACCAAACCCTCTCCACAAATCAAACTCTACTGCTCGCCAAAACCCTAGCCGATGTTTCCCGATTCACCGACATGTCCAATCCCCAAACCCCAATCTCAACCCTCAACATCTCCCACGACTTGATGATTTACCTAGCTTACGAAGGCGAACGCACCGTCGCCAGCCCCAATTTCCACCCCGCCGGCTCATTCGGTCGGAAAATGACCATGGACGACCTCATCGCCAAACAGATGCGCGTCTTCTGAAGTTCGGGGTGATGGGGCTTACGTAGGGAGTGAAATTGGAGATGGGGTTGGGAAGAAAATTGGGGATTTGGGTTTGTTGATTGAAGAAGAGATGGGGAAGGTTAGTTTGGGAGGGGAAATTGTTGGAAGTGTTGAGTGTGAAACTGAGAAGGGTAATAATAGGGTCGGAAATGGAGAGTCTCACAGTCGGACATTGTTTATTCATGATGTATTTACAATACATTATTTCATCTGGTATGCATACAGCCTTGATTCTTGCATTTCAGATTTCATGCCTAGGATAACTATGAACTTCAGGGTTTGGAGAGGAAGGAGGGGGGTTTGGTGGGCCCCCCATTTTTTACAAGTATCATTTTGGACCCTTTATCGTTAATATAATTTTTTTTACCGTTAGCCGTTAATTTTTTGGATGGAGGTTTAACGGCAGGGTCAACATTGCAACAAAATTAATAGTACGTTGGTCACATTTGGGTTAATGAAAGTACGTTGGTAAAATCAGGAATCCCCAATTAGTACGTTGGTCAAAAATATAATAATTCCTATATTATATCAATATTAATACTCAAGTCAATTATTTTTTCTTAATCCATGTGCCAGATCAAACAAGACAATAATTTAGGGATGGAGAGAGTACAATATATTTTTTATAGTATAAATTTAAATTTTAAAATATTTTATTTTAATTGTGGTGGAAAAATATAATGGTAGTTTAGGTTTGTTAGTTGAGATGAGAGAGATTAAATTTTTAGGGGTGCTTGTTGGAGTAAATTTTTTTTTTAGATTGTTGAAGAAGTGAAACTGAAATAGAAAACAACGTGTTTAGAGTGTGATTTAGAGAGCCACTGCTGTGGATGCTCTAATGAAGATTAGACGGTGGCTGCTCCTAGCCGTTAATTGCAACGGTCAAGTAACCGTTTTGGCCTAAAGAAAATAAATTTTTTTTTAATTTTTTCATCTTTTTTCAACTATAAATACCCACTTCATCTCTTTATTTTTTTCCCACTCTTTCTCTAATTCTCTCAAGTTCTATACTCTCAAATCTTTTCGTCTCACAATTCTCTCAAGTGATGAAGTTTCAAAAGCTTCCAATTTCCAATTTTTAATTTATTAGTAAGTTTATTTATTAATTATTATTAAATACTCCCTCCATCCAGATAAATATTTCTAGTGGATAAAATACAGGAATTAAGAAACATAATTAATGATGTGCTGTAAAATGTGTTCTAACCATAATACCCATGAATATTAATTGAGTTCAACTATTTTAAATAATTGAGTTTTTTTTGAATGTGTTATATTAAATGTAGCTTTAAGGGTATATTAGGAAGAATGGTAGAGAATAGATAGATCAAAAGTCTTTAGGAATATTAGTTGGGACATCCCAAAAGAGTAATGCTATGGGTACCTAAAGAGTACCAAATTTTTTGTACCAAATGATGTGGCAGCTAATGTGATGCATTAATTATAATTTTTAATTTTATTTTTTGTTCCACATCAGCTGACACATCATTTGGTACAAAAAATTTGGTACTCTTTAGGTACTCATAGCACCATCCAAAAATAAAAAGTAGGAACATTTATCGGGACGGAGGGAGTACGTTTTTATTTTTCAATAATATTATTAAGTACTATATTTTTATTAATTACGTGTTACTATTATTAATTATACTTACTATTATTAATTATACTTACTATTTTTATTTACGTGTATACTTACTAGTATTATAATTTACGTGTTTATTTTTCTATACTAATTCTCACAATTCTATAAATTATTTTATACTTCTTTACTTACTATAAATTATTTTATACTTCTATACTTACTTTAAAAAAAATTATACTTACTATAAAATTATTTTTACATTCTATAAATTATATTTATACCAAAAAAAAAAAATGCTTTCTTCTCGATTCGCTGCAAAGGGCAAGTGCGAGGTAACTATGGAACCACGGTTCGATGAGTTATGATGACGAATATAAAGTAAACAATCCAATGGGTGAGGAAATTTCCTCCGAAGTGAATCCTCGTACTCAAGAGAGTCAAACTCAAAGTGAAGGTGGAAGAGGTCGTCGAGGTGGTGAAGGTGGAAGAGGTCGAGGACCTCAAGGTGGTGGTCGTCAAGGTCGAACAGTTAACGGGAAGATCCGATGTTATGATCGTGCACTTTACAAAGACACATATTAAAGGTACAAATTATATTGTCAATTGCAACTATTGCTAAAGCGAATTTGCCTTCAAAACTGGAAATGGATACGGGACGTATATTCGACACATTCAAACTAAGTATCCCGATAAGCTTGGAATCGATCAAGGTCAAACACAACTCCAAACCCAAGGAGTTACGGGATCATGACAAGGTACGTCTTCTAACCTATTTAAATTTAGTGATGGTGTGTATAGAAAAGAAATGACAAATTTTGTGTCTGCTATGAGACTACCTTTTAATTTTGCAAATTATTCATTATGGGCTAGACCTGCAAGCGTGTCTTTGAACCCCGCCCCTAGAGAAATTCATAGAAATATGCTTACTTGTGACATAAAATCTAGAGTTTTTGAAGGTAAATAAATCTTAATTAATACATTTTTAGATTTACCAAATAAAATTTCAATATGTGTCGATATTTGGAGTGATCATTTCAACATGCGTAATTATATAGGAATTACATGTCATTGGTTTGATAATTTATGGACGATTCAAAAATGATTAATTGCATTTAGAGAGTTTGATACTGTACATAATGCACGTATTATTTATGTTAAAAATATTAACAATTTTAAAAGTATATTGTTTAACTAATAAAATATTTTCAATTAGATTTGACAATGCTACAAATAATACTACTAGTTTACCAGCTCTTATTGAAATTTGTAAACCATCAATTAGTAATAAATTTTTTCATGTTAGATGTATATGTCATATTTTAAATTTGTGTGTGCAAGATAGTTTAAATATTTTACGTGATGGAGTATGTCTAATTAGGGAAATTATTTCTTATTTGAAGAGACATCCAAATATAACCAAAAAATGGACTAAATTTTGTAGAACTAATAACATTGAACCTAAAAGATTTTTCGTGGATGTTCCAAATCAATGAAATTTCACCTATAAAATGTTAAATGAATCTTATGAATGGCGGAAACTATTGTGTGCGTTTTTTCAATAAATATCCTATCACTTTATTTGCTCATCAATGGGATGTTTGTGAAAATTTAAAGCTAATTTTGAAAGTTTTTAATGATGCTACCTCTCAATTATATATCCGGTTCTTATTATCCTACTTTCGTGTTAGTTTTAGAAAATTGTGCTTAAATTACTTATATATTCATGCATTTTAAAGATTGTCCAGTTTTAGGTGAATGTATTGGTCATATGAGAGAAAAATGGCTAAAGTATTTTTCGAACATTCCACAATTATTTTTAGTAGCTAAACTATTAGATCCTAGGATAAGACAAGATGGTTTAGAAGATATAGTTACGTATTATTATCAAAATTTATTACCTGATGGCATTGAATTATTTTTAACTAAACCTATTCCAAAAGCAAGTGACGTTGTAAATGAAGCTAAAATTATTTATATAATATTTATAAATAATATAGCGCAATTTATGGTACAAATAATGATAATGTAGGTACTAGTAGTACTAGTTAAATGAGTGATGACCCATTTAATTGGGTAGATAATTATGTAAATTTAAAAACTCAAAAACGTGCACGAGGTGATACTAATACTATTAAACTTGATATATATTTAACTACTTTTGGGCCTATAGATAATTTTGACATTTTAAAGTGATGGGCATGAATAGCCCAAAATTATCCAATTGTATCGTTAATTGCAAAGGAGGTTCTAGCTTCTCCAGCCTCAACCGTCGCCGTAACACGTATTTAGCATGGGAGGGTATGTTTTGAATGAAAGAAGATCAAGGTTAAACGTTATTAATTTAGAAAATAAACTTTTAAACGGCAATTGGGTTAACACACAAGAATGAACACAAGATAAGCTAATTAGTTCGAGGAAGAGGATTGCATTGATGAAAATATATCGACCGAGGGCAATTGAACTACGCCGCTGCATGAGGTAAGTTAATTGTAATTTTTAGATTAGAATTTTTTATTTATAGATTAGATTTTTTATTTATTGAACAAATCGTTAATTAGAGGTAAGGCTCCTTTGGCAAAGTTCATTGGTTGTCCCACTCCTTGTAATTTTTTATTATTATTAATAAAATTGGTCAGGGTACCGTCCTTTTTTAAAAAAAATACTTTTGATTATTTATAATTATAAAGTTTAACTTAAAATATTAAAAAAAATACTTTTGGTAACTTAAAAAAATCAAAAAATAGTTTGTATAAAGTTTATAAAGGTTTAAACTTTAAATTTAAAAAAATAAAAAGGAAAAAAAGGTTGAAAATTACGATTTTGAACCGTGATCAGTGAACTAGCTCACGATTCAAAACTATAACCTTCAACCGGCGGTTCACGGTGCGGTTCCGGTTCAATCAAATAGCTTTTTGTGAACTGGCGGTTCGAAACCGGAACTGCTGGTTTGAACCGGATGGGCATGTGTAGATCAAATCATGGCCCAAGAGATGCGGAATTCATTCAATTTTTTCAGTTGGCCCCCCTACTCGCTAAGGCGTGCACCGATTGGTTCCCTAAGGCGTGCTGCGATGATTGCGATGCACCAATTGTTGCATCGCGATGCCCCAATTTGTAAAAGTGGTGCATCGCGATGCCTTGGTTGCTCATCGCGATGCTTTGATTTTTCATCACGATGCTTGGTTGCTCATCACAATGATTAACCACGCGATGCCTTGGATTACTTATCGCGATGCCTTGGGTTACTGATGCGCGCGTGTTTTTCTTTTATTAATGGCATAATCGTCTTTTTGCCTCAAAAATGTTTTTATTCAGTTTTTAAAAAAGATAAATGGACTGGAGCGATTACAAATATTTAAAAAATGACCGATCTGTAATTCACTTTAATTTAATAAGTTTGTAAGAGTTCATACAGACAGATCAATTCAATTCTCACTCTTCAGCCCAATTTAGCTCATTTCCAAACTCCGAATTATCAGTTCATCCATAAAGAGAGGCCCATTACTCTTTTACATGATATGGAGCATCTAGTTCATAGCTTCACCTCTATTGCTTCTCTTGGTCCTATAAAGAAGCAAATTATGACACCTTACCAGCTTCAAGGCCCGGCCCGATAAGATGCTCAGTTTTTTCCAAATCAAGTAAAAACCCAACAAGAATGAGACAGACTTAAAATGTAAACAAGCTTGAAAAGGGTTTTTAACTATTTTTACAAATCAAGGAGTATTAGAGCTTTTCAAATTCGATCTAAGTAAAAAATAGTACTAAACACGTATGAAAGATAATTTTTTTTTTAAAAAAAATTCTCCAATGCAAACTGAGGTATAGATGAGGTGGCATTTAGTTGTATCCTCTATTTTTAGAGAGTCACTTAAAGATGTCTTTCCATTCACGTCATTTACCGTCAGTTTTTATTTTTATTTTTTACTGTCAATCAGTTACGGTATGGAGTAATTTTTAGTTTTTTGTATAATTATAAAAAACTGTCACGTCTGAAAAAATGTTCTAAAATGAGTCTATGGGTGTTCGGTTAGCGGTTGCCCGATCACACAGTGCCGAACAACTTTAAAAAAGTCTGGGAGGGAGGGTGGTGGCGGGGGAAGTGACTGTATTATGTGCAGTTTTGTAATGAACTGGAATTAAAAATAGGGCTTAATTAGAGTTTGAAGAGGGTTTTTGTTGGTGGTGGGTAAATTTGGAGAGGGGGGAAGGTGAGGAGGAGGATGGTGTCATTGAGGTGAAGGGGGAGGGGGGGGGCATCATTGTTGGGATGGGAGGAGGGAAGTGAGTGGGGAGATGAAGGTAAAGTGGGTTGATTTTGAAAAAAATGTAAGAGAGGTAAAATAGAAAAATAGAAGGGTTTATTTAGTAAAAGGGTGTACTAGGAGGTTTTGGGAGTGTTAATAGCAATCCTCTTTAATAAAATACGAGAATAAGAAAAATGAAATTTATAGAAGTACAAACATGAAGACAAATTCACCAATTCATCCTTCTTTGTACTCTATAACTCCCTCCATATATGAGGGATTATCAATTCTTAGTTTATCACGAAAATTTAAAAAGTTAATTTTTATATAATATTATTAGTAAGAAATTGCTAAGTTTACAATTTTTTACAATTATTATTATAACTAAGCCTTGATGAAAGGCAAATATATTTTAAAGAAAGATAACTTTACTCTTCATTGAAGTTTAGTTGTAACAATAATTGTAAAAATAATTATAAATCTAGCAAAGTTGTATTAGTAATTATGCTTAAATATTATTCATCTTATATTATTAAAAGTACACATAAAGTCCTCACCAGCTACAAGGTTTTTTCAGTCAGCGACACACTCAATATTGTAAGCGGAGTGTGTTTAGTCTTTAGACCCAATGTAATATGAGAGACCAAAACAGATATAGATTAACACATGATAAGTGACACATGTATATTTAAAGTGAGGAATAACACATTTAAGGGCATTATCTTTTTTATTTTTTCAAATAAATTTTATATTATCTTTTCTGGTGTGTAATGCTCATGGGATCGGGGCTCCACTGGGGATTGGATATGGGTGAACCCAAGTCCAATCCGTCATGTTACCGATTTGTTGGGATTCTGATCAAATTCAAATAATGAGATTAGGTGGGCTAAATCCGTATCCAAACATTAGATCTATGTATTTAGTCTATTTTATTATTTATATTTTTTTATTTGTAAGCAAAAAAATTAGATCTATGTATTATTTTTATTTAAGATGTCTCATTTATGTTTTCTAAATTTTTGCATATAAAATTATTTATTTTCCTTTGCATAATTGAATATAATATTATTTATAAAGATAAATAAAGGAAAAAAATTACAAAGAAAAACAATTAAATAAGATAGAGGGAAATTATGTTAAGATATTAATTAATTAAAAAATATTTTAATTAATGTAGTGAATAAATAAATATTGTAATAAAAATATCCATCAAAAATATTTATAGACTAAAATTGACTCCAGTGTAACGCGCGGACTATACATTAGTAAGAATGATGGGTTAATTCCATCATTGGTCCCTGAAGTTTGAGTTTATACACTAATAATCTCCGATCTTAAACTTGTATTACCACTAACTAAAGTAAATCATTTTTGCACACCACTAGTCCCTGAGATGGACGGCGTTAGGAATAGGACGGTTAAGTGGACATGTGCGAACTCAAGTGATTTTTAATGTGGGCAAAAGGGTCAATTCCATTTAACCATAAAAAATACTAATATTTTTCTTTTCAAACCTATCTCCTTCATTATCCTTTTTTCTGTAAAAGGGTTAATCCAGACGTCTTCCTCGGTGTCAGCGAGCTTGTTCTGACCATTAGAATCCCAAGCCCCCTCGACGACGTCGTCTTCTTCATCCTCGACCTCCGTCGTCACAACCGAGAAGACGTTCTCGTTCCTATTGAAGGGCTGGAGAGAAGTTCGAGACTCGGCCAACGCGGATCTTCAATTAATGAAAGATAGGGCCAATTTGTTCAAAAACCTAGCTTCCTCTTTCGATCGTGAGCTTGAGAACTTCCTCAATTTCGCATCTAGGTCAAGCTTTGTTGTCCTTGCCATTTTGACTTCATCCACTACTCCTGCCGAGATTTACAATTTTTAGTTACAAAAATTGCCTCCCATTAGAATAGGGAAAAATTGTCAAAGTATTAGTCAACTTCACAATCGTTTGGCCCTAATAAGACCAAATCCGTAGAGGGAAAATGTGTGTGTGTGTGGGAGAGCGAGAGAAAGATTCTTAGAGAGTGACAATCTACTTTGTCTTCTTCTGTCTTTGATCTGATCTCCTAACTAAGGAGTTGGGACGAAAAAAGAGGCTAAAACCTACCTTTTAGGAGTCAATTCAGTTCATTTCACGTTCAATCACCAGCGTGTGTTAAGAAAATGACTAGATGTCGATTTCTGGGAAATTCTGTCATACATAAGAAGAGAAATGCATTCAATTAAGAGAAAAAGAAAGCCTTCTTCTCTTGACTTGGCTTAAACCTAACAGCATCATACTCTTAATTAAAAATGCAATAAATTAAGAATTTTTAGAATTTTCAAGCTTTTTATACCTGGTGAATTGCTGGGAGGAATTTCTTAGTACAAAAGCTTGAAAATGGTGGGTGGTTGGGGAAGGGGAAAAAGAAGAAAGCTGGAAATAGAAATGACATTTTTGCATTGGAGCATGTGCTCACTTAACGAACCCTGAGTTAATGCCATCCATCTCAGGGACTAGTTGTTTGCAAAAATAACCTACTTTGGTTAGTGGTGATACAAGTCTAAGATCGGGGATTATTGATGTATAAATCAAAACTTCAGGGACCAATGGTGAAATTAACACAAGAAAGAATGATAGAACTAGGGGTGTTCATCGGTTCGGTTTTCAGGTTGTTCGGGTTATTCGGTTCGGTTTGTTCGGTTTTTGTTATTTCAACCTTAAAACCAAAAACCAAACCAAACCAAATAAAAAACCAAGAAACCAAACCAAATTCGAATTTGGTTTTCGGTTTGGTTCGGTTCGGTTTTCGGTTTTAACCAAACAAATGTTAAAACTACAATTCAATTTAAAGTTTAAATATTTATCATTTAAAAAAATCCAAAACAAAAATTAAAATTTTAACAAAATTATATAATATCCCTAAAAATGTAAGATTACATATACTTAGTCACTCGAACTTGAAGAAAGTCTTGGATTCCACACATTATTTGGCCTCCTTTGTCACTAAACATCTATAAAATTTGTTTGAGTTGTCACTTGTGTTATTTCTGCGACTCATTACAAGAACATTTAAATAAAACAACAAATGTCAAAAAAAACATATTGAAAAAGAAACAATGAATTACATTGTTCAAACTTTATATAACTAATAATTATTTATATATAACTAATAATAATATATTTAATTTTATTATATTTTTTCTAATTCGGTTTTCGGTTTGGTTTTCGGTTTAAAAGGCAAAACCGAAACCAAACCAAAAACCATATTAGAATTCGGTTTTGCCAACCAAACCAAACCAAAAACCAAATTCAAATTCGGTTTCGGTTTGTTCGGTTCGGATGATCGATTTTTCGATTTGATTTTCGGATGAAACCAAATACTGAACGCCCCCAGATAGAACAACCGATAATATTCCAAGTAGACTGTGTCACACTAGCGTTTCAGGTGTTAGTAGTTCTCTACCGTAGGATACGTTCCCCGTTATAGTAAAAACGTGCCACGTGTCCTCCATCCGACTCCTCTCCCGCTGGCACTACTCCTACGCAGTAGAAGAAAAAAAAAGCAACCAACCCTCGCACACTTGCAGAATCCCAAAACCTCATTTCTAGAGAGAGAGGGAGAGATCATGAGCAAGACGGTGTCGCCGGTGGAGGAGGTGGTGGGGAGATGGGAGGGGCTGAACCCTGAGGTACTGGCGTTGATATTCGTGAGGATCCCCGCTGACATAATGGTGAGTTCGGTCCCACTGGTTTGCAAACCGTGGATGGAGGCGGTTGCCGGTCCGTACTGCTGGACCGACATCGACGTGGAGCACTGGTGCAGGTGGCGTAAAGACAACAACTCCCACTCGGTTGACTCCGTCGTCAGGAAGCTCGTCCGTCGCTCCAGGTCGACGTTCAAACGTCTCTCCGCCTACGGCCTCGGCTACTCCGGCTTCTCATTCGTCGCCAACTGGTATAAATCTATCTATCTATATATATATATTGTCATGCAAGTATAATACGGATAAAAAAAAAATATAATCCCTACCTAAATTGTTGTCCTAACTTTTTTTAAATAAAAATTTAACGTTTGAATTAAGTTCCTCAGTGAAACTTGGATTTGGTTATTTATTTGTTTATTTAAAATTTTGTATGCTTTTCGTCCCATGAAAAAGTCTTATTTTGGCTTTTTAAATGCACTTTAAATACCGCTTTCTTTGTTCATAAATTATTATAAAAATTTTAAAAGTATTTTTTTAATTTTTTTAAAATTAATGATTCGTAGTAATAAAAAAGGTATTAACATAATTTCATTAGTGTCTGTTCTATTATATGCATTGCCTGCTGCATAGGGGTAAAATTATTCGTTGATTTACTTCCCTTCTTTCACCCCAATTGAAATAATTAAGTGGCCGGCCTATGGAACAACAAGATTTGTTTATGTAAACTAATTATCTTAACTTTCGATATAGAGATAATACATAGCTCTGAAACTACTTCAACTCCTTTTGGTCTTTCTTTCACTCTTGAAAAGTTTTATGTGATTTCTTTTTCCATAACGAAAATAGAGAGTGAGAGAATCTTCCAATTGATAATCATTGAAAATGTCTTAATTCTGATAAACAACAATCTTTTTTGCAAAATTATGGGAAAATGAAATCACTTGTAAAACATGGATTGTGTAAAGCTGCTGCACTTTTAAGGTGGAGTAAAAGGTTCTTGATAGGTAAGACATCAAGGTTTTCCTTGTTTTCTCCATATTTTCTCCAGACTGCTTTTAAGTTTGCAATGGCTTGTTTCTAGGCAGGGGAAATGCCTTGTGGAAGCTTAGACCCTTGCTAATCCTTGAATTGTTAAGGACGAGATTCTGAGTTACATGATCTAGTTTGACGTTTATTTTCTTAAAAACCCACGGACAGTTATATTCATTTATTCTCTTTTGTTTTAGAAGTTCACTCTGTTCCACCCATCTTATAAAATGAAGCTTAGGCGAAAGTTTATTAGTCCCGCGTTAGTTGTTGATCTTACTGACAAAAGAAGAAAAAAAGAAGGGTGGTGATCTTAATTTTCCCTTAGTTATCTGTTCACATGCATGGAATGAAGTAAATCTAAAATGCTGGAGAAAAATGTTTCGCATTGGCTTCTTGTGTTATGGTTTAAACTAAACATGGTCTGTGATTTATATGCATACGCAGCTTGACAAATCATGTGTAGGATGATAGTGGGCCACCAGAAAGGCTTGAATCTTGTTTTTTTTCCTGCATGAGGTTACCTAATAAGTCCAGTATGTCTTCAAACAAAAACGGCTAAATTGAGTGCACAGATCGTAGTTCGAGATTCCTTTTTTTCTTATTCTTTTTTGTTTATTAAAGGTTTTGAATGATTTGAACTTTGAATCCACGCACTAAAAGATTGAAGTCAGTTTGGTCTCTGTAGGAATATTTTTAACTTAAGTTTAGTTATGGAGAAATACAAAATAATAACCATCTGCCATTGAAAAGAATTCGAAGTCGTTCTGCAGATTCACAAGTCTGACCAGTTATCTTTTGTGAAAAAAGTTGTTAGGAAATGAACTTTGAAGAGAAATAGCTAAGCTCTTATGATATGTCTCTTCATGATTGTTTATATTTTGCTAGTGAAAACAGCTGGTGATTGTTTTAGTGTGCGATCCTTTGAGAATATGATGGAAAAGGAAATTTCCTTGTAGGATATTAGCACGTAAGAATGCATGGATGTCGATTTTGTTTTAATCTTTATTCTCTTCAAGTTAAAGTAGTCATTACCATACCAGCTTATGAGTACGAACTAGCTGCTACAGTGTACTTTGGCTCTCCCCCTAGAACTATCCAGAAAATTTACGCAAGTAAAAATCTATATTCTTATATGCTTCATAATAGGTTCGAATGATTAAGTTTCCGATAAGGGCAGATGTGGAGTATTACTCATTGAACTCAAATACTTTTTCATTCGTCATTTTTGCTTGCAGTGGGAGATGCCTCAAGGTCCTGGAAATTCCGATGAGTGAGGTCACTGACCTGATGGTGCTGAAGCATGCTGAGTCGCTGGCAAATTTGACAGAGCTGGACATCACCTATTGCTTGAGGATCACAAGCAGTGGGATAGAAACTTTTGGAAAGCAATGCAAGTCCCTAGTACGCTTGAAAAGGAACATGCCCCCTCCAGATTGGGGGTCTGTCAAGACTGATGATAGTGAAGCAGTTGGCATAGCCAATACCATGGGCAGGTTACGTGGTCTCGAGCTTGGCTATGGGCGCTTTGGTGACAGTGGCCTCAATGCAATCCTTTGCAATTGTACAGAACTCAACCATCTTGATATTCGAGGATGTTTGCGCGTGGAGTTGATAGGTGATCTTGAGGAGAAGTGTGAAAAACTTGTGCACTTCCAGAACCCTTGGATTGATGACGAGTATGATGAGGTCAAGGGATCTTCGGAAGATGGCAGCAATTATGATAGCGAAGAATCATCCTCCACAGACAATGATGCGAAATGTTAGATTCTGGTTTGCTCGTCTACTTTTGTGTTCCTTTTTGGAGATAATTTATATGCATACATGCTCCATTGGGTAAACTTGACACCATTAATTTCTCCTTTTTGTAACAAGGAGAGATCTTTTGTGTCTTTTGACACAGCATACATACAATGCATACTACAAGTGTGATATCATCACTAAAAAGGAATTGCTTAATGCTTATGGAGAACTTCCACTTTGTTCTAGGATTTAACAGTAGATTTTCATTACTGTGGAAAATATGCACTTTTTATCTACTCTATTGCCTCTTTAAATCTTCGAATTTCTTCTCGTATTTCCTTCCAACTCCATGATCAAGCTACTTGTTGTTTGTATCATCGTGGGTGTGTTGGAATACCATAAACTTGCGTCTTTAAGGAGTCATTAATCATAACGTTGAAATAATTTGATAAGCTAGAACGAGACACTAATCTACGTTGACAATGAGTAAAGATGACTCGGACGAAGATATTCTCGGTGACAATGAGTAAAGATGACTCGGATGAAGATATTCTCGGTGACAATGAGTAAAGATGACTCCGATGAATATATTCTCGTTGATCTCTTTCAAACATGAACGCATCGTTGTTATGATGTGGATTAATTCTAAATTCACCAGATAAATTTTTTGAAACCTATATATAGCAAACCATCATTCTGAAGATTAATTGGGGCAAAATTAGTGAAGTAATTGAAAACAAAATATCTAGAGATAAAATCCTTTTATAGGTCACCATTAATGGCTTCTTGATATAACCTCACTTTCAATATTTTTGTAGGTCTATTGATAATGGAGCACACTACAATCGGACAAATATAAGGATAAAGTAATCCACAACAAAATTCTAAGCTTATATGGCTAAAATGGTGTGTTTTTATTAATAATTTTTTCACTCTGAATATAATTAAATTTGGTAATAAGCTTATATAGATTGAATAGATGGAGGAATGACTTAGGGGTTGCTAAGGGCTTGTTTGTTAACCATTTCTGTTTCACATTTTTTGTTTCTGTTTCTAATTTTTGGTGAAAAATAAAAATAGAAATACGTTTGACAACCATTTCTATTTCTGAGAAATTAAAAACGTTTCTCATTTTTCCCCAAATTTTAGAAATAAAAAAGTTTTGTTTCTCGCAGAAGAGAAATATTTCTCATCCAAAATACAGAAGGGCCAAGATCAATTAGGTTGGGTCTTTGAACTTTGACACGAGAAATTCTCAACCCAAACTTTTTTTCTCCATGTATATATATATATATATATATATATATATATATATATATATATATAGAATTGGGTTTTCAAAAGAAAAATAAATAAAAAGTTTAATACTGAAATTAAATAATCAGAAACTAGAAATGGTAATTGAAAGATGATAGGCACTTGAACAATAATAAAATAAAGTTGGACAAATGGAAAATATTGACCCAAAGAAGTGAGGGATATCATGGCAAAAAGAGTCTCGAACAGTGGTGTGACATCAAACAGTAGCACTAGCAGCCGCTTACAATGGTTGTTTTTGTTGGTGGTGGATGGTGCGCACGATGAAAATATTACACTCACAGTAATAAGAGATGATTTTGAAGAGGATGATGATGATGAATTTATGATAGGCAAGCAGTTAATGGTTGTGGGTTTCCATTTCAAAGTCAATACAAGAGTCATAGAATCAATTAACGGTTAACCTATAATTCCTCCTCTAAATATTGTTTCTATGAATTAATTAATTTACTTTTTGGAAATCAAATCAATTCCTGAGTCTATGTATGTATGTATGTATATATGAATATTAATTTTTATTTTTTATTTTTTATTCACAAATTTTTTAATAATAGATGAAATGTGAATTATTATTCTACACCTTTTAAGTTGGATATAATATATAATGAAGTTGTAACGTGTTAATAGTTTTGGAAAAAGAGTTTAACTTTGTGAAAGAAAATAAAAATGTTTGTCAAACACGACATGTTTCAAGAAACAGAAACAAATTGAAACAGAAACAAAGTGAAATAGAAACATGTGAAATAGAATAAAGAAACAGAAATGTTACCAAACACTACCTAAGTTTAGGTTATTCAATTTAGAGGTTACGACACTCTGATAGACAAGACCAATTATATAGTAATTTCAATTGGCTATTAAGAGAAAATACGGTATATTTAGAAAAAGTTTTATTTGAACTTTTGTAACAATATAATTTTTCTTATTTAGGGCATACGATTAAAGGTATAATTCTAAAATGCATATAGTGATACTATTACCCAACTATTTTATAGGCTATTACGATCCTGCTATTAGTTGGTAGCGAGAAGTTCTCAAGCGTGCATCATCTAGGTTCCTACAAATGACAATACGTAGTTAGGAAAGATTATTCATTATATAGTTTTAGTTATCGTCTCAATATTTCAAATGACTGAGATTATTCAGAAGCCTAATATCTTAATTTCTCTGCATAACTTGATTCTTGCTCTTGGTCATTTGAAATAATCTTGAGACAATAACTAAAACCATATCATGAATAATCTTTTCTACTACTTATTGTCATTTGTTCTAGGAACCTAGCTAGATGATGCACGCTTGAGAACTTCTCGGTACTAGCTAATAGTAGGATCATAGTTGCCTATTCAATAGTTGGGTAAAAGTATCACTATATGTATTTTGTAATTAACCATTTTGCTAGCAAAATGTTAGAAATTAGAATCAATTCTTTTTTGCATCTTAGCATGTAATATGACATTGTAAAGTCTAATAGCTTATGCTCACATAGAGGGCATTGCTTTACCAAGTTGGTGTCTTTTGTCTCGTTTAACCCAGAGGTTGGAATATTTGTCGAGACCATCAACATTGAGAGGTTGCTCATCACTGGTAACAATACCCTTTGAAGAATGTTATGTCTTACTGATGTAACGACGAGTATGAATTTGTACATCAAAACTTAACGATTGGTAATTAACACTAACTTTTCTCTCTCTCTCTCTCTCTCTCTCTCTCTCTCTCTCTCTCTCTCTCTCTCTCTCTCTACACACACACACACATACACACTCATGTGTATGTATGTGTAACAATTCCCTTTGAAGAATGTTATGTGATGGGATCCTCTCAAACACCATCCTACGTGCCCTCCACGAGGCTCCACTTAGGCATAGGGACCCACGACGATGATGCCAACCTGGACCAGAGTCCGATGAGGAATACGAACGAGCTCGCACATAGACGAGTGGAAAGTGCCGACCATGTCTCAAGAGTAGACGAATGACATCCCTTGAGCTTTTTCAAAGTAGCCGGGATGAGGAGGCCCGACCTCCAGAACGCACTCAGCCCTGAGGATGATCCAAGTCGATATCGGACTCACCTTTGCATCAGGCTCAAACCAGCTCAACCTCGGCTTACCACCTCAAGGTCGAGGAACCGACATCAGACGCATTAAATGCCCACTAAATGTCAGCTCATAACTTGGAAAGGACAAGGCACTCTCATTGGACCAATTCATTTCTTCCCCACAAAGTATGACGGCAGCAATGATTCATCCCCTGTCCCCAGGGATAAACTTCTATTCTCCACAGATCACTAATGCCCTCTAGTCCTCGGTCCACTCCCGGTGGCCACGTAGGCAACGCCATGCAACCCACACGACACCTTCAGCTATAAATAGCAGGTATTCACTTCATTTATTTCTCTGGAACCCTAATTACTCACAACATACCCAAGTGTTCTCTCTTGCGTTAAACACTTGCATTCACACCACCGCATTTACTGCCTTAAAGATAGTTTGTGCCAAGCTGCAAACCATCTCCCTCTTTTATCACGAAACTCACTCTTACGCCAGAGGGTTATCGTCGGGACAAATCTCGATGCCCCTAACGGTGTCATCCTGCCATTGTTTATCATAAAACCTTCGGTGAAACTCATCTCATGCATCGACCGATTATCCTAGACTAGACTACACACGCGGAATCCGACGTGGTCACCAAGTACATTTTGGTGTGATCATTATGTCTCACAAATGTTACGACTCATGATGTGGTGGTAGTTAAGTACTCTACCAGGAGATTTGCAGATCAACTATAGTAATAAAAAAATACAAGGGGTTCTTTCCTACAACTTTTGTCTTCCAAATTTTCCCTTCTAAGCTCAAAGAATAGTACGACAATAGCGTTAACACTTCTATGGTGAAGATACAGTAGGGGAGGTCTTGCGGAAAAATAGATCGATGTCAAGATGATAAAAAGCTTAACAACCCCAATATTCTTCATACTTTTTCAATACTAGCCGTACGGCACACACAATGCATGAGCTAAATATATGTAGTTTTTAATAATATATGTCTATATAAAGTAATAAAAATTTAGATATTTGTTTTATAAATCGGATAATCTAACATGTACCCATAAGGCATAGGATAAGCATGGATTATGGCATAGGATAAGAAAGTGATTCTCTCCTACCAGAATACTAACTTGAAGTGTTGGCTTCTTCCCGCCATAACCAACACAAAATGACAAAAAAGGACATGGCAAATAGGTGTGTAAGAACCTAAATATACAATCAAATACTAAAGACAATATTACATTAGTATTTAATATAAATTTATTATATCCAAGATAATAAAAGTCACTAAATTGCAATGGAGAAGAGACCCGTATATGATACTCCCTTTGTCACAAAATAATAATAATAATAATTTCACTTTGACTTTATTTTAGTTAACTTGATTAAATTTTAACTAAAAATTAATAAAATTTACTTGTTTATAGAAAATTTTAAAGATTATTATTGATAGTAATCATAATATTGTGTTAATAATTAAAGGCAAAAATATATAATATTTTCTGTAAAATGGATCTCTTTGACTCGACTCACCGTGTGTTGGTGGACTATTTGTTAATTTGGATATGTTATTTTAATTATGGATAACTGGATTCATTTTTAATTTTCTAGCTGTATTAAGTGACACATCACTCCTGCAGTAGTTATGATGTGGTCTCACTTGAGGGGACTCAAACACATTGATGTGGTATCACAATGGGACTCAAACACATTGATTAAAAACGATCGTTCTAAGGGTTTGCTGGATTGTTTTTGGTGTAATACCATGACCCACTAATTATTAGATAGATAGAAACCTTGGTATAGGAGACCTCGACCCACTATCTAGGTGATAATTAGGAACCTTGGTATAAGAAAGCCACACAACCAATCTACACCAAAAATTGGTTGATAAGCTTGGGACGACGCAACAAGTTTAAGCTAGAAACTAAACTTGATAAGTTCAACAAATTCCAAAGAGAACTAAGGAGGATCAAATCTCATAATATTAATCATCACTCAAACTTCAATTATTACAATTTGAGCACTTAGTTTTATATAGTGCTTAATACAAAAAGATATTACACCATAATTAATGTTAGGATAAGCCTAAAAATGTGTTCACACTTATTATACAATGTGAGAAATATGAAAAGGTAAAGGAGGGGCTGGACTAAGATGTGTTCATGCTAGTTGGAAGAATCTAAAGCCAAAAGTTTACACTCCCGTCCATTCTGACAAGTCTGTGGTATTTTGGGCTTAACTTCTTCTAGAAAGCTCAGAATTAAGATCCGTTTGATTTCCTGGAAACTATACTTCAAGGGATTTCCAACAATATATTATACACAAATTTTGAGCTCTAGAACGTCCTTGTTGGCCCGTCGAAGTTGACTAAAAAATCTTCTCCACTTTGAAGACTTGAATGACCGACTTTGGTCTTGATTTTGGGCTTCAAAAAGTATTCTTTTTGTTGGGCTCCCTGGATAAGTGACTAGGCTGGATCGCATCACTTTTGCAACAAAAAAAAAAACAAATTCATCCTCGAATCTTGTCCTACAAAATTCATTAGTATGAAAGAAAGATGAAGTGAATGATCTCTTGACGACATTTTTTTTTTTTTTTTTTTTTTTTTGAGATGTAAATTCCAGTCAACCCGAAAGAAGCTCAACAATAGGAACCTTGATGTGACAAGACCCACTATCGATACTTAAGTTCTTCAAACTTTTAGAATTGAGAGAGGTGAGAAAGAAGGATATGAATATGAGAGGTGGAAAAAGAAAGATATGAGATGAGAAGTGATAAATAATATAATTTTTTTAAGATGTAAATCCTCGTCAACTAGAAGAAACTCAACAATAAGAACCTTGACAACTTATGACAAGACCCACTATTGATACTTGAGTTCTACGAACCTTTAAGAACCAAAAAAGGTGAGAAAGAAGGATATGAATATGAGAGTTGGAGAAAGAAAGATATGAGATGAGAAGTGAGAAATAATGAGATGAGAGGTGAGAAAGAAGGATATGCAAACTGATAGAACTGGCTCTGATACCAAATGTTGTGATCTCACCCGAGATGACACAAATAAAATTTTGAGCTTTAGAACGTCCTTGATGGTCCGTCGAAGTTGACTGAAAAATCTTCTTCACTTTGAAGTCTTGAATGACCGACTTTGGTCTTGATTTTGGGCTAGGCTAGATTGCATCAAGTTAGCTTCAAATCCAATATTCCCTAGCTCCCCTTTCTTTGGTTGGAAAATATACGCTTATATATAAAATGTACATATGTTTATTTAAATTGATTATTTTGAAGGTACATATGTTGCTCATAAAAACTGGGTCTTCAACTCATTAGAGAAAGTGGCCAAATGTCAAACTCGTTTGTTATATACCCTAACCGGAGAGAAAAAAAAAAAGAAAAGAACATTGTAATCACTTAATTTTTCAAACGAGTGTCGGACACTTGAGCTCTTAAGAAAGAAATCAACTGATGACATGATTCACATGGCTCGTTCAACAAGTGTTGGATCAAGGAGATCTGTCTTAAAGAAAATATCCGTATGACGTATTTTCTATATTTTTGTCTTTAAATGTTAACACAATATTATGATTACTATCAATAATAATCTTTAAAATTTCCTATAAACAAGTAATTTTTATTACTCCCCCGTCACAGCTAAATGTTCGTACTTTTTATTTTGGGATGTCCCAACTAATGTTCTAAAAGATTTTTAATCTACCTATTTTCTACCATTTTTTCTAATATACTTTTAAAGTTTTATTTAATATAACACATCCCAAAGAAACTCAATTATTTAGAATAATTGAATTCAATTAATGTTATGGGTATTATCGTCAGAACATATTTTACAGTACATCATTAATTATGTTTCTTAATTCCTGTGTTTTATCAACTAAGAATATTTATCTGGAGATGGAGGGAATAATTTTTAGTTAAAATTTAATTAAGTTAACCAAAAAAAAATTAAGTAAAATTGTTATTATTATTATTATTTTGTGACAAAGGGAGTATCATATAAGATGAGTTACGAGTCTCTTCTCCAATGCGATTTAGTTACTTTTATTATCTAGGATATAATAAATTTATATTAAATACTAATTTAATATTGTCCTATAGTATTTAATTGTATATTAATGTTCTTACACACCCATTTGCTATGTCCTTTTTTGTCATATAAGATGGTTATAGCATGAGAAAGTTTAGATTGACTAAATTATTTGTTTCCAACTTAAACTAAAATTTTTGTTTACTTGCATCACCTGCTCCCCTATTTCCCTATTCTTAGCAGTTTTTTTTTTCAAAAAATTGATCGGTCTATTTTGAAAAAATTTTATTCTCTTCAGTCCACTAATTTTTTTTAAACGCTAAAAGGTACCTTCATAAAATTGTTCCTAAAATGCCTCGCAATAACATATACAGTAGCTTCTTCCTAATATTTTCTCCGATAAATCTTCATTTCTTCATATAATTTTTCCAGCTAATCTTACAGATAACTTATTCCTAATATTTCTCAAATAAATCTTCCTTTCTTTATAAAATTTCTCTGGTAAATCTCCCTTCCTAAAATTTCTCCGGTGAATCTCTGTTTTCATTCCAATAGCTAGTAGCAAAGAAAATTAATTTTTGTGGATAGCCTCTGTTCCATTCCAAAATATATTAATTTTAAAACACTATTAAAAAAATACATTTTGAAATGATATTTCAAACACATTTATAGAAAAAGGTAATTTTAAAGAAACTACGTCTTAAAAACTATCTTTATTTTAAAAACGTTACACCAAACGAGCTCGTACTTGTACTGATTTAGTTTAACAGTTTCTTCCTTTCCAATTCTTTCTCCTTTTCTTCACTTTTGGGTTTTGCGCCGTCGCGCTATTCTCCAACTTTGCTATGTTTATAAATTAGGTCTTTGTGCCCGTGTTTATGGCATGGCGTCTGAGACCGAATCAAACACCTTATTCTTTTCACTTTTAAGAATAAGAAAAAAGTATCGTGAAGATTTACCACATTGAGCCCCAATATAGGTAGTCGTTGAATGTAATACACTTTTCCAAAAGCAATACAGTTTGAGTCTCAAATTAAATCTAAGGCAACACTTTACAATAACATATATGATAGGAACACACATCACAATCTTTCAGAATCATGTCCATATTATGGGGAAGAAGCATTTGATATAGATCTCGTGCAGAATGCCAAGAACAACTGCATCAACTCCCAACTTCTGTAAATTTTCACTTGAATTAGAGATTTTGACACCCACAACACGTGCATCTTCTATAATACCAATGCAAGAAACAACATAAACCAAATAGTAAAACATGTACAAAACCAACCCTAACCAAACACAAACATTTCTGTATTTTCAGACAATGCTTGGAATGTAACTCACTCCCAATTCCTAAATGTTGACGAAAATTGCGAAACAGTAGAATCAATCTTACAGTTCCCAAATGAGATTTCCCATCAACCAAGATATTATTGGGAGCTCCAAAACAAACTAAAATTTTCATTACCTAGGATACAAGTTTCATCAGATTAAGTTAGGTAACTCAATATCACCAAAAAGAGAAAAAAGTAAGTGCCCACATTTGATCATTGTTGACTTTAATTTCAAATATGGATGTGTTTTAAGAAGCCCCTTTTACATTTTTTAAATATGGACTAAAAAATCATATGAAGAAGCCCCTTTTACATGTAAATAACCAATAATGCGTCAAACACATTAAGTAAACAAAAAATGAAATCTGAAATAATTCTGTTATTTGAAATAATAAAAATGGTGAAGAATACATCAATCCAACGTCGTAATATGCTACCCTTATTGTACTGCAACTCATGTAAATAACCAAAAATGCATTAAATACATTAAGTAAACAAAAAATGAAATCTGGAACAGAACAAATAAAGTTACTAATGTGTGTGTGTGTGTGAAACTCAAAAGAAAGAGAGAGAGAGAGAGAGAGAGAGAGAGAGAGAGAGAGAAATAAGTGGATGTCATGCCTCTCACTAAACCAAGTGCATCTTGCTTCTTGCTTCTTGCTTTTTCTTTCAAACGTCAGCCACAAACATTGGGTTTCCTCCATTTTCTGTGTGGCATATCAGAACATGGAACTACTGCACTGTTTCACTCTAAAACACCAGGACAATGCTCTTTGCTCTTTGATAATATTTGACCCTTTATTGATCATTTCCTTCTCTTCCTTCTCTACAAATGCAGATAGTACATTTTTTTTCATATACTTGCATTAATTGTTTTCACAAAAACAATTTGAAAAAAATCTCACTAAACAATTTATTTGTAAATAATGTTCATTCTTCCTCTAACTATACTCAACTAATGTATAATTTTTAGTGCTCCGGACCTTAAAAATCACAACCCTACCCGTTCTCACTCACCCACAGCCACCAACACCAAAAGCAAACAATTGAAGCAAGAACTCAAAGAGAAAATTCATGTTAAGGAAGAAAGACAAAAAGCTGCTAATGAAACCATGGTTCTATACCAGCTCCCAAACAACATATAAACTGAAAAGCTCTAACTACACAATCCTGTTTTAGCTTTCTTTTTGTGCTAGATAGAAAAGAATGTATTCTAATCTAATACAATCAATCAAATCCCAAACACCATAAACATCGACGAAAACAAATTCTCTAATCTAACACAACCAATCAACTGCATGTCAACAAAAACTATCAACCCACACTAATTAATATAATTTGCAGGTAAGTTAGTAACTATAATGAAACCTCAGAATACTTACTGATGGGGCACTGAAGGTCGTGTGGGCTGGATCGTCAATGAGTTCGGATATCTGGGCTCTAGATCCACCTGCCAAGACAAATGAAGACACTGGATGAATGCAGGGGCTGACCCTGCAAAGACACTTCGGTGTGAGAGTAAGTAACCAGCTCTAATCACAGTTTGGTAGCGTGTATTTGCTAGTCGAAGTATGCGTACCTTGGCCTGGGGTTGATCCAAAGCCTTTATAGGGCCAGCCTTATCTGCTCATAACTGGGGGAATATCAATAGGCATAACTGTCGGGTAGTGGCCATGAATGCTGGCATAGTCGGCATAAATGCTAGTGTAGTGGGCGTAACCGTCGGGCACGTCTAGCTAATGGCGTCCTGCCACGTGGTCTCGCCCTCATGTTGCTCGGGGAATAAGACGAGGAGGCGTATCCTGCTCGCTACACTATGCCCACCCAGGTGGACCGTGCTCGTATGCCTCTCAGAGGTTGTCAATGCTGCTCGGCGATGCGCTCCTGCTAACCCCGTGGTAGGCCCCGGCCCATGCTGTGTCTTGGGGTTAGACCCGGACTGACTCTCTGGGCCTGGCTCTTCAGTGGCCCCCTGCTTTCTGCTCGCAGAGTAGTTATGCTCGCTGTAGGAAGCACTGCTCATGATTTCTCCTTGGCCGCGGCCGAGACCCGTCGATCACTATGCTCGCGATTATTTCCTTGTGCTAACCCTATGAGGAGGTTCTGAGGAGAGGAAGTACAGAAGACAAAGGAGAGTGTCTTCGTCGCTTTGATTTCTGTCGGTGGGAAGCATCACGTCTTTTCGAGGCGTAATGATGGCTAGAGGCGTAGGCCCATGGGCTAGGGAGTAGGCTGGCGGCCCACACGCGTGATGGCTTGACTGACGTCACCCTAGACCCATAAATACCTTGCGTCCTGTTCTCTTACCCTGTTTACCAATTTTAAACTTTCTAAGCGCTTCCAAGCTAACGAACTCCTCTGAAGCTTTGTCCCTCCCAGAATCACTACCATAGCTCCGTCCGTTGGTTCCTCCATCCCCATTGCCGCCGTATAGTATTGCGGGACTGCTCGACTTCCCCGAAGTCTTTTTTTGCCATTCAAAATCACTCGATCCACGCATCGTCATGTCTCGCAGTGAGTTACTCTTTCGCACAATCTCGACTTTGTCCTTTATTATGCGTTTTCTGCTTTTCTTTTTGCATTTTGGCCACAGATGACCCCCCTATTTTAGTCTAGATCGAGGAATTTAGGGAATCTCCTTGCCCGGGCGATTTCCCCTTTTCGTGAACGTAGACCTAGGGTTTCTGTCATGTATGCCATGCTCCCCAGATAGTGACCTTTGCGTTTCCTCGATCCTTGTAGGTTCCGGCTCCCCTTTTAGGTTGCGTGACAAGTCGAACGATTCTGAAGCTACCAACTCGTTGGAGGCTTATGAGTACGACCGCGGTGAAGCAGCTAATAGTGGCTCCACCCCGGTGACCTCCTTTTCCTCCACCAGCGGGGGCTCCTCGGATGACGAGCTCATTATCACTAAGGTGATATCCAATGTTAGCGCCCGTGCTCAGGATGAGGAGGTAGGAACTAGCTCATCCAAGCCCAAAATGACCAGGCCTGCCGTCACCCGCCCAGCTCGCGGTGATTACCAAGCTCCTCGCCGAGCAGCCTCCCCTGATCATTGGAAGACCTTTAATTCTAATGATAACGTCTAAAGGTGGTTTACCTCCCTGGGGATTAATGCCAATGACTACCGTGTGTCCGTGATGGACCCTGAGGTCGATCCCTCTGACTACCGAAGGCAAAAAGAGAGGATGGTGTTCTTCTATGATTTTTCAAAGTCGGGATGCGCCTTTCCCTCGACCCCTTTATCGCCGAATTCCTGCTGGCCCAGGCCGTCCCCTGCGACCTGATGCTCAACACGGTCAGGATCCTGGTATCCTTCGCTGTCACTTGCCATTTGCTTGGCTTCGAGCCCTACCTATTGCTTCTGAGCAAACTCTACCAATTCACTGCCGATCAAAGCTCAGGCAGGATATCTGGTCGCAGCAAGCTAGGTGCATTGAAGTTGTTCTCTCCCTTCCCAAACAAAATTGACAAGTGAGACTGTCAACCCTTGTTGGTCGAATCTCGGATGAACTAGCCGTTTCCTCCTCCTTCTGCGCATATCAAGGTGCCCATATACAACAGGGATGCCTTCACCTCTGGCGAGAGCCGGCTGATGGATTCGTTAAAAGCAGCCCTGGGTGCCCAGGATCGCGACCAAGAGTATCATTTCGATTGGAAACCACTGGTCAGCGATGACCATTTTCTAAGGCTGGTCGGGGTACTGAGGACAGAAGTAGAGGGAGTTGTGCCCTGCGTTACCATGGGCGAGGAACGACCTCATCCTGCCTGGGGTCGTCATCAAGGTGGCGGCTTCCCGAGTGAATGCAGAGCCTGTAAAGATTCGGGTGCCAGCTGCACGGCCCCCTTTCACCCCTTGGGTCAATTCTGATTCATTTATTTTCCATGTTACCTCACGTTTCCCTGTTGCGTTGTTTATACTGACTGCCCTTCCCCCTTTTTGCATTGTAGAGATAATCAACATTGATGTGCTGGAGAAAGCCTAGGTTGCTCGGAAGAGCGAATCCGCTGACCGCCAACGCGAGCTCAGCCGACTTGTTCCAGCCAATCTTCCCAGGGTTCCCACTAGCGAGCAACGAGGAAGGAGCTCTACCCCTGCTAAGGATACGGCCAAGGCACTTAGCCGAGGTCCCGCCGGCCCCTCTGCTCGTACCGATAAACCCTCCCGTGGGGAGGTGTCTACCCATTATGACCGTGCTGCCTCCTCCGATGCTCTCGCATTATCCAGCTAAAAGAGAGGTGCTAAGGATGTGGATCAATCTGAGCGCTCAGTGCGCCCCTGGGGCCAGGACGCTAGTGGTAGCAGCCAAGGCCGCTCTATATCCTCCCCCTCGACTCACCGACAGCCCTCGTGGAGGCAGGAGGGCTTCACCATGCTCGTTGACCGGTCGGGCTGTAAAAAGTTGATGAATGAGCTTGCCGATGTCCCTCGGATCTCTGGCATTGATTTGAGCGCAAGGGGACATCCCTCGGCCATGGTCGGCCAGGGCATTTTGAAGAGGATCCTACACTCTGGAGTTTACAAGGAGTGTAATGATTCTACTAGTGTCATGCTCGGTGATGGGGGCATGGCATTCTGCGAGGTACCTTCCTTTCAACCCCTCCTTGTACTTCAAACTCTTCAAATACTTTAACCTTTACTTCTCCCTGTAGCTCGCGACCAAGTACTTCACTATGGCCAGTCGAGCATCTGATGGGGCCAAAGCTGCGGCTTCCCTGGGCGAGGACCTCAAAACAGCCAACCTGCTCCTTGAGGAGAAAGAAGCTGAACTCCAAGCAAAAGATAAGGAGGTGCTCGACCGCACCGGCGACATCTCCAAGCTTGAATGTGAGAAGCTGGCCCTTGTGCGTAAGCTTGACACTGCAAAAGTCAATGAGGAGTCACTCTACTCCCGCATCGAGTAGCTGGAGGGGCAGGTGAAGGAGGCTGAAGCTGAAAAAACTACCTTGAGAAGCGAGGTCGAGCGTCTTAACTCCCAGAGTACCCAGATAAGCGACCCTCAAAGAGAAAAGATTATACAAAACTTTCTGGACTCTGTGGAATACGCCCAGGGAGTCCGTCCGTACTACGTGCAAGGGTTGGAGCACACCCTTCGTATGGCGGCAGGCAGCGGCCATCCCGGTCTTTCTATCGAGCTACTAGTAGAGTGGGGAGTTGCCTAGCACTATGGCTTTGAAGCTCGTCGCGGTCACTCTTGGGTGCCTTTTACCGCCGACGAGCTAGAACTTATCAGAGAGGGTGACTTGGATCAAAGCTCGGAAGTGTGGTCTCCTCCCGTAGCCCTAGATGTCAATGTTAAGAGTGTGATGAACGCGCTCAAGGAGAAGCGAAGGGCTAAGGCTGCTCAAAGTCCGGAGGAGGAACCCCCTGAGGGTGGTCCCGACGAAGCCCCTGGCGGTGGTGCTCCAGATCCCCCACCAACCTCCGGGAATTAGTCTTAGGTTGAGCTCGCTGTGCCGAGCATATGTATATATACTTCTCGGCCTGTGAGCCTATCTTTCTTCCTTATGTTTCCTGTAATTGCATGAATATCATCAGAGTTTGCTTTCCATAAGCTTGTTTTTGAATCCCCAAACATTAACTGGGCCGCGAGCTCATTCGAGTAGCATTTAAACGACCCTAAACGTTAATTAGGGAACCAACTCGACCTAGGAGTGTATTATTAACCTTGAAATTAACTAAGTCATGTGCTCGCCACCCGAGCAGTACGCGACCTTAACCGTTAATCAAAGTAATCACTCGACCTGGGAGCATATTATAGGCCCTGAGATTAACTAAGTCACATGCTCGTCACTCGAGCAACATGCAACCTCAAACATTAATCAAGGAAATCTTTTGACTTGGGAGCGCTGCTTTCACTCTAAAATTAACTAAGTCACGAGCTCGTCTTGCGAGCATGCGATGACCTTGAACATTAATTAAAGAGCTCGCTCAATCCCCAAAAGGAAATAACAATATAGGCCTTTGGACCAGCCTTGCCACGAGGTCGCTCTGCATACATCGTGGTAATAAGTAATCCAACCAAGGCCTGAGCTCGCTCCGCGAGCTACTATTTTATTTCAATAGAAAACCAATTCCATAATAAAACTTATTCTCATTGAATCCTGAAAGCCTTATTACACTGGTCAATTGTAGAAAACCTAACCGACTAGTGATAATACTTTCTGAGATGGTCTGCATGCCATGGATGCTTCAACACTGCTTCATCCCGAGCTTGTAACCGATAGGTTCCTTCCTTGACAACCTGGATCACCTTGTAAGGCCCTTCCCAATTTGGTGACAGCTTGCCTGCCCTTTGACCTGTCGCCTCTATCTTCCTCAAGACCCAGTCACCGACCAGAAATGCCCGCATATGCACCCTCTTATCGTAATGCACCTTTGCCCGCTGCTTGTAATTTTCCATCCTCATCTGGCCTCAACCCTTTTTTCCTCTAGCAAGTCCAGATCGACCTGGAGAGCTGTCATGCTACGCTCCTCGCTGTATTGTGCCACTCTCAGACTGGGTAGAACCATCTCGACTGGAGCCATGGCCTCTGATCTGTAGGTTAAGGCGAATGGAGTTTCTCCTGTGGGCCCTCTTACCGTTGTCCTGACCGCCCATAATGCTGACTGTAACTCGTCAAGCCACCTCCTTGCTCGGCCTTCCAGGTTTCTTTTAAGGGCGTGCAACACTCGTTTATTTGCAGCCTCAGCCTGTCCATTCCCTATGGATATGCCTCTGAAGACTTCCAATGCTTGATGTGTAAGTTGGCACAGGCCTCAGTAAACCGGTCAGAGAACTGGGTGCCATTATCGGAAACGATTGCTCGGGGAATCCCAAAACGACACCAAATATAGTCATGAATGAAGTTGATAGCATTTTCCTCGGTGATATTTGCTAAAGGCTTTGCTTCCACCCACTTGGTGAAGTAATTAATTGCCACAATAGCATACTTAGAAGCAGGAAGTATGCGAAACATATCCTCTTTGGCATTGGAAGCATGTACTTAAATTCACATTTTATCCTTGTTGCTGCATAGAATGAAGACGAAGAATTAAAAAAACTCTCTTTTCATTAACACACACCCCTTCAAAAAAAAAAATTACAAATGAGGTCAAACAAAGGGAAAAAGGTTTCCAACATGGCCTACATAAAATTCCCTCTTCTGAAAGGATAAATCATAATATTCCATCAATTTATTATTTAAGAAAATTATTCCTTTTAAAAGATAAATCAAAACCGATATTATTATTAAAATCAAAATAAAAATAATTGAAATTATAGATTTGGTATGGTAACGGTTTTTAATTGTAAAGAAACCAGTGCACACTCACACTGTACACCTCTAGTGTGTGTGTGTGTGTGTGTGGTACCCTTTCCTGAAAAGAACAAATGACTTGAAGAAATCGAAGATGCAATATTCGGACAGAGTACTAAAACGACAAACAATAAACACGCGTCAATGAGCTCAAAAAATTGCATTAAATAATTTACTACTCTTTCCCCTATCTTTTTCCACCAGTTGTAAAACATTCATACATTCATTCTTACAACATCCTTCCTTCCTTCCTTCCCTTCAATTTGTGAAAATTTCATTCTTAATCTCCACAAATCTATGCTTTTTCTCATCTAAAAATAACAAAAATAAAAATAAAATCAATAATTACTTACCCTCTCCTTACAAAATATTCTTTGCCTCTATAATAAAAAAGATCAAGGAAAGAACCCCACATCAAAATTATTAACTCAAATTCTTCTTCAAAAACCCATCTCCATCTTGCTCAAAAACCAAACATAGTCCCACCATTAACATTAGAATAAAGAGATAAACTTGCTCAGTCTCAAACTTAAATTTACTTACCATCATGTTTCTTCATTAAACCTCTGGCAAATAGCAAACATATCACTATAAATCCCACTCCAGTTGCTCCTCCCAATATTATTGCCACCGTCTTTCCTGTATTTGTCCCTGACCCTATGTTATCAACATCATTAAATCATCCAAAAAATGAAATATATCCCTCAAGTTGGTCAATTTAAATCTTGGAAAGAAAAAGAATAAAATGGTCTTAAGCAAAAATTGAGAATAAATCATAAGAAATGCACACACTTGCACACGCAAAAAAAAAAACCTAAAGATGAAGAAGAAGAAGGGGTAGATGGAGATGAATAATCAGAAGCAGAGGAAGATCTCTGGACAGCACTCTTAACACAATCCCCACAATCAGAAGTCCCCAAATCCCCTCTTCTAACAGATTTCAAATTTGATTTTACTTGAATTGCCCTATGAAATTGAAGCTAACATTAAGGAAACCGGATCGATTCATGAAATCTCTTCAATGGGAGAGAGAGTACGAACTTAAGGCAGGAAATTGACGGAGAGAATCAATTGCCGAAGCGCACTACTCAGGAATTTGGGGGACTCACCTTCAATTTCATCATCTCCTTCATCAGTAAAGATCGCTTCCCTCTCTCTAGGCTTTGCATTTGAGTTTTCAGCAGCATCCCTGCCGTCAACAGGAAGCGGGGCGAGCCTCGCGCGCTGTAGAGGTTTAGGGATAACCGCTACTCGCACATGTGCACTCTCAGAACAGACTGTGGCCGTTGGATATTAGTAGATGAATAAATCCTAACCGGTAAATAGCCCTAGTCAATTGTACACGTATAAAGCGATGTGTATTGTAATATAGATATTGTTATAACTAAGGTTTAATAAAGGATAAAGTTATCTTTTCCCAAAACACCTTTGTCTTTCTCCAAAATATCTTTGCATTTCATTAATGTTTAGTTATATTAGGCAAAATGTACATCGGGGTCACCAAATTTTTCATATAATTGTAGTTCGACCATTAAAATTTTAAAACTACATTTTAGGCCACTGTACTTAAGTTCTGATGCATTCATGCCCATTTTTTAACGGATGTTAAAGTCTACCGTTAAATTAACTTAAAATACCAATTTTACCCGTATCATCGTCTTCGTAACCTCAAATCTGGAAAAAAGAATCTCAAATTGATTTTCTCATCTTCATCCTCTCAAATATGGAAAAAAATTCGTTGGCCAAACCCATCTCCTCCGGTTACCCCGCATCGCCGGTAAGTCCAGTATCGTCTCGGCTTCTCTGCGGCGAACCCTCCCTCCTCCGATCTCTATCATCTACGGTCTCTCCCTCCGATTGTCTTCCTCAGCGCCAGCCAAGGCCTATCTCTGCTACAGTCCAATCACTCTCTCCCCATCCCAGATCTGCCCGCAGCATCACTATCTCCAACCACCGTGCCTCCGCTCCGGTTACTCCTCCACTATGGCAGGGCCGGCCCAACACTTATGGAGGCCTAAAGCAATCACTCTAAAGTGAGGCCTAAAACAAATAATTTTTTTTATTAAATTATTATATTTTTATTAAAAGTTTATCTTTCGGGAATGAAAAATCATTTATTAAATTATTGTAATCGATTTCATTTAAAAATTCTTTTTCAATCAATAATAAAGCTAGTCCACTTAATCTTTTTTTAGACATTGTCGATCGATCTTAGATATGATTCTATTAATTTTGGTTTTGAAAAACTTCATTTTGCCGAAACAACAACTATGAGAATCGTTAACATTATTTAATAAGCGATATACACATTTGGAAACGAATCAAATCTTATTATATCATTAAGAATGTAAATTGGTGTATTATTTTTTCACTTGTATAATTTCTCTTACAATTTTAGTTCTGCAAATAAATCTAATCCATCAATATTGAAGTTGTCATTATGTTTTAATGAAAATTCAAGGTCAAGGGAATTTTCTTTTAAATTTTCATTATCCAATGACCTTAATTTCTCAATGATAAATAGAAAACCAAAAATATCTTGATGCATTTTAAAGTATTCAAATCTACTTTGAAATGAAGTAATTGTTTTTATCTATAATTATGAACAAAAAGTATTCAACTTTAAATGATTTTTAAGAACATCTTACAACTCCATTCTCAATAATTTTATCAAATTGTTTCTTTCTACAAAAAGTAAATTTTTTACGGAACTTAGGTTCTATATTCACTTCTAAAACAAATTTTTGGTAGAAATTATAGCATTTTCAAATCTATCTTCCCTATCTTTTTTAATAAATGAAATAAGACGATTCAATTGTTGTATAGCAACATCGACACATATATTTTGATTGCATATTTTTACTAACCGAGTTTACCGAAAATAATATTTCATACCAAATAGTCATGCCTAATAAAAACTTGAACTTTTTTAATCTTATAAGTTGTTAAACTATTAATGAGTGGGTGACGAAAACTAAGAATTACTCTTAACACTAATTTTTTTTATTAAAATAAAAAAAATTAAATATGAGGCCTAATATTTTTTGAGGCCTAAAGCAAGGTCTTTGGTTGCTTTACCCTTGGGCCGGCCTTGCTGTGGCACGACCCTTGCTGCCATCTCAAATTTTTGTGATGGGTAAAAAGAGGATGTTGATACACTAACCATCCTAATTAAAAAAATGGGTAGTGCTATTCCTACCCCCAAAATTGCTTAGTCTACTCATTTACTAAGTCTACCCCCCTTCAAATATTATACCTCCTATATTATTAAGTATACCCCCATTTTTTTTTCCTATTTTACCCTTTAACAATAAACTCCCAATTCTTCTTCTTCTTTTTTGCTTCTTCTTCTTCTTTTTTGCAATCAGCTTTATCTCTCTTCTCTACTCCAACATCAGCTTTATCTCTCTTCTCTGTGAACGTTTAAAAAAACCCTAAAGAACCACCGATTGAGAAAAATGGCAGCCCTCCCGCCGGAGATCATCACCGACATACTCTTCTAATAAATTAAACAATCACAAACAATGAATTTAATCCAATCACAAACAATGAATTTAATCCAATCAAAAATCGAAACCAAGGCTAATTCCAAACCAATCAAAAAAGATCTAACAGCATTTCCTCCATCTCAGGTCATGTCCCCATCATTTCACCGCGGTCTCCGATTCAGTTGATGCAAGGCGGGATCGGTATTCACGTAGTGTGCGGCACCCCCGGCCGCACACCCTAAGGAATGTGCGGCACTGGTCCGCCGCACATACCTTAGGGCGTGCGGCTGGGGGTGCCGCACATACCTTAGGGAGTGCGGCCGGGGGTGCCGCACAGTATCTTAGGTTCTTAAAAATTTTAAGAGTAATATAGTCTTTTAAAATTGTGGCAATTTTGTAATAATAAAAAGGGGGTATACTCAGCAATTATGGGGGTTGGAATAGCAATTCCCTTAAAAAAAATATTACGGTGAACAGAAGAGAGGCGACATAGGGTTTTTCAATCGCTCAGTTCCGACAGTGTCTAGCTTTGCTTGGATCATAAAACTCATCACAGAAATTGATGGTATGACCTTTCCACTCTTTGCCCCAAAAAAACCCAAATTGATTTGGTTGAATTTGCTCATTCTAATTTGAATTTTCTAAAACAATTTGGAGCATCTATCCAACGTTAACAAAAATAATTATTTATTGCAGTTTTATTATTGATAACTTTCCTGTTTCTCTTTCTCAGTTGCAACAAAGACCCTTGATCCTGTAAGTAAAGACTCCCAATTTCTTATTCGATTTTCTATGTTTTTTTCCCCTTTATTTGTTACTTGCATAAAGAATTATGAGGGATGCTAAACGATGCACCCCAATTGTGCTAAGCATCGCACCCACTTATGCTACATTTACTAAAATACCCTTCATCCTATTACACTAATCTCTTCCTCTTTTATAGCCGGGCCGGCTCTTTTTTAAAATGCCACACCGGCCTTGTTTTTTAATTTTTTTTATAATCATTGTTAATTTGTAATTGTTATTGTCATTTAAAATACGTAATCAGTTGCAAAAATATGAAACACATCAGTAACTGTTCCGTGTCATCATAAATGATGTGAATATCCTGTAAACAATAATGTAACATAAAAAAAAAAATCAGAAACGTATTGAATTAAAGTGTATAGTATCATTTGTATTTTGAATACAAATAATATAACATAAAAAATTTAGCAAAAAAAAAGAATAGGGCCAAGATAATTTTATTTTAGACACGTATTGAATTAAAGTGTGTAGTATCATTTGTATTTTTTTTTTTGCCATTTTTTTTCTTTTTAAACAGGTATTATTTATATTTTGAATACAAATAATATAACATAAAAAATTTAGCAAAAAAAAAAAAAAATAGGGCCAAGACAATTTTATTTAAAAAAATAAAATTGACATTTGGGAGAGAGCCGGGCCGGCACTATGTGATATAGCCGGGCCGGCTATATAACAAATGGCCGGACCGCCATTTTGTAATATAGCCGGGCCGGCTATATCCTATAAGGCCGGGCCGGCTCCTTTTTTTCGTAAAAAAATCCTTAATTAAATGAAAAAAATAAAAAATATATACTGTGAAATACTCATTAACATTAATATAAACTCTAATCTTAATTTATACTTAATAATAAAGGCTTGTTTGTGTAAGTAAAAAGTACATCCTCCGTTAAATTTATCCGAATTGTACCAATATATTTTTTTGTCAATACCATTAATATAAACTCTAATATTAATTCTAATCTTAATTATATACTATAATACTAATCAAGGGCACTTTCGTCATATTTTATAAAAATTCATTAAAAAAGTGTGACGCTTAGCATAATTGGGTGCGTCATTTAGAGCCCGTTTGTTCGCGCGTTTTGGCCAAAACGCAGGGTTAAAACGCAGCTTATTCCTTAACTTAGCGTTTCAATGCTGCGGTAGAAAACGCTGCGTTTTCAAAACGCAGCTGCGTTTTAAAACGCTAGAATTCCTAGTTTTTTCCCAAAATGCTGATTTTAAAACGCATTAGGGAATAAAAAGCAGCATTTTGACATAATATCCCAAACGCATTTATAAAGAAAAAAACCGCGTTTTAAATAATCTGCGTTTTAGAAACACTGCGTTTTTAAAACACTGCGTTTTCAAAACGCTACACCAAACGGGCTCTTAGCGCCGTTGATAATTATTTGCCTCCTTGACGTGTTTAAGTGAGAGAGAGAGAGACAACAACAACAAATAGTTGATGGCTATGGATTTGGATTTGTATTTGGATTTAGGAAAGGGGTTAGCGTTTGGGTTTGTTTATTGGGAAGATGAAAATGAAGACATGGGTAAAATTGATATTTTATGTTAACTTAACGACTAAACTAAAGTTCGTCCAAAAAATGAGTTTGGTTGAATTATAACTGATGTATAATGGACCAACAATAGGTATTCATCATATCATATCTGTTCGGACCGACCGAATATCTTTAAAGGCGTTCGGTCATTACTGTCCAAACAAAATTAAGATTAAAATGTAGAAGGACAAATGCATCAAATTTTATAATGATATTTTTGTAATAATTAAAGGGCGTACTTACTAAAAGCGGCGATTCTCTGTATTAATAGTTGTTTAAAGAGTTGAACCTACCATTTTTCTTTTGCAAACTGCTCTTTCTCTCCTACACACTCTCTGTCTCTCTCCTTCCTCATCGTCTCTTCCCCTTATCCTTTCCGTTTCTCTGATTTTCGATCTCATTAACTGCCAATTCCTTCTTTGATTTCATTAGATTCTCAGGGAGAAAGGGTCGGTCTAAGTCAGAAGGGTCGATAATTAGTCGACTAAGGTCCAGGCGCGCCTTCGTTTGGTGATAGCTAGTTGTCCTCAACAATTTCGAAAGATGATGATCAACAATTCAATTTAGAGTGATAGAGGAAGGGTTTTTGAAAGAGGTAATGTTCTTGAGCTTTGAATATTGCAAAAGATGAAGATCAACAATAGGTATTCATCATATCATATCTGTAATAGTCTTTTATAGCAGTGATCATAGTTATGGCTTTTGTGCTTTTGATTAAACCCTTGGTTGGAAGATTATGGTTTATATAGGGGTTACTATACTTTCAATTTTGACCCCAATTATTCTTCTAGTTTAATATTTTTTCTTTGACAAACTTTTGACTATATGGTGGAGATAGTAACATGATAATCTAGCCATACTGGGTGTGGAGAGAACATTGATTCATGTATCAAGCCTTGTGGGTCTGATGGTGAGCCAATTTTATTGTTGTTGCTGCTATGTTGGAGTTTAATTGGTGCATTTCATTTTCTGTGTGTTTTGTTTATTTCTGTAGGTCTTGGCACTTTTGGGTAGTTTTTTGTTCAATTGGGGTGGCTTCTGTAATGTTTTGTTCATCTTGGTCTTGGCGCATGACACATACTGATGCAATGGCGGACTTCAGGAAAAACCTGAGTAGCAGCAGCACATATAGCTTTGTCTGGATCCGTGATTGTAAAGGTGGTATATATCAGATATAGCCTTTTGACCCGACAAAACAACTTATATGGCCTTTGACTAAAAATTAACACAAACTTCCTATAATACCCCCAAAGCAACTTAAAACCTAACTCAGTCTTACTCTCTCTCAAATCTCGGCTTCCTCTCTCAAACCACATCCGTCTTCCTCCCATCATCGACCATATCGTCGCCGTCTTCCTCCGTCTCCGACCACATCGTCTCCTTTTACTGTCATGGATCTGGTAAGTCTTCCTCCATCTTCTTCCCATCTACTACCATGAAGCCCTATCTTTCTCTTCCTCCGTCTTCCTCTCATCGTCTCCCTTTGAATCGGTAAAACGATGCCGTGAATCGTTTAAACGATCCCGTGAATCGTTTAAACGACTCCGTGAAACGTTTAAACGACTCCGTAAATTATTTAAACGACTCTATGAATTGTTTAAATGACCGTGAATGGTTTAAACGACTCCGTGAATTGTTTAAACGACCCCTCGGTGAATTGTTTAAACTACTCCGTGAATTGTTTAAACGACCCGGTGGATTGTTTAAACTACTCCGTGAATTGTTTAAACTACTCCGTGAATTGTTTAAACTACGCTGTGAATTGTTTAAACTACTCCGTGAATAGTTTAAACTACGCATTGAGTCGTTAAAAAATTAAGGGTATTTTCGGGTTTATAAGTAAAAAGAGGCTATATAAGTTGTTTTGGAATAAGTCAGGCCATGACTAGGCTATTTATGAAGAAACCCCATTATAAAGACTAGGGCACGATCATTCATTGCAGCAAGAAATGTCTTGAAGAATCTTAGAAATGTAGCTTCCGAATCATCTAGGAGTTATGCACAACCAAATATAATTGTTTGACCATGATGGTTCACCCCTTTGAACTGAGCAAATGGCACTCTGTACTGGTTCACTCTTCACATCATGTCTCGTGTAAGAGCATCCCCAAATGACTGTAAGCAGTTCTTGACCTTGCGTCAGCCCAAAATACGTTAGCCATATGGTTATCCTCATCAAGTTGTATGGCATAGTAGAACCCAGGGTTCTCGGCCTGCATTTTGTTGAAATAATCCAGCAAAGTCTGAGCATCCCTTCCTAATGTCCTTTTCCGGGTAGCATGCCTGATAGGGTAACATGAAGATCCTGAATTCTTGACTGCCCTACTTGATTCAACAGGAGGAGCCTCCTAGCTCCGCTATCCTAGCTCCTCTATCCTAGCTCCTCTATTCAGCAGAGTCACAATTTCCATCCATTGACACATACATTATACCACTAGGAACAACGCCCACCCCAGCGTAAGTTTCAGCTATATTCTTTATAGCACCAACAAAATGTCGGCGTGGTCAGAGATACTGCACCTTAGTAGCACTCATGGTGGGGTGACTATGTTCTTTAACAAATCTTGATACAAACCATTAGTTACTGATAAATGTTTTTAATTTTTTGTTCGAAATAGAGTTTATTGAGGCTTTAATTAATGATATAGAGCATTCTAATTTTCTCAACAGGGAACCTTTGGCAGAAAAATGGTAGGTTTTTTTTTTTTTAAAGTACAGATTATGATTTATTATTCTCCTTCCCTCACAATTTAAGAGGTACACATAGAATTTTTTGGTCAATTCGACCGGTTTTTGGATGGATATTTAACATACTTTAAGAAAGATGTTGAGAGTATGTTTCAAATTATCAGAATATATAAATGAATTCCTACTTCTGGAGATTATTTCCTTCTTGCTTGAAAGATGCTGCCAGAAGTGATTTGGTTGTATTTCTGAATAATAGGTTGTCCCGATACTTGATGAAACTCGATTAAGCTTTGTCCGGTAGTTGGAATTAGCTAAATGGATCTAAATATGGCATTTTAGATTTTACCCAGAGCCAAAACTAATATTAAGGCACAAATTATCAAACTTAAATTCACCAGGCGCATAATCAATAATTGCTTTAATACTTTTGCTGTTGTTATCAATGATTTTTTAGCCTATGTAAGCTTAAGTTTTCCCTGAAAGGGAGAGCAAGGAACCAACTGGTATGGCTTGATCTTTGGATCCGACATGACATGCATAATTGGAATACACAAATTTCCAAAAACCAGGATAGGGTATTGTCGGGATAAGTAATTATGTAATGCATGTAAGATAAGTCAACATAGTGTGGCTACAATTCACCACCCACACTTAACGTGAAGCCCCTAACGCCTGCCAAATATGAGCTGTCTCATCAACTATCACCAACTTCCGCCTGTATACAGCCATTGACTAGTTGGTGTTTCACGACGAAATCTGCATATAGAATCCTGAAGGAGGAGGTAAATGATATTTATCGGGGATGAAAGGCTTATGGAAAACGAAATGACAGCTTGAATGAAGCATCTGCTATGGCTAATGTGTCATGACAGATACTAACAAATCATTCCAAGCTGTACAGAGGATTAGTAAAAGAGGACCGTTGCCCGATTTGTCAGCTAGAAGTAGAAACCACCATGCATTCTTTCTGGGATTGCTCAAAGGACTTGTGGATGAAACTTGTGGATCTGCATTGGTGGAACCCTTTTGTCTCAATGAATTTGAAGGAGTGGGTGGACTGGAACGTTAGAGCAGGTAATATTAACAACTTGGAGGCTTTGTAGAGCTGTATGTTTGTGGAGGCTATACATTCTTTACAGGGGGGAAAAAGTCATTCGCGAGGATTGTGTGTACCCAAACAATTTACTAGAATTGGTCTTTAGCGATCTCAAGAAATCGATTTTTCGCTGAAAAGCACCTTGAAGGCCGTTCAAAGTCATCACACCTAGTTCACTGGACACTGCCGATTTGGGGTACATCAAAGTGAACACGGATGGAGCGGGGATGTATAACTTTGGTGTAACCAGTGCAGGGCACCTACATCACCCATGTGTTTCCTGAAGTCTTTATGTCATTAATACTTGAAACATTAACAATTCAAAAGACTCGATAGGTTCCCTTGTTGGAGCCTTAGACTTGCCCCGTTTAGGGTGTGAGCCTTGCTCCTCTCATGTCAAAAGTTATTGATTTTCTTGAGATGAGCTTTCACATAATTTATATTTTTACTTATGCAGGTCAGATTTCACTAGCTACCATTTCGCCTGGTAAGCTATCAGCTCAATGGTCAAAGATTTACTAGTACTGCTGGAGGTATTTTGATTTCTATTTCCTTTTACTTTTACATGTGGCATAGATGGTGAGTAAATCAAAGTGCGTAATATTACCCTCTGTTTTTGTTACTCATGCATATTAACTTGCTTAAAAATATGACAACTTAATACAGAACGAAATCTGACAACATTATGATGTGAGACCATAGTTAGGAACATGATTACGTCGTCTAAAATAAGACGAATGCCTTTCATTTCTTCTTTATACACTACAACAAAAAGTTTCTATTAGGACCCCTAATTGAGTCCTTATATATAGCTTTATAGGACGCCTTATTTGATAGGACAGAAACTCGGGCATCCTATCTAAAGGGGCAGCAAAAAGTTAATAAGACTCTTAGGGGCATGTCTTATTTGGTAGGACGGAAACTCGGGCATCCTATTTAAAAAGGTAGCAAAAAGTTAATAAGACTCTTAGGAGCGACTTAACAAGGCAAATGTGATAGAACGCCTTTAATCGTCCCATAATGATAGATAATGAAACCACATTCATGTCCATGTTATGTCCATGTCCTAATAGGGAATAATGTAAAACGACTTATCGTGTCCTTAAAAACCCAACTCCTAAATTATTTTTGAGACGAATCAAACACGTCCTAATAAATGTCTAAAATGATGGCATATGGCGTCCTAATATAGTATCGTGATAGAACGAGAAGAAGCGTCCTAACATATGGTCTTGATCGGATGAAGTTTGTCATCCAGACCCCATACCGTTATAGTACATATTTAAGCGTCCCAATAATATCACCTTGATATGACAAGGTTCGGCATCTCAACAGTAGATTGATAGGAGAGCCATGCCTTACAACTTTGATTTTATGACGATCCACATCCTAATTGAATTTTTTTAAAAGTATCTTACGAAATAATGCTTCAGGAGCTTTGTAAGAATTATTCTACTAGTGTAATAGACATTAATATTCACTTATCTTTAAAAAACAAACACCTAAAAAGAAAAACTAAAACATTTAAAATTAACTCATTTATATTAAAACATATTAATGTCATACAAATATCAGTCTTATACTTGAACATCCACTAACGAATTATTCTACCAGTGTAATAGACATTAATATTCACTTATCTTTAAAAAACAAACACCTAAAAAGAAAAACTAAAACATTTAAAATTAACTCATTTATATTAAAACATATTAATGTCATACAAATTCATCTTAAACCAGCATATCCCAAACACATAGTCTTACACTTGAACATCCACTAACGAACATGTGCTAATCAAAGAAAGAAAAAACAAAACAAACACAAAAGTTGAAGTGTTGAACCTTTAATCTAAAACATTGTAAATAAAAACTAAGAGCTAATCAAGATAATTGCTCCATCAAACCAGAAAAGGCAATCATGTATTCACGAACAACTTAATGCATGTCATAATTAGGCACCACCTACTATTAGACAACATGTGTGTATATTTATTAGTATTATGGAAACGTCCACTTATAAGAGACAACATAACTGAGCACAATAGTTCAACATACCGCACTGAAATTGTAAGGCCATGTAACTTGCTCAAATGGCATCGCTCCAATTGTCATAAATAATTCATGAGGCCTCGTCAAACTTCATTTCTTTTTACCAGTACTTCAATGTATACTTCACACCAATTCGATCCAATTTCTTCACTACCTACTTTTGTGGTAGGGTCTAAGCTGTGAACCCATCCTTTTGCTACAGTATCACTAGGATCTGTTATGCTCTTTAGATAAACTTCAATTCCATCCTAAATGTCAAATTCAAAAAATACTTAAAACAAAAGTCAATAGTCAAATAATCAAACAATAATAAATGCGAAATCACACATTTATTTCCCAATCTTCTTCCCTAGAATCTATATAGAGCCAAATCATAATACTTTCGAGGATAGAAAAAAAGAAAGTAAATAAAAAATTATTGTAATTGGGTAGAAGAAAATGAAATACACACAAAAATATTAAAACATTAGAATTTTTTAACCCGAATAGCACGGGTACTTGAACCATTAGTAGCATTACGACCATTAGCATTACCTCTCATCTCTATTAGCAGAGCCCTCATCTTTGCCATTTGACTACTCAAATTCTCATACACATTTTTCTATTGTATATTCTCCCAATAAGGTGCATAATGATTAGGAACTTCATCCAAACATTAGATGACGAACACCTAACTCATACATGCGTGCACGACCTTGTGGATTTTTTCTTAAAATTTTAAAAAGTACATCATCTAGATGAGGTTCATTAAGTAACCCCTCAGAAAGTTGAGATTTTAGTTCTTGCATTTGTTCCTGTAAAATAGGGCATACTAAGCATATTAGCATGAAAGCAAAATTGTATAGATTCTGAAGGGGAATAATTAAGTAATGTTTACCTATTTTGTCATCAAAATATTAATTTTATTAATTAAATTAAGATACAAACCGGCATAAGAAGGGCAATAGAAACATTTGACTTATGACTCGAGTACAACCCCCTAGCCCCTTATATAGATCATTATACAC
Organism: Platycodon grandiflorus; assembly: GCA_016624345.1. NCBI lineage: Eukaryota > Viridiplantae > Streptophyta > Magnoliopsida > Asterales > Campanulaceae > Platycodon > Platycodon grandiflorus. The sequence goes on from CM028368.1 coordinate 20,700,046, forward strand.
TAATGACCGTCCACAACCAAATGCCAAAACTAAGAAAAAAGTAAGTTATTACATAGAATAACAAAGTTACTAGCTGAAGATGTACTTGTATTTGTGTACCAAATACTCAGAGATCAACACATATATTAAAGCCATGTGGGATCCATCAATAACTCCTAAGCTGTCTTGTATAAACAGAATTGTTGTAGCTTAAGCAGATTACAAAGAGAGAACAACTAACTATCCTCCCCAAGCTGAAACCACAATGACACAACCTCTTCTTATCAAACATTCCTTGTTTTAAGTACATATGTCATGATTTTAGGTAAATTTAACTAAAGTATAAACCTCATTGACAATGTTTAGGTTGCATATTTGCTTAAGAGACACCGAGTACCCCTTTGTGCAATTGGTGTCAAATTTTATGTCTCAAACTAGGCCAATGTCTGCCTTCAGTTTGGCCCACTTTTATTATGACCCACCTCATAGTGGTTGAATTATTCTTAGGGAGAAGGTGTAGGCCTCATCACATGGTTTATATCACACAATTGAAAATAGGTTCCTCTCAAACTATGTTAAAACATTTTTATGCCAAGTTTATCTTTTGACTACAAGTTGTGTTTCATAGAAGATAGTTTAAATTCATAGATACCATAACCTTAGTATACGAGGGAAATACTCTTAATTACTAGAACACCAATCAGTGAGACCAATAAAAGAAGAATACGTACACCGTTGTGATTAACTACCAGATATAAAATTATGCTCAAAAAGAAAAAAAATTGCGAAAAGAAATTGACGTTGAGAAGAGTAGATATAACTTCTAAATGCATAAATACTCTAAATAGATTAATGATAAATTCATCATCTAAATGTCAACAACTATCTAAAATATATAGCTAATTAGGAACTAGACAATGTAACCTTGCATCGTCCCCTGCCTAAAAAAAAAAGGTAAAGGTCGCTTTTATACTTAACACGTAATGAAAAATTATAATTGATGGAAAGGATTTGAAAAACATACAATTGCTTTTAATGCTTCTTCATTTTTGGAGGCTCCATTTTTAGAGTAAAATGCAACAAACAAATTCATTTTCGAGGTGGATAGTATCTCAGCTCATTTTTCTATGCTCAAGAAAACATAAATTGCATTAGCACAACTTAGGTAATATAAAAGTTAAAGACAAAGTTCAATGTTGGAATTACTATACCTTTTCTTCACGAATTCGAGCGTAGCTCTTTTTTACTCGGTTTTTTTTATTAATTATCTTAAATTGTAAAATAAATTAAAACTTCAAAAATGATAGCAGTCTTAAAGTGATTATCTATATAACCTAATTATTTATTTGAATTAATCATTCAAAAAAAAATTATATTAAAGAGAAAAAGTCTTCATCTATACACGATAGTTCATTGGTAGTAAGTTATTAAAAACATTCGAGAAATTATACCTGAACGTCTTTCTTGTTCCAATGTTTAAGAATATTTGTCCATTCTATTTGATGAACTATTGGGTTTGTTTTCATAATTTGCTCTTGAAATGGCAACATTGGATCGCATTACATTTTTTTTTAACCTTCCTCTCCAGTTCCACACCTTTTTCCAAATGATTGCAATAGCCAACTTTGACAGGCACGGGAAGATCAAACCTTGACTATGAAAATATCAAGAATATTTAGTTTCTAAAAATGAAATCTAATACTAAGAAATAAGTTTCCAACTTACATGTAGCGTATCGAACAAATCATTCTTCAATTTTTGTCAACTTTATGCCATTGCTCATCTACTAGGCAAAATCCCCAGATCTTACCATTCATCTCATGAAATGAGTCAATTTTGATGTATTTTCTTCATCAACATCTTTCATTGAACAAAACCTTTATCTGATCTCCTTGAGCTTGCTTCTAAATATTAGGCATGTACGTAGGGCCTTGAACTCTTTTGCGCATATTTTCAGTGACTATCAATAGAAAATAGAAACAAAACAAGGGAACTATATAAGCATGTACACTTGGAGCAAGTAACTATGCTCATGTCTTTGTCTTTGTTTTTGTTTTGGTTTTCTATTAATAGTCATTGGAAATATGCACAAGAGAGTTTGGGGCCCTACATACATGTGTAATATTTGGAAGCAAGCTCAAGGATATCAATAAAGATTTTGTTCAATGACTTGGGGCATCTTGTTGATGAAGAAAATACTTCAAAATTGACACATTTCATGGGATCAATGGCGAGATCTCGGAGATTTTTCCTAGTCAGCAATGACATAAAGTTGACAAAAAATTGAAATATGATTTTGTTCGATACGCTACATGTAAATTGGGAACTTATTTATTAGTATTAGATTTCATTTTTAGAAACTAAATATTCTTGATTTTTTTCATGGTCAAGGTTTGATCTTCCCCTGCTCTCAGAGTGGCTACTGCAATCATTTGGAAAGAAGGTGAGGAATTGGAGAGGAAGTATAAAGAAAAAGTTATATGATCCAATGTTGCTATTTTAAGAGCAAATTATGAAGAAAAAAAATCTCAAAAAAGTTCATCAAGCACAATGGACAAATCTTGTTTAACATTAGAACAAGAAAGAAGTTAAAGTATCATTTCTCCAATGTTTTTGATAACTTACTCTCAATGAACATAGATGAAGACTTTTTCTTTAATATAATAAAATTTTGAATGACCAATTCAAATAAATAATTAGGCTCTCTAATAATCACCTTAAGACTGTTTTTATTTTTGAATTTATTTTACTATTTTAGATAATTAGTAAAAAGAATCAAGAAAAAAAGAAGATGGTGCAAATCACGGGCAAAAAGAGTTGTGCTCGATTTTGTGAAGAAAAGGAATAATAATCCCAACATTGAACTTTGTCTTTAATTTTTATCTTACCTAAGTTGTGCTAATGCAATTTATGTTTTTTTAGCATAGAAAAAAGAGTTGGGATAGTATCCACCTCGAATTGATTTGTTTGTTACATTTTACTCTAAAGATGCAACCTCCCAAAATGAAAAAGCATCAAAAGCAATTGTATGTTTTTCAAATTCTTTCCACCGATTGTAATTTATGTCGTTACATGTGAATTATAAAAGTTGACCATTACTTCATATAATCACGTTGAGGGGGAGTGGAAGTTACATCTTCTTTTCTCAACGTCTATCTCTTTTCACAATTTTTTTCTTTTGAGCATAATCTTTTGTCTTAGTTTATCACTACTTTGTACGTATTCTTTCTTTATTGGTCTCATTGATTAGTGTTGTAGTAAATTAGAGTATGGTCCTCATACTGAGGTTATAGTATTTGGGAATTTAAATTATCGCTAGGAAACACTGTTTGTAATCTAAAGATAAAAATGGGCATAAAAATGTTTTAACATAGTTGAAGAGGAACCTATTTTCGGTTGTACGATATATACCATGTGATGATAATAAATCGGCCTACAACTCCACCCTAAGAATAATTCAACCACTATAAGCTAGGCCATAATATAAGTGGGCTAAACACTAAATGAAGGTACACGCTGGCCTAGTTTGAGACATAAACTATGTCGCCATTTGCATAAGGGGCTGCTCACTATCACTTAAGCTAATATGCAACCTAAAATCATGACATCTATACCTAAAACAAAGAATGTTTGATGAGAAGAGGTTGTGTATAGTGGTTTCAGCTTGGAGGAGGATAGTAGGTTGTTTTCTTTTTGTGGTCAGCTTATGCAATGACACAATTATGTTTATTGATGGAGCTCAAATGGCTTTGATGAACCACACAGATGATGTACTTTCTAAAGTTTTAGGACAATATCTACAAGGTTGTGCACGCATGTATAGGTTAGGTGTTCGCACATCTAATGTTTGGGGTGAAGTTCCTAGTCGTTTTGTACGTCATAGGGACAATATGTAAAATAATGCGTATGAGAATTTGAGCACAAAAATGAGGGCTTTGCTAATGGAGATGAGAGGTAATGCTAATGGTCCTAATACTTCTAATGGTTTAAGTGCTAGTGTTGCATCTCGAGACCATCATACAATAGCCCACCAACTATTCGGGTAAACAAATTCTAATGTTTTAATCATTTTAGTGTGTATTCTATTTTTTCTAACAAATTACAATAATTTTTATTTAATTTCTTTCTTTCTATCCTCTAAGTTATTATGATTCGACTCTATATACATTATAGGGAAGAAGGGAAATAAATGTGTGGTTCCACATTTATTGTTGTTTGATCGTTTGACAATATTGGCTTTTGTTTTACGCATTTCTTGAATTTGACATTTAAGATGGAATTGGAGTTTATCTTAAAGAGCATAACAGATCCTACAGTCTACACAGCTTAGACCCCACCATAGAAGTAGGAGCGAAGAAATTGGACCAAATTGGTGTGAAGTACGCATTGAAGTACCGGTGAAAAGAAATGAACATTTGGTGAGGCCTTATGGATTATTTTGACAATTGAAGATGTCGTTGGAGCAATTGTTGCATGGCCTTGCAATTTCACTACTACGATATGTTGAACAAGTGTGTTTGGTTATGTTATATCTTACAAGTGGACGTTTCCATAATACTAATATATATGCACATGTTGTCTATTTGTAGGTGGTGCCTATGATGACATGCGTTAAGTTGTTCGCGAATACATGGTCACTTTTTTTGGTTTGATGGAACAATTATCTTGATTAGGTCTTAGTTTTTATTTACAATGTTTTAGGTTCAGCTTTTGTGTGTTTAGTTTAGTTTTTTTCTTTTTTTGCTTAGCAAAAGTTGGTTAGTGGATGTTCAAGCATAAGAATGTGTTTGGAATATGCTGCTTTAAACTGAATTCATATGACATTTTTATGTTTTGAGTTAATTTTAAATGTTTTAGTTTTTCTTTTTTAGTGTTTGTGTTTTAGTGATATGTGAATGTTGATGTCTATTACAGTGGTAAATGATTCTTACAAAGTTCTTGAAAGCATTATTTCGTAAGATACTTTAAAAAAAAAAATCAATTAGGACATCATGGAACGTCCTAAAATCAAAGGTGTAAGTGCTTCTTACGTTGCCATATTAGCAAATTTGTAGGGGCATGACTGTCCTATTGACCTAGTGTTGAGACACCCAACCCCGTCGTTTCAAGTAAAATATTGGGACGCCTAAATATGTCCTATCTTGGTATGATATTAGGATGACAAACTTCGTCCTATCAAGATGATATGGTTTCAAGTCTTATTAACTTGTTGCTACCCCTTTAGATAGGATGCCTGAGTTTCCGTCCTATCAAATAAGGTATCCTATAAAGCTATATATAACGATTCAATCGGAGGTCTAATGGACACTTTTTCTTGTAGTGGACAAGGCTATATTACATGCCATCCTAATGGCAAGTTTGCTTGTGTTGCTTCGTCGACTCCAATGGTAAATAATCTGCTCCTATGTTGTCTATTGTGATTTATAGAGAAGATATATCATTTTATGTTGCATGATAAGCATAGGCTTGCATTCTATCAAACAATGCATCCTTATTTTTGTATGCTTGCCTCCCTCCGTTCCAAATTTAGTGTCCTTTCTCCAAATTTTCTTGTCCGAAAATGAGTGTCCATTTTTCGATGAAGTTATAAATTTACCTTTGTCAACTTTCATGTCATAGTTGCAATGTATAGTGTAGACTAAGGACATAATGTATATGTGCTACAAAAATAGCCTAAAAGTCAACTTACTACTTTCCAAAAAAATTCTAGAAATAGACACCTATTTTGGGATGGAGGAAGTAGTTAATATGACTTTTATTAAAGAATCAGTGAAGATGCTAATTCATTGTTAAACATGATGCCTCGAGAACTGACACCTACAAGGTTTTCGATTAATATTGTGTATCTCCTTAGCAGCTCCATCGACGTATGATTGCTTGCTGCCATATTAGTCCCTTCCATGCCTGTAAAGCATTTCTTGCCTGCAACACTGTCCAGTCACAACGTATTCTTATTGTCCAGAAGCAATTTATCGACAACAACCAAAAATAACATTTTGATGGGTATGGAGTTGGAGTAAACATGGTACCAGTACCTTGTTCCAGTTTGATTGGTATCCGAAATAAAGAGCCTCTTCGGTAAGCTGAACCAGCTCCTTTTCGCCATTCTGGAACTGTCTGTAATTACATATTGAACTGAGCAAGAGCAAACCTCAGTGTTTGCTGTAATTACATAGTGAATATTTTGCTATATTTATAACAATATAACACTGCTGGAAGTTCATGGGATAAAAGTGAAAACCCTTTTTATAAAATAGGAGGACGAACGTAATTCCTGCAACTTTATTGTAGGTTGAAAATATGAATTAAAAGAAAACCTCTATGATTTAGAGCCCGTTTGGTGCAGTGTTTTATAACGCGGTGTTTTTAAAACACAGTTTTTTTTTTTTCTTATAAATGCGTTTTGAATATCATCTCAAAACGTAACTTATTTTTCCTAGCAGCGTTTTAAAACTTGCGTTTTGGCCAAAACGCACGACCAAACGGAATCTTAGAGAAATGTACTTAATTCCCTCGTTCTTCTTTTAAGAAAAATTGTGAATAAAAGCTCAATTTCAAGATTTTCCGCAATGAAAAACAGAAATGACGTCTTTTGATACTTTATATGGGAGTACATCTTAGAATGTTCATTGAAATGATTTTGATAATAGCCCCACGACCTCACCGAGATTTGTATCTGTTATATCTAATCATACATGGAGTCTCTGATTATATATATGTGTCTGTGTGTGTGTGTAGATCTTGGCATCATATTATCATTATTACTCCTGCAATATAACTTATTTTTCCGTAAAATTAAATTCGGGGATACCAATTTGTTTGTCGGAGTCCTCTGAGGCTATTAACAATAGGTTGTTATTGGCTGTTAGCAATAGTTTGTAGTTAGATTAACGCCAATAACTCACAAATAGCTTGTGTTGTGCCTACTAATATCAACCAAGAAGAATCTATAGAACGAGCGCGAGGTAGTAATTCCATAATTCCATATTAATCCAAATCAATCTATAGGCTCCGATTTCAAATAAGATTCAAGTCTTTAGTATTAAACTTCTACATGATGTTTGTCACCGAATTCTAGACATAAACCCTTTGTGCATTACAAGACTCTCCATAGTTTCCTATAACTTGCAAAAACATTAAAGTTGTTTTTGCATCTTATGCTGTGGCTTTCTAAATTCCTTTGTGTTTATGCATGGTGCTCAGGTTGTCTTGTGCTATCTTGACACGTCCAATCTAGGCTAATTATTATCTTGTTCGCTCTTGCTCCTGTTCCTCTGTTGGCAAATAAGACCTTAAGTTTGTGCTACTCAGTATTTTCTTCATATGCTAACCTCCCAACCTGGAAATGGCATGGCCTTAGTATACTGCTCGATTATTTGCATACCCTTTCTCTGGCTCAAGAATTGATTTTTATGTTGTACCTCGTGTTAAAACAAAGAACCTACCTGAATGCAGTTATTTGTCAATGAAAAAAAGGTGAAAACAGCATCATACAAACGCTTCCCTTGCGAAGTAGCAACAACTATGTCCTAATCAGTAATTACACACACCCTACTCCAAAATAGCAACTCAATCTTATTTACATTTTTGAAGTCATCTCTTGTCATCTGAAGGCACCATGTCGGTCCCAATTTGGCAGCGAGCATTCTGAATTGAAGCTTAGATCCTTTAAACTTCTCTTCGATTTTACAGGACCTGGAACTCCTTTCAAGCTTGGAGATCTCTGTGAGAAACTACGACATTGAATATTGGCAATTCTACCGATGCTTGTTGCTTCACTATTGATAGAAGAAATAGGAGATAGCTTATGCTTGTATGGAGAAGTGGTATCGGAACAAGTATCGAAGCTTATTGGCCTTAATCTCGGTGAGCTCATTGATCTAACTTTAGCCTTTGCAGATTCAGTGGCTGCCATGTAAGTTGGAAAAGTAGGAGAGCCAGCAAAAGAACTGTCTTGATCTCCAATCGAATGCTGCTTCCTGTGATGAAATGACCTTCTGGAAAAAAATGCTGGAGAGTCCAATTCCTTGAGATTTCGCAATCTGAGTTTTCTACCTTCGAGTACCTCTCTACGTTTTATATCCGAAGCGGAAACTGCATCCGGGTTTTGGAGATCTTGTTTAGCCAACTGAGTGTCCACCCACTGTTCTAGCCAGTACCTCCATCTTCCATTCACCTTGTTCTGTTCCGATTCAGTTGAGAGCTGAAAATATTTGCTGCCTTGAGAAGCTGGCTACGTATAGAAAGAAACGATGTTGAAAAGAACTTATACATTAACTTACCCTGTGGTTGAAGGCATACTCTTTTATCCGCTCTCTCTTCATAGCAGCCTCTCTCTTGCTAGTGAACAGGGCACTTTCCTCCTCCTTCGATAGAATACTATCATCCCACCTTCTCTGACTATTTACATCAATCTGCTAGTTTGTAAAATGTGATCAAACCAGATTGAGAAGGGTCAGTAAACACACAAAATTTGTGCATAAACCCTCTTTTCTATCTGTTTGTCCATTAAAGAGGATTGTAAGATAGCACAGATGAAGGGATGAATGCCAAAAAATACCTAAACCGGTAAGTGACCAAGAATGCTTGGTAAAGCATAACGATTTAACCAATTAGATAGTAGTGTAGAAATGAAACATGTTAGAAGCACTCTAAGGAGCTCATTTATGTTAAAATCTCTTTGTAAATGTTGGATCTTACTGAAAATAGTTAGTTTTGAAGCTTCTCCAACTGTTTACCTTTATGTCTTTGCCTCGGAAGTCGAGCAATTCTTTGTTTTCTTGAGGAAGCGGTGTCTCCTCCGCCATCTGGATTCTCCTTGCACAGACCTGTGACTGAATATTTACAATGGACTGTAAGCGCTTGAGAGTGGTGATGGCTTGACGTCGAACGGCTCTGCCTCGAATAATTGCTTGCAGCCTTACCAGTCCCTTCAATGCCCGTAAAGCTTTTCTTGCCTGCAAGAACACTCTCCATTCAGCAGCAATCAAAGATCAGATCTTGATGGGGTACTACTAAGTTCTAGGAGAATTCAACTCACCAGATAGCCCCGGAAGGCAGTTTGAATCTTGATTGCTGCAGCCTCTCGAGTTTCCGTCTCACATTGGCAAGATAGTGCTTTGGGAGCATCAAGTTGAATGTGATCAACACGTGACACTTCTTTAGTTTCATCTTCATTTTCATCTGTCGATTGATAGGACAATGCAGTGAGCTCTACGACTTGTGCAGCAGTATCAGTCGTAATAATAACAGTGTTTGCAGCTAATTTGCTTTGCTGATCTTCCAGTGTTTCATTTGGTATAATTCTCTCTCTTGGTACAGGTGGAGCAGAAATCGAGGCCAACCGTCTCACGTTATGCTTCCCGATCAACCATCTCCTCTTCTCCTGATGAGACCAGTCAAAAGCAGTTAGTACTTGCATATATGCAAATATCAATAACGAAGAAGCACATCTGACTAAACATAGTACTATAGTAGTACCTTTTTCTGGTTTGATCGAGTATCCGAAGTGAAGAACCTCTTCAGTAAGCTGAACCAACTCCTTTTCGCCATCCGGGAAACCGTCTATAATCACGTATTGAATTGGACAAGATCAAACCTCAGTGTTTTTAAGAAGTTTCTGAAACTAGATCAATCTTCATTTGGGATTTGTGAAAATATCCCTGAAAATAGCCATATGTTTCTTAAAATGAGACACAGTTTAAGCTGATGAACTTGGTAGATTCCCATTTTCCCAAAATCTCAGAATTCTTGTTATGACTGACATTGAAAGCTAGTTGGGACTTGGGTAGTCTTGAATTCTGTTTTCTATCTATATGGATGGATTGGGAAAGGCTAAATTCAAGCCAAAGAAACCTCAAATTTCCAAGCCATTAATCTGCTGGTCAATGATTGATTTTTTTTTTTAATCTTTTTTCATGATTATCACTTTTAACAGTATCACACATGGGTGTCTTTAGACAAAAGCTGGGTATGTAACAAAAGGTATGGTCTTTAATATATAAGGAGGGAAAGTTGTTATGAATTATGACAATGTTGTGGGTTTATAGGGTGGGGGTGGGGGCCTATTCATGTTCAAATGTTTGTTGGGCACACAGCACACTTTGTTGCCTACCTTCTATCATGGTGTGCAAAGAGCCAAACGGTATGCAATGGCAGTCCACTTTATTATACAAGTGAGGAAGTGACTTGTTTCATGCCTGTCATAGGAAAGCTATAGTACAAACTGATGTACAAGTCTTCATATAAGAAGAACGAGTCATTTTTTAAAAAGTGTAATTTGTTTCCAATTTAATAGGCGTTACGCACATCTCTCAATATACACGTTGGTGCAGCAATTTTTCATATTTCATAGATGGAAGGGTTTTTTGTCTTATCGTTTATGTTAAACGATTTTACTTTGCAAAAAGAGAATTGTGTAGTAGAAGCAATCTTTATGGTAAATTGAGGTACGAACTTTTTCTTTTTTCAAAAGAGGTATGAACTCGGTACTAGAAAAACACACACACACACACACATGTAATGTGAGAGAGAGAGAGAGAGAGAGAGAGAGAGAGAGAGAGAGAGAGAGAGAGAGAGAGAGAGTACATTATTAAAGGAGTGGGGAACTTGCATCGTGCAATAGGTGAGAATATGCAAGGAAGGAAACAAGGCAGGCTTGAATTGTAGTGATGGAAGGACAGCTATTTGGGGCCCAATTTTACTGTCCATTTCCACTAATACAGCAATCTAAATCTTGTGTGAATGCCAAACACTATTTTCTTTCGCGCACGCTCACGTACGAATTTGTACACCAATACTTAACGTTGATTTATAACATCAACTTGGTGGAGAGCAAACGACTAATTAAATGTGAGTCTGAAAAAAAGAAAAAGCTAATACTATGTATCAAACAAGGGCGTTAATATTGTACAACATTACGTGTTCGTATACAAATTCGTACTCCACTCACTTCCATCACTCACTCACTCACTCTCACTCCCTATATATAAATATAAATATATATATATATATATATATATATATATATATTGACATTTATAATTATAAATTTGTGGTTCATAATATATCTTATTTTAAAGAGATTATGTTTTATTTATATAGATTAGATATTGACCCAAAATAGACTAGAAGGTAACACATTAAAAATTAAAAATTGAGAATAATGTTCCAAACTGTTATAAAATTATTGTTATAGAACCACAAATTTAGAAGAAGAGAGAGATGTATTGATCGAAGGAGATGTGTTACTGAATGAAGTTCAGCCTCTATTTATAAGAACTTTTACACAAGAGAACTATTTATGAATAGTGATAGTACTATTCATAAATAGTAATACTATTTATGTTACTGTTTCAGAACAGTATTGTTACAGTGACCGTGTACTACAATTGTGCTACATTGTATTGTTACATTGTGCTACAGTCCATACATTAATTATTTATAACACTCCCCCTTGGACGTAGCACTGTAAGTTGGATAAGTTTGCCTCGTTAAAAATCTTAAGCCGAAAAATCCAGTAGGGAAAAATCGGACAAAAGGGAAAAAAAGTGCATAACTTAAATTCAAATAGTGAGCATAGGCTGCCTCGTTAAAAACCTTACCAGGAAAAACTATGTGGGAAAAAAACCACGATAAGAGAAAAAGAGTACAGCCATACGAGCTCCCCCTCGAGTTGACAAGGATAATCATTTTCGTAAATCTCGTAGGTTCCACATCCCAATATTACGAACATGCACTATGAAGGTTGTAGTAGGGAGTGTCTTCATAAATAAATCTGCTGCATTGTCACTTGATCGAACATACTGAATATTGATTTCCTTGTTCTTTTCAAGTTCTTGAGTGTACGAGAAGAACTTTGGGGGAATATGTTTGGTCCTGTCGCTCTTGATGTATCCTTCTTTGGTCTGAACAATACACGCAGCATTATCTTCAAATATCACTGTTGGGTCTTTATTGACAGGTAGTCCACTGGCTTCTTGAATGTGTTGAGTCATGGATCTAAGCCATACGCATTCTCTACTCGCTTCATGAAGTGCAATCATCTCAGCATGATTTGAAGATGTAGCAACTAGTGTTTGCTTTTGAGAACGCCAAAATATTGCTGTTCCACCCATCGTGAACACATAGCCAGTCTGTGATCTAGCCTTATGGGGATCCGATAAATAACCTGCATCTGCAAACCTAATTATTTCATGCTTTGAATTGCTGGGATAAAATAATCCCAATTCGATTGTTCCTTGGAGATAACGAAATACGTGTTTAATCCCATTCCAATGTCTTTGCATAGGGGATGAGCTGTATCTTGCCAATAGATTAGTAGCAAATTCTATATCTGGTCGGGTACAGTTAGCAAGATACATAAAAGCTCCAATCGTACTCAAGTATGGTACTTCAGGACCAAGTATTTCTTCGTTATCATCACAAGGACGGAACGGATCTTTTTCAACATTCAGTGATCTGTTAACCATGGGACTAGTAAAGGGATTTGCCTTGTCCATATTAAAACGTTTCAAGACCCTTTTTGTATAATTGGATTGGTGTACAAATATTCCACTATGCAAGTGTTCTATTTGTAAACCAAGACAATATTTGGTCTGCCCAAGATCCTTCATTTCAAATTCTCCCTTCACGTGTTTAACAGCTTCTTGAATCTCCTTTGGAGTTCCAATAATGTTCATATCATCAACATAGACAGCGATAATTACAAATTCAACTGTCGTTTTCTTAATAAAGACACACAGACATGATTGATTATTCACATATTCGTTTTTCAATAAATGCTCACTCAAGCAATTATACCACATGCGTCCGGATTGCTTTAGCCCATACAATGATCATTGCAATTTGATTGCGCATAATTCTTTGGGCTTTGAGCTCGTTGCTTCAGGCAACTTGATTCCTTCAGGGATTCTCATGTAAATATCGGCATCCAATGACCCGTATAAATATGTCGTTACTACATCCATGAGACGCATCTCTAGATTTTTCGATACTGTTAAACTGATCATGTATCTAAAAGTAATGGCATCCATAACAAGAGAATACGTTTCTTCATAATCAATTCTAGGTCTTTGGGAGAAACCTTGTGCAACAAGGCAAACTTTGTACCTTACAATTTCATTATTCTCATTTCGCTTTCGAACAAAAACTCATTTGTATCCAATAAGTTTCACAGCTTCAGGTGTGATAATGATAAGCCCAAATACCTTTCGTTTATTAAGCGAATTTAATTCAATATGTATGGCATCTTCCCATTTGATCCAGTCGTGCCTCTTTTGACATTCAGATACTGATTTCGGTTCTGGATCCTCATTCTCGTTATTAATATCTTGTGATACTGAATAAGAGAATATGTCATTGATCTCCCCTATTTCATCTCGATTCCATATTTTTCAATTATTCATGTAATTAATGGAAATCTCATGGCTATCATTAGGGATTTCTTGGCTCTCTTGTTCGTGTGATTCTTCTGGAATACACTCATTTGGTTTGGGTTTTTCAATCCCCTTCTTCTTTCAAGGATTTTTATCCTTGGAACCAATTGGTCGTCCACGCTTCAGGCGAATTTTGGACTCATTTGACATTTCGTTATTGGGTAGCGCTTTTGGAATTTCAATTCGAGCAGGAGCATTTACAACAGCTATATGTGACTTCGTCACTCTTTTTGTATCTGTAAATGCATCAGGTAATTGATTTGCTCTATTCTGCAAATGTATGATCTTTTGAACTTCTAGTTCACGTTGCTTTGTGAGAGGATCAAGGTGTAATAGTGATGATGTACACCATTTGATATTCTTTACCATTTGTTTCTCTTCTTCCCCCAAATGTGGTAATTTACCTTCGTCGAATTGACAATCAGCAAAATGGCCCGTAAAAATGTCACCTGTTTTTGGTTCAAGATACTTGATTATTGAAGGTGATTCATACCTAACATATATTCCCAGTCTCCTTTGTGGTCCCATTTTTGTACATTGTGGTGGAGCAATGGGTACATATACAGCAGACCCAAAAACTCTAAGATGGGACAGATCCGGTTCTCGCCCGAATGCTAGCTATAATGGGAAGTACTTGTGATATGCACTTGGCCTAAGGCGAATTAGTGCAGCAGCATGCAAAATTGCATGTCCCCATACAGAAATAGGAAGCTTTGTTCTCATTGTCAATGGTCTCGCGATAAGTTGGAGGCGTTTAATTAATGATTCAGCCAAACCATTTTGTGTATGAACATGAGCTACTGGATGTTCAACATCAATGCCCATTGCCATACAATAATCATTAAATGCTTGAGAAGTAAATTCACCAGCATTATCAAGTCTAATTTTCTTGATCATGTAATCTGGGAATTGTGCTCTCAATTTGATTATTTGCGCAAGAAATCTGGCAAACTCCACATTGCGAGTTGATAATAGACATACGTGCGACCATCTGCTAGAAGCATCAATTAATACCATAAAGTATTGAAATGGTCCACATGGTGGATGAATAGATCCACATATATCACCATGAATTCGTTCCAAAAATGTTGGTGATTCGGTACCAACTTTGGTTGGTGATGGTCTTATTATCAATTTTCCTTGAGAACAAGCGTCACAAGAGAGTTCATGAGATTGAAAAATCTTTTGGTTTTTCAATGGATGACCACTAGAATTCTCAATGATTCTTCGCATCATTATTGAGCCAGGATGCCCTAACTGATCATGCCAAATCTTAAATGTTTTTGTAAACTTTGGGTTTACAGTAACATATGATTCAAATATTCTTATATTTGTACAGTACAATCCAGATGATAGAGCAGATAATTTTTCTAACTATTACTTGCTTCCGGAAGTGATTGAGGTAATGCAATGATATTCATTATCTTCTTCATTCATAGTTTCAATATGATATCCATTCAGACGAATGTCTTTGAAACTTAACAAGTTTCTTTGGGATTTAGGAGAGAACAATGCATTACTTATCGTGAATCTTGTGCCTCTAGGCATTAGGAAATTTGCTTTTCCAGATCCCTCTATTATCTTTGCACTACCTGATATAGTATTGACGTTTGCTTCGTCAATCTTCAGATGAGAAAAATATTTCTTATCTTTAAGTATGGTATGAGTTGTAGCACTGTCCGCAAGACATAAATTACCTTCTCAGATTTTGGATTGAAACATATCTATGGTCTATTTTAAATAAGGGAGAGAAGAAAAATGAATAAATAGCTGTAAAATATTATTTCAGACATAACACGAAATATATATAGACTAAAAATTTAGAATAATATTATACCAACGAACATTACATATGGGAAAACAAAAAATATATATATAACACTCGTACATAAGAAAATGCCACACTAATCAAGAAAACACATATGATTATTCATGAAAGACTATTTCTCCTGGTAGTCATTTTCTTCTTTAGAATTAACCATTGTATCAGCAATATCCATGTAATTCATATCATCAAGTCCATAAGCGATGTCATCGGGATCATTTGTGATGAAGTTTTTTTCAACATTCTTTCCTTTCGTTTTTCGTGACTCCTGATAAAGATTAACAAAGTGTTTTGGTGTTCGGCATGTTCTTGACCAATGTCCTTTCGTACCATATTAGTAACAAATATCATCCTTTTGATATTTATTTGTACTAGTGCCGCCTTCACCTTTTCCTCGTTTCTCCTCGTTATCTATCTTATTATTATAGGGTTGGAATCTTCTACCCATTCCACGACCACGACCACGACCTTGACCACGACCGCGACCACGGCCACGACCTTGACTATATTCATGGTTACGTCCATGGTTATGATCTGATGATGTTGCATTCACTTCAGGGAATGCAGTAGAGCCAGTAGGTCGGGATTCATGATTTTTCATCAATAATTCATTATTCTATTTGGCCACAAGAAGACACGAAATCAAGTCAGAATATTTCCTGAAACCCTTTTCTTGATATTGTTGTTGGAGTAGTAAACTCGAGACATGAAAGGTGGAGAAAGTTTTCTCAAGCATATCTTCATCAGTAATATTTTCGCCACATAATTTTTACTAAGAAGTGATTTTAAATACTGGAGAGTTATAATCACTTATGGATTTAAAATCTTGAAGTCTCAAATGCATCCATGCATAACGAGCTTTTAGGAGTACAACCAACTTCAGGTGATCATACATTTCTTGCAAACTTTTTCAAAGGACCGATGGATCTTTCACCGTGAGGTATTCGGTTTTCAAGCTTTCATCTAGATGACGATGGATAAAAATATTGGCTTTGGCTTTATTTTGTGTAGTAGCATTATTATCTTCTTGGATAGTGTCTCCCAGACCATTTGCATCTAGATGAATTTCGGCATCTAGAACCCAGGACATATAATTGTTTCCAGTGATATTGAGTGCTTCAAATTCGAGCTTGACTAGATTTGTCATGGTGAAAGACTAAAATAAAACATACATGCATATTGTTAATATTTTGGCATTCAAGAAACATAAAAGTCGTATTATTTCAAAGACATTAAAGAAAGTAAACATACACAATAATTATTACATGTTGAGAGCTATTGCTATTACTAACATGGGATAAATAATACAAAGAACGAGAATAAAACGCCAAAAATCATTTGTAGTATAGTCAGCACTGAAAACTAAAATGGTGTACGTGATAACCAGTATGATAGCGAGCACCGAGGGCGGGTTAAACATTTTGAAGAAGAAGATATAATGGTTGGGAATTTGTATGAAGGTGAAAAATATGGGTAAATTGTTGAATGAAATGCGGTTGTATTTATAGGGTAAAAATAAAATATGGCTGTTAACTAGCCGTTGGAGGAGAGAGAAAATAAAATGTAAGAATTTTTATTATTGGTACAAAACAAACGGTAAATTTATGGCCATACTAGACTGTCTACAATTTATCATTAAGTCAAGGATCATTTATTATTCCTTATCATTTTTTTTAACCTAGTATGGTAGTAGTGTACTGTTACCCAAAATCGGCACTTCATTAATTAGTCGTGTATATACAAGCAGTCACAAGTAAGAAGCTTTAAGTCAAGACAATAAAAGACACTTTTATAGTACATTATAGGTTCATGCATTAATGTTATGTACATATATTATATTCACGGCACATTACTCGGTAAATCTTTTGTGCGTGTGTTTGAGAATAAGTGGTACTGTTATCAATAGTAAATAAAAAGCATAACTATTCATAATAATATATATTCAGTTTGTAGCTTAGGGTTTTTTCGCTCAAGCATCAACCAATATATACAGATTGCGTAAAATAATAAAATTTCGTTTCGTCATCTCACCAAAATATTATAGATGGAGGCTTAGCCATTCCTTTTTATAATCATGGTGATATACGATATTAAAATAAACCAGTAGCGTATAAAAAAATATACATATCTGTAGAAATTCTTACCTTTTAAAAATGCTTAGGAAAGCTTAGAGCGTTCGTGCTGATAACGTGTTATAAAATTATTGTTATAGAACCACAAATTTAGAAGAAGAGAGAGATGTATTGATCGAAGGAGATGTGTTGCTGAATGAAGTTCAGCCTCTATTTATAGGAACTTTTACAAAAAGAACTATTTATAAATAGTAATAGTACTATTCATAAATAGTAATACTATTTATCTTACTGTTTCATAACAGTATTGTTACGGTAATTGTGTACTACCATTGTATTGTTACATTGTGCTACAGTCCATACATTAATTATTTATAACACAAACTAAATAAATGTTACTTTAGTTTAATCTAAGGAAATATAGAGAAACCATTTATCTATCATATTATACAAAAAACATAAATAACTTGAATTTAATAAAGGAAACATAAAAAGGTACTTTCTAAACATTGTAGAGCCTAGAAGACTCACCAACCTCATGCTAGAAAATATCATTAGCAAGACTTCATGATATTTCAGCGAAGATTAGTTTCAGATTCACGTGTGTTTTAAGATCGTTGTCGTACTAATAAGGCCAATAAGATGGAGCTCTAAGCCTAATTTCAAAATGTACTTTCTATTTTAATTTATTTTTCGTGTCGTGTGCTACAGCCCTGAGATAAAATACCTCTGAGCAAATCTTGGTGTAATGACCGTAACCAAAAATGAAAATATTTTTTACATTTATTTTAAAATTTTAAAAAATATATATGACCAATAAAGTAGTGACACTTATTTTTCATCGATTAAAATATTTAAAACTCTAAAAAAAATTAGCCTTAAGGTTTTGGACTTAGTCTCATTACCCTTTGGCTTTTGTGCTAGGAAAACAACAATGTTTAATGGAAGTGACCAAATTAAGCTAATTGAGCTTTCTCCTCTGTCAAAAGTGTGTGTGTCTATATATATATATATCTATATATATATATATATATATATATATATAAGGAGTTTTTAATGGTCATTACATCTCGCTAACTATTGATGATTAGATAAAAAATCTAAGGCTAAGATTTAATTGTTAGTTGAAAAATGTAATTAATTCAAATATGTGAATCATTTAATACAATTAATCTCAACGTTTGATTTTTGATCAAATGATTGATATAATAATAACTATTGATGGTTAGAGAGATGGATAATTACGTCATAAAATTCTAACCTACATAGAATCAGACATTCGAATCATTGGAGGTTGCGCATTGTTGGAACTATGGCCCAGAGCCATTTATCTACATACATGGTGGGTCGAACTAAACCTTCAAGGACAAAACTTCGGCTAGTTTCTATTGTTCGATGAGATCTTATCTTCACATTAAATTACTACTCACGTCTTTATTTTTTTGTTATTGTCATACATATTGTGTTTATCCATTTTAAGTATGCAGTTTTGGAAATTTTTTCCAAAATTGGTTACTTAACTATCAGTGGTCCAACCTTTTACTTGATCACATAAAAGTTAGAGTTTCACATAAATGCAACAATATTTCATGATGATACCTGAGCAAATGACCATCCCCTAGTTATTTCCCTTCCGCCACTCATATGAGTCCACTCAATCTGTACCTCTAATCTCTTCTTCTCTTAACTAGGGCCGGCCTTAAGGGTAGTCTGGGAGGGCAATGGCCTAGGGCCCAAAATTTTGGAGCCCAAATTTATTTACACATATATATAAAATATAGTGGAGCAGTACGTTTTATAAAAAAAGAAATTTTTTTACTCCTACCGGCTGCCAAAGTACCAAGTTGGATGAGTAGGTGGAAACACACACACACACACACATATATATATATATATATTGTTATAAAATAGCAGTTATAGAACTACATATATATATATATATATATTGTTATAAAATAGCAGTTATAGAACTACAGTCACAAAGAAAGAATGATACAAAGGTAGAGAGAATTGGAATAGAGAATGGCTGATCTCGGTGTATCACATTCCAATCGCCAGACAGCCTATTTATAGGTAAAATTCTCAACAAAAACACTATTATAAATAGTGATAGTACTATTCATAAATAGTATCACTATTCATAAATAGTAAAACTTACTATCACATTTTACCGTGAATCCATCTAAAGGTCGCACAAATTGGCGGCAACTGTTACAGTGATGGTGTACTACCATTGTACTATAGTGTATTGTTATATTGTGCTACAGTCCACATATGATTAATGAGTGGCGCTAAACGCAGCCCCCCCTTTCTAGAGAGAGAGAATATGTTGAGTTTAGAGAGATGAACTGAAAATTGTGAGTTTGTTAGGTTAGAAGTTCTTTCTATATATAGAAAAAATTAAGGGCAATTTAGTAATTTTCTCAGAAAAAAGCAAGGACAATTTAGTAATTTTCTGAGGTTGAATAGTGGGGGCGTAAGTTTAAAAAGTCCAGGGGCGGTTTTAAATTTTCTAAAATTAGGGGGAAACTGTAATTTAAAATTTAGTTTTTAAAAATTTTAAAAATAAAATTTAAAAAAGGGCAGGTTAGTAATTTCGCCGGGGCGTTTAGCGCATTAGGGGGGGCTGCGTTTAGCGCGTATGATTAATTATTCATAACACTCCCCCTTGGACGTAGCACTGTAAGTTGGATAAGTTTGCCTCGTTAAAAACCTTAAGCCGAAAAACCCAGTAGGGAAAAATTGGACAAAAGGGAAAAAGAGTGCATAACTTAAATCCAAAACATGAGCGTAGGCTGCCTCGTTAAAAACCTTACCAGGAAAAACCCTGTGGGAAAAAACCATGATAAGGGAAAAAGAGTACAGCCATACGAGCTCCCCCTCGAGTTGACAAGGATGATCATTTCTGCAAATCTCGTAGGTTCCGCATCCCAATATTGCGAACATGCATTCTGAATGTTGTAGTAGGGAGTGCCTTCGTAAATAGATTTGCTGCATTGTCACTTGATCGAACATACTGAATATTAATATCCTTGTTCTTTTCAAGTTCTTGAGTATACGAGAAGAACTTTGGGGGAATATGTTTGGTCCTGTCGCTTTTAATGTATCCTTCTTTCATCTGAGCAATACATGCAACATTATCTTCAAATATCACTGTCGGGTCTTTATTGACTGGTAGTCTACTGGCTTCTTGAATGTGTTGAGTCATGGATCTAAGCCATACACATTCTCTACTCGATCACTTCATGAAGTGCAATCATCTCAGCATGATTTGAAGATGTAGCAACTAGTGTTTGCTTTTGAGAACGCCAAGATATTCTGTACCACCCATCGTGAAAACATAGCCAGTCTGTGATCTAGCCTTATGTGGATCTGATAAATAACCTGCATCTGCGAACTCAAGTATTTCATTCTTTGAATTGCTGGGAAACAATCCCAAATCAATTGTTCCTTGGAGATAACGAAATACGTGTTTAATCCCATTCCAATGTCTTCGCGTAGGGGATGAGCTGTATCTTGCCAATAGATTAGTAGCAAATGCTATATCTGGTCGGGTACAATTAGCAAGATACATAAGAGCTCCAATCGCACTCAAGTATGGTACTTCAGGACCAAGTATTTCTTCGTTATCATCACAAGGACGGAATGGATCCTTTTCAACATTCAGTGATCGGTTAACCATGGGGCTAGTAAGGGGATTTGCCTTGTCCATATTAAAACATTTCAAGACCCTTTTTGTATAATTGGACTGATGCACAAATATTCCACTTTGCAAGTGTTCTATTTGTAAGCCAAGACAATACTTGGTCTGCCCAAGATCCTTCATTTCGAATTCTCCCTTCAGGTATGTAACAGCTTCTTGAATCTCCTTTGGAGTTCCAATAATATTCAGATCATCAACAGAGACATCGATAATTACAAATCCAACTGTCGTTTTCTTGATGAAGACGCATGGACATAATTGATTATTCACATATCCGTTTTTCAATAAATGCTCACTCAAGCAATTATACCACATGCGCCCAGATTGTTTTAGCCCATACAATGATCTTTGCAATTTAATTGCACATAATTCTTTAGGCATTGAGCTCGTTGCTTCAGGCAACTTGATTCCTTCAGGGATTCTCATGTAAATATCGGCATCCAATGACCCGTATAAATATGCTGTTACTACATCCATGAGACGGATCTCTAGATTTTTCGAAACTGATAAATTGATCAGGTATCTGAACGTAATAGCATCCATAACAGGAGAATATGTTTCTTCATAATCAATTCCAGGTCTTTGGGAGAAACCTTATGCAACAAGGTGAGCTTTGTATCTTACAATCTCATTATTCTCATTTCGCTTTCGAACAAAAACCCATTTGTATCCAATAGGTTTCACAGCTTCAGGTGTGACAACAATAGGTCCAAATACCTTTCGTTTGTTAAGCGAATTTAATTCAGTATGTATGGCATCTTTCCATTTGATCCGATCGTGCCTCTTTTGACACTCGATACCGATTTCGGTTACGGATCCTCATTCTCGTTATTAATATCTTGTGATACGAATATGAGAATATATCATTGATCTCCCCAATTTCATCTCGATTTCATATTTTTCCATTATTCATGTAATTAATGGAAATCTCATGGTTATCATTAGGGATTTCTTGGCTTTCTTGTTCGTGTGATTCTTCTGGAATACACTCATTTGATTTGGGCTTTTCAATCCCCTTCCTCTTCCGAGGATTCTTATCCTTGGAACCAATTGGTCGTCCACGCTTCAGGCGAATTTTGGACTCATTTGTCATTTCATTGTTGGGTAGCCCTTTTGGAATTTCAATTGAGCGGAGCATTTACGGCTATATGTGACCTCGTCACTCTTTTTGTGTCGTAAATGCATCGTAATTGATTTGCTATATTCTGCAAATGTATGATCTTTTGAACTTCCAGTTCACGTTGCTTTGTGGGAGGATCAAGGTGTAATAATGATGATGTACACCATTCGATATCCTTCACCATTTGTTTCACTTCTTCCCCCAAATGTGGGAATTTACCTTCATCGAATTGACAATCAGCAAAACGGGCCGTAAAAATGTCACCTGTTTTTGGCTCAAGATATTTGATTATCGAAGGTGATTCATACCCAACATATATTCCCAGTCTTCTTTGTGGTCCCATTTTTGTACGTTGTAGTGGAGCAATGGGTACATATACAGCAGACCCAAAAACTCTAAGATGAGACAGATCCCGTTCTCGCCCGAATGCTAGTTGTAATGGGGAGTACTTGTGATATGCACTTGGCCTAAGGCGAATCAGTGCAACAGCATGCAAAATTGCATGTCCCCATACAGAAACAGGAAGCTTTGTTCTCATTGTCAATGGTCTCGCGATAAGTTGGAGACGTTTAATTAATGATTCAGCCAAACCATTCTGTGTATGAACATGAGCTACTGGATGTTCAACATCAATGCCCACTGCCATACAATAATCATTAAATGCTTGAGAAATAAATTCACCAGCATTATCAAGTCTAACTTTCTTGATCATATAATCTGGGAATTGTGCTCTCAACTTGATTATTTGTGCAAGAAATATGGCAAACGCCACATTGCGAGTTGATAATAGACATACGTGTGACCATTTGCTAGATGCATCAATTAAGACCATAAAATATTGAAATGGTCCACATGGTGGATGAATAGGTCCACATATATCACCATGAATTCGTTCCAAAAATGTTGGTGATTCGGTACCAACTTTGCTTGGTGATGGTCTCATTATCAATTTTTCTTGAGAACAAGCATCACAAAAGAGTTCATGAGATTGAAAAATCTTCTGGTTTTTCAATGGATGACCACTAGAATTCTCAATGATTCTTCGCATCATTATTAAGCCAGGATGCCCTAACCGATCATGCCAAACTTTAAACGTTTCTGTAAACTTCAGGTCTACAGTAACATATGACTCAAATATTCTTATATGTGTACAGTACAATCCAGATGATAAAGCAGGTAATTTTTCTAACACACACTTGCTTCCGGAAGTGTTTGAGGTAATGCAAAGATATTCGTTATCTTCTTCATTCATAGTTTCGATATGATATCCATTCAGACGAATGTCTTTGAAACTTAACAAGTTTCTTTGGGATTTAGGAGAAAACAATGCATTACTTATCGTGAATCTTGTGCCTCCAGGCATTATGAAAATTGCTTTTCCAGATCCTTCAATTATCTTTGCACTACCGCATATAGTATTAACGTTTGCTTCGTCAATATTCAGATGAGAAAAATATTTCTTATCTTTAAGTATAGTATGTGTTGTAGCGCTGTCCGCAAGACATAAGTCACCTTCTCGGATTTTGGATTGAAACATATTTATGGTCTATTTCTAAGGGAGAGAAAGAAAATGAATAAATAGCTGCAAAATACTAACGCAAAATATATATAAACTAAGAATACAGAATGATATTATATCAATGAACCATTACACATGGGGAAAACAAAAACATATAACACTCGTATATAAGAAAATGCCACACAAATTCAGAAACCACATATGATTAATTATAAAAATCTATTTCTCTTGGTAGTCATTTTCTTCTTTAGAATTCACCATCTTATCAGCCACATCCATGTAATTCATATCATCCAGTCCATAAGTGATATCATCAGAATCATTCGTGATAAAATTTGTTTCAACATTTTTCCCTTTGGCCTTTTGTGATTCCTGATAAAGATTAACAAAATGCTTTGGCGTACGACAAGTTCTCGACCAATGTCCTTTCATACCACATTGGCAACAAATATCATCCTTTTGATATTTATTCGTACTAGTGCCGCCCTCACCTTTTCCTCGTTTCTCCCCATTATCGATCTTATTATTATAGGGTTGGAATCTTCTTCCCATTCCTTGTCCACGACCACGACCACGACCTTGACCACGACCGTGACCACGGCCACGACCTCTACTATATCCATGGTTACGTCCATGGTTATGGTCTGATGATGTTGCATTCACTTCAGGGAATGCAGTAGAGCCAGTAGGTCGTGATTCATGATTTTTCATCAATAATTCATTATTCTGTTCGGCCACAAGAAAACACGAAATCAAGTCAGAATATTTTTTGAAACCCTTTTCTCGATATTGTTGTTGGAGGAGTAAACTCGAGGTATGAAAGGTGGAGAAAGTTTTTTCAAGCATATCTTCATCAGTAATATTTTCACCATATAATTTTAACTGAGAAGTGATTTTAAACATTGCAGAGTTATAATCACTTATGGATGTAAAATCTTGTAGCCTCAAATGCATCCATGCATAACGAGCTTTTGGAAGTACAACCAACTTCAGGTGGTCGTACCTTTCTTGCAAACTCTTCCAAAGGACTAACGGATCTTTCACCGTGAGGTATTCAGTTTTCAAGCTTTCATCTAGATGGCGGCGGATGAAAATCATGGCTTTGGCCTTATTTTGTATAGTTGCGTTATTATCTTCTTGGATAATGTCTCCCAGACCATTTGCATCTAGATGAATTTCGGCATCTAGGACCCACGACATATAATTTTTTCCAGAGATGTGGAGTGCTTCAAATTCGAGCTTGATTAGATTTGCCATGGTGAAAGACTAAAACAAAACATACATGGATATTGTTAATATTTTGGCATTCAAGAAACATAAAAGTCTTATTATTTCAAAGACATTAAAGAAAGTAAACATACACGATAATTATTACATTTTGAAAGCTATTGCTATTGCTAACATATAATAAATAATACAAAGACCGAGAAAGAAAAGCCAAAAATCATTTGGAGCATAATCAGCACTAAAAACTAATATGGTGCACGCGATAACCAGTATGATAATGAATGCCAAGAGTGGGTTAAACATTTTGAAGAAGATGAAGATATAAGGATTGAAAATTTGTATGAAGATGAAAATATGGATAAATTATTGAATGAAATGCGGTTGTATTTATAGGGTAAAAATAAAATATGGCCGTTAACTAGCCGTTATGTAGCCGTTGGAGGAGGGAGAAAATAAAATGTAAAAGTTTTTGTTTTTGGTACAAAACAAACGGCAAGTTTATATCCTTACTCATGAGCTGTTTACAATTTATCATTAAGTCAATGATCATTTATTGTTCCTTATCATTTTTCAACCTAGTACGGTAGTAGTCTACTGTTGGTTAAGAAAAATTTGCATCTCATTAATTAGTCGTGCATGTACAAACAGTCACAAGTAAGGAAAATTTAAGTCAAGACAATGGGTACATTATAGGTTCATGCATTAATATTATGTACATATATTATATTCACGCCACATTACTCGGTAAACCTTTCGTGCGGGTGTTTGATAATAAGTGGTAATGTTATTCATAGCAAACAGAAAGCATGACTATTCATAATAATATATATTCAGTTTGTAGCTTGGGGTTATTTCCGCTCAAGCATCAACCAATATATATAGATTGCGTAAAATAATAAAATTTCATTTCGTCATCTCACCAAAATATTATAGATGGAGGCATAGCCATTCCTTTTTATAATCATGGTGATATAAGATATTAAAATAAATTAGTAACGTATCATAAAAGGAATATATCTGTAGAAATTCTTACCTTTTGAAAATGCTTAGAAAAGTTTAGAGCGTTCGTGTTGATAACGTGTTATAAAATAGCAGTTATAGAGCCACAATCACAGAGAAAGAATGATACAAAGGTAGAGAGAATTGGAATAGAGAATGGCTGATCTCGGTGTATCACATTCTAATCGCCAGACAGCCTATTTATAGGTAAAATTCTCAACAAAAACACTATTATAAATAGTGATAGTACTATTCATAAATAGTATTACTATTCATAAATAGTAAAACTTACTATCACATTTTACCGTGAATCTATCTAAAAGTCGCACAAATCGGCGGCAACTGTTACAGTGATGGATGGTGTACTACTATTGTATTATAGTGTATTGTTATATTGTGCTACAGTCCACATATTAATTATTCATAACATATGTATATATATATATATATATATATATATATATATATATATAGTGGAGACAATAGAGTTATGGAGTAGTATTTTATATATATAAAAAAAATTACTCTCTCAGTCTCTCCGTTTCTCTTTCTCTCAACGGACAACGGATACTCTCTACGGCTCTCTTTCTCTCTTAACGGAACTGGCGAACAGCTCTTTGAGGAATTTTGATTTCTTTGACCACTCAATTTGAGGAATTTTGATGAAAATTATTTGATTAGATTTTTTGTTATAATTTTAATTTTGGGAGTTAGGGGATTTTTTGAAAGCTTCAGTTAATGTATTATTGTTATGAATTATTTATCTTATAATATTTTACTTTGCTAACCTCTTTCAGTCGATGTATTAATTTGGAATTGGAAACTTGCAGCACGATAGGGTGAAAATTACAATTTTTTTTTTCCATATTTCAAGTGCTATCT
The DNA here is from genome assembly GCA_016624345.1 of Platycodon grandiflorus. Classification (NCBI taxonomy): domain Eukaryota; kingdom Viridiplantae; phylum Streptophyta; class Magnoliopsida; order Asterales; family Campanulaceae; genus Platycodon; species Platycodon grandiflorus. The sequence continues at coordinate 20,726,808 of CM028368.1, forward strand.
AAAACTCTTCTTTTAATATGTTACTTAAAAAACACCTTTTGAAAGCCAAAAAAGAAAAAGGAGAAAAAATGTACAACAATTTGTAGAATCACAAAGAGGAGCTATTGATAAATTTGTTTTAAATAGAGTTAGCTCTTCAGTTGACGAATTGAATAAATCTTTGTGTAATACTCGTTGGGAGAGTCGAATAAAAAGTGTTAAAGCCATTAGATTTCAAGCTTCTCAAATAAGGGTGGCTTTGTTAGAATTGAATAAATCTTGTGATGATACCAAATCAAAGAGTGAAGCAGAAAGTTTGGCAAGTGCACTTGAAAGTTTTGAGTTTTTACTTGATATGGTTATTTAGTACGATATTTTATTTGCTATTAACATGGTGAGTAAGAAGTTGCAATCTAAATCTATGTGCATCGATGCTACCTTGAAGCAATTAGAAGGTGTGATGTTTTTTTTTGAAAAGTTTAGAAATGAAAGGGTTTTACTCAAGAATGAATACTGCTAAAAAGCTTGCATTAGATATGAACATAGAACCTATATTCCCAACTAGACGTCGTATTTTAAGGAGAAAATAATTTGATGAAAATGATTAAGATGAAGAAATACAATCTCTTGAGGAGTCATTTAGAGTTCACTACTTTTTAGTTCCTGTGAATATGACAACTGCTTTTTTACAGAATAGATTTGAGCAATTAAAGACATTTGAAAGTATCTTTGGGTTCTTATTTGATTCAAATCAGTTGAAATCATTGGATGACAATGAATTAAGGGAATGTTGCACTTATTTTCATACCACTTTTTCTCATGATAGTTCGTCCGATGTTGATTTAGATGATCGTTTTTCTTAATTGAAAGTATTGCAAATGACTTTGCCAAATGTGTCAATGTCAGCACTTGAAATTCTTGAGTTTGTTAAGGCTGCAGATTGTTATCCAAATGTTTCAATAGCTTATCGAATCATGTTAAGTGTGTCTGCGACCGTAGCATCAGCTGAAAGAAGTTTTTCAAAGTTGAAGTTATTGAAAACCTACTTGAGATCATCAATGTCACAAGAAAGGTTAAACGATTTGACAAATTTATGTATTGAGAAGGATATGCTTAAAAGTGTTGATGTTGATACTATTATTACTGATTTTGCATCTAGAAATGCTCGAAGAAGTTATTTTCTATAATTATTTTTGTGCTTCTTTGTTTATTAGGGCTTTTATTTGTTCTTTCGCGCCGGGCCTATAAATTGTCAGGAACGGCCCTGCTCTTAACACAATTACGCCATAAAATTCTAGCCTATCCTATATAGAATCAGACATTCGAACCACCATAATTTTGCTCGAAAATATCTCGGAAATCCCTAATGCAATCATGGTACATATTAGTGCTACCAACGAGCTTTAACTCAATGGGTATCGCTTGTTTCTCCTAACGGAGAGGCCGAGTGTTCAAGCATCTCTAGAGACACTGTTGTTGTTCAAGTCACACCAAAGTTACAATTTAGTACTGCTCACATCTTTTAACGGGAAGGTTGAGTGTTCAAGTCCAACTAGAGGCACCCTTGTACTACTCGAGGTTGGGTGTTTAAAATTTCATTAGAGACACCATTTGTTCTAGCCACACCAAAAGCACCACATAGTCTTAGAGCCTGTTTGGTCGTGCGTTTTGGCTAAAATGCAGCTTATTTACAAAAAATGTATTTCAATGTTGTGACAGAAAAAACTGCTTTTTTAAAACGTAGCTTCATTTTAGAATGCTGAAATTCCCAGTCTTTTTCCAAAACGCAAGTTTTAAAACGTTGCTAGGAAAAATAAGCAGCATTTTGAAATGATATCTCAAACACATTTATAAGAAAAAAATTACATTTTAAAAACGCTGCATTTTTTAAAACGTTATGTTTGATGAACATTGTGTTTTGCAAACGCTTTGTTTTAAAAATGTTACACCAAACGGGTTCTTAATTGTAGTCATTCAAAGGCATTTATAATAATAATAATAATAATAATAATAATAATAATAATAATAATAATAATAATAATAAAAATTGGGGTAAGATATACGTCCCTCTAACTTTTTAAAAAATAATATTAAATTCATGGTAATAGTGCTAAAAAACCTCCAAGAGGAGGCCCTCTTTCTTCTCAATTCCTTCTTCTCAGGTCTCTGTCACAGTGTAATAAAACCCAGCCCACCTTTCTACCAATTTCTGGGCCCAAAACACATTATCCAACTCATAGGTATAGCCCATCCATGTCTCAATCCTTCCATGTATCGCCTCAATTTTAGTCCACCTAGACCATTTTAAATCTCAGCCTGCCATCTAATTTCCAGCCCAAATCCAGCTTGAAAACTTTGATTTTGGTTCGTTTACGAACTGAATGAGTTCGAACTTCGAACCGACTTTGCAACGAGCTGGATTTTTTCGCAAGCTAACGGCTTAACTTGTTTATTTTAAATTGTCCTATAGTTTTTTGAAATAATTAATATTTTTTTTACAAAAATCAAATAAAATATATTTTAACGTCATACGATTGTATATTATGTGGTATGTATAAGAAAATATCTAAATTATATAACTAAATATTGAGTTTTTTTACCAAAATATTGTAGTTTTAATAAAATATTCCGGGTTCATAGTATTTTTCAAACTAATTCTCAGATTGTGGTACTTTTAAAAGTCATTACCCTAAATAACCGTAGTATTTTGTAATTTAAGCTCTTAAAAATTTAGGGTATCATATAAAGAAAAAATTTAGGGTCTAAGCATCCAAGTGATCCATGAGCTTTACTACGTTTGGATGCGGTGTATATAAGCGTTTGGTTCAGCGTTTATAAAACGGGGGTTGTTGGTAGTTAGGCATGAATAAACATTATTATTAATCCCGGTGTTATTAGTGTCCTCGCTATTAATCCCAACTTATATATAGGAGGTAATTTTGAAATTAAAAATGTTAATCACCGTTTTTTTTTTTTTTAGTGAGGGTGCTAATAATACCATCATCTCCCTTGGTATTATTAGTGAGGGGATAAGGACCTTATCCGGATAACTAGTGCTAATAGTTCCGATCGCCTATTGCGTACCAAACATCTGACAATTCAGATTATTAATCCTATCCAGCCTTAATCCTGACTACCAAACGGCTCCGCAGTATTTTTACACCGCCCGTTTGGTTCAGCATTTATAAAACGCTGTGTTTTAAAAATGCAGGTCTTTTCTTATAAATACATTTGAGATATCACTTCAATACGCAGTTTTTTTTTCCTAGCAGCGTTTTAAAACCTGCATTTTGAGAAAAAGCTGGGAATTCGAGCTACGTTTTAAAACACTGTTTTTCCGTCGCAGCATTGAAATATATTTTTTGCAAATAAGTTGCGTTTTGACCAAAACACACTACCAAACGGGCTCTAAGTCAATTACCTTCTTGAATCTTGATTTCTAAAGTTCCTTTGTAAACTGTCCCAAAACCTCCTTGACCAATGGCATTGATCTGGTTGAAGTTTTGGGTTCCCTTTTTTTGGATCTTCTCCGGTGAAATTTGTTGCATATAACTCACTAACTCAGTTAATTTTGTCAATCTTCAATTACAGGTATTCTTTGGGATAATCTTAAAAAGTATCATAGTTTGGGAATTGGTTTGACAAGTACTATGGTTTAGGAACATTTAATTAAAATTACAGTATTTTGGTAAAAAAAAAAAAAAAAAAACTCCTAAATATTCATAACTTTAATAATAATAAAATTTATATATATGTCTTGTATAAATAATTATTTTATTCCTAATATTTTGTGAACGAGTTGAGCCGAGCTGATGCGGGAGCATTGAGCTACAATCTTTGCAAAGACCCAAACAAAGCCGTAGATGCATTACAAGTAGGGTTAACATTGTCTCTCGAGTCATTAATGATGCAAACTAGGAAGGTCCAAGAGTTTGGAAGACCTTTGGAGGTTATATGCACAACGAGGGAGGATATGTGGTCAAAAGAAGGCATCGGCGACATTCTGGGTTGAAAGCGATCGCCCTTCATTGGAGAAAGCGATCGCATTGGAAGAGGAAATACGGACCAGCCTACTGGCCACAAAGCGATCGCTTTGTGGCAAGGCAGGGCGATCGCCCTCTAGACAGAATGGGCGACTTCGAGTTTCCTGCTATGTTTTTTATTCCTATCTTGTATAGGTTGACTTTTTATTCTTAGGTAGGATAGTATTGCTAATGCTTGGACAATTAGGAGTAGTTTTCTTTACATTTAATGATTAGGATGCATTGTAAACAACTATAAATAGGGATAGATCTAAGTTGTAAAAATTCAGATTATTGTTATATAATTCTCAAGGAGAAATTTCAAAGAACAAGGTTGTTCTTATTTTTGTCTATTATTTCCTTAGGTCTAGGAGGTAATATTCAAAATGATTCTTTACGATAGGCGAGTGAAACCTATCCGGTGAATCCAAGCGAGGTCTTTACGTTAGGAGAGTGAATCCTAACCGGTGACTCGTGTTCTATTTTTTTGTTTTCGCTGCAACTTTTCACCATTGTTTTCATCATCTTCATCCATAGTTTCGTAACCGACAAATCCTGCGTTTGTTACGCATCAAATTGGTATCAGAGCAAAGGTCTTTTACAAATTCCAACTTTGTAAACGATCATGGCGGAGGAAGCGGGATGCCCACGTGGAATTACCTTGGAACAAGCTGCAAATTTACGAAGGGATCGTGAGATGCAAGAACTACGTACACGAATGGATCGCGTTTTGCAATTGCTAGAGAGACCACAAGGTCATGTGGAGATTGAAGATTCCAATTCGGATGAGGAGGAAGTAAGGGAAGTAAGGCGCCCAAGGCCTAGACAACAACAAGTACGACTTAGGGAGGACGACGATCGAGGCTTGAAACTCGACATTCCCGATTTTGATGGTGCTATGGATCCGGAAGGATACTTGGATTGGATTCGAAGAGCGGAGCGGATTTTTGATTACAAGGAGTATAGTGACCACAAGAAATTCAAGGTGGCTATCCTCAAGCTTACAAGGTACGCTTCTATATGGTATGAAAATCTAAAATCTCAACGAAGGCGTGAAGGAAAGTCAAAGATTGAGTCTTGGGACAAGTTTAAGAAGTATCTTGATCGAAGGTTCTTACCTAGTACTTATCGACAAGACAACTTTACAAAACTCATACAATTAAAGCAAGGGAATTCTACCGTTTCCCAATATGTCGAGGAGTTTGAGAAGCTTTCAATTATTTGTGACATGCAAGAGCATGAGGAGCAAAAGATTGCGAGATTTATGGGAGGGCTAGATGTCGAGATAGCCAACATAGTAGAGCTACAACCATGCTTTACTTTTGAAGAAATTTGCAAGGTGTCAATCAAGTGTGAGAGACAAGTGAAGAAGAAAAGGGTGGGTAACAAGATGACTTTTTTAAGGGGGTTTTCAAGTAATTCGGCTGCAAGCAACACGGCGCCAAGCAATACAAAGCCCAATACTCAAGCGGAGAAGCCCAACAAGAGTACCACAAGTGAGAAAGTCGAAGGAAAGAAGCCGATCAAGAGCAAGGACAACGTGAAGTGTTTTAAATGTCAAGGATATGGTTACTACCAATCCGAATGCCCCACCAAAAGAGTCTTAACTATCCATGAGATTCGAGAGATTGAAGACAACCTTGCAACTCAAGATCAAGAAGATGAATCCGAGGAAGAAGAGGTAGAGGAGTTTGACTCCGAGGATGTCAAGGGGGAGACACTAGTTTTGAGAAGATCGCTACACGCAAAGCCAACGGCCATGGAAGAGGAGCAAAGGGAACAAATATTTCATGCTAAATGTCTTATGCAAGGAAAAGTGTGTGATGTGGTAGTAGATGGAGGGAGTTGCGCGAATGCCGTCTCAAATATCCTCATCGACAAATTGAAGGTCCCAACCACAAATCACTCTCGTCCTTACAAACTCCATTGGCTCAATGATGGATCCGAAGTCAAGGTAAATCGCCAAGCCCTAATCTCTTTCTCTATGGGAAATTATCAAGATGAGATACTTTGTGATGTGGTTCCAATGGATGTATGCCATATACTTTTGGGACGACCTTGGCAATATGACCGATATGTGACCCACGAAGGGAGGGAGAATGCTTACATTGTGAAGAAGGATGGTAAGAAGTTCAAATTGAATCCTTTGCCACCCTCCAAAATAGTTCCCATCAAGAAGCCCTCGCAAAAGACAAACTTATTGGCAAGTGAACGAGAAGCCGAACAAGCCGTCAAGGATGGTCAAGCGATTCTCGTTATTCCTCAAGGGGTCCAAAAACAAGAAGGGGAGGAACTACACCCCTTAATGAAACCCCTACTCAACAAGTTCAAAGATGTATTTCCCGAAGATCTACCACCGGGTTTGCCACCAAAGAGAGGGATTGAACATCAAATCGACTTGATACCCGGAATGCCACTTCCCAACAAACCGGCATATCGATGCAACCCGGAAGAAACAAAGGAACTACAAAAGCAAATTGAGGAGTTGCTCGCAAAGGGATATGTGGAAGAAAGCATGAGTCCATGTGCGGTACCAGCCCTTTTGGTACCCAAGAAGGATGGTTCATGGCGAATGTGCGTGGATAGTCGAGCAATCAACAATATCACTATCAAGTATCGATTTCCAATGCCACATTTGGATGACATGATTGATGAGCTTCATGGTGCTATATTCTATTCAAAGATTGATTTAAGGAGCGGTTATCATCAAATTCGCATGCGCGAAGGAGATGAGTGGAAAACGGCGTTCAAAACGAAGCATGGATTATATGAATGGAAAGTGATGCCATTCGGGCTCACTAATGCCCCAAGTACTTTTATGAGGTTGATGAATGAAGTATTGAGGCCCTTTTTGGGAAAATTTGTGGTCGTCTACCTAGACGATATTTTGGTGTATAGCAAGAGTGAGGAGGAGCATATGCGACATCTTGAAGAAGTGCTACAAGCTTTGAGGAAAAACAAGCTCTATGGGAAACTAGAGAAGTGCTCATTTATGCAACCAAGTGTGACATTCCTTGGTTATGTGGTATCGAAGGAAGGAGTTTCGGTTGATCAAACAAAAATTGAGGCAATCAAGTCTTGGCCTATTCCAACCACTATAACGGAGGTACGTTCATTTCATGGGTTAGCTTCTTTCTATAGACGCTTCATCAAAGATTTTAGTACTATTGCAAGTCCTATGACCGAGACCTTGAAGAAAGGGAAATTTGAATGGACTTCGGCGGTCCAACAAGCTTTTGAAGAGCTTAAGGAGAAGTTGTGCAAAACACCGGTTTTGGCCTTACCCGATTTCTTACAACCTTTTGAGGTTGAATGCGATGCTAGTGGAGTGGGTATTGGAGCGGTGTTGACTCAAGGGAAGAGGCCCATTGCTTATTTTAGTGAGAAGCTTGGAGGTGCGAGACTCAACTATTCTACCTACGACAAAGAGTTTTATGCCATGGTTAGAGCTTTGGATCATTGGAGTCACTACTTAAGGCCGAATCACTTCGTCCTTCATTCCGATCACGAAGCATTGAAGTATATTCATGGGCAACACAAGTTGAAACCGAGGCATGCAAAATGGGTGGAATTTCTGCAATCCTTCAATTTTTCTTCAAAGTACAAGGACGGAAAGAACAATGTGGTGGCGGATGCATTATCTCGAAGATATTCTATGCTCACCATGATGGATGCCAAGCTACTAGGGTTCAAACTAGTATGCGAATACTACAAAGGAGATCCGGATTTTGGCTCAATTGTTCTCGAGTGTGAGCAAGGAAAGAATGGAAATTTTGTGCTACAAGAGGGATTCTTGTTCAAGGGCAATCAACTATGTATTCCCAAGTGTTCGATAAGGGAATTATTGGTGCGTGAGACGCATGGTGGAGGACTAGCGGGACATTTCGGCATCAACAAGACATTGGAGTTATTACAAGAACACTTTTATTGGCCGAAGATGCTTGGAGACGTACAAACGATTATCTCTAGATGTGCCACTTGTCAAAAGATGAAGAGCACATTCCATCAAGGTTTATATACACCTTTGCCCGTGCCGAAACAACCATGGAGTGACGTGTCAATGGATTTCATTGTGGCTCTACCAAGAACGCAAAGAGGAAAGGATGCTATCATGGTGGTCGTGGATCGATTCTCGAAAATGGCGCATTTCGTACCATGTCACAAAACGGATGATGCTTCCTTAGTGGCGGATTTGTACTTCAAAGAAATTGTGCGTTTGCATGGAGTACTAAAGACTATTGTGAGTGATAGGGATAGCAAGTTTCTTAGCCACTTTTGGAGATCCCTTTGGAGGATAATTGGTACAAAATTGCTATTTAGCACATCTCATCACCCGCAAACGGATGGACAAACGGAAGTCACCAATAGGACTCTTGGAGTGTTACTACGAGGACTAGTTGGAAAGACTAAAAAAGATTGGGATTTGAAGTTGGCTCACGCAGAATTCGCTTACAACCGTACACCAACTTATGCAACTCAACATTCTCCATTTGAAGTTGTGTATGGAGTTAATCCTTGTCTACCAATTGATATGGTTCCTACTCGAAGAGCGAAAGAGCAACCGGATGCGTTCAACAAATTGAAAGATATCCAACACTTCCATGAACAAGTTCGCGCAAGAATCGAGAAGGTGAACGAGATGTACAAGAAGAGAGCCAACAAAAGTCGCAAGCAACCGAAATTTCAACCCGGAGATTTAGTATGGCTACATTTGCGGAAGGAACGATTTCCTAGCAAAAGGAAGAACAAGCTAATGCCAAGAGCCGAAGGACCTTTTTAAGTGCTTGAGAGATTTGGTGATAGTGCTTACAAGTTGGACCTACCCGAAGAATATTCGATAAGTTCTACATTCAATGTGGGAGATTTATCACCATACTTAGAAGACAAAATGCTTGAAGAATTGAGGCCAATTCTTTCTCAAGAAGGGGAGAATGATGCGGGAGCATTGAGCTACAATCTTTGCAAAGACCCAAACAAAGCCGTAGATGCATTACAAGTAGGGTTAACATTGTCTCTCGAGTCATTAATGATGCAAACTAGGAAGGTCCAAGAGTTTGGAAGACCTTTGGAGGTTATATGCACAACGAGGGAGGATATGTGGTCAAAAGAAGGCATCGGCGACATTCTGGGTTGAAAGCGATCGCCCTTCATTGGAGAAAGCGATCGCATTGGAAGAGGAAATACGGACCAGCCTACTGGCCACAAAGCGATCGCTTTGTGGCGAGGCAGGGCGATCGCCCTCTAGACAGAATGGGCGACTTCTTGTTTCCTGCTATGTTTTTGATTCCTAGCTTGTATAGGTTGACTTTTTATTCCTAGGTAGGATAGTATTGCTAATGCTTGGACAATTAGGAGTAGTTTTCTTTACCTTTAATGATTAGGATGCATTGTAAACAACTATAAATAGGGATAGATCTAAGTTGTAAAAATTCAGATTATTGTTATATAATTCTCAAGGAGAAATTTCAAAGAACAAGGTTGTTCTTATTTTTGTCTCTTATTTCCTTAGGTCTAGGAAGTAATATTCAAAAGGATTCTTTACGATAGGCGAGTGAAACCTATCCGGTGAATCCAAGCGAGGTCTTTACGTTAGGAGAGTGAATCCTAACCGGTGACTCGTGTTCTATTTTTTTGTTTTCGCTGCAACTTTTCACCATTGTTTTCATCATCTTCATCCATAGTTTCGTAACCGACAAATCCTGCGTTTGTTACGCATCACGAGCTTTAGCGAGCCGAACATAGCTAAGCTTGAGTTTGGCTTGTTCATCTAACGAGCCTAAAAATCAAGCTTGAGCTTGGCTTATTTGTATTACGAACGAGCTCAAACTAACTGAGACGAGCTAAATTCTCGAAGCGTTCGCTTGCAGCCTAGGCGAACCTCATCTGCGGCTACATAAGGCTAGCAGATCGTTTCCGACAATTAGAAAAAAAATCAGATTTGATATGTAATATTGTATAGATATGATTAGATTAGAATGAATTTGATTTGATTTACATAGACTTGGTAGTCAATCTCTAAAATATTTTCTGTGATTCTTGTTAATGAGGACACAGCATGTATATATTAGTATTCTACATCGGCTTATGTTTCTCAATTCACTCTTGGTATCAAAGCATGTCGATAGGAATTAGGGGCCACGCTGAAATTCTTCCACTACTTCTGCAATTCATTCTTTGCTTCATCTTCTTCAAACGGCAATAAAGCCCTTTTATGTTTTTGCTCTTGCAAAGAAAGGAGAATTTCCTCAAAGGTTGTGTTGGAAATTGGTGGCAAAAATTGGTGACGACCAATCTTTGACCAAATTTTAATTGTGATTTCATTCAATGAAAATGGAAACAAGTTGCGAAATTAGAATCTATGTTTCGAGTAGATAAAGTTAGTGTATTTATTTTATCAAAATCAATTTCAGGTGAATAAGAAATTAATGCCAAAAGTCAGCAATTTGTTATTATAGTTGAAGAGTAAATGAGAATATGGAAAGTAATATCTCACACGAAAAAATTAGGTGAGATAGAGCACTTTATCAAATGGTCCACTTTGGGAAGGAGAAATCATGTGTTCTCCTCCGAGGTGCAACCTAGAGGTGTCTCATGTGTTAGCCTTCGGCTAACACGATTAGCTGCAAGGCACCATTAGAGCGAGCCAGAGCCAGAGCACCGAATCAATGCGTACAGGACGGTTGGCGGGCTTGGTCTAGGCAGCCCGCAATAAAGTGCAATTTGACGGCCTAGATTTGCTCTGACCAATTTGTGCCTATTCGCAAAAGACACCCCTACCTTTTCATAAACTATATATAGATCCCGGGTTCTACCCTTCCATTCACTTCAACACAATCAATCATCAAAGAATTCTGAGCATTGTAGTTTCTCTCATCTCGTGTCTAAGAAAGTCTCGGGTATCAAGTAGTTCGTTGAAGATCTAGAATTGTTGTGCTGTAATTCTGAGATTATAAAGTCGTTGTATTGTGAGGATGATTGCCGAAGACCGTGAGCATTGAATACGAGGCAATTTCGTCTTACGGAGAAAGAGTCAAACACTTGCCACGACTTATTAATTCCTATCCTGATTTTATTATTTTGTTTAAAGTCATTTTCAAAATACACCTCCATTACTTTATCCAACAATCGTAACACGAAATTTATGTGTATTTAAAGATGGCTTCAATAGGTAATGTTCCTGCAGCACCAGTTCCAGCATAAGTTCATGCCGAGAAACCGGCAAAGTTTGACGGTATTGAGTTCAAGAGATGTCAACAAAAGATGACGTTCTACCTTACGACCCTCAGTTTGGCTCAATTTTTGAGGAAATCACCACCAACCGTTGAAGATGATGACGACGACCAGAAAAAGAAGATTGCTTTGGATACATGGAATCCTAGTGATTTCATGTGTCGCAACTACATACTTAATTGGCTAGACGACTCACTCTACAACATGTACGATAGCATTAAAATCGCTAAAGAGTTGTGGGAATCACTAGAGCAGAAGTACAAGACTGAAGATGCTGGAATTAAGAAATTCATTGTCAAATGATATGAACTTTGCCCGAAACGACAAGACCCAACAATCCAAGAAAAACCCAAGGATCGTTTTAGACAGGTTTGAAGGGCGAGGATACCTTGACCCGACGATCTCAAGAATCACGAACCTAGGACTTGAGTGAAGTCAGATGGAATTGGTCGAACCTTGACCCAACGATCTCAAAAATCGTGAACCAATGACTAAGGATGGACGCCACAAATGGGGATGGAAATCCGTTTGATAAGTCGTACTTGAACGTTACATGACTCACAATACTGATGAGTTCAAGGTTGTTCAATGAGAACAAAGAGAAACACTTATATATTAATTCAAACTTGGATCATTACAATTGAAGGAGCACTTTGGGTTTATATAGTGCTCAATACAAGAAAGGATAACATCCTAATAAATGTGTTCATAAGCCTAAAATGTGTTCATACTTCAAAAACAATGTAAGAAATATGAAAAGGAAAAGGGGGGGGGGGCTGTTACAGTAATTAGAAGAATCTAGAGCCAAAATTAAGCATTCATGTCCATTCTGACAACCATGTGGTGTTTTTGGGCTTAACTTCTTCTAGACAAATCAAAATTGAGATCCGTTTGATTTTTGGAAACTAGATTTCCACTCTTTCCAACCATGTATTATACACGAATTTTTTATATGCATTATTGTTAACTCGTTCCAAAACTTTGAAAGGATCATCTCCCCTTTGAGAAAATTTGGAACTTATTGCTTTGGGAAACCTTTCCTTCCAAAAATGGACCCAAACAAGATCACCCAGCTCAAAGACTAGCTCAACACGCCCTTTGTTGACATGCTTGACATATTGCTTTCTTTTATTCTCTATGTTTTCCCTTGCTTGCTCATGAGTTTGCTTAACAAACTCAGCCCTTTTCTTGCCATCTAGGTTCAAATATTTAGAATGTGGCAAAGGAAGCAAATCCAACGGAGTTAGAGGATTAAAACCATAAACCATTTCAAAACAACATTTCCAAAAATTTGCAAAGTTTCTGGGCACCACATAGACTTTAGCAATTTTATTGAAACACATGTTAGGAATGTGAGGTGCTAGGGAATCATGCAAAAGGAATTTGAAAGGTGCTTTGACAACCCACAATTGCAAGTTTAACACCTCAAAAAGAAAACCTTGACACTTCACATACTTTTGCAAAATACATCGAGTATGTCTCTCTAATGAGGTCAAGTTTTTGCAAAATGCATAAAATTTTTGTTTCAAATACTCTTCAAACATAAAACCTTTATACTTGCAAAATCCTTGCATAATTTCCTTTTCATAATCCTGCAAATTCTTTCTAAAATCAGAAAATCTCTTGAAAATTTTCCAAAGAGTAATTTTACCACTTGCGGAAAAGCCTTCACAAAATTCAGAAACAATACCTTTGAAACTTTTTTTCCAAGAGAAATCATCACTTGTACCAATTTCACCACAAAATTCAGAATTGAGGTAAGGGAAAACAATTCCACGAGATTGATTTTCATAAGCAACAAACTTATCATATAAATCTAATTTAAAGTGAGAAAATCTTTCCAACAGATTGTCCACAAAAATCTTCATATATGACAAAATCAAAATGATAGAAGCTTTTATATAAAAGATTCCACTTGCATACATGAGACTTAGTAAAATCAATATAGCATAATTCTTGATCATGCTCAAAATCAAAATAAGAGTTCAAGGCACACCTTTTTGAAGAAGAATATAGAGAAGAAATCAGAATATCCTTTTTATTGCACCATGTACACCTTTCACTCAAATTGATTTGGCATTTGGATGGTTTACCTTTCATCATGAACTTCTTGATCCCCAAATAGTATGGCCACTTGTCTAACACTCGAATCCAAATAGTTAGGTGTCCCATTATGTTGTTGATGGCTTGACAATCAACAACCATATTCCACATCCCATCCTTCTTGGGAATAAGCAAAACCAGTACGACACATGGACTCATACTTACTCGAACAAAGCTTTTGTCTAAGAGCTCTTGTGTTAGAACATGGATAATTAATATGTGTTATTTAATTCTATGTGTTATAATCATTTAATAAAGTTAAAGTATAGATTAAATATGTAGAATTTCATTAGGTGTAAGTACCATTAAATGATGGGCATAATGATAACTTCACACCACCATCTTTATGAAAGGGTGTAGTCCCTAAATGAAGTGCCCCTTCATTTATTATATAAGGGCTATCCATCAGCCATTAGTTTTTTTTATTACATTCAAAAAAAAATTCAGTCATAAACTTCTCTTCATTCATTAAGAAGATTATAGTGTGGGCACTATCATTTAGAAGAACTTCATTCCCTACCTTTCTTTCTTCTCTCTTTAAGAACATTAAGATGGATTCAACAGGTACGCTTCCGCCTTCATTCTTTCTCAAACTTCTTCCGAACATGAGTATTTTACTTTAATGGAATAGAAATGTTCCAACAATTGGTATTAGAGCCAGGTTATGTTTTGGATTAAGTTTGAATTCTTATAGCATATGATTTGTTTTACTTTGATTTTTTTTTTAATCCTGTTGAAATCATTATGTTATGATGTTATGTGAATACTCTAATTCATTTTTAGAGTATTGTATTAAATTCTAAATTATAAATTTTTGGTTTTATTAAAGAAGACAACCAAAAATCTGAAGTCAAAAGCGGCAGGAAGGATATAGAGGCAAAGGTAAACTTGGTTGAGGCAAAATTACTAACAGGAAGAGGAAACAGACTCGCAAGAAGCAGCTAAAGCAGAATGTCAAAAGAATCAACGGCGACTGTTATAACTGCGGCAAGGTCGGTCACATTTCTTAATATCTTTGAGTTACACTTGAAGCCAATATAGCAAAATTGGTCGATAATCCAAGAGAGTGGTAAATGGATACTGGGGCTACACGCCACATATGCATAGATAAAGAAATGTTCTCATCTTATACGCTGATTTCTGGAAGAAAGTTGTTTATGGGCAACTCGAAAACTTCAAACATAGTCAGGTTGGGGAAAGTGGTACTAAAGATGACCTCCGTCAAAAAGCTGACACTTGTTGATGTGTTGCATGTCCCAGACATTCGCAAGAATCTAGTATCCGGTTCTTTGTTGAACGAAACAAGATTTAGGCTAGTATTTGAATTAGATAAGTTTGTACGGACCAAAAGTGGTCAATTTATAGGAAAAGGCTACGTTGCTAAAGGCTCTTTAAGATGAATGTAATGATTGTACACCGCAACTTTGATGATAATAATAAAGTAATTACTTCTTTTTACTTGGTTGAGTATTCTAAATTATTGCATGATAGATTAGGACATGTAAATTTAAATTCACTATGTAGATTAGTAAATTTAATTTATTGCCTAAAATGGAATTCAATTCACAAAATAAGTGTGAAATCTATGTAGAGACAAAACTGGCCAAGACACCTTTCCATTCGGTGGAAAGAAGTAGTACAACACCTTTAGAATTAATTCATAATGACATATACTTTGAAAATGGTACAAACTAGAGGTGGGAAAAGGTACTTTATAACCTTTATCGATGATTGCACAAGACATTGTTATGTATATTTTGTTGAAAAGCAAAGATGAAGCTTTAGAAGCTTTTAAAACTTATAAGAATGAAGTTGAAACCCAACTTAGCAAAAGAATCAAAATGATTCGAAGTGACAAAGGTGGAAAATACGAAGCACCTTTTGAAGAATTATGCATTGAATATGGCATTATTCATCTATATATTAAAAAAAATAAGGTCAATTTTTTTTCTTTTTCAATGGAAAATTCTTCTTCCTATTGCACTTTTAATTTTCAGCACTCTTTTCCCCCAATCGTTTTTTTGCTTATGTGATGAACTTGGACATACTGACATAGTTTGCCCGAATTGTTGGGGTCCATGTTTTAGGCAAACTAATAACATAATTTCGTCTCCTTCTCCTCCCATTGCTAACTGGTACTTTGACGATCTTCTTGATCAACTTCATTCTCTACGAAAACTCCCTAACCAATCTCTACCAAGTTATTTTTCAGAAGCCAAATCTCTCTCTTATGCACTTGTCATGGCAGGAAGTCCAATAACTGAAATTGAACTCATTAATTGTATAGTTGATGGGCTTAATCAATCATACAAGAGTTTTTCAAGTATTATTATTTTTGGTAGCCAAAATTATCATTAGACTTCCTATTTGCACACCTACTTGACGAGGAACAATGACTCATGAAGTCTTCTAGTTTTTCACAGCTTCAAAAATCTGTTGCTCCTCTAAACACAACTTATTTTCCTCCTCCATATACATCCTAACCTCTTCTTCTCAATCAAGACATTAGTCCACCCTCGTGTTCCATCAAAAATGTTTCTAGAGGCGCTCATGACATAACTGAAGGTTTCCCTTCTTCCTTGGATAATCTTTGCCTTGCCATTCCACAAATATACAATTTTCATTAACGCTTCCAGAGAATGAACTTCTTGGTCATATTTTCTCTTCCAAAACACATCTTTCAGTCTCTTATTTAAATGTTGTTGCCAAGTCTTACTTGGTCGATTCACACTCTTTCATTTCACTTTTGAATTTGATTACCACACCCACAAATTTGCAGCCTTATGAAATGGATTGTTTGCTCCATGCAACATTTTTTGACACTGAAAGTCTATCACAAGTTTATTATGTCCTTTTCTAATTGCAATTTACAGGATGACCCCATAATATTTTCATCCTTTTTTTAAGAAAGACAATCAAAGTTTACTTTTGAAGATGGGTCCTACTCTATGGAGCTATTGAGAATGCTCCACTACAGGTTTTGGATATCTTACAACTATTTCCTAATTATGTTGCTTTTCAACATTAATTGGTTGTTGTCCATTTTTTATGTTGCTCGAGGATTTGTAATCTTCCTATTGTTGCAATTGAGGGAGCGCTTTAGTACATTCAAGCTCAAACTCCAATTCGTTTCATTTCACTTGAGAGGCCTATTAGAGAATAAATCAGATTTGATATGTAATATTGTATAGATATGATTAAATTAGAATAGATTTGATTTGATTTACTTATAGTAGGTAGTCAATCTCTAATTAGAATATTTTATGTGATTCTTGTTAATAAAGACACACCATGTATATATTAGTATTCAACATCGGCAAAGCGATTGTATTATAATATTTATCAATTCCTTCAGATTCAGACCGAAATTGGTCCTCAGCAACCCAACCGCCCCGTATAACTCTATTTTGAAGTCTAAACCTGTCTCAATTGATACGT
This sequence comes from Platycodon grandiflorus, assembly GCA_016624345.1. NCBI lineage: Eukaryota > Viridiplantae > Streptophyta > Magnoliopsida > Asterales > Campanulaceae > Platycodon > Platycodon grandiflorus. Next base: position 20,743,580 of record CM028368.1, read on the forward strand.
TCCATAGGCCATATCCTATATATTTTGCAACAATTTTATAATTGTAAGAAAAGTTGTAAACTCACTTTGCTTGAGATTTTTTATTTGGAAGGTTCGCTGGATCCAGTATAAATTTACACTTTGGGAGGATTATTGAAAAAATTGACTTAAGATTCTCAAACCCTATATTAATCTTCGTGTACATTGTTGCGCTCGTCCCTTCATAAGAAAAATATGAATAGATTTAGAAACACAATAATACAAATTCAAAGCGGTTAAAGTCAAGCTGTTGGATTTCAAATTGGAATTTCAATTGGCAAAAACATATGGATACACACACATAAACACACGAAACAAACATACATATAAATACATAAATTCAGTTGTAGAATGTATGAAGGAATTGCAAGAGCTTGAAGTTAGATCTCAAAATAAATATAAAAGTGGAATCGGAATAAGCATCAATTCGAACAAACTAAAAGTTAAATGCTTGATATGTAGAAGCAAATAGTTCAGGTAGAGATTAGAGACTTATTTTTTTTAAACTAAAAGCATATCACATTAAAGAAATAAAGGAGGCATGCCCTACATAGTTGGTACACACATTTTTGGCAGACCGGACATAGTTGTGAGCATGGCTCACTACCTGTCTTGCAATCTTCACAATCCTAAATTTAGTACACAACGAGATTAAATTATAAATATCCAAATAAAGTGGTTCTAAGCATAAGTAGGTCTGTGTTTCTCGAACATATCACAAAAGGCATATAAAATAGTAAGCACCATATCCTTAAAAAGCAGAGCAGGAAGATTGCAAATCAAACTACAGTTAGATGGCTTGACTCGGTGTCAAAAATGAAGGAGACTTCCTTAACCAAGGTAGGGGAAATCAGCATGGGAAGATTTTGATAAAAATGGAATAGTCAACCAAAAAGATGTAGGAAAACGTTCTATACTAAACCTGAATGAATTTTTGAAAACTGAGAGCAGATCACATTAAAGAAATAAAGGGGGCAAACCCTACATAGTTGGTACACACATTTTTAGCATACTACACATAGTTATGAGCATGACTCAGTACTTGTCTCGCGACCTTCATAATCTTAAATTTAGTACACAATGAAATTAAATACTCTCTCAGTCCCTAAATTATTGTCTTGTTTTTCTTTTTTGTCCATCCCAAAATAATTGTCTTGTTTGAAGGTTTCCTTTTTAGGACAACACTTTTACTATTTTACCCTTACTTTTTCTTCTTACTTTAATTATGAGCCACATGTACATGGGCATTAAAGGAAACTAGATACTATACTAATATTAATCAAGTCAATTATTTTTTCTTAATCCGCGTGCCGTGTTTGACAATAATTTAGAGACGGAGGGAGTAACAAATATCCATATAATGGTTCTATGGTAGCATTAGTAGGCCTGTGTTTTTCGAACATATCACAAAAGACATATAAAATAGTAACCACCATATCCTTATGAAGCAAAGCAGGAAGATTGCAAAACAAACTACATTTAAATGGCTTGACTCGGAGTCAAAAAGAAAAGAGACTTTCTTAACCAAGGCAGGGGGAAATCAGCAAGGGAAGATTTTGATAGAAATGGAATAGTAAGCCAAAAAGATGCAGGAAAATGTTCTATAATGAGCCCTGTATGAATTTTTAAAAACTAAAAGTAGATCAAATTAAAGAAATAAAGGGGGCATGCCCTACATAATTGGTACAGTAGACTGGGCATAGTTGTGAGCATGGCTCACTACATGTCTCGCGACCTTCTTCATCCTAAATTTAGTACCCAACAAAATTAAATTACAAATATCCAAATAAAGTTCTATGGTAGCATTAGTAATCTTGTGTTTCTCGAACAGATCACAAAAGGCATATAAAAGTAAGCACCATATCATTATTAGGAAGCAGAGCATGAAGATTGCAACTCAAACTATAGTTAAATGGCTTGACTAAGTGTCAAAGATGAAAGAGACTTCCTTAACCAAGGTAGGGGAAATCAGCATGTGAAGATTTCGATAGAAATAGAATAGTCAACCAAAAAGATGCAGGAAAACGTTCTATAATGAACCCTGAATGAATTTTTTAAAACTAAGAGTAGATCACATTAAAGAAATAAAGGGAGCATGCCCTACATAATTGGTACACACATTTTAAGCAAACTGGGCATAGTTGTGAGCATGTCTCATTACATGTCTCACGACCTTCTCAATCCTAAATTTAGTACCTAACAAAATTAAATTTCAAATATCCAAACAAAATGGTTCTATAGTAGCATTAGTAGGCTTGTGTTTCTCAAACATATCACAAAAGGCATATAAAAGTAAGCAACATATCCTTAGGAACTAGAGGAAGAATATTGCAACTTAAACTACAGTTAAATGGCTTGACTCGGTGTCAAAGATGAAAGAGAAATCCTTAACCAAGGAAGGGGAAATCAGCACGGGAAAAATTTGATAGAAATGGAATAGTCAACCAAAAAGATGCAGGAAAACTTTCTATAATGAGCCCTGAATGAATTTTTAAAAACTAAGAGCAGATCACATTAAAGAAATAAAGGGGCTTGCCCTACATAATTGGTACACACGTTTTTAGCAGACTGGGCATAGTTGTGAGTATCACTCACTACCTGTTTTGCAACCTTCACAATCCTAAATTTAGTACACAATGAAATTGAATTACAAATATCCAAATAAAGTGGTTTTATGGTAGCATTAGTAGGCCTGTGTTTCTCGATATCACAAAAGGAATATAAAAATAGTAAGCACCATATTCGTAGGAAGCAGAGTACGAAGATTGCAACTCAAACAATAGTTAAATGGCTTGGCTCAGTGTCAAAGATAAAAGAGACTTCCTTAACCAAGGCAGGGGAAATCAGCACGGGAAGATTTCGATAGAAATGGAAGAGTCAACCAAAAAGACACATGAAAACGTTCTATAATTTCTGAATGAATTTTTGAAAACTAAGAGCATATCACAGTAAATAAATAAAGGGGGCATGCCTTACAACTAGTACACACATTTTTAGCAAATTGGGCATAGTTGTGAGCATGACTCACTATGTATCTCGCAACCTTCACAATCCTAAATTTATTAGACAACAAAATTAAATTACAAATATCCAAGTAAAGTGGTTCTATGGTAGCATTAGTAGGCCCGTGTTTCTCGAACATAGCACAAAAGGAAAATAAAATAGTAAGCACCATATCCTTAAGAAGTAGATAAGGAAGATTGCAACTCAAACTACAGTTAGATGGATTGACTCGGTGTCAAAGATGAAAGAGACTTCCTTAACCAAGGTAGGGGAAATCAGCACGGGAAGATTTCGATAGAAATGGAATTGTCATCTAAAAAGATGTAGGAAAACGTTCTATAATGAGCCCTGAATTAATTTTTGAAAACTGAGAGCATATCACATTAAAGAAATAAAGGAGGGTATGCCCTACATAATTGGTACAAACATTTTTAGTAAAATGGGCATAGTTGTGAGTATGGCTAACTACTTGTCTCGCGGCTGTCACAATCCTAAATTTAGTACACAACGAAATTGAATTACAATTATCAAAATAAAGTGGTTGTATGGTAGCATTAGTAGGCCTGAATTTCTTTCTTGAACATATCACAAAAGATTTATAAAATAATAAGCACCATATCCTTAAGAAGCAGAGCTAGAAGATTGCAACTCAAACTATAGTTAGAGGGTTTGACTCGGTGTCAAAGATGAAAGAGACTTCCTTAACCAAGGCAGGGCAAAATTAGCACGGGAAGATTTCGATAGAAATGGAATAGTCAGCCAAAAAGATGCAGGAATGACATTCTATAATGAGCCCTGAATGAATATTTAAAAACTAAGAGCATATCACATTAAAGAAATTAAGGGGAATGCCCTACATAGTTGGTACACACATTTTTAGCAAACTGGGCATAGTTGTGACCATGGCTCACTACTCGTCTAGCTACCTTCACAATCCTAAATTTAGTAAACAACAAAATTAAATTACAAAATATCCAAATAAAGTGGTTCTATGGTAGCATTAGTAGGCTTGTGTTTCTCGAACATATCACAAAAGACCTATAATGACATGGACATTCCAAATAAATTAAATGTTTTAAAGAATTTTTTTCGAATTTTTTGATCTTAGGTAAATGTAATTGTTTTAAGGATTTTTTTTTAGCAAGGTCCAAAAAAAATAATGCTTATTTTATGGAAAAAGAAAATAACTTCATATCATAATTAAAATCTTGTGTGTAAATGTATATAAATACCCAAAAATGTGTTTAGGACGAAATGGGTATAAATACCAACAATGTGTTTGCAAAAGGGTTTATTTTGAAATTAGAAAAAGAGTAAAATGTTTGTTTTGAAATTTATTTGGAGGGAATCTGACCATTTTTTCTACCTCTACCACATTAGCATCTAGTTACCTGCCAACTCATGGTTTCGTTAATATAGATAAGGCCAAATTACAATTTTCCCCCCAAAGTATACACCAAATCCCAGTTTGCCACCCATATTCCGTTTTGTCCCATTACGGTACCCAATGTTACAATTTGTCCCATATTGCCACCTGGGATGGACGGACGTTAGAAAAATCCAGTTAAGTAACACGTGGTCATTCACGTGCGGGGCAATTTGGTCTTTAGCTGTGTGGAGGTCGTTTTTTGTCACGGCTATATCATATTTGCAACGACATCGAAGGCCACCCCAAAGTAAAATCTCCTCTCCTTCGTCCCTTCTGTATTTGCAACGAAACGAGAATTGAAGTGAAAAGCAAGCTGCATCAATGGCGGAAGTAGTATGCTACTGTGGTGAAACTAGTGTGTTGAAGACCTCGTGGACCGGAACAAACCCTGGGTGAAGATTCCTTGGGTGCCCTAACTATGCATATGTAAGTGCCTATTCAAATTTCAAAATTTTGAATTATGTTTACCCAATCAGTGATTGTATTTAGTTGTTTTCTTTCTTTTTGCTCTCATTTGATTACTTACAGAATAGAGGATGTCGTTACTTTGTGTGGCATGATCCCCCAATGTGCCCTAGATCGACTGTGCTGATTCCAAGTCTACTACAGTCTATCAATCATCACCAAAAAGAGATAAGGCAACTGAAAATCAAGCGCGATAGGGAGCGAAAATGTTTAATTACTCTACTGTTTGGGAGTTTTGTGCTTATTCTGGTGCTTGTTACTGCTTGTTCTTGTTTGAAGGAAGGAGTTTGGACTCTGTTATTTTGCTTATGGTGAATGATGGAAGAATTAGGGTTTGTAAAATTGCACTACTGTAGTTTTTGGATTATGAAAGCACCAATGTAGTTTTTGGGTTATGAAATAGGTAGGTTTGTGAGGCAAGATGGTTTTGGCAGAAAATGTATATCCTTTTTTTTGCTTTTGGTTAATGGAGAAATGTCAATGACACTTTGATCTGTGAATGATCATGTATGTATTGGTGATGTAAACTTTCTGTTTATGGCAATGACAATCATAGTTTATGGGTTAAAATTTTTGCTTTTGTTCATGCCAATGCCAATGCTCTGTTTTGCCCTGTTTTGTTACTATGATCTGTGAATGATCATAGTTTATGGGTTAAAATTTTTTGCTTTTGTTCATGCCAATGCCAATGCTCTGTTTTGCCCTGTTTTGTTACTAGGATATATACTTGGCTTGTGAGGCAAGATGTATTTGGCATAAAATGAATATCCCTTTGTTTTGCTTTTGGTTAATGGGGAAATGTTAATGACACTTTGATCTGTGAATGATCATGTATGTATTGGTGATGTAAAATTTCTGTTTATGGGTTAAAATTTTTGCTTTTGTTCATGCCAGCTAGCCAATGCTCTGTTTTGCCCTGTTTTGTTACTAGGATATATACTTGAATGCTCTGTTATTGAATGGGGAAATGTTAACATTGTATACTTTAATGCTCTGTTTACACAAACTTGGTAACATTGTATTGTACTTAAATAGAAATTACAGAGTATATATCATTACATTTGCAAAAGAGTTGATGGTCCTTGATACAAAAGGCCACTTAGTTTCATAAATACCAAAAGAGATGGTCCTTTCTACAAAAGGCCACTTAGTTTCATCTACTTAGTTACAAACTACACACTCAGTTTCATAAATAACAAACTGTGCAAAAACACTTCAAACACTTGAAGTGTTTGGCAACACTTCAAGGCAAATCATTCTCCACTCAGTTTCATCTACTTAGTTACAAAATACACACTCAGTTTCTGTTCTTTCCAAACTGTAATAAAACATTTTGTACATAGCAACACTTCAAGGTAATTCATTCTCCACTGATTCACTATGCCCTTGTCTATTCCCCATTTGCCCTTGTCTCTGAATATGGATTTGTTCACCCTGTTTGAACAACAACATTAGTAATCTTAAGCATATATATGTATTTTTTAAACAATCAATGACATAATAAAAAAAAAAAGTAATTATATAACACTTACAGTGGATGTCATAGTAGAGTCTTGGGATAAAGCTTTAGGAAACTGAAGTGGTCCTCTCTTAAACTGTAACATTAATTGGATATTCTTTTGTTAAAAAGAGTTGGCATTCAATAAGAATTTAATTCATTAATACTCACTATTGTTGGATAATCTTGGGAGAAAGCTTGTGGAGTCCCAGCTGGTCCTCTCATTGCACTTTTTTTGGTCCTTCCTGGACTTTTGTACTCACCATCAGTATTTGATGTTCCTCCCATGATAGCTTTCTTCTTAACCTATGACATAACCATTCAAAATGTAATCTAGTGTTGTAAGAATCATTCAAATTAACACATTAGGGCAATCAGACTTACTCTTCTTTGAACTTGACTTGTTTTCCTGGTTGGGTTATCATTCAAATCAGAACATGCACTTGAAGTCTTACTTATCTGCAACAAAGATAAACATTTTGTACTCACCATCAGATAAACATTTTGTTTTCAACCAAGATAAACATTTTGTATTCAATAAATAAGTAATACACTTACGTGTTCCTCTGTTCTTTCTTCATTTGCTCTGTTCTTTCTTCGCCTGCCTCCTCGGTGGTGGTTTTTTAGGACAAGTCCTAGCATTGTGGTACAATTCACCACAAATCCTACACTTTACAGTGTCCTGGTACCTCCTCAGTTTGTTGGGTTTGCCTTTACTCTTATCCAACTGCCTTATTCTTCTCCTTTTGGGCCTCCCAGGCATCTTTTTATCATTTGGTTTTGGAGGGTGAAGTTCTAGGTTGGTTTTAGGCCACAAGTCTCTGCCCCTCATAGGAAGAACCATGTGTTCATAAGCCTTCATATAGGTGTCCTTCTTGTAACAATCAGCCACATAATATTCAGGATCAAGTTGGTTGTGATTTAAGGCAGAAATTGCATGTGGGCAAGGGATACCTGACAATTGCCACTTTCTACAAGAACATACTTGAGTATTCAAATCCACATCAAATTGGTCCCCATACATCCCTCTGACCTGGTGCTTTCTAATCCCAGCCCACACTGTGATGAACCCATGTGATTCCCCTTTGTATTTCTCCAACTTCTTTTTTATCCTTGGACACACTAACCCTTGATATTGTCTCATTTTTTCCCTACATTTCTGCAACCTTGACATCATGTACATTCTAATCCACTCAAGCAACTCTAAAATAGGCTTACACCTTGCTCTTATAATACAAGAATTGAAAGTCTCACAAAGGTTATTCAGTAGCATATCACAAAGACTGACCGTTGAAAAAAGCCCCGCTCCAAGTGTGTGTTTTCCCAGCTAGCCAATCATAAGCCAATTCACTTTATTGCTTCAATTTCTCCATCTCAATGCTGAAATTTTCAACTGTTGAGGCTTTAGCACAGGCATACAACTGTTTTTTCAAAGCAACACCCCTAAATTGCAGTTTGAAATTATCATGAAGATGTTTCACACAAAATCTAATTTCTGCATTAGGGACAAGAGCATCAAGGGTAGGAACAAGGCCTTTTTGCTTGTCAGATAATGTCCAATGGTGTGAATTCACACATTCTATATCTACCAACAAAAGTTCCAAGAACCATGACCAAGACTCTCTGTTTTCTCCCTCAACCACTGCATATGCCAATGGCCACATCCCATTGTTAGCATCTACCCTAACAGCTGAAAGTATCATCCCTTTGACTGGTCCCTTCAAGAAGCAACCATCCAACCCAATAACTTTCCTACATCCATATAAAAATCCACTTTTCAAAGCACCAAGGCATACATATATTCTCTTAAACATAGGCTTCCCATTTTTATGGTCACAAAGGATCTCAACTGTTGTTCCTGGATTAGATCTAATCAATTCTTCCTTATAGTCCCACAATGCCCCATACTGTGCATCAAGACTAACCTCAGTATTTTTCTTTGCAAACTGTAGGGCCCTGTAAGCACTACTCCTTGAGACTTGAATCTCAAGCTCCTTCCCAACAGTATGAAAGAATGACTCGCGGCCATGTAGGGTTCAATTTGTATCTTTCAGAGTATCTCTCCCCAATCCACCTTGAGTTTACACATTTATTATTCACCACCTTACTACAACTGTGGTTGTCAACAAAAGTCCTAATTCTGAAAGCATGCCTCTCACCACCTAACTGTGAAGCATAGATATACCATGGACAACCCTCCTTACACTTGGCACTTACCTTCACTCTATCATTCTTCACAAATCTAATCCCCTTTCCATTTTTCACTGCATAATACCTCACAGCATGCTTGAATTCTTTACTGTCACAAATTGCATTCCTAGCTCAAACTTTGGGCCACCATATACAAGGTTAAATTTTTAAACTTGGGAATTTTTTCCTTCCCATTAACTTCCTAGGGTCATCATCATCAAAGTCCTCGAACCATCAAGGCTATCAAAGTCATCGAATTATCATTTTCATATTCTGAGTCAACATTAAAGTCATGTACAGGGCTTTCCACATTAGACACTACCTTTTCCTTTCCCTTTGCTTTTGCTCTGTCATTCTGTGAACATGCTACTTTTTCCTTATCTGGTTCTGGTCCTCCTTCATCATCTTCAATCTCATTAACTCCACCAACTCTCTATCGAAATTTCTAGATCAAGATCACTATGGCCATATGCACTACCACTATAACCCGAACTATTATCACTATCTAAAATATCAACACTCTCAATCTCCTTTCTAACTCCCTGATGCTCCTCATTGTGCTTACAATAGATATCAACTATGCTATTATTAGGATTAATACCTTTGACCATTTGCATAATAGCCTCATCAGTTGACATAAGCACCAATCCTGTATCCATTTCACTACTGGGAAATATATAGTAGTAGCTAGCATAGTCTTTATACCCTAATCCCTTGTAAAAATTATCCACCACTGTCATTGAAACTCTATCCTTATTCAATCTAGTGATTGTTTCTACTTCACCACCTAAATACATAGTCTTAGGGTGGTAAACAAACTCACCACCATGATGAAACCTAACAGCAAACCAGTCTTCATCTGGATTTGGAAAAGCACACAAACAATGGAAAAAAAAAACATTAAAAGATGGGCAAAAAACATTAAAAGATGCCAAACACTTTACAGAAACAGTGGGGACCATTTTCACATAATATTGTCCCTCCTTATGCCACACAAAGAAATAAAGGAAAAAATTAAAGAAAACAATTGGTCCCCCCAGTCAGAACATCAAGGCATAGAAAGGAAATAAATTTGTTTACAAAGTCATAAGGGGACAAAGTCAGATGGGGACATATGCGCACGTACAATAACAAAAATTTGAATTTTTTCAAAGCATAACCTAAATAAATCGAACAATAACAAAACACACACGTACTCCAAAGTCACACACTAGTATATTCAAAGTTTAACAATAGCTCATATGCGATTTCAGAAAAAATAAAGGCCAAAATTGCAGACACATCTTATTTATAAGACTAACAATAATTATACATTAAGAAAACATACCATCAAATGCGTGAGGATCTTCGTCTTGTACAATAGATTGAGCTTGCGAAGCCTGCGATTGTTCTGATTGTCCCTTCCTAGGAATCGTCATAACGCCTTCAATCACTTTCAACAATCGCGTTTAGATTCAACTAAACGATTAAACCCTAACCCTAATTTGTGTTTTCTTCTCTCCCAAATTTCTCTCCCCCAAATCTCAAGTCTGAAAAAGCCCTTGACAAAAAACGACCTCCACACAGCTAAAGACCAAATTGCCCCGCACGTGAATGACCACGTGCTACTTAACTGGATTTTTCTAACGTTCGTCCATCCCAGGTGGCAATATGGGACAAATTGTAACATTGGGTACCGTAATGGGACAAAACGGAATATGGGTGGCAAACTGGGATTTGGTGTATATTTGGAGGGAAAATTGTAATTTGGCCTATAGATAATATGACACTAACGAAATGTTTTAATTGCAAATTTTTTTGGGTAAAAGTTTAATTGGTCAGAAAAAAAAAATACAAGATTTAATTTAAAATTTTAAACTAATACTCCGTACAAATTTTTTTTTTGCTTGCGATTAACTATACTCTATATTGTTAGCGTAATTTTAACCCAAAAAAATTGTTAGAATAATGTTACATGTTCTTAATAAATACTCCACCGTCCCGGATAAATGTTCCTGCTTTCTATTTTGGGATGTCCCAACTAATGTTCCTAAAGACTTTTGATTTACCTATTATCTACCATTCTTCCTAATATACCCTTAAAGCTTCATTTAATATAATACATTCTAAAAAATCTAATTATTTAAAATAGTTAAACTTAATTAATGTTTATGGGTATTATTGTCAGAATACATTTTACATCATATCATTAATTATATTTTTTAATTTTTATATTTTATCCACTAAACATTTATCCGAGGAGAGTACCTAATTTTCTCTTTCGTATGTCATCTCATTCAACATTTTATATGACATGTATATTACTAATAGAAACACATTCCTAGATCACGTCCAAGAGCAAGAGGGTTCAAACCGTGTGGCCCACCCCCAAAATCTACTATTTAAAGTTCAGAGTCACCAACCCATATCCCTTCTCCCATCCCTCTCCGTCTCAACTCTTCTTTTTTTTTTTTACTTCACATTTCTCAAACCCTCGATTCGAAATGGGAAAGTGGAATCATCGGAGATGGACGTCGCGCAAGAAGTATAATCAGCCATCCCCACCCCCGCCACCCGCCTACTACGAGACCGAATATAAACTTAGAGGTAGGTAATTCAATCCCCCTTTTTGATACATTTTTGGATCTTCTTTTATTTGTTTAACTATTGTTTTTTATTTTTGGTGATATCAAATTGATTAGGGGTGTTTGATTGTATGTTTTGGATGATGGGTCTTGATTTGAACAAAGATTTTTTAACTCATTAGCTTACTGTTCCTTTTTTTTTTTTAAATTCTTTATTTTAAACATTCAAATGAAGCTTGATAGTTGACATGTGTGTGTTATTGATGATTCTTTAGAGCAAAAAATGGGGTTTTGTGTTTATGGGTTTAGTGTTCCATTGTTCATTTATTTGCTCAAATCTTTTTTGGGATAGCTCATTGATGAGTTAAGGGAAAATGTCAAGATACACTAGGATGGGTTTTTTTTTTTTTTTGATTCACTTATGGTTTTTGTTTGTTAGAATGTGTGTTTTTGTTGATGAGTCTTTATTGATCAATTATTATTGTTTTCGTTTTGTTTTGTTTTTTTGTAGCTCGTTAGTTTTGTGATCCATTTTTGTTAATTAATTAACTCTTAGTTTTATGTTCCATTTTCTTAAAATTAAATTTACTCGTTAGTTTTGTGTTCCATTTCTGTTTATTAAACATGTAAACAATGTTTAATTGTTGGGTTAAAATGTTGTGGTTTATGATTCTTAAGAACAATAAAAGGTTTTCTATGAATGAGTTTAGTGTCCATTGTTTTGTTTACGTATTTATGATGTCAAATACTTGTGGGTTGAAATAATGGGGGCCGTTGTTCTAGTTTGAATATCTGTTTTATTGGTTGTCAATCTTCTTGTGGAAAAAGATTGTTATGGAGTGAGGGTCCTAGATAAATAAAAGAAAAACTTTTAGGGCCTTGTTTGGTTGATGGAAACATCATTGTGTGTTTGTATCAGATACATACTTATCCGCTAGGGTTTTCTCAATACCTAAGCATATGTTACTTTTTGGTTGTTACTTGCAATTCAGCTGTTAGATGAATCACGTAACTGCATGCAATCAATTCAACAGTCACAAGGATCTTATATGGCAACTTTTTGACTATTCGAGCTTCTATAAATCGGGAAATGAAGAAAGAGCAATGGAACATCAATGAATAAATATTCTTCTCCCGTTTATTTTCTCTGTTCCCTAAGTCGCTCTATATATATATATATATATATATATATATATATATATGTATGTATAGATGTAAATGTCAACAACTATGTGCTTTGTTCAAGAAAATAAATAAATAAATAAATTTGTATCCGCCACCCTATGTGAGACCAATCTCTTTGAATAATATGAACTAGTGTTCTGTTTCTGCCTAAAACTTTTTGCATAGGTTGTTACTGTTAGATAAAGGTGCTTATACAGGGAGTGACAATTATAACGAACAATCTTTTTCTTGGTAACATATGTATTCGCTTTTGTATTTTCAGGTATTTTCAGTCTTAAAGGTACAGTATTAATCTGCAAAAACTTAAATGTTAGCATTTATGCTCTGAAACTAAAGTTAGAACTCATTTCCAATCCTAGTTCCCATATTTAATGCTCTTTCTATTGCACTTCATTTTCCATTGTACTTCTCATTAAGTCATTGGTCTCCATAAGTTTGCTTGGAGTACAAGGACCTCTGTTATGTAATTGTTTTAATTTGTAGAATTCGATCAGTTGTTAAAATTAGGACTATGTCTTTCAGAATGTTGAAGCTACCTTTGCTTATTGTAATGATCTATAATTAGCTTATTTACGTTCTCGTTCTTTTTAAAAGTATTTATTTTTTATATCTGTCAACTCTCTATATCTTTCTTTGGTAGATTTTATTTTCTTGAGACATCTCATAAAGTCTTTTCCATGTTTCAAGTAGGTCAATAGAGTAGCCTAAACCAATTAGGGTTTGTTCTGGATCCAATCAATTCTCTGTCCTAATAAATCATAAAGCATTTCTGGGTTATCTTCATAAATACTTCAGATACTTTCCTTAGCAGAACTCAGTTGTCTTTGCCTGCCGGTTGCCGTAGCCAAATATATCCTTCAATGACAGGGTTCTTTCTCTTATTGAGGAGTATGTTAGAACCATCAGTGTATATATTTTTAAAATGATTTTTGATTTTGGGTGATAACGAATAAAGAGTTTCAACTCGTTAGTTTACTGTTCCAATATATATATATATATATATATATATTTTAAAATTAAACATACAAATGATGCTTGACTATTGCCATGTGTGTATTAGCTGATGATTCTTAAGAGCAAGAAAGGGCTTTTTATATATGCAATTACTGTTCCACAGTTCATTTATGTATTTAAATCTTTTTTTTTTTGTGATAGCTCTTTTGATGGATTAATGAAAAAGGTATAGATACAAGCGTACGGTGTTTGATTGTTTTGATTTGTTAGATTCAAGGAAGTTTTTTTTTTTTTGTGATAGCTCTCTCTCTCTCTCTCTTCCCCTCCCCCACCAAAAGCTCGTGCAGGCGCACCTCATTTGCGGATTCAAATCTTCTATCCTGTTACACTCTTGTCCCATTGAATCTTAGTCCTACACATGTCCTTATTATTTTACCGGACCTTCTTTTTACAAGGACATGTGTGCCGGTAAGATTGAAATGAGACAGGGAGTGTGACAGGTGGTGGGATAGAAGATTTCAAGCCTTCATTTGCTTGCTGATTCCTGAAGTATACGATAAATTGTTTTAGTTCTAGAGCTTAGATATAGGTTACCCCCACATGTATCCCAATATGGAAAATATCTGTGAACTACATGTCTGACTTGGCTACTGCCTTTGTAGCTTGGGGTATCTTTGTACTATGGCGCTTGTGATTATGTAATATATGCTGGATGGTTGGATCATGCATGGTAGTTAGTAAACACGGTAGATGGTAGTCCACAGTAGACTGCAATTTGAACCCAAACACCCAGACACTCTTTCTCAATAATTTATCTCCAACAATCAATGTCTAGCTGTTGTTTTTTGCAAACTTCTATCTTGATGTATGAAAATTGTCTGTCCAATGCTTTTTATTTTTTCCCTCTTAACAGGGGCCTGGAAAAACACTGCACTTCCATGGGAAGAGAGGTTCTGCATCTCAGTGGGAATCCCATGGCAGAAGGTCGTTATTGCTAAAAAGTACATGCACTGTCATGACAATGTGATTAAGTGGAATGATTCTGCTGGCGAAGAAGCATTTTGTAATGCAAAAAAACGATTTTGGGCACAAATTAATGGCCTCCCATGCAATGCCCATGCGCTTGATCCAAACACCTACATTGATGAAATTGATTGGAATCTTGACGTTGATCCTGACCTAATGTTAGAAATAGATCGAGAATACTTCAATCCTGATGAAGCAGGAAAAGCCAACAAGTTGGAAATTAACAAGAGAAATGTTAAAAACTTTTCCTCAGGTTGGGGTGAAACGAATCCAAGCGCCAGTGACAGTCCTTGGGAATGTAGTCGTGCACCAAGTAATGGAGCTTTAGAGGATGTGGCACATGGCTGGGGCCCGTGGGATAAATCTGTAAATGTGAATGCTCACAACCCTTGGGAGGGTGGAAATACTCAAGACGATGGCGCAGTGAAGGGCAATAGGTGGGGTGATTGTCCGGATAAGTCATGGGATGGGAAGACTGGAGTCAATTCTGCAGGATCGTGGAACCATGTTTCTCGAAGAGTTGGATCTTTCAGGCAAGAAGGATGGAGAGATGTTGGAAATAGCTCTTCCGGTTGGGAAAACAATGATCGTGGTTCAAGAAATGCAGGCCATATTCTCACTTCTTGGAAAACTCAGGATGCTGGTGCTTTAGAAAATAAACAATGGAAAGGTTATGGGGTCAATTCTTCGGCTTGGGAGCAGAATCAAGGTTCTGTGTCGAGTCATTTTGGTTATAGTAGGTACAATGGAAGTGGCAGGTTTCCGAATGGTGGTTGCCTGAAGAGAGAAGGTTCTCAGCAGCATACATCGAGGTATAAAAGCTCGAGGTTTCAAGCAGATGATTATGCAGGGGATCAGTGGAGGAAGCAAAGGAATCAGAACAGGGTTAGCTTTGCGTTTGAGTAGCCGGGGATGCATATCTTAGGGGGGAGGGGGCGCATTTCAACACATTCTTTCTTGAATGGCAAGAATACAGAGATTTTGGACTTCCATGACCTTAAGAAACTCATATGTCACCCATCGATGTAGCCTGTGGCCTTTTGTTAGGGCGGTTGTTATGAGGTCGTTTACATGTCTCGGACCACAATGACGGGATTTTTGAACCTTTTGTGGTTGTGTGACCGAATTGCTTAGATTAACTGATCAATTGCCTGCTATCAAGACAATTATTGTTGGTTTATGTTCAAGTCCAATTGAATGCGCAAAGGTATGATTCTTTGCATTTAAGGATTGGTTTCATACTTGTATCTTCTTCTAGATTCCTTTGATGTCCTTTGATGATATCAATTGGCTGTGGTAGGTATCATAGTAAACTTGTTTGTTTTTATTCATTTGACACCTGCAATCTGTTTGAGACATAACGTATAACATTGCATGTTAGATGATCACTTGCTCATTGAGAGCTCTTATACCTCCACTTAGAATATATATTATAAATACATTGATATGTCTGTATGTATTTATTTATGTTCCTCTGCAGATGACAACAATGGAGGCCGTTTATCTTAAGTAATGGATCAATTGGTCTTCATGTATACATATGTTACTCCAGATTACGTTTCATAATAGTGCAATCTTTTTCTTCCATCCAGTTTTTAAACGTCAAATCAACTAATTTATGAAGTTCATCTGGTGATTCTTATATTAAGTATTGCTTCCTTAAGAGAACTGGCTACATTGTTATTAAAGGCGAAAAGCGAGAGGCGGGTGAGAGGTTCCTTTTTCGGCCGAGCAAAAGGCGAACAAATCGATAATTAATAAAAAATAATTTTAAAATATTATATGTTTTAATTTTTTTCATAAACTAGTTATAAATAAAAGTAATTCATGTAACTTAGTCCACAAATGATAATAATAACACTAGTTTCAACTTTTAAGTTTTGTATTTATACCAAAAACTACATTTTTTCTTGAAAATCAAAAGATAAAAGATGGATTCTCAAAAATATGGATATAACCATCGAGATCCTCTTCAAACTAGCCAAACACTTTGGATCTAACATTTGCAGGTTTCGGCGACCCTTTCTGTCCAGCTCCAGCAAACATTCCGGCATTGGCAACGTTGCCGGCCAGATTTTCCGGCAAGATCCGGCGGTGGAAATGGTATAGATGTGATCGTCTCCTCAAGGCAAAGACATCTGTGACTGTGGCTTTGGATTTGGCAAATATTAGGTTGATTTGTCTAGGTTTAAGAAAATAGGTTGAGATCTAAAAATAAAAAGTTCAGGTCAAATATTGGCCTTAGGTCGCCTTTCTTTGCATCTCGCCTCTCGAATGGGCAACAAAGGCATACACATGGTCACATCGCCTTGCCTTGGTACCTCCGGGCGACATACCCTTGCCTCGCCTCTCGCCTCAGGCGAGCCAGGCGATTGCCTTTAATAACTATGACTGGCTATGCTTCCAATTAATAGCACCTGATATTTTAAGAAAAGACATGGGGAAAATATGAGCTGCAAATTTTCATAGAATAATTCTGGGTAGTATTGTCGATTTCCATTGAGGTTTGTTTAGTTACAGATCCAATCTAGTTTTATAGTGTGAATGTGAGTGCTTCGGTTATGCTGATGAGTATCAGGTTCCCTGCTCTTACAAATAGTCCAAATCAGAAGGAATATGATGATTAGCAATATTAGATCAATAATGCAAAAATGAGCAATGTGCATATCTAGCGTTCAGTGCTTGTCAGCTAATAAACTAAGCAACGACAAGCAGCAGACATAACTGCATAAAGAAGATATTTTCTGTTTGAATGATCAATCTTTTCCATCAACAAGATAAACAAATCTTTTTATGGATCCAATTCCTTGTACAGAAGAAATCTCTTTATGCCATTAATGCTCGAGTCCTTTTGTGTCAGCATGCTTGCTTCTTCTATTTTTATAGTAAGTTACTTTTCTGCTTGACTCCGGAACTCATAATAGTCTGGTATTTTCTTAAGATGACTAGTTGTACTGCTACTACTTGTCCTTTGAGTGAACCCAGTATCTTATCAGCTTAGCTATTGACCTGTCTGTTTTTCTCTCTCTGCTGCCTTTTGAGTTCTCCATCGAGAAAACCTTGTTGGCCACAAGCTCCTCTATTACAATTAATTACCACCATGAATACCACTTTGTTACAGCCCTGTAATGTATTCAATCCCCTCCTTTTCTTTTCTTCCCCTTCCCTTCTCTTCAATACAAGAATGAGAGCAATTTTGTCATGGAATGGCAGCACTGTCTAAGGGGAAGGAGAGAATGAAACCAGCTTGTGGTCAAACTCTAAAAGCACTGAACTAACTTAATCTGAAAAATAGAAACATTGAACTTTTATAAGGTTAGTAAAGGAGTCTCTACTCTCTAATTGGCTATGTTATTGGTATTGAAACTTTCAATGTTGTGTTTTATCTATATATATATATATATATACATATA
This sequence comes from Platycodon grandiflorus, assembly GCA_016624345.1. NCBI lineage: Eukaryota > Viridiplantae > Streptophyta > Magnoliopsida > Asterales > Campanulaceae > Platycodon > Platycodon grandiflorus. The sequence continues at coordinate 20,761,325 of CM028368.1, forward strand.
TATAGGTATATATATATATATATATACATATATATAGGTATATATATATATATACATATATATAGGTATATATATATATATATATATATATATACACATATATATAGGTATATATATATATATATGTGTGTGTGTGTGTGTGTGTGTGTGTGCATATGTTTGGATTTGAGAAATTTTTCTTGGTTTTTTTAATATAGTATTTTCACTATTTTTTTTCATTTACCATTGAAGTCTCTCTCTCTCTCTCTCTCACTCTCTCTCTCTCTCTCTCTTAAGCAATTGTAGTTTTCTAATGAGGATTTCTTTTTGTTGATAAAAGAGAACTTTTTATTGGATCAATAGAGGAATGTGCAATAACTGCAAACAAACCATCCACCAAACTGAAAAAAGTGGAAAAGGAAAGAGAGATATACACAAAAGACAAAGAACAAAAGAAGAAACAAAAGTAATGAATAACTGCCCTCCATAGAGAAATTAAAGCGTCCAAACAAAGCATCCATTGGCAGAATAACAATGAGTACCGTGGCTCAAGCAACAGTTCACAAATATAGAAAAATGATTACTATCTTTCTTCCTCTCTTAGTCTTTGTCTGAACTTTGAATTAATGTAGTTGCCATTGATTTTCATACAGGTATACCAAATATGGATTTGACTCTTTTCTAAATCTATTTTTTTGAGTTTTTTTCCCTAAATGGTTCTACTTTTTGGCCTGATTGATTCATGGATTTTAGTCTAAAAATAAGCTTTTTAAAATTTTGAAAGTTCTCTTATTTCTTCACGTTTATAAGGATGGGGGTCTAAATTTTTTTTCCCTGGAAGATTAAGTTTAATGATCCAATTTAGAACCGTTATTGGATGAAACATAATGCTTATGAGAGAGCATTAAGTAGCATAGACTTAGATTCAGGTAATCCGTCATAAAGATTGCACAACAATTAGTGCTCATCTTTTACAGGTTTTAGTTGAAATTTTAATCACAGAAAGTAGAATTGAATGGAGAAATTGTGGGCGTAAATCAATTTTTTTGGGAGGAAAACTTTCTATACATCTGGATACTCCGTTCACGTTTTCTGGTGATGCTTCCCCAATCATACTTTGCTTTTTCATGTGGTATATCTCCTTGATCTGTCCTAAACCTAAACAATCATACTTGCCCTTGGGAAATTCAAAAAGTTTCTATTGATGAAATTCTTATTAGTGTTTCAATGATTGAAAATTATTACCTAAAACATCATAAATGTAAGTTGTATAGTGATTTGATATCGACCCAGGTTGACTTTCCAATATAGGAAGTCAACTCTTTCTTTGAGATGAATATAGTATTGGGCTAAATTTAACCCTATGAATACTAGGCAAATAATTGATGTGGATATTGCATATGAATAAAGGAGCAAAGTCACTTTCTTTAAGCCCTCAAAGGTTGAGAGCTAACCACCTTAGTCAGATCTTCCCTTAATGGAGAACCGAAAAAGTTACTTTTATTCCTTATAGACTACCTATATTGGCACAAGGCTGAAATTAAACAACTGATAACTAATGGAAGTGTAAAAATAGACGATTGATGACAGCACTAAGTGTTGCACGGTTCAATACCTTAATTAGACCTGAAGGGATGCGGTCTTACTTTGTGGATCAAATACTATGTTGAAGAATTTCCATTTACTCTAAAGGGTAATGAAGTATATTATTTGAAATATTCAGATTTTATGATTGAGGCTCCTCAAAGCGTAACACTTGTATACTACTTCTTTTTGACCCTAAGAAAATACTACACTCGTCCCCAGAAAAAAGAAAAGTCAAACTTTTTAGTATTATAATTGCATCAAAATTATATCTTTTTTATATGTTATGTGAGAGGACATTATTTTTTCAAAAAACAATAAAAATAATTAGCTTAAAATAAAAAATATGACTCTTTTCTCGTGCGTACTAATTGAAAATCCTACTCTTTTTCCCCAGAATGGAGATAGTAGTAGTTTATGATACTTGTAAATGTAATTTATGTAATGTTGTGACCCCTGTGAGGACGAATTTCTAGCTTTGCCCCTGTCGACGAGGAGGGACTGACTGATCGTATTCTTGTGATGTTGATGCCAAAAGTAGACTGGGCATTACTAACCTGTATCTGTAAAAACTGTAATATTATCAATACTTGTGATAAACTGTAATGAGTTCCCGGAAATGTCCGTTAATGATCATTATTGAGCCAAATAAGCCACTTACCTGATTTATTGATATTAAAATATTTGATATTGGTAAATTTAAAGCATAATCTCATGCTTTGAATGCTAATTTGACCTGTAATGTTGGTCTGCATCATGCTGGTGTGGAAAATATTAAAAAAACTTTCCATTTTGTCTTTTGTTTTATTTTACATTGAAAATCTTTCTCTTTATCAATAAATTAGCTTTTATGAGATGCCAGTGTATATGTTTATAGATGTGGTGGAACACTTGTTAAATTTTATTCATCCAAATTGACCTCCTGGGCTAAAAATTGATTTGCTTGATTCCATGCAAAGAGCAAAAATGACATTCTTTATGTGACAAAGGTCGTATATTATTAGTTGTTCAGCTGTTTAGTATATGAGGCTATAAATGTTCTTTCCTAGTTGGTAGGCGTAGCTCTACTTTTGGTAGTATTTGTGGTGGCAGTCTTAAATAAGGACGCATTTGCCCTAAGCAGATCTAATTGAGTTGAGAATGAAGTGTGTGAGCTTATTCTGCATGTTTCTGCCGATCCCTTGCAAGATAGGCTTTCATCTTCTTCTCCTCCTTGATTTTTTTCAGTATGCTTGCAGCTTGCTCCATTAGGAAGGCGTTGGACCAAAGTGGAACTTCGGTCTTCTACTTATGTGTTGTGATATCCCACATCGGGTAGCTGTGGGATTTGTGTGTGCCTTATAAGTGGCCTTCCACTACTATTGGGCACCAACCTTTCATGGACTTTTGGGTGGGTTTGTGGTAGGCACTAGTTGATCTAGGTGCTTAGTGGGCCGGTGCGTGGGCATGCGTAGCGGACCGGGCTTCGGGCTTGGGTCATTTCATGTGTCCTGTTGAAGTTTCCCATGCATCTGCTACCTATTTGCTTCCTATTATCCAAGATCTAATATCTAATCCCTCCAGCAAGGATACGGCAACGTCAATCCTAATACCATAAACCTCTATCAGAACTGGGGTTATATACAGTAGCCCTTGCACAGAATGTCAAAATCCTGCTGCTTTACTGTCTTTCGATTCAAATTGGTAAAAAGCTAATGATTATGGCAGAAGTGAATCAAACAAAGAATGTAGAGGGGAGGAAGAAAGAGAAGAAGGTGACCTTGACTAAAGTATAGATAAGGGACTTGTTGGCTATTAAGTTGGTGCTTATTTGTTTGGCTGCTCTGGTGTATGGTAGCCTCGTCCATGGGATAGAGCGGTTCTTATGGTCTGTTTGGGCATCCACAGGGGTGCCTTCAAAGGAGTTTCCGTTTTGGAGATTCAGCAGGATGGAATGTACTTGTTTGTTTCCTGTTCTAGGATTAGGTCATCGTATTTTCATTTTTGTTTTGATGGGCTTCTCGCTCGTCTCTCGCTTCTCTTTCTCCTTTTAATCTAATCTTCTTATTAAAAAGAAGTGTTTGCTGGTGAGGTGTAGAGAGATAAGAGAATGGAGAAACTAGTCTGACCTGAAACTTGGGACGTGAGGCTTAGGCTCTAACTAATTTGATGACAGGATTCAATAAAATTAAGAATAATAGAAAGAAGCGAAATCTTATCTGCTCAGTGCACTCTGACTCCCTCCACCACCCTTTTCCAGAATTTGTACATTCTCTTGCAAACCCACGAAGTATCTTGATGCATGATGAGATAAGAAATCCCTTTCTTCAACTGCACAACTGAGAAGAAATGTGGAAAGATAAAGGAGTTATGCATCACCTTCACAAGTGATCTACTAGTTCGAGGACCATGAATCCGTCATCCTTGCAAGGGAGTTGGCAATGCCCTTAGGTCATGAAGCACAAAGGTCTTCTTGATAATATTCAGTTCACCTCTACTATAGGTGGGAGATTACAGCAATATATATAGTTCTAAGTAAACCCTAATTTGAGCATGTTCATCTAGATAGTTCAAAGTACCTAAAACTTCCTAATAAATCCGATAGTCTAAGATACCCATAAACAACAAACAGTCTCCTAATGAACTAATCTCCACTCAGTTTACCTCTAAAAAATAATGTAAAACATCTTAACAACAATTGAACGCCAATTCCTTTTGTCTTCTCTGTGCATTCAACATCACTAGTAGTCTCACCCTAAGCTCTACATCATCCCATTTTCCCTAGGTGGTACTTCCATTTCCTAGTAAATATCATAAAAGAGCTCCTCTGGATCATCTCCGCTCTTGTTGCCACTTGTGATTGCAATTGCAATATAACAAGACATGCATTTTTTATGACACTAGAAAGTGCAGTTAGTAGGTTTTGAGTGACTAGTGACTACATTAGAATTATTGTGCTATTTGTCTAATATCTTTGAGCTTTTACACGGAAGGGAGGTGTGAGTTTTCTGGCGATGAGACATGGACACTTTATGGAGGCCATTGTGCTGGTGCTGGATTTGTGTTTGTTCTCAGACACTCTCCTGAGACCATGGGACATGTCGAAAATGCTTGTGAGAGTCATGATATTTCTTGAAAAATTCATCTTGGTACCCACGCACCAGGATATGCCAAGCGGTCAAAATGCAATTGAAGGGATTTAAATAGAAAAGAAACCAGAAAGAAGAAAACCTTGCATATACTCATAGTTATGGTTATCCGTTGGAACTTGAAGAATTGATCTTTTCTTATCATAGGCTTTAGATTTATATGCATGTATGGTAGAAAGGTCCTAGTTTTTGGAAAAATTTGCGTAGGATTGTTAGTACTGTGTTGTTGTGGCTTGTGCCCGCTGCAGCTCCATGTTACAATCACTTTCACTGATGGGATCTACTCTCACTAAGATCTGTGAACAGTGAGTCCCGCATTTCCTCTTTACAATGGACACCTGAAACTACCTTAGCTTGCCAGAAATCAGTGTCAGCTGCCAAAAAGCAAGGCAGAATGAGCCTACTGCATAGGTTGCCTGTCCCTTCAATTGTCAAGAACCCTTAAATTTTCTTCATGCCCTCAACAATTACTTGGAGCTTCATCATCATTATGTACAAGAAGAGAGTTATTCCTCCACCAATTCTTTTTTAACTTTTGCCTCTTACCTCAATACCCTTGGCCAAGAAGCCTTAAATCGGTTGCAATCTATAACACTCACTTGGACCTTCCATCATCATCATCATTATGAACAAGAAGAGGGAAGTATTACTCTGCCCGATTCCTGTTTAGATTTTATGAAGAACTCTCTTGTGTCTTCTTAGAACAGCAAGACTCATGGTTTCTCTCACTTTGCTACCTTGGAATATGATATCCATAACACTCAGAAAGAATCCTTAGGGCCCCTGAACACATGCCTCTGCTAGGTCTCTATCCTATTATTAATGACCTCATGTCTTGACCTTCTTTGACAAATAACATTTGTTCTTTTTTCAAGTATGTTTCCATAGGAACACTAATTTTTGGATATTTGTAACTTGCGTTCTTGATAGAACTTGCCTTTGGCATAGCAAAGAAGGTATGAATGTAATGAAGACGAGAAACTTGTTCATTGTATAATCACAATGTATGGAACATATGAGCGTGCTAGATACTGCGTGATGCTCTCGAGTATGTGTTTGTGCAAAAATATTGGTTGTTCTTTACCTTACCTTTGTTTTCTTTGTTTCGGAATAAATTTAGATTGGGGTAAATGCAAGAACTTTCTTGAAAGGAAAGGAAATAATTATAGATTTGTCTTCACCAATTTATTTGTGTACGCTGTATGCCCCAAGTAGAAAGCCTAAGTTGGAGCCACACTTCTGCCTTTGGTCATAATTTGTCGCCATTGCTAGACTAATTTCTGTATATCTCTAACCGGCTTTTAGCAAAGAGGATAATATGGAAAGTGTGAAGAGAAGTTTGCCCTTGTATCATTACAAAGTCATCAAATTCAGAATTTGCAAGATACTGGTCCCCATGAGCCCTTAGGGAGAATGAGCATGACATGCAGATATAGGTTGGTTGTTACTTGACACAGTCTTTGCATTAATCGGATGGAGGTTATCATGAAGGGGATCTGGAATAGAGTAATTTGTAGAAAGGGATGGACGGATCTCATTATCATCCTGTTTAACTTTCACTCCTACAATGATTATTCAAGACCTTTTTAACCTTTTTATTTTCTTCCAATAATCATTTGTGTGCAAAGTATTTTTCCTTTCTCTTAATTGCTGGTCAAAAGGATATTATGATAGCTATGCCTTTCGTGGACTCTATTAAGGAAGAGCTCGGTTTTACTTGTTCCATGATTACTATGTCAGTGTGTTTCTGCTGCTTCATATGACAGTATTATTTTAAGGTGCTAGTTTTCTTGACCAGGGGCTTCGTGAGGTTTTGAAGCAGAAGGAAGGCATCACTATCTCTTTTCCCTGATTTGCCTAGAGACTAAACTCTGCCAGATGTTAAGGTTGTTTGTCAGACTCGTGAGTGGCGAAGGTTTCTCGTTGGCGCATGAAGTATTCCAACTTCTTGATAGAGGTTCTCTCTCTCTCTCTCTCTATATATATATATATATATATGTATATATATGTATGTATGTATGTATGTATGTATTTATTTATATATGTATACACAATTACACACACATATACATATACTCTCTCCGTTCCAAAATAAGTGTTCCCAATTGACTTAACACAGATTTTAAGAGAAAAGTTGACTCTATGGAATTTTTCTTTAATACCCTCAAAGTATCTTTTAGTAGTGTCAAATTAACAGGTCCCTCTTCTTTTTTCATCTTACAATTAATAAGGATATTATAGACAATTTGCATAAAGAATCTTTCTAAAAATGTAAAAGGAACACTTACTCCCTCCAAAAAGTCCACTACTCTTTTTTGAGAAGTTCACTTTAAAAAATTATGTCTATAATCTTCATTTCAACTTTACCCTCTACATGTCATATAAACATTTTGTCTATAATTAAACATTTTTGTAATTATGACCAACTCTAATGATAGTTATATATCCCTTAATGTTGGGAAAAGTGGTGCAGCGGAAACAAGAATTTGTTCGAGATTACCTCCACGACAACCAAATGGTACCAAGGAAACATAATATGAAGCCAAAAAATAGCAAGCAAGAGAGAACACGCATAATTTACGTAGTTCGGCAAAACCCGCCTACATCCACGCAAAGCCACCTATTTCACTAATTAAGAGAAATATATAGTACAAAGTTCACTCGTGTTTATACTCAACACAAAATCCCTTACCCACCCAGATAATCCCTTTGTACACCTACTCTCGAAAACCAAGTGAAATTATATACTCTCACCCCTCTATTGCTCTCTTCCCTTAACTGGACCGTTTTGCACTCACCCACAATCTAGACACCTGTCCTTGTATTATTTTCCTCTCTCTTGCTCCTTTTATAGTGAGTAAAGCCCCTTTAAAGAACCCACTTGAAGCTTCTAAAGCAATGAATGAGATTGGAAGAATCAAGAGTCTCTTTGTATCCCCCCCAAAAAATCTGCATGCCTTTTCATCTTCCTCCAGATTTTTTTTCTTCTCTTTGGAGAGTTCTAGAAACTATGAGATTGGGCCATCACATGAGCTGACCTACCCAACACTTAATTATTAAAACTTTTCAAACGTGAACTATTTGGGTGGGACGGATGGAGAATTTTGGAACATTCCAGAATAGAATAGAATAGAATAGGGGACACTTATTTTGGAACGAAGGGAGTATATTATATATATATATATATATATTTATATATTATGTGTGCGTGAGTGACAGTGTTGGCTTCTCAGGTGTGGTTACAGTCATAGCTTTGTGGTTGATATGGGATGCAAGAATGCAAGTGCTTTCCATGTTGCTCTTTTATGTTTTCAATGGATCATGTTTGGTGAATTTAGAAGAGGACTATTTCTTTTTTGTCCCTGATATACTGTTGGTTTACCGACTTTCACTATGTAACTTTTATCTTGAAACCTCGTTAATAATGGTACACACTTTCGTCTTCTATTTCCAGCATAGTTTGTGATGAAAAAACCAAGAACAAGTCTGCTCAATCAGTTTTACTTCATGATGTTAATTTCTGGATCTATGACGGTTTGGGTGTTATTTTGCCCTCTAATTGTGCGTATATAGGTACGACCTTTACAGCTCATCCTAAACCAACTTTTTCTTAGGTGAGGAAGGCTGTTGCTGGTCTTTGTTCTCATTTCTGCCTTTGGTTTTACTGTCTTCATTCTTGGTACTTTCTTCTGAACCGTACCTGTGCTTGACGCAAGCTCCACTCATATTCCCTCCCCTCCTTCAGCGTTATTATTTGGGAGTATGTATTTAGTTTCTGCAGGCTTCTCCCTGTTTCAAATAACAAGCTTGATGTTTACAACATGCAACAATATGTCTAGTGAGTTTAGATGCCTTGGTTCAAATAAGACCATCTTTCAAAGGGACTGAACCATGAACAGAGAAAGGATATTTAGTTCCAAACCCTAGATTAGAAGTCAACGTCAACAATTTCGCCATAAGCAGTACGTGAACTGAAGTCTGTTGCATAGACAAGAGCCTATACGCAGGAAAATGGCCTTCTTTGCATTTAAAACAGTAATTCATACGATTACCATCATGCGCGTGCACATGGACATGCACACACACACATATGTATGTGTATTTTTTTTCTTGACTTGGTAGTGTTATTGTATCAGGGTTTTTTTAACAGGTGTCATAGTAACAAGTGCTCCTATGACACTTGACACGTGTTTAGGTTTCCTAATGAAGAAATTTATTACATTGGGAACCATTATGACTGCATTGGGGGTTGTTTTCAATGCACTCAGGATGGTTCTCAATAAAACAATTTCTATTAATTTAAGCTGTGGTACTAGTTAGCAAAACCCTTATATCAATAAGCTTAAATGTCTTGTATCTTGCTCACTTATAGTTTGTAAAAGCTTTTGTACCCCTTTTTCTTTTTAAAGTTGTAGTATGCTTTTGTAAATTCAACTCCATTTATTTGGTTTATCTGAACACTGAACAGGGACTTGGGATGACTTTTTGCTCAATGGGCCAAGGCTCTGCACATCATTGGGCACAATGGCATGAAGTTTGACTAGCAAATCTGTATTAATTGGCACATATCAATTGCTTGATTTTCCCTGGGATGCCTTTATGGACCTAATTTACAGAAATAAGGTGAAGTTATAAAGTTATGTGTGCTGCTTGCATATTTTAAGAAACATTCTGTATTGCTAGATGGGAAATGCAGAATGATCATAAGGTTGGGTTAAATGGTGAATTATCATTATGTATTGCAATGAAAATAGAAGAGGATGTGGATGCTAGTGAGGGCGCAGGGATTTGGAAGTGAAGGAAGCTGCGTCTTTCTGTGGTTTTTGAGATGGCAATCGTGAATGCCATTGAAGATTGTTGCCTGCTTGCATCGACAAGGACCATTACCTGGTAAAGAGAGTTGGCTTTCGGTTGCATTTATGTTGGACTCAGGCAAGCTAATGTGAATTTTGATATTTCCCGAGTTGCAAATTGGTTTTTTGTTTGTATCTGCTCGCACTTGAAGGCCTAGCACTAATGTTAATATTTACTCTAGTTTGTATTTTCATTTGTGCTTACCCCCCACCCCCACCCCAAAAAAAAAAAGAAAAAGAAAAATAGTTTGAAAGATTCTTACTCCCAAGTGTCCCCTATTCATTTTTTGGGACATTCCAAAATAGTTGTCCCTTTTCTAGTTTTCGAAAGTTTTTTCTAGTTAATTATCTATTGTGCCCTTCTTATTTGCGAGATAAAAAAGTAAGTTGATGACATGTAAATGTGTTAAGATTTTGGCCGTTAAGTATTCACGGCTTAGTTTTGTGAGTATCATCAAATACAAAACAGCCGAAAGAACCAGAACTCCACCAAAAAGTGTATGACCTAACTCCTGGCTCCCGGCTTCTCTTGTAAACCATCAAGCTTTCTGCCCTGCACAAAAGGCTTTTTACCTTGCTGCGTCATATGCAAGCACAACGAATCCGGAACCTCTAGTTTCTAATTTGTGGAGTTTATGATCATGATCACATCGTATCATGATGATAGTTGGGATTAGTAAACTTTTTCTTTGTTGGAACGTCGTTTTGGTAGTGCATGGCATGGTTCCAAGTCAAAATTGAAAGATTGTTCAATGTAGAATGGCATGGATCCAACTAACATGGTCACAATTTTTTTCCAAAAGCACAGCCTTTGCCTGATCCATCTTTGCAAGGCATTGATGCCCGAATGAAGGAAGGTTTTGCGACATGCAGCCTCATGGTGGACCAAGAAAAACGTGTAATTGGTTGGTTAGTGCTTAAAAAAAAAAAGTGTAAGCGTTCTCATACATAGACTAACATAAATACAGCATTTTTAAAATTATCAAAATAAGAGCTTTTAAAAATGTTGCTTCGCTTACAATGTAAAATTAAACAATTATTTTTCAAAATTAATTTGTCGAATGTTTTTACGAAAAAGAAAAAAAAGAAAAACTCTCTTTCAAAAAAATAAAATAAAATAAAAATTGGATGCTATGCAGTGGCGGGAAGTACAAGAAGAAGAAAAGAGAAAAAAGCATAAGAGGCTCATCAACAACAAACCAAACTCCCAAAATGCCACCCCCAAAACCCAACAACAAATTCTACTTCTTCTACGGCCACCGTAAACCCTCCCAGAACCGCCCCACCGTCCGCGGCGGCATTTTCTCCAATCGCCAAACGCTGAACCCCAACAAACCCCCCAACCACCTCCACCGTCCCACCATTTTCGACTTCCGTAAGTGGGACCCAGACTCCCCAACCGCCCTCTCACCTCCACCACCCACCAGAACCCCATCGGAGCATTTCTTCTCAGTAGCTCAAACCCTCTCTCCAATCGCCCGTTACATCGTCGACACCTTCCGCAAACACAATCATTGGGGCCCACCCCTCGTCGAAGACCTGAACAAGCTCCGCCGTGTTACTCCCAAGCTTGTAGCCGAGGTTCTCAAGGTTCAGTCCGATCCCAGACTCTCCTCCAAGTTCTTCCACTGGGCAGGTAAACAGAAAGGTTATAAACACGATTTTGCTTGTTACAATGCTTTTGCTTATTGCCTAAATCGAAACAATCAGTTCCGGGCAGCCGATCAGGTGCCTGAGCTTATGGACATGCAAGGCAAGCCCCCTACTGAGAAACAGTTTGAGATTTTGATTAGAATGCACTCTGATGCTAATCGGGGTCTTAGGGTGTTCTATGTTTATGAGAAAATGAAGAAGTTTGGTGTGAAGCCCCGTGTTTTTTTGTATAATAAGATAATGGATGCCCTTGTAAAAACCGGACATTTTGATTTGGCAATGTCGGTTTATGACGATTTTAAAAGTGATGGGTTGGTGGAGGAGGGTGTTACTTTTTGATTTTGATAAAGGGTTTGTGTAAGGCTGGACGAGTTGATGAAGCTGTTGAGCTTTTGGGTCAAATGAGGAATTTGTGTAAGCCGGACGTGTTTGCATACACGGCAATGGTTCGGGTGCTGGTTTCCGAGGGAAATTTAAAAGGGTGTTTGAGGGTTTGGGAAGAAATGCGGGGCGATAAGGTTGAGCCAGATGTTATGGCATATGCAACACTTGTTATGGGGTTATGCAAAGGGAATCGGGTTGAGAAAGGTTATGAGTTGTTCAATGAGATGAAAGGGAAAGGTTATTTGATTGATAGAGCTATTTATGGATCGTTGATCGAGGCTTTTGTGGCAGATGGAAAGGTTGGTATGGCATGTGATTTGTTGAAGGATTTGATGGAATCTGGTTATAGGGCTGATTTGGCGATATACAATTCTCTTATAGAAGGTTTATGTAATGCAAAGTGGGTTGATAAGGCTCATAAACTTTTCCGAGTTACAGTTCAAGAGGATCTACAGCCGGACTTTGCGACAGTGAATCCCATGCTTGTGTCTTATGCAGAGTCAAAAAGAATTGATGAATTCTACAAATTGCTTGCACAAATGCAGAATTTGGGCTTCAATGTCATTGACAATCTTTCAAAATTCTTCTCTTACATGGTGATAAAGGAGGAAAGGATCACGACAGCTTTAGAAATGTTTGAGAACTTGAAGCTCAAAGGTTATCACAGTGTTTCAATTTACAATACTCTTATAGGGGCGCTTCAGCGGTTTGGAGACGTGAATAAGGGGTTGGCCCTCTTCCAAGATCTGGAAAATTCGAGTATTGAACCTGACTCATCAAGTTACAGCAGTGCAATTACATGTTTTGTCCAAGTTGGAGATATCCAAAAGGCATGTTCTTGTTATAATAAAATAATGGAGATGTCTTTGGTTCCATCTGTTGATGCCTATATTTCTCTTGTTGAAGGTCTATGTAAAATCTGGGAGATCGATGCAGCTATGAAGCTCATTCGTGATTGTTTGGCCAATGTTTCTAGTGGGCCTATAGAGTTTAAGTATGCTCTTGCCATTATCCATGTTTGTAAATCAAACAATGCCAAAAAGGTAATGGAAGTTCTTAATGAGATGATACAGCAGAGTTGTCCACCAAATAATGTTATATTCTCTGCTATCATCTCTGGCATGTGCAAGCATGGAACAGTGGAGGAGGCAAGAGAAATCTTTTCAAGTATGAGAGAGTGCAAGCTTCTTACTGAATCCGACTTGATTGTATATGACGAGGTCCTTATTGACAACATGAAGAAGAAGACGGCTGACTTGGTGCTTTCTGGAATAAAGTTTTTCGGTTTGGAGGGGAGGTTGAAAGCAAAGGGCTCTAAACTCTTACAAAGTTGAGGATGTGAAGTCAGGTAACTAGTTATGTATTTGTTTTATAGTAACATCTGTTTACAAAAATAGCTTACTCTACCCTACACACAAAATCATGTTATGTTTTATTCTTTTAAGGCTGACCTATATAATGTTCTGATATTGTTTCGACATTTCCGTCATCTGACACAGACATTTTAGTGCTTTTATAAATTTCATTTTGACATAACATCATTTAACAGGATCTAAAGCTTGAAGTCAGTATACATGATAAATGTTTTCTCAAATCCTTCATTTATATAATGCCTACTCTTTATAATTTCAGTATGGAATTTCCAATCCTATCATATTGCTTACCTTGGTAGTTTATATATCTTGCCACCCATTACCTGGACGATGAAAGTTATAAACCCTAGACAAGGTCACTAATCATTGGAGAGGAACATAAGCTCACAACAGCTCTTTTCTCCTATTTGTATGTGTATTTTCTGTTGATTCTTTTAAATTTGAATAGGAAACTGGATGTGAACTAAAGAATTTGGTTTTTAAACGATTTTCCTGGTAGCTGGTTTCTGCAAATACCCCATATCTGAGACTTGTGCACTAATTCAGCTTCCCAGCTTCATAACCTATTCACCATTGCTATGTCATTTGATCAAAGGAGCTATTGATATTCAATGTGAGGTACTCTTACTGGTATACTGTTCCAACATCGTTGGTTCCAGCTTTTTAGTTGTTCTAGTGTTTGATTTATTGCTTATAGGGAATGAGAGACTACGTGTCTATAAGACTCTGGTACATGGGGTGAGTCCTGATAGACCAACCACCAACGATGTTCTAGTGGTTTTGTAATACGTTGCCAAATGATTATAACCTAGGTTGTCAGAAAGACCGAGCTCTTGCTGGGGATACTATTTGTGAGGCACAGAGTGCTTTGGAACGGGGTTCTTGAGGATTGGCATAGAATGGAAAGGAAAGGTCTGGTGTTGAAACTTGAATCTGAGAAGGCTTATGACCAGGTGAAAGGATGCTCTCTTCTGGACCTGGTGCTGGAAAGTAAGGGTTTCAGGATTATATGGCGCCAATGGATTTGAGGGTACTTTCGCTCCCCTCATATTCAGAGATCATCAATAAGAAACTGAAGGATTTGTCTTGTGCCTCTTGGTTTCTTAGGCAAGGGGACCGTCTATCTCCCTTCTTATTTATGCTTGTGGCGGATGTTCTTAGCAAGTTGATTTCAAGAGGAGAGGAGGTTATTTTGGTGGAGGGTTGTCTTGTTGAGGGTAGGTGGGTAGGGATGATTTTGAGGTTTCTCATTTTCAATTTGCTAATGACACAATCTTTGTTTGTGTTTGAGGGTACTAGAGTTTTTAAAAGAATTTTCACCATTCTTCACATCTTTCAATCTGTTATGTTGCCAAGTATGGATGAGCAAGATTCAACATGGATACTCAGATGGTCAGGATCTTAATTCTTACACCTCCTTAATGAAGTGCATAGTCTTATTCTTTGCCTTTGTCGTACCTAGGTGGGCCTGAGAACCCAAGCGCAATGGCCTTTCGGGATCTGGTTGTGGGGATTGTGGTTAGGTGTTTAGATGGGTGGAAGAGGGTGTTCCTTTCCTAGGAGGCACAATCACCCTTATTACTGCTTATTTGCTAGCACTCTTCTCTGTTTCCTTTCCCTCTTTGGCATTCCTGGCGGAGGGCATTCAGAAAAACATGAAGGATTAAATCTGGGAAGGGGTGGATGAGATTGAGAGGGAAAACTTACTTACCGTGGATAGAGTATATAATGGGTTGGATGCTAGGCACTGGGAGTGAGTTTCTCATAGAAGTCCTTGAAGCTTATTCATCAATGCACTCTTTCTTTCTCCCCTTGACCTGTTGTAGAGTGGGAGAAAGTTCACTTATTTGTTTTTGAAAGATGTATGGGCACGGAAGGTTCCTTTGTGCGTGTCCTTTCCGCATTTATTCCCTATGCTTGGTTCTTGGGCTTGTGTATTTCGTGCCAATGCCTGGGTAGTTGCATTAGTGGGAGGTCCATGGGCAGAGCCACCTCTACACACTACCAAGGCGTTTAGCCTTGTTACTGTTCACCAGAAATATCCTAGCTAAAACAATGGGATACTTTCTGATGCCTTTACTATCCAATTCCTTCTTCCTGAGCTTCAAAAAATTTCAAGAAATCACAATTCCTGAATTCCTCACTGCGTTCAAGAATTTGTGATATCTAAACCTGTTCAAAGCTGGGTATTGTGACATAAGTTCTAATAACGAAATCTCTCTAGCTTACAGTACCTTGATCTTTCTTCCGAGTTCCCAAGTTTTGATTTTTGAAGACTTATAGTGGGTAAGTGGTCTTGTTTTCTTTGAAACATCTTGGGATGAACCAAGTTGACCTTTCATTTGTGGAATCAAATTGCTTGGCATTAGACATGCCCATCCGGTTATGGTTCAAATCGTGAACCGTGAGCCGCCACGTCATCAAACCGTTGATTCTGAACCTTAACCGGCGGTTCAACTGTTCGGTTCCGGTTTATAGTAAACGGTTCAGTTCAACGGTTCAACGGTTCGGTTTAAAAAAAAAAAACTTTTGGTTATTTACAATTATAAAGTTAACTTAAAATATTAAAAAAAATACTTTTGGTAACTTAAAAAAATCAAAAAATAGTTTGTATAAAGTTTACAAAGGTTTAAACTTTAAAGATGGTATTTTTAAAAACAAAAAAAAAAAAAAGAGAAGAAAAAAGGTTGAAAATTACGGTTTGAACCATGAACTGGAACCGTGAACCGTCAACCGTAGTTCCGGTGCGGTGGTTCAACACTTGTGCATTTGTGAACTAGCGGTTTTGAACCGAATCGCCGGTTTGAACTGGATGGGCATGTCTACTTGGCGTTGTTAAACATGCTTCCACTTTACTCCCTCAAATCCATGTGAATAGTTCACTATTCTATTTTGAGATATTCCACTTAAAGAGTCTACTTCTAAAAATAATGTCTACCATCTCGATAACCTTCCAACTACCCTCCATGTGAAGTAACCATGTTGGATATGCTCAAACTTTTTTGTAATCATGATCAACTTTAAGGATACTGTTATGCAACAGTAGAAGCAAGCAAACAATCAATTAAGCAAATAACAATTATCAAGTAATTGAGAATTGGAAGAGGAGAGATTTTGGGGTTTAAAGGTTGCTCTATATATTGATTTCTCAACCTTATACACGTTTTAGGGTTACAACTTATATATAGGATACAAGACGTAGCCCTAATTATATACAAACAAGGAAAGTAACAACTGCTCCTGTGGCGCGGCGCGCTTACGCCATCTCAAGCTCGATCGAGCCAACTACAGAATGCCCAGCCCGAAGTCCTGCGCTCGCGCCACACAATTGCTCCAACAACTGGGAATTTATCGCATTTTGCAACACCGCGTCCCGCGATCGCGCCACCGAAGCGCTCGCTCCAAGCAACCCTACTTGGCTGCACCTCCAGCAAAGTCTTCCTTGCACAATAACCACAATCCGTACTGTGGGGGGCTACTCCCCCCGCACTCCCAAGTCCTACATGCCTGCGACGACCAATTCCCTATTCCGCTCGCTTTGGGAATTGGTCCATTGCCTTAAATCGAGCCATCCATTCTAACAAATTTAATTATTAAAGTTTTCAAATGTGGACTTGTTGGATTGGATGGAATAATTGAGTTGCATCTTTCTTGGTGTAGTTTACGGTTCCATTTTATCTCTAAGCTCTACATATTTTTATTATTTTTGGATAGAAAAATACAATTACATTTGATAAAAGGAAGAAATTACAAAAGGGATGGACGAGACATCCATCAAAAAACAGAAAAACAAAGGGCCTAAAGCTAGAAAGGAAATGCTGAAAAGGAAATAAAGCACTCCTGTCTCTCAGCACTAAAAAAATTCACTTCACTTTCTTTGGTAGGCCTCAGATTCAGATTTTCCAACTTGAAGTTCCTCAAATGGCTTGCGATATCGGCTGCCTTGTGTTTGTTGATAAAGCAATCCTTGACTAAGAGGAAAAATTCACTTCTTCTTGGAGAGCCTCCAAATTTTCGATAATTGAACCTTGTTGGAAACGATAACCTAAGTGCTGTTGCCAGGAATTTTCTAAGGGAAGTTGGAAAAATATTGAAATTATAAATTAGCTTCATACAAATGACAAGAAAGACCTCCTATTAATTTCAATCTTCTTGAAATAATGTTGAGGGTGGTGTTCCAAATTCCATTGATGGGCTTTGATTCTGATATATGTGGTAAAAAATTGACTTGGTTTTATCGACTTTTGAAGCCTGGAGTGATTAATGTTAGAGTCAACCTATTTTTGTTCACTTGTTGAACTTCTTTCATTATTTCTTAAACCTGCCATTTCTTGGTATGATTGACTTTTGAAATGGTTGCAAGGGTTTACAATGTTCATTCTATTATCTTGTGTTTTAGAGATGACGTTTGTTTGATCACTTGGAATTCCGAGACAGAGGTGCTGTTTTTGTTCTATCTTCTATCATGTTGGATTCTAAATTTCCTTTCAGATTCCAAGTACCTGAAGTTTACCTTAAGATGCTATTATCACATTTTTGTATGCGATCCATGCTCTTTTCCTTTCCAAGTGCTTCGACTTATTTTGTTGTGTTCTTTCGGGCCTGCTATCATTATTCTTTGACTACAGACTTTGTATTATTGGTCTGAAAGTATCTTTTTCTCAATTTGTATTGCAGCTCCATTTCAACTTCCATCAACTGCAGCCCTCCCATTGCCGTTCTTGTCTTTTTCATGATTCGTGAGTTTTAATTTCACTTTCCAGTATTTACTTGCCTATTTCTTAGACTGGGATTTGGCATGCATTTATTTAGGTCTAGTTTTGCATTCACTTTTGATTTGTTATTAGGGTCGTTTTGCTATATCTCGTCAGTATTTGGTCCTTAATGTTGGTGAGCTTCTCATTTGTGTATATTGAGTTTTGCTTATTAATGTGTATTCATACATATATTTAGTTTTAGTTTTCCCTTAACCTCTTATAATATTTGCTCCTTAATATTGAGCTGCTTCCCACTTGTGTAGATTGAGTTGCTTGTACTGATGGGTCATTGACCATGGATGAAGTTTAGAAGCTTGAAATGTTTGATGAGCCCCCTTCTGTTACATATCCCGAATCCCGATGCCAACATAATGAACATTGTGAAGTTTAATTGGAGGATTGAATACATCCGGATTCTTATGCATTCCACTCTTCCCTAAATTTGTTCACTGTTCTGTCAAAGAACTGGACTGCAGAATTTACTTGGATTGGGCGTTATTTGAAAGTCCAATGATGCTTGGACGGTGCCCTTTCAATCTGAGGCTGTGTGGCTTCATCATGAGGAATCTGGGAAGTTTGTGGACAGTTGGGAGGTGGACAATGGAGACTATATTTTGACCAAATGCAGAATACCACAATCAAAATTAAACAGTGGAAGACAGCTTTAATCTACTCAAGTAAAGAAGACTCTTGGCAAGACTTAAACGCGTTCAAATTCCCCCAAGTCTTATTCCTTTACTGACTCAGCTGGAGTGGGTCATAAAACAGCTGACAGTCATTCGCTCTCTCCACAAAGTCTATGGTAATATTAAGCCCGCCATCGTGTCATTTAGTTTTATGTATTTGTTCATGGGAAAGTTACTCTGACAATTGCTAACTGATTTCAGAGTACCATAAATTCTATTGACAAATCTGTACGGATTTCAAAACAGTTGAAGCCATTACAGTAAGTTCTGTGGCTATGGGAATCTGTCATAAGTTTCTAAAAATGAAAAAGAAACAGATTAGGAGATGTATTTAAGTTCAATGCGTTTGATGTTCCTCTTTGTACTCTGAGCTGCTAATGGCTACAGATATGCTGCCAAAACATTCACGGTGATCATAAGTTCCTGTTCATTAAGGTATTTTCCAACTTTTCTGAATTTTGAATTCTTTTGTTCAACTCCATTATTATTGGTTAATGTACATTTCACAGAATTGGTAAATTCACGATGCCTGTTGAAAAATTTGTGTCAGTGCACATGGTGAGTGCTCTATGAAATTATAAAAAAAATTAATCTTAAAAAAAATAGTAATTTCTAAAACCATTTGGTTTTATAAATGCAATTAAATAAAAAAAATGGCCACAAAAATTATAAATTTACTAATTTCTAGAAACTATTTTATTTAAAGCAATTGTTTTTCAGCTAGTGAAATTAAAAAAAAAAAAAAAACTGGGCTAAAATCATGAGTGGCACTAGCTGGGGTGGCACGCACTAGCACTAGCACTAGCACGACCATCTGTTAGACAGCTTTTAGGAACCGACGATTCTACAAATCATGATAAGGTAAATCGAAATCGAACCGTAGATGGTCGGTTCTGTTACAGTTTTCTGGTTTCTCGGTTTTTAATTTTTTTAACATTTGTTTTTATTTTTAATTTTTAAAATCTATTATAAAGTGTAAAAAAAAAGTGTTATAATATGCTATTAATTATCAAAATACAAACTTAAAAAAAATTCTTAGGGTGTGTTAAGCATCATGCTTTAGTAGGTTAAATTTGATATTCAAAATTTACTATGCACTCCGTTAACCATTCATCAAGGCCTCTACAATTTTTTATCAAATCTCTTTTAGTCTTTCATCATGTGTAATATCCAAAGAGGTCAGATTAGGTGCAAACGTGCAACATGTAAGAGCAGATGACTTCAAAAATTAAAGTTTCGAACGTTTACAATTTGAACTTGACAGTTTTTGAACGATTTTTGGCGATATGGAATCGGCGGTTTGGAACAGGTGGTTCACGGCTGCTAATTCTCGTGAACATTAATTGACTTCAAGTGAATAGGTAGATAAAAAGTTTTTAGTAACATTAGTTGAGACATCCCAAAATAAAAATTTAAGAACATTTATCCGGGATGGAGGGAGTAACCTTTAAACTTTACCCTTTATATGTGTAGTAACTATTTTGCTTATGCTCAAATATTTATTTAATTATAATCAATTCCAATGAAACTAATATATTTCTTAATTATTTAAACGTTTCAAATGGACAAATGGAGTGACCGAAGTGATATTCAAACCACGTATTTCTATCATGCTATGGTTTCAGGAGCCATCAGTTTGGTGGCAATTTTATACTCAACCCACAAACCCCACTCATAATACCTACTTAACATTAACTTGTTTGGTGGTATCCATTAGTAGCCCAGTTATTTACATGGATTAGAAATTGGTATATATATATATATATATATATATATATATATATATATATAATCGCTTCCCTTTCTCTCTGGACTCTAATGGTGGATTTGTTGGAGAGGGGGTGTTAGGGAGAGAGAAATTACCATCGGGGAAGGATCGGTTAAACTGAGAGTGATTGAGAATTACAGGAGGGAGTAATAACTATCGTTCACACGCTTACACTCTCGAATTAGATCTTAACCGTTGGATTATATATATATATATATATATATATATATAGAAGCAAAAGAATCTAAACATAACTAGTTTTACACCCGTGCATTAAACGCACGGACATATTAATATATTCACACAGACCAGAGCGGTTTGTTACCCTAGAAACTGCGACATACATCTGCTTAATATTAAATTCTTCAAGAGTCCTACATGCGACTGTAATTGACCTTGACTTTTGTTAATTGTCGTTGTATACGATACTACCAATGAAAATTGTCTTCTCTGAAACTTGAAAGACAATCTCACATGTGATGGAGACAATGACATTCTTGGGATAAACACTTTGTCTCAAACATTGCTTCTATTTAAAATTTTAGATTCTATAATGTGATGCAAGCTTTGTAATGATTAGTCTAGTTCTAATATTGCACAACCCTGCACAAGGTCAATGTTTCTCAATAGCATCAGCGGAACACCAATCTTAATTGTTAGTTCATGGCTAGGCAATCCTAATCACTTTATACTACTCAAAAACTCCGTAGAACGAATGTCTTCAAACAAACTTAAGTTATTTTCTACGCTGTAGATAGAATTTGAACTCAAATAAGTTCTTCCTTCCTTCTGAGTGATTTTTAGAAATCATGTACTCATTTATGGTGTTCACAACATCAAGCGCTTAAGCAAGTATGACATGTCATCAAAAGACTCTAAAAATGATGCATATATACTTTCAACTATTGACTGGATATGTGATGCATTCACCAAAATATTATTTGAAACTTTTATTGATGTAACACCATTATTTTCACCCCCATAAAAACAAAGAACAAAGCATGAATAAAAAGTATAGACATTAGTAATACAATTTGAAAATATAACAAACAAATGATGAGTCTTACTCTTACATTGGTATCCTTAGAAAAATGTCTACAATCTAATATTTGTGTTCTTGAAAATTTATTTTAACATTTTACCCTTGATTTAAGTCTCACTTTAATTAATAAGTCCGACTCTGATATGAGTATCCTTAAAAAATACACGTTATACTAATTTTTATAATAAATTCAAATATTCCTTTTTAACAAGGGTGTTATATAAACATGAAACTTTATTAATAAAGAAATAAGTAATAATTTTTGTATAACATATTCTTCATAAGTTGCAATCTATTAAAAATATACTTATTTATGGTATTACTAAATAAATAATGCCATAAATAAAAAAAGAAGACAAAGCATGAATAACATGTATACAACATAATAATAAAAATTTTAAAAATGTAACAAACAAAACAAAATTTTACATTGAGTAAGAGATGGAGATTTGTCTAAATGCATTTTCTAATTCGGAGTAGGAGTAATAAAAGGATTTGAACAATTTTCATGATTTGTTAAATCAACAATTGGCGAGATATTTAAAACAGTAAACGACGAAAATAGATAGAAATTGATATTTCATGTATTCCATACCGGCGTATTAGCTGAAAAAATATTTATTATTGTAAATATATAGAAATTAAAAAATTTACTTTAAAATGGTATAATATCATACTTTAAAATATTATTATTGTAAAGATTATATTATTGTTTTGTATAAATATGATTTTGTATTTTCGAGGACAATATTAAATGTTATAAAGATGACTTTCTATTTTTGGTAAGATATTTTTTTGCGAAATTTTACTATTTTTGGACTTAGTAGGCTTTATGTATATAGATAAGGTCCAGCACATTACTTACTTTGCAAGCATTATTCGTTTTCTTTATCTTTGTTATTTTGACCAGTTTTAAATAAGGCTATGTCTTCAAGTTTTTCTTTGGCAAAATTTAGAAAAGATTGTTTACGGTATTTTCTGTAAGAAGGATGTTCCTGAACCGACCCACCGTGTATTAATAGGGTTGACCAAATTAGGATCCGCAAGACGGTCTCACAGGAGACCTACTCTTTTGCTTTACCCCAATTCATACTCTTCGATCCAAAGCTTATGGTGAAATTGAATTTATAAATAAATAGTTTGACGCTAGGACGAATCTTAGAATAAAATTTCTATTAATATATGGTTTAAACCGGTCTAATTCCCTTTAGATACATGTTAGCTAAAATATTATTTATTTTGGTTACCAAAATCAATACTACAATTTCATAGTTGTAACTTGTATTGCAAATTTTACACTCCCTACAATCTGTAAATAAGTATATTATTTATTAAGACAGAGATTTTAGTATGTTCCTACATCACATTTATATATTGTTTCCTTTGTTCTGATTAATCATATTGAAAAAAGTTAAACTTTAAAAAAAGATATTCTTATTTATAAATATATTCCATAAATCACACTAAAGTTATATATTTTTCGGTATTAGACATAGAAAACGTTTCATATTTTTTAAAAGATTGAAAGAAATTAAAACGTAATAAAAATTTGTAGCTTAAATTTGAAAAGGATGACTCTTTTTCAAGACAAACTTAAGAGAACGTAGACTTTTTTTTTTTCTCCATATAGTTTGATCTTCCAAAAAAGAACTTTAGTTGCAAAGTAAGTATATTATTGTACCTAAAAAATGGGTTTAATATATTATAGTGTATTAATTTAAAATATTAATAGTATGTTATACAATACTCTTTCCTTCTTCAGAAAATAATAACATTTGACAAGTCAAACTTTTAAGATTGTAGCTTTGTTTGTAATTTGTATCTCCTTTTAATTGCACTATAAATATAATTTTCTTTTAGAAATAAGTCTATTTTTTGGGACATACCAAGAGAAAAAGATTATTTTTCAAGATTGAGGGAGGATTTAAGAGTAATACTTAAATACTCCATTAATATGTCATAGATTTGTACCTTGTCCATCTCAAACTAATTTTTTTTTTATTAAATTTACACGAGTTTTAATAAATATTTTTGACTTATCTTTCCTTCAATATACTTATTTAGGATGTTCCAAAATAGAATAAAAAACACATATGTTAACATAAAGAAAGTAGTATCACATTTACGGGTGAGTGTGAGAGTAAGAGGAGATAGAAAAGTGCATGGTACAATTTCCTAGGAGATTTGACCAAATTAATTTGTCTTTTATTTAAAGATTATATTATTATTTTGTATAAATACAGTTTTGTATTTTCGAGGACAATATTAAATGTTATAAAGATGACTTTCTATTTTTGGCAAGTCATTTTTGGCGGGATTTTACCTTTTTTAGACTTATTAGGTTTTATATATATATATAGATAAGATCTCACCAAAAATATGTTGCCAAATATGGAAAGTCACATTTATATAACATAAATAGTTTGACCATGCATTGGGAACACTCTATATATAATTCTCATTTTGTCCTTAATTTTCTAAAAGATTCATTAAGAATATGCACATTGCCTTGAAATATGGACAGTCATGATCTTGATTATATTTGGAATATAGATGGTCGTGATCTTGATTGCACATGTGATTTAATATATTTGATACAAACCGTTTTATTTTTTACTAATTATAAATTGCATTAAACACCTAAAAGCTGTCATTGAAACCCGAGTATTGTAAACAATATAAATAGGTTCATTCCTTTGAAAATCCTCCTATTGTTAGTAGTTGAATAACATCGGTACGAAGACATTGTTGCAAAATGCCTCCCCTTTTCAGTTTAGTACGGGATATCAATTTAACAAAGTTGTAGGCATTGAAACTTCGATTAACACGCATTTATATTGTACATGAGGTCATAACTTTGTTAAGGAAGACAAATAAATAATCCATTTCTAATGAGAATGTTCAAGAACAAGAGGTGAAGCTACTATTAAGCAAAGGAAAGAATGAAAATGGACTTTACCAAAAATAGTTACACATGTTGAACTATTTAAGTTTGCTGTTTTTTTGTTTTGTTTTTTTTACGATTAAATTTGGACATCTAATTACATTGCTGTCTATGAGTTGGTTTTAATTTGTATTATTATTTTAATTTTGTCCGTATTATTTTATATTTTTTAAAAAACCTATTTTTAATCATTGTCAGTTATATATCTTTTTGTCTAAAGTTACCAATCCTAAGAACCTTTGCCTTTTGACATGTGATAGTAAAAGTAGTGGTAATCGTACATGTTCAACGACAAATGTTGAATTTAATGAAGTATTTCAAAATTTTATAATATTTTTTTTAATTTATGTGATTATGATTATCAATTGTACTTTCTCTTAATCCTTACGTTATAATTATTTGTTTAATTTATATGCATCGAACTAAAAATCTTTATGTTACAATTATTTTTTTTTTTGCTAGCATTTAAATTTTGAATTTTTTTATTTATATCTATAATAGAGTCCGTTCATTTATTATATTGAACTCATACCTCCGTCCCTAAATTATTGTCTTCCTTTCCTTTTTCGTCCGTCCCAAAATAATTGTCTTGTTTGAAACTTTCTTTTTTAGAACATCACTTTTATTATTTTACCCTTACTTTTTCTTTCTACTTTAATTATGGGCCACATACACATGGGCATTAAAGGAAACAACACACTTTTTCAATACTATTCCAATATTAATAATCAAGTCAATTGAATTTTCTTAATCTGTGTGCCGGGTCAACCCAGACAATAATTTAGGGACGGAGGGAGTACATTTTAATTATTTTTTAATTTTCATATATTGTGGTCATTATACTTGAACACTTAATATTTATATTATAATTATTTATTTATTTTATTAACCTTAAAAATTTTAATTATTTTATTTATATCGATAAAATTCCCGTGCGATCTATACTAGTTAGAATTAGAACATAACTAAGAAGTAAAGTTAGTATATATAGTACAGTTTAAAAATTCAAATTTTAAAAATATTCTATTTACAAAAATGATTACATATATTATATATGTTTGTAAAATAAAATTATATAGTATATACGTATATATTGGTTTGGTCCGGTTCTAAGTTCTACATATTTTTAAGGAAAAATTGCGGCCGATACCTTTTGGGAATATTCAATGACTTAAGTTCATTATATTTGTTTTCATTCGATTAAGTCCATTTTAAGTGATAAATTAGCTATTTGTTCTAAAACTGTCCACGTATCAACATATATACGCTTTTAAATATATTTTATGCATCGGCATATGTGTGAAATATGCATCATCAATTTATTTTGTGATTTTTGTGTTAAAAAATGTGCATCGTTTGCCACGTCAAGCATAAAGTGTGCATCGTGTGTATCGTCAATGTATTTTTGTGTTAAGAAATGTGTATTGTCAAGTATAACAACACTATTGTTCATTTTTTTTTTGGGTAAGAAATGTGCATTGTCAAGTATAATCTTGTGCATCGTAAAGAGGATTATTATGTGCATCGTCAAATATACTAACTGTAAATTTATATTTTGTTCCCAAACAGCCCCTTTAACAATCTATCACGTATTTTTAGTTGTGCGATTTTCTTAATTTTACTTTCAATTTCGTATTTATCTCCATTGCGATTTCTTACTAAAATTCTCATTCATATCAACTTGAAGAAACTTAAAAAATATCAAAATAGTTCAATATCAAATTCATTTTGAAATCGAAATCAATGGATTCAACAAACCAAATTATTGTCATGTTGTTGCTGAAATTCAGACATACTATTGTTTCGACAATTTTAGAGAATTTTGATTTATATGAGATGATTGAATGCATCAGAGGTAAATATTTTAATTTTTAGTCGGATAATTGTACTTTAAAATATACTGTAGGATCACATAACAATTGTTGTTTAACCAACGAAGAAGATTTCAAAAACATGTTGACATTGGCCAAATTTTATCAGTTTCTATTATCATTGTTGATGTATTTAAAACGATACTAGTTTGAGTTATGAGATTAATAAAGAAGGGAATTATGGAGATAAAATTGCAGAAGACGATGCAACTGTTTATGAAGATGACGATGCACAAAACTTGCATTGCAATGCATAAAACCTTGACAAAGGTAAGGGAAGAGCTGTGCATGGTGATGCATCACATCTATTTGGCGTTGCACAACAATGTAACTCTAAAAGCGATGTTGAAAGTGTCCCAACATATGACATATGTCTAGTTCAAACAAGAAAGGAACTCTTGAATTCTGGTTAGACAAATCTTATTATTGGTGTTGGTCAAATATTTAAAGGTGAAATGAAAGATTTTCGCACGCAGCTTATAAAGTATTCATTCAAGATTGGTTTTGAATTCATTTACATTAAGAACAACAAAAATAGGATTAGTGTTGCATGTGGAAAGAAATACAGTGATGATTGTAGTTGGTTCATCAAGGCATCTTCAACTGTTGATGATTCAGTATCCATATACAAGTGCAACCTTTCATACAGTTGTCATTTCACCATGGTTGACGATAATAACTCGAAAAGGATGGACTGTGGTATCATTGGGCAATTGATTTCTAGACTATGTTCGCAGTCGACCAAGTTATTCGCCAAATGATTTAATTGATCACATGAGTACTAATTATGGCATTGAGATAACATATATCAAGGCATGTAGGAGCGTAGATAAGGTTTGAAAGAAGCTATTTGGTTGTTACGAAGAATCTTTCCAAGAGTTGCAGTGGTATGTTAAAGCCTTGCATAAGAGTAATCATGGTAGCTTTACTTTCTTGGAATCGGACAATGATACGAATCAATTAAGTATGTTATTCATTTCATTTCGGGCAAGCGTATATGATTTCAACTACTGCCGTCCTATATTGTTCATAGATGGGACATTTATGAAATCTCGATTCAAGAGCACCCTTTTGTCTGCCACGGCCAATGATAGAAATCAAGGTACGTCCATTTGTTCTACATTTTTTCCTTTTGTGTTCAACATTATTTTGATTAATATCATAGGATGATCATGTTTTTTATGCCCCTGTTTGTACTTGTATTTAATAAGAGATACATTCAATACATTATTGTATATCGAGAATGAAATTGGTGCATCACGATGCACAAAATCAGTACTTTTATCATACATTTTGTGCATCACGATGCACACTGGTATGCATGGCAAATATGTTGTTGTTAATTAAATATTGTTCATATGCTGTAGGTCTGTTTCCGTTTGCATTTGTTATTATAAGTTCTGAAAATAGGGATAATTGGGGTTGGTTTCTGTCTAAGATAAAATGAGCAATTGATCATGAAGTGCTGTTTGTATCCGATCGTAATGTTGGTTTAATTGAAGTAATACGCGACGTGTTTGGAAGTTCCAAGCATTTCTTTTGCTTGGTGCATTTTTATCGGAATTTAAAAGAAATGTTTACCGATAAACACTATTCCAACACGTTCCGCATCAGCTTATGTTCAAGACTCAAGGACAGCTCGTATGCTCCCAATATTAGATTATTTAATGAGAAAATTGGGATATTCAAAAAAGAAGGGGTACAGCTTGCCTGTGATTTCTTGGCCACCATTCCATACGAGAAATGGGCGATTGCACATTGGCACGAGAATAGGTATACCGAAATGACCTCAAATGCCGCTCAATTGTTTAACAATTGAATTTTAGAAGCTTGCGGTCTTCTTATCACTCACATGGTGGACTATATAAGATCGAAAATAATGAAATGGTTTAGTGAGAGACTTGAGAATAGAAAGAGATGGAATAAATTATTATGTAAGAAGATGGATACAGAGTGGAAGAAGTACCTTAATATTGGGATCACGTGGCAGATTCGCATGACACCCATCTTAATATACGAGGTTTTATCTGATCCAAGTGTCCAGGTTGACTTAGGGAAGGGGACATGTTCATGCTATCAGTGGAAAATTCAAGGATTTCTGTGTTGCCACGCAACCGTTGTGATTGTTAAATCCGGGAAAAATGTCAATGATATGGTTGATAACTACTTCTTAACAAGTAATTGCATCAATTCTTATGAGGGAAGCTTGATGCCAATTGCCGCTACGGAAAAGTACGAGCTTCAGAATTGATGCGAAGGTGAGACCATTTTACCTCCTATAATGAAAAGATTGCTCAGACATCCCAAGAAGACAAGGATCTCATCAAATGATGAATCAACAAGAAAAAAAAGAGAAAAAGATATGTAGTAGATATCACAAACTTTGTAACCATAGCTCTAGGTCATGTAGAGAGACTATACAAATTTATTTTTGTTATGTTGTAATTTTTTGAAATTCATTTGTATATACAAGGTTGATTTTTGTAATGTTGATTTGTGCATCGTCAATATATTTTGTGATTTTTGTGTTAAGAAATGTGCAATGTCAGTATAAAATGTGTATTGTCAATGTATTTTTGTTATGTTGATTTGTGCATTGTCAATATATTTTGTGATTTTTTTGTTAAGAAATGTGCATCGTCAGTATAAAATGTGCATCATCAATGTAATTTTGTGAATTTGCGTTAAGAAATGTGTATTGTAAAGTATAATTTTATAAATCGTCAATTATAACAGTACTATTTTCAGTATAATTTGTGTTAAGAAATTGCATCGTCAATGAAATTTTATGCATCGTCAATTATAACAAGTACCTTTTTCAGTATTATCTTGTGTTAGGAAATGTGTATCGTCAATTATAATTTTGTGCATCGTCAATCATAACACTTATTTTTCAGTATAATATGTGCATCGTGAAGTGTTATTTTATGCATCAACAACTATAATAATTTTAATTTCTATTTAATTCCTACTGTTATTACAAAATTTATCAAGAATATAATCTATCTCTAATACAACTCAAAGGAGTGCATTTCCTTAACATGGGTCATGGAAAAAGAAAGATTGAACACTACTCCCACCGGTCACAGAGCTAACGATTAGTTTTGCAAAAGAACATGACATCATTCACATTATCCCTGATCCTTAAATGCAGAGCTAACGATTAGCTTTCTACTTAACAATAGAACATGACATCCTTCACATTATCCCTGATCCTTAAATGCAGCGAAATGCACCTAGTAAGCAGGCGGAACTGCAAAAGTCATCAACACAAATGTGAAATTAAAGTTGGCGTAAACAAGGTCCACAAAACAAGCATAATGGAAAGTAATTTATTTATAAACTTGTTGAAAACAGATCGAGTGCACCTCACGTATCTGAAAAAACATTATTGAGATTGTAACATGATTTGACTTCACAATGCACATATTATACAGAGGTTATGCATCGTGATGCACAAAAACATTACTTTTTATAGTACAAACTTATGCCTCGTGATGCACAAAACGTGTGCTTCGCAAACATAATTTCAAAAATGAGAGGAATAACACGAAAAATATAATGTTTGTATACATATTTCATTCTATTCAGTAAGTGCTAAATAAAAAGTACGTTTATAAAATGTATTACGTACCTGAGATCATATAAAATCTTAGATCCAAACTTTTTCGCGAAGATTTTGCTAAAAGATATGTGTGAGTGCTTCTTGAAACTCAGATCCGACTCCATTGACCAACCGTAAGTAGCAGTAGATGTTACACAACCTATTGATTTGTTGAAAAAAAATGTTTGTACAATGGAAGGATGCTGTTGGTACTAACGCTATTCAGGATATTTTTGCTCTGGTTTTGAAACCCTAAAATATATTCAGCAATACTAATATGATATTCAGGCATCATAAAATATTCTACAAACTTGTTGGAGGTTGAGGATGTCTTTGAATGACGATGTAACAACCATGGAATTTAACCAACAGAATCTCATAATGTTTTTCAAAAGTTTTTGCAAAAGTTTTTGGAGGTTTTAAGATTTTTTGTTCGATTTGAAGTGAAGTTTGTTGTGTTTTTAAAGTGAAGAGGGTTTGTTTTATTTTTGTGGTCTGACAGCCAATGTAATGCGTACGTGTATCGCATCATATGTGTTATAAAGTTGTGTACCGCAAGTGAAAAAAAGATAATTTGTGCATCGTTTTGTGTTGCAATGCATCATTTTTGTTTGGATGCACAGTGTGGGCTTCCGTGTTTTTATGTGCATCGTGTTGTGTAGCGATGCCTCGTTGTTTGTGTTTTGTGATGCATAACGTGCACTGTTCCGTGTTTTTAAGGGTATAGATGACATTTTGAAAAAAAGTGTCCTTTAGCGATTGAAAACAATTATAGTGGACTTTAACGAATAAAAATTGTCTAAAAGGGACCGGCCCAAATTTGACCCTATTTTTAAATAACTTAACAGATTTTTCTAAAACTTAGGACCGAAACGAAATGATGTGATTCCGACAAGGATCGAATCGAAGAAGTGCAACCAAATACTCAACGAACGAAGAACGAAAGAAAAACACAGAAAATGAAAAGATAATGGGTCTCCCTCAACCCGCTATTCGCAATTGAATAGGAATCTTGGGGTGAAATTGATACCCGATAGACGCAACTGCCTATGAGCACTAACCACGGAATGCCACAAACCCACAATCCTCGAGCTTGATAAGTTCAAGTGTTGAGTTTCCAATCCAAGAAACTCGGTTGCTCACGATTCTCTCCGAAAAGTGATTTGAATAAACTCAAAGTTAAAAATATTATCCAAGTTGTTTTTACATGAAAGAAACAAGCCTTATATATGCTGCCATGTCTGGAATCACGCTCCCTAAGAGATAGAAATGAAAATAGATGATTACAATGTTCAAAGCATCAAGAAACCTTCAAAATTCCATGACTGTCCGTATGGCGCGGCTTGAAGCGCGCTAAGGCGCAGAGCATGGCTGAAGTTCTGATTTCTGAATTTTCTGGAAATTGCTGGGGAGGTGCGCCCTAAGGCGCGGCTTGATGCGCGCTGGGGCGCGGGTCAGAATCCTCCTTGATGAATTTTGAAGCTGTTAAGCTCCCGAATGCGCACACGAACCCCCCTTGACCCTCTAGATCAACCTTGGCTTCATTTTGACTCCGAATCTCTTCCAAAAGTAATGTTAAAGCCGCATGAATCCTCCTCGCATGCGCACGAATCATTGGTCTTCCAGATATGTTAAAAGGGCTTGGCTCGATTCTCATCATTCCCTCTCTCTTCGAAAGGATTTGACCTCAAATCAACACCATTCAAGGTCAATCTGAAATTATTATCCATGCGCTCCATAATGATTCTTGTTTTAACCTGTGTAAGAAATCCAACAAAACTATGCCAAGCAAGATAATCAAAGGGTATACACAACAAGTTCACATTGATACGCGGTAAGGACACATTATTACTCAAAAACAAATCCCCTACATCCTTTGGGATTTTAATACATCCAAACTCTCCATAAACACAAATTATTCCCTTGAAGTTATAAGAGTCAACATGCAAGTCATCACCTTTCTCAAAACACAATATCTTACAATCCTCAGAACAAAAATTTCCTTACATTCAAGCTCATTACATTCACCAGGTTGGAAAATCAATCTAACCAATTCTCTTCTTTGGACAATAAGTAATAACACAAAAACACCATGCATTGGCACAAGACAAAAGTTGTTAGCACGAAATCTGCTATGCAACAATTTTTCATGAGAAGTACCTTCCTCAAGGTAGTCAAGGAACTCAACACCTTGAGCACAAGACTCAAATCCATGGCTAGGATCTCGATCCTCACTTAAACTCAATGAAATCCCATCTCCGGGTTCAAATATCAACCTAGCATGCGCTCTCTTTTTTTTAACCATGAGTATCACAATAGTACTATGAAACACAAAGAGAACATACTCATCATGAAACAATGATCTCAACATAGGTGATATGTTCATGGGTATATCATAAGTTCTATCACACAATCTCACAAAGAAACATTCCTCTTGCTCAACAGGATTACCATGAACAACATTCTCAAATTTTAAGCTTTCACAAGTCATTGTATTTTCATGCATTGTCTCAACACGATGCACACAACTCTTCCAAGTTTCAGCATGCTTAAAATGAATTATTTAGAAGAAAGACATTTTAGTTTGAATTGTGTCATGCAATCCATAAATTTTGTGAAAGAACATTGCAACCTGGACAAGAATATCTAAGTTGTGACATGGATTAAGACGTTCCATTTCGGCAAATTCACTCGCACTCACAAACACATATTGCTGACCCTTATGTACTTCCAACACAAACCATGACTCCTATAATTCCATGAAATTTCCACAAAACGGAGATGACAAAGTTCCAATCATCTTATGTTGGACAACACACATTTCAGCATTTTTATGAAATAACACCTCATCATTGTAAACATTACCCACTTTGCAAAATGCATTAACATAATTCATTAAAGAAGGATTGTGCATACTCGCAAACTTAGGAGTCTTAAACACCCTCAATGTACAATTCAGATATTTCAAATCAATCTTCATTGCACAATACGAATTTATCAAGTTAATCCTTGAGGCACCTTCTAGAAAGGGGTCAACATATGAATCACTTGGTACATGTAATGTTATGCAAGATTCATTGTCAACTACTTTACCAAACGTACCAAATTCCCCCATAAAATCTTGGGAACCAACATAAAACCCTGTAGTAATCCTAAATCCCAAGAACTTGGAATCAAAATAAGAAGTGAAGGATAAACCCTCAACTTTCCCAATTTCCAAGAACATAGAACGTAAAGAAGACGATAAATCCACTGTTGAGAAAGTGTACATAATACAACATTCTCATTACCATGATCATAATTCCACTTGAAACTCATTAAGTTCTTACTTGCCTTGGGAATTGCTTCCTCAAAAATCTGTAGAGAAGAGAAATCACAACAAAGAGAATATGGAATTGCATTGTTAGTGTGAAAAGATCCTTCAAAGAGAAAGGAAGCACCTCACCAAATTTCCTTTCCAACTCCCTCATGTCCTCACAAGGTTTGGAATAAAAGATTGGTTTTACTTTCTCTGGGCCTTTGGCCTCTTCAACTAGATTCTTTTCTTCCTCAATCTCTTGTGTTTCCTCCCTCATGTTTTTATCCTTTTCATTCTTTTCCCACTCAACACTCGGGTTTTCACTCGCTTCTATCAACCCACTCATTTCTTCTTTCCTCTCAACCTCACGAGACTCACTTTCCTTTTTCTTAGTTATCACACAAACATCATTGATCACTCTAGCTGAACACTCATTATTTTTCCTCAAACTTTCTTTACATTGTGATGAATTTACATGAACCCTCTCATGTACAACACTAGAGTTCTTCCTTTCAACCAACTTGAGTCTACTAGGTTCTTGATGAGAAGAAGAAGAAGACCTCAACAAATCCCATTGGTAGTAGCTTGGGACAAACTTCCTACGCGTTACACGTTTCATTTCTTCCCACGTGTTAATGTGGCCCTCTCCTCCTATCCTCCTACGGTCATTATCTAATTGTTCCCACCACACTCTAGCATACTCGAAAAACCTTTAGGAAACAAGTTTTACCTTTTGAGTCTCCGTGTAAGTGTGACGACTAAATAAGACCTCAACTCTCCTAACCCACTCTAGATATTCCTCGGGTTCTTCCCTACCTTTGAAAGGAGGAATCTTCATTTCGACTCTCTTACTTACCCTTCTACTCGGTCTTCTTTCATACCCATAATCATTATTTAACTCCTCATCTACATACCTACCCCTCCTCGGTTGGAATCGAGGTTGATCCCTTTGGGACGGCGCTTTGCTTCTCTCTTCTATCCTAGCCAAACGTCGGTTAACATCCTCCAACATTTTAATCATTCGTTCTTTAGGATCCTCACTAATTTTACCCTTTTGTGACATATTTCAAAGAATTACACACAACGTCATAGTTATATATCACTCGTGTATCACACTCAACTCACACACACTCAAATTCTTGGAAAGAATTCTTTCACTTGAAAATACCAACAAGATAGTGTAAGTTTCAAACGCTCCGCTATTCGCAATTGAATAGGAACCTTGGGGTGCTATAGATACCCGATAGATGCAACTGCCTATGAACACCAACCACGAAATGCCACAAACCCGCGATCCTCGAGCTTGATAAGTTCAAGTGTTGAGTTTCCAATCCAAGAAACTCGGTTGCTCACGATTCTCTCCGAAAAGTGATTTGAATAAACTCAATGTTTAAAATATTATCCAAGTTGTTTTTAGATGAAAGAAACAAGCCTTATATAGGCTGCCATGTCTAGAATCACGCTCCCTAAGAGATAGAAACGAAAATAGATGATTACAATGTTCAAAGCATCAAGAAACCTTCAAAATTCCATGATTGTCCGTACGGCGCGCTAGGGCGCGGCTGGAAGCGCGCTAGGGCACGGAGCTTGGCTGAAGTTCTGATTTCTGAATTTTCTGAAAACTACTGGGGAGGTGCGCGCTAGGGCGCGGCTTGATGCGCGCTGGGGCGCGGGTCAAAATCCTCCCTGATGAATTTTGAAGCTGTTAAGCTCCCGAATGCGCACACGAACCCCCCTTGACCCTCTAGATCAACCTTGGCTTCATTTTGACTCCGAATCTCTTCCAAAAGTAATGTTAAAGCCGCTTGAATCCTCCTCGCATGCGCACAAATTATTGGTCCTCCGGATATGTTAAAGGGCTTGGCTCGATTCTCATCACGAAACCTTAAGTAATAGTTTAGTCCGCTTTATACCAGTTCGGTCTAGTTCTTTTAGTCCCATCTTGTTTGTAATTTTTGTTTCACAACCCTAAATGGTGGCTGGTCTACAATGGCTTATTTAAAGAGAAACGTAAAACCAACAAGGAAGTATGCATATACATGAAAACGGGGAAATGAAAGAAAAAGAAAAGATCTCTTTATTACTAATATAAATTCCATATCATATCCAATCAAATTTCTTCTGCCAATCCCCAGGCCACCCTCCATTGTGGTTAGCAAAGTAGAAACCAAGATCTTTAACTAGCCAGAAGCAATGATTTTTAAATTTACGACCACATATATTGGCTACATTTTGATCAAAAACGTAAATTGTTGGTGCTTTTGTTGTCCCTTTGGATTTCCCAAGAATTTGCACCAGAAAAGAGTCTTCTCGAAAAAATTCATGCGAAACTTCCAATTGTAATCGTATCCAGGAGCACTGGTATGATTTCCAAGATCATTATCTTTCGAGGCACAATGAAAGTTCAAGTTATCACTGAGCCCATTGATAATATGAACATAATACCTTTCGAGTGCATCGGGATTAATAATATCACTACCGCCCTTCGATCTTCAGAAAGGCCGTTGCATTTCGCCACCCAAACAAGGTAAACAAAGATTAAGGAGAAAAAATAACTAGTTTTCATACCGTAATCATGTATCTGTAAATTGAATTTTCTTTGTAATTCATACATGGCTCATTTCTAACGTTATATATAACTAAGATTTTAGTTCTTACTCGCTCCATTTTAAAATTATTGTTATATTTGACTTTTTTGAGTCAAACTAATTATTATTCAAACGAAAATTTAATGTTTATTTTATGTTATTTTTTTAAAATCATAAAACACGTAATTCGTCAGTATGTCTAAGTTTGACTTTCAAAATAAGAAGAGTTTTATTCTTGGAAAGGATATAGTATGATAATCCTTTAATCTATTCTTCCCTAGAAAAATGTTAACTTTGACTCTTTTTTTTGGTCAATTTGAAACAGAGGAAATATTATACTACTCCCTCCGTTCCTTAATTATTATCTAATTTGACCCGACACATGGATTAAGAAAAAATAATTGACTTGATTATTGATAGTGAAATAGTGTGTAGTTTCATTTAATGCCTATGTGCATGTTGCCTACAATTAAAATAGTAAAAAAAAAAGTAAGGATAAATTGATAAAAATGTTGTTCTAAAAAAGAAACTTTTAAATAAGAAAATTATTTTAGGATGGACAAAAAAAGAAAGTAAGACAATAGTTTAAAGATGAATGAAGTATTATTTATGGAATTAAACTCAACTCCTTCACCAACATTATCATATTATATCCTTTCCAAAAAAAACCCTTCTTATTTTGAAAGTCAAACTTGATACTTACACTTTGACTCTCAAATCTCGAAATACTGAGCGTGGACAATTATTTTGGGACGGAAGTAGTATGATTTTAGGTGGAACCTACCGTAAGTATAGGATTACGTGTGATTGCTATAATTTTGGGTGGAGCCTACCGTACATACGGGATTACGTATGGTTCACTTGAGGTATAGATATGACACTTAAGTTTAAGAGAATTGATTTGACGTATTATAATGTACAGTCATGCAGTTTTTGACATATTGATCAAAGATCTTAACATTTTGCAATTTTCATCTTCAATCCTTTTAACAATTTCCTTTCTAAGAAACATTCTAACAAGTCATCAGAATTCAGAATAACAACAAAGTGATTAAACCATTTACAATAATCATACCGTCCATCACAATAACAGTCATCAAATGAACATAAAAACTAGGAAGCATACGAATAGGGTAAAATAAGATAAGGGGCAAAAAACAATTAATTTTCATAGCGTAACTCATTATATCTCTATAAAATGGATTTTCTTAATACAATTCATAAATCACTCATTTCCAAAAATCGTTTATGAACATATAAGTTATCTGTAAAAAACGTTAACATTTTTTTTTCCCGTAGTTTAAGAAGATAACATACTTAACTTTTTATTTGACTTTTGAACATTCGTTGAAATTTCGACTAGTTATTCATGCATGTAGGAGATACACAACTTTCTTTTTCTTAATATATGTATCAAACTAGCGATTTAGCCTATGTCTATGGTCCGATGTAAGTATGAGACCGAATCAATGCGTGCTCGAGATTTTGTAGGGGGTGATTGTTTAGAATATTAATTAAATCCGACCTCTACGAAATTCCGAGCATATATTAATATTACCTTCGTCCCAAAATAATTATTGTTTTAGCAATTTGCACACAAATTAAAGAAGCTTTCAAAAAGATTGATCTACCCCTATTTAAGTTCAATTATTGTAAGTAAGTTGTAGGAATATGTTTTCTCTTTTTCCTTACCAATCCTCTTTAATAAGACTAATAAATAAGGGAAAATTTGGTAAAATATGGGCAAATGTTTCTTAAAATCCTAAAACGACAATTATTTTGGGACAAAAAACCTTTGTTAAAACGACAATAATGTTGATTAGTTGATTGTTTCTAATGATCATTTACCATATAGGTTTTAAAACTAAAAGGAAAAGCAATTAACTTAGTCTTAATTAGTTGATTGTCATTTCCGAAGAAATACAGAATCTATGATTCACATTCCATTATTTTATATTTTTTTCATAGTTAATAACATCTCAAATATATTCAACTCTCTTAAACTTAAGTCTACGGTGAGTCGTGGGACGATACAGAGCGTGGTGGATTGTTATGATTTTGGGTGGCCGGGGTTGATCCTGAGTGGGGCATACCCTAAGTATGGGATTACATGTGATTGTTATGGTTCTAAGTAAGGTCTACCATACATACGGGATTACGTGTGCTTTACTTGAGGTACGCCACTTAAGTTTAAAAGAATTGATTTGACGCATTCTAACAGTCACGTAATTTTTAACACAATTGTAACGACCTGAGCCCAAAGCCTGGTCCGCCACGCATAGCTCACGCACTGGCCCACTAAGCACCTAGGACAACTAGAGCCTACCACAAGCCCACCTAAAAGTCCATGAAAGGTTGGTGCCTAGTGGTAGTAGGTGACCACTTATAAGACACACACAAGTCGCACATAATCTCTCCTAATTGAATCCATGACGTCCTCGTCAAAACCCAAATATCAATTATGGTCAAGGATCTTAACTTCTTGTAATTTTCATCTTCAATCCTTTTAACAATTTCCTTTCCAAGAAACATTCTAACAAGCACATATAGATACCTTCCGTCAAAATAACATAGTTATTAAACCATCTACAATAATCATACCATCCATCCGAATAACAGTCATCAAACATAATCGTCAAACACACAGTGTCATAATTGATTTCAAATTCTGTGAACTGTTGTATTTGACATTATGTATGAACTAGGGATGCATGATTTCGGTGTTTTATAGTTGTTTGTTATTAATTTATGGATATCTAATATGTTTATTGAACTGAAATTATCTTTATTTACATCTTTTCAGTTTAGATTTTCTGAAAATGATTAAGTTTTATATGGCTAAAACCATGGTTATGAACTGTTGTTGTTGGTGAACTTTTACTTTTTGAAATACAAAATTACTAACATTTATTGGGTTTTAATCTCAACAGTACATGTTTTTCATAAACTGCTAATAGTCATCTTGTATCAACCATTTTAATTTTGCCAGTGTTTTTATAGGCAAAGAAATCTTCTAAAACTGCTGGTGTTTCAATCTCTGTTGGCACTGCACTCCAGTAACCAGCCAAGCCTTCCAGGGCTGCTGAAGCTGCTCAACTGCCTATTGCCTATCAACTGCCTATTGCCTATCTTTCTAGGAGCAGCTATCACCCAGGTGTTACTATCAATGCTCAATTTGTCAAAGAGTACTCAACTGGAGTGACTCTGGTCAAGGACCTAGAAGAAAGCAGACTTCTTCCACTTTTTGAATTAGGAGATAAGGATTACATCATCAAGCTAGTTGAAGAATTCTTTACTCATATGGTTGTCCCTCTTCCACCTGTTAACAAAAATGATCCCGTAGACAAAAGCTATATCAAAGGTTATATCAGAGGGAAATTCATCAAGATTGACTACAAGGTAGTAAGAGAGATATTGGGATTGCCTGTTAAAGGCAAACTGGACTTGACTGTTGAAGAACCAAATGAAGCTTGGGCAATGATGCGGGACAATGATAAGCCTAAGGCTCTTTCTGAGATGTACAGGAATATCTTTCCTGAAGTTCTATACCACATCAACCATCTAATCGACAAGAGCCTACTTTTCAAGAATGGTTCCAAGGATGTGTTTACTTCCCACCAGCTGATGATAACCAAAGCCATAGTTCTAAGGAAGCAGCTGAACTGGGCCAAGGTTGTCTACTCCTTGCTCTTTGACATTGTTTTGGAAGTACAAGCCATTCAAGGGATAAGGAGACCATTCGTCAGAGTGATTAATACACTCCTGAGGGATTTCTAGGAGATTGAAGACACCATAGCTACTGATGAGCTTATCAAGGTGACTAACACTTATGTGTTAACCTTCAACAATATTAAGCACCATAGGGAGGATACAGCAAAGAGAGTTGCTGCTGTTGCTGCTGCTAGGCCATCTACTCAGGCCAAGAAGGGCAAGAGGAAGATATCCTATAATGCTGAGGGGCTACCGATTCAGGAGGAGCCCAAGCCCTTGGGTGTTGTCTTGCATGAAGACTTTGACCTCAGTAGATTAAAGCACGACCCCTTCGAGCCCAAATCCAAGAAGCCAAAACAGTCACCTCCTCCTCCCTCTCCTCGACCTACAACCAAACCCTCAAAGAAGCATGCCCTCTTGAAGAAGGCTGCTGAGAAGGATACTTCCACTTTCGAACCAACCACTCTTTAACCTACCAGTCAACCCTTAACTCTACCTCCCAAACAATCCACCAAATTAACCCATGCGAAAACCAAAACCCTCAAGCCTACTAATGAAGATTTTGGCCTACCTAAGCCAACTCTTCCAACCACATCCTCAACTCCAGCTGTACCCACATCAGAAGACCCCAAACCTGCTGATCCTCATATAAACATTCCACCATCAGCCATTCCCAAAACTTCCCCATCCAAGCCTAGGCATGGCAAACGCCTTAAGAAGAGTGCCAAAAAGACCAAGTTTATGCCTTATGTCGCTCAACCACCCTCTCCCTCAACCCCAC
The DNA here is from genome assembly GCA_016624345.1 of Platycodon grandiflorus. Lineage (NCBI taxonomy): Eukaryota > Viridiplantae > Streptophyta > Magnoliopsida > Asterales > Campanulaceae > Platycodon > Platycodon grandiflorus. Next base: position 20,801,329 of record CM028368.1, read on the forward strand.
CAGTTGACCCTGAAGAGCTCAAGGCTTCGACTGAGAGCCAATCCATCACTCGCACCAAATGGCCATTTACTTCTCCCATCAGTCAAACCACACCAAAGAAAACTAAACTTAACCCATATAACCATCTCCACCCAAACATCCAAGAACTGCTGTTCTTTAGGGACAACAGACCGAAACCTAACCCTGCTGATACTGACCCCATCTTATCAACCCTTGACTACCCCAAGAGGTTGCGTTGTAAACCCATGATTGCTGGGGACATCCTTATGCAATGGGGCAACTTCTATGAGCCTCTTCCACCTGCCTGGTCCCAGCAATTATTTTTGCACAACTCTGCTGTCCAGGATCTTATGGTCCTTAAACAGTGGACTACAATCTACAGGGACCTTGGCCTTCCCCCTTCTACCTATATAGATATCTCTTTATACATTTCTCTTACAAAGCCTCCTTTTACTTCTATCGTCCCTCACCCCTCCATTTTTATAAGCCATGCCATTCACAATTTTTTTTGACATTTTTGTGAGATTTCATTAATGTGACCCTCGACTCCCTCCATATATCCCCAAGACATTCCTTCACCTGTTTAACCTCACCTTTCCCATGGGTGTAAACATCCAATGTCATGCAGCCTAGATGAAGATCAGGTTCTCTCATGTGCGCGTCTGGGGTAGACGTCCTGTCAGTCAACCTCATATCAGCCAACCTCATCCTTCCACCGGTCAAACATCTTTCAGCCATCCTCAAACCTCATCTATCATGCCTACTTCTGTTGAAGATTTTGTCAAAGGCATAAATATTATCATGTCCAATCTCAACAAGAGTTTGAAGCATCTAGCTGTCAAGCAAACTTACACCACAAAGGTAATGGCAGAGTACATGACTAAGGTCATTGAAGCTGCCAAGGAAGACAAACATGCTGCTACTACCTGCCAGACATCTATCTCATCCTTTTCTCGTCTCCTGACCAACCGCATCTCTGCTATCTCCAGTATAGCTGCCTCTTCCACCACCCTGTTGAACTCCAAGTTTGACAAACTTTCACAAGGTTTGATCTCTGTGGTGGAAATGATTGATGTTGGCTTTTCTCAACTGCTTAAGGCTCAGCAGAATGTAAACCGTTCAGTGCACAAGTCTGTGTTTGTGTCCAGGTGAGCCATGCGTTCCAACAACAAACTTCTCCACCAGTAGTTTGAGAAGTACGTTACCCGGCTAGTTGCCATGGATGTTGAACTTGCGTCCATGAATGATGTGATGAGGCGTATGAATAATGAACCATTGACAAAATTGGTCTCGGCAAATGCCCTTTTGCACCAAAAGAACAAAGACCTTGTTTAAGAGCTTGAATTGAGCGAAGCCAAAGTTGCAGCAAATGCCCTTTTGAAGCAAAAGATCAAAGACCTCATTCAAGAGTTGGAAGCAGCCAAAGTCGAAATTGCTGAACTCAAAATTGCTGCTACTTCAACGCATGAAGGACAAGCTTCAACTTGACTGGTATATCAAACCTTGTCTTTTGTAACAACTCTTAGTATTCTTTTGTCAAACCTTGTAAAATTAAACTCCTTGTTTGATATACAATGGTTACTTTTAACTTGTCTAATTTTCATGCTTTATGATTAATTGCTTATCCTGTGTGTATAAAATTTAAACCTTTGGTTTAAAGACATAATCTATAACTGCTTATATCTGTCTGTCTTTAATATTTAGATTTATTACAAGTGTTTTTTACTTAATTTTTTTATTTTGTAAACACTTTGTAATCTGAATACATTGGTTGCTTTGTAAGTCTAACTAGGGCATGCTTACTCAATATAATATCTTTTAAAGCATGTTATTACTAGCATCGAACATTCTCAACTTCATTGTATTCATAGGTCATGGACTCAAGCAAATAGGAGGAGATTGTTGTACTTTATCTAGATTTACTAAGTCTTTGTTACAAAATGACTAATGGGTCTGCATGCCTATTAGAGTGGCAACTTGTACTTAGACAATTGCTTGTAATAGCTTAAGATTGCTTATTTTGTACTTAGCTTAAGTCTTCAGAAGATGGCCTTTTGTGAGCGCCCCGATCTGCTGGATCGCTTTCTTTAGGCCTTTTCGCTCTTGTCTTGTGGTTTTTCTCTATTAATTTTATGGTTTGATAAACATTTAAAACACGTTTATCTTTTGAAAACATAGTCACCACTCTCATTTATAAAGTCAACGGGAGAAAAACTTTAGATTATGGGTTCGGGGGCCAAGTTACAATTTGGGAAGATTTTACGCATCCAATTCGCCCTTTCGGTCTCTACATGTTTGCATGCTCGTATTTAGTTATCGCAAGTTTGTTTTATGTGACAGAATATATACTTTACATATATTTATATATCAAAAATGTATTGAAATAATTGCATATATTTACATTTATTTACATATTTAAACAGACTAACGAACGGAAGGGGTTACCTTCTGTCGTTTTACAGAATTTGGGCCACGTTCTAGGCTGTTGTGTAATATTGGATTAAGCTAGCTCGTAGCCTGATCGTTGTGCTTCCACTGCTACCAATCGAGGAAAGGAAGACTTACGTTTTTGTGTGTGAAAGAGAGTCAATACTCTTTTCTCTTTTTTTTTTCTCTTTTTTTCCTCAAAAAGAAGCTTAATAGAGAGAGAGTTATGTGTGGTGTTTCTCCTTGGATGAGGAAGTTGATCTCTTTTGTTGAAGGAGTGTAATGTATCTGTTGAGGGAGTGTAATGCGTATGTTGAGGGAGAGCTGAGAGCTCTATTTATAGGGGAGGAAGTGAGAGTTACTCTCTGGCCCAAGTTTGGACGAAGCTTCCTCAATGCCTTCAAAGTCTTCAGTAGCCGGCAGCTTGACTTCTAGGGCATTGCAGGGTTTGGTGCGCGGCGTACTTGGCATGGTGCCCGCGCACCAAACCATGTTTTTTGTCTTTTTCTGGCTTTGTGTCTTGCACTTTGGCCCTTCCAAACTTAAATTATAGCATGGCAGTAACACATGATACGCATGGAGATATCAAAACATAAGCATGGCAGTAAGGTAATTGATAGAAATGTTTTATGGCAATAGAGTGATTGTTATAAAAAAAAAAATGGTGGCAAACATTCCCCAAGGCAAATCAAGACGATGCAGAATTGTGGTAACAAACACCAGCAAAAAGGATAACAGATTAAAACAATAATGCAGAAAATAAAGATAACGAAAGAGAACTTATCAATTGCAATGGATCGTCCGTATTTCGGACTGGCCTTGAAGAAGAATTACCCTCGTATTCACTGGTGCAATCAGACGAGGTCAGCAAATCTTACTCCCAGGATAATCCAATGCCAAGGTCGAAGCTTTTGCACGAACTTCTTCAACCCCCTTCGAAAAACCGCTTCAGTTGCAGTGATTATTAGACTGTGTGAGAATGCCTACGGAGAGAGGGAGAGATTGTATATATTGGAAATCAGTCTGTCTTCTTTTTAACGAAAATACAGTTCGTCCACAATTGAGGGAGTCGTAATCTGCCGTTATATATACTGCGCTGAACCTTAGGGCTTTTCCATTAAGCGATCGTTTCAATAACGTAACCACTTAATCAGCCACGTAACGGTTACCGCAATAGATAAATAATTAAGGTAATAATTTAAATGAATTTTGTCCAAAAAGATAGAGCCCCGATCAAGATATTCGCCCAAACACCCCCACAACCGAGCCAAGCGCGTAGTGTTTGGTTCAAGCCACCGAACATGTTACTTAAACAATGGTTTCTTAGACATGTTGTATAATATGTCTCATAAGGTTGCTCTTTCTATCCCATGTGGGATGGCAACAAAACTCAATTTATTATTACCACTCCAACATTTTTCAACTATGGATTCTAACCACTAAGTGACCTTAATCCAAACATGAAAGTTGTTCTGTTCCATACATCCAACACTCCTCAATAGTCACTAGGTCAACGTTCTTGTAGTTCACGAATGAACCCCATCTATGTTGACCATATACATCATATATATTTCCAATAGTATAATGGATATAGTTGCAACTTGTCTAAATTATTACCTGTTGAGTATCATCCCACTTGTAGCCACCTTGCAATCCATTAGCATTTCCTGCCGTTAGGAAAATTCCTTGTTCCCTTAATTTGTCTCTTGCAACTTGCAGCTTAATTCAGTAATTTGCTTCAAGGGGGCATCGGATGTAGTCACGTGCCAATGGAAGTCTACATTGCTAGCTCTTTAGAAGATAAGTGTTTTATAGTTAAGCAGTTAGCTATTTTTAGGATAAATGTTTGAGTAAACAATTATGTTTCTTCAGGATAGGATAGCTGTTTCTAAGAAAGAGAGAGAGAGAGAGAGAGCATTTTTTATATGTACTGTAATTAAAGACGGAGAAGAGAATGAATATTTATTAAAAATGGGAGAGCGCAGTATTGTAAAGAGAGACAACAGAGAGGGGTTTCACAAAAAATGAGCATTGAGTATTTTAGTAATTTGTTATAAAGGGGCGTTATTTAGGTGGGGGGTATTTAGCGCTTATGTAAATCAAGAGAGAGGACTAAACTTAAAATTTGATTTTTCTCAAAAAAAAAAAAAAAAGGCTAAAACTTGATGTACTCACTCCGTTCAATGCAAAGAATTTAGTATTTTATTTTGAAATATCACTTAAAGAGTATAATTTTAAAAAGTATACTTATAATCTTTCAACTTTATTGGTTTACGCTATATATGTGTAATAAATTTTTTCCAATCCTCAAACATTTTGTAATTATAATCAATTTTAATAATATTAATATATTTTTTAATTATTTATTTTAAATATGGACAATTTAAGTAAAACGGAGAGGAGCACACACACATAATTCGTACCCCACATTATACGAATTATTCTATAAATAATTATTTATTTATAAATGAACGAACACTTGTTTCTATGATTATTTCAGAAACAAAATATTTAGTAGGACTAACGACGTCCAACAAACATAACAACTTCAGTTAGATCAACATAAAAGGTCAAAATTGAATATACAAAGCTCAGTAGGGTCAAAACGCAAAAGGAACAACTTCAAGTCACAAAGATTAAATAAAATTGACGGGGGACTTAAAACATAAAAAATGAAAGATGAAGATTCTAAGTGTAAATTTAGGATTTTGGTGTGCTATGTCCTTATCTAGTGCGCGGCTACACCAAAAACATGGTTTAGTACGCGGATGCCCAGCCTGGTGCGCCATACACCAAACCATATAAAAGCCCACAAATCAAGCCGCCTGGCTGCTCTACAAACATCCGATGGCTGTGGACTTCGGTGGCCAAACGAAGCTTCGTGCTTGCCTTAGGGATGAGAGTAACCAACAAATATCTCTCTCATTCCCTCCTATAAATACAACTCTCACTCCCTCAGTCTCAACAGACACTGAACAGAAGAGAAAAAATCCAACAACAACAACACACTCTCAGCTCTCTCTAAACTCTCAGGCCAAAGAAAAAAGAAAAGAAAAGAAAAGAAAGAAAAGAGAGAGAAGAAAACTCTCTATTCTCTCTCTCACATCCACACACACACACAAATACACAACAAAAACACATACACACACAAACACAGTGTTCTTGGAACACACTCAAAATTAAAATGTAAGTCTTTCTTTCCTCGTATTGGTAGCAGTGGGAGCACAACGATCAAGCTATGAGCTAGCTTGATCAAATATCAACGGCCTAGAACTTAGCCTGAATTCTGTAAAACGATAGAAGTTAAAATCTTTCGGCTTGTAATTTTCCTTTATTTTGATATGTAAATATATCGGATAAATTGTGAATGCGTATGTAAATTTATTTCGGAATATTTGATATGTAAATACATGTAATATATCTGTTAAATTTGAGTTTCAAAGATTCATTCTTTGTTTTTGTTTATTTAAACTGTGTATATAATTTTATGTTTGATTATTTGTTTAACTTCATTTCGGAGTTAAAATTGTATATTATAAATTCATAATATGTATATATAGTAACTAGATAGTTTTTTATAAATAAAAATTTTGGTTATTTCTATAATAATAACAAAATAAATATTATATTTATTTTTTCTATTTTTTTGATATAAATAAAGCATGTATACATTTTATAACGTAAACGGAGATATAAATCTCCGTGATCCGTTTCCTCCCGGTCACATAGTATAATAAACCCATAACATTTAAATTCGAGCATCTAATCATAAAAGACCGAAAGGGCGAGTTGGGTGTGTAAAACCTTCCCAACTCGTAACTTAACCTCCGAACCCACAATCTCAGTTTTTCTCTCGTTTTTTTTATAAACGAGGGTGGCGACTCTATATTTTTATATAAATGTGTCATTCACATTTATTACATTTATTTCGGGAGTACAAAGAACAAAAGGCCCAGAACGATATACGAATCGGGGCGCTAACACGTGTTACTTGATTTGTATGTTTTCTCATGTATATCAGTGTACTTTGTTGAAGCAAAAACAATAAAAAAATAATTAAAAAGTTGTGAACTTGTTTGGAGGTATACATTAGTAGCCCGGTTATGCACATGGGTTAGAAAGGGTATTGCCCATGTAAACCCACTGATTTGGTTTATTGCGTTTTATTCATTACAAAATGATAGGGATCTAAAATTTTTTTTCTTTTTTCTTTTTTTTTGTCTAAATTTCTCATCCTAACCTAAGTTGAGAGTGTGTAATGAGTTAAAATGTGAGGGAAAATTACACAAATGGTCCCTGTACTTCTCAACTTTTTTGGGATTGGTCCTAACCCCACGCCAGCAGTCCCTGAACTCAATTTTTTGACACAATTGGTCCTTCCGTTCATTGCCGTCTATTTTTTGCCGTTAAGTGGTATCACGTGCGTTTCACGTGATTTAGCCCAAGAATAAATTAGTCAATCCTAATTAAAATGTACAGGGACCATTTGTGTAATTTTTCCTAAACTAAACCCACCCCAAATATTAACCCACTCTTTCTCTCTCCTCTCCCGTCCCTCACCACCCACCACCCACCAACAATGTCGCCCTCTGTTTCTCTTTCCCACTCTTTCCTTTTCTGTTTCTCTCTCCTCTTCCCTCCCTCACCTCTGTTTCTCTATTTCTCTTTCTGTTTCCCTTTCTTTTTCATCTGTAGCAGCAGAACATAAAACCCTAATCCTAGGAAAATCCAGAAAGTAAATGGCACCGATTGATTCCCATTCATACACGAACTCAACCAACCTACTAACAACAACCCACATCTCCCTCACAAATACTTTGATTTCCCCACCTCCACCATCTTCTCCTCTGCCCTCTTCTCCCCTCAGTCCGATCCACTCCTGTTGGCTTACGACGATTTTTAATTCAAACCCCACAATTGAAGCAAACCATTAATCACACTATGAGCACCGGGGTGTCTACACACACCAAAGCTCATCCTGGGTATTTGTTTCAGAGCACAAGAGGAGGAGGAGCCGACAATGGCAGCGGTGGATTGACGGAGTTTCGCATAAGACGTCCCAACATCGAGGCCGGTGTGAACTGGATTTAGGGGTGTATGAGGGGGCCAATTGATGAAATTGCTTTGGTAATGAGCAAATCTTTGACGAAATTGAGGTCGTTTTGGGATATGAGTAACGATGCGAATGATTGGTTGGTGGAAATTTTGTAGGTGTGTGAAGGGATGAAGAGAGAGCATATGAGGATGGCGTATCCGTGGGTGACATGATAATAGAGAGAGAGAGAGAGAGAGAGAGAGAGAGAGAGAGAGAGAGAGAGAGAGAGAGAGAGAGAGAGAGAGAGAGAGAGAAAGAAAGAAAGAAAGGTTAAAAACGAAATTACCATCTTCACCGGTGAAGTAGCAGCCGTGGTGGATGGAAGGGAAGGGGGTTGGGATAGAGAAGAAATGGGTATTGAAATTACAGTAATATCCTTTTATGAAGTTTTAATAAATAAAATTATTAAGGGTAGTTTTGTCTATTCAAAGAAAAAATTGCACGGACAATTTTACCCCTAGACAAATCACGTGAGACGCACGTGATTATATTTAACGGCCAAATAGCTAATGGGATTGGACGGAAGGACCAATTACGTTTTACTTGATAAGTACAAGGACAAATTTTTTGCAAAAATTTGTTTAGGAACGAATCCCAAAAATTCTAAAATGTACAAGGACCATTTGTGTAGTTTGCCCAAAATGTGATGTTACATCTTTTATGATGTCGTTTATAGCTAATTACATGCTTGCCAGCTATATTGGAGTAGAAAATCCCAACAAAAAATTTGAAGCACTAAAAGTGAGAGCCAACGTGTCAACATATAGTGTCATAGTTCGTTTTGAGTAATGCTAAAGGCATTTAATGTGTACTTAAATTTGTATACAAATGATGTAATATTTTATGTGTCATCTTGTTAACTTTACTTTTTAATCATCACTGAATTCTATAGGATGACACATAGGACGCCTTGTTATTTTGTGCATAAATTAAGTACACATAAAGTGTCTAGCATTACTCATATCGTTAACATGTAATGGTGGTAAGGGTGTTCATGATCCGATTCGAACTATTTTTTGTTTAAAATATAGAGAATTAGAATCAGCACCAATCCAATGTTTTGCCAGGACCAAACTAAACTCAACGAGAACCAAACCGTTGGTCCAGATTCCATTGATCTGGTTTTCACTCTTTTATTGGTCCTGAGCATTTGCCGCCTTTTTTTTTTTTTCCCTTGTAATGTGGATATTTTCTTTTCTTTTTTTGAATTTTTAAAGCAATTATGGTAAATATTAAATTACTAAACCAAGTAAACAACGAAATTTACTCCCTCCATTCTAGGCAAAAGAGTCCACCTTCTCTTTTTAAAAGTCAACATGTGACTAAACCAAATTAAAATTTTACACACTTTACTTATGTTTTAAAAAATAAAATTTCATTAATCAAAAACCATCCTAAAAAATTAAAAGTAGAGTCTTTGCCTCGAACGAAGGGAGTAACACACAAGGAATAAAAAATAACTAAAAAGTAAAGTTAGTATTTAGAAATATTTTATTTACAGAAATAATTACATATAGTATTATACTAGGTTAGTACCCGTGCGAGCATTGTATTAATAAAAAAAATTATAAATGTTGTTTATAATAAAAGGATTTTCTAAACTCGTCGTAAGTAAATGAAAGTATTTTAACTGAAATACCTTGGGCAAAACTAAAATAGGATAAATATTGAATACAAATCGAAATTACTTATAATAATATTTACAATGGAAAAAATTTAATAACATCTCTTTAATATATAGTTTTTTTAGAAGGTGTAATTGAAAGATGTGCATTGGATTAAAAGATGTACATTGAAAATGGGATAAAAATGAGACAGCTTAGGAAATGGGACAACTTACAATTGAGGAGAGAATAACTAAAATGGCCAGTAAATGAGACGGCTTAAGAAGGGTAGGGGATATGGCGGGGGGATGAACCATATAGTAGTAGTGGCTTTTACTTTAGTAATTGTTATAGAAATGTTTATAAAATAAAATTATATAGTATATACATATATATTGGTTTGGCCCGTTTCTAAATTCAACATGTCTCAAAAGTCCGGAATCGAACCAATTCATTGAATCATCAGTTCTTCTAAAACTTAGGACTAGAACCAAACTAAAAATAATAGTTTTTTTAAATTTATACTGGTTCAGTCTAGTTCTTTGAGCTAGGTTTTTTTTTTATATATGCACATCCCTAAATGGTGGCTCGTCCACAATGGCTTATTAAAAAAGAAGCATAAAACATAAAGAAACAGGGAAGCATACACATGAAAACAGGGGGAAATGAAAGAAATAGAAAAGTGTTTAAATTAGCAAGCTTATTATCTCTTTACTACTTACATATACTAAAAACAGTGAAATAAATGTTTCATATCATATCCAATCAAATTTCTTCTCCCAATCACCAGGCCATTCTCCATTGTGGTTGGCAAAGTAGAAACCAAGATCTGTAACTAGCCAAAAGCAATGATTATCAAATTTACGACCACATCTATTTGCTACATTTCCATCAAAAACAACAAATGCTTGGCGCTTTGGTTGTCCCCAAGGATTTCCCAAGAATTGGCACCAAAAAAGAGTCGTCTCGAAGATATCGAAGCGAAATTTCCAAGTGTAATCGAATCCAGGTGTACTAATACGGTTTCCAAGATCTGTATTTTTCGAGGCGCAATGAAAGTTCAAAATGTGACTGAGCCCATTGATAACATGAAGATAATATCTTTCTAATCCATTGGGAACAATAGTGTCATTGCCCTTCTCTACAGAAAGGCAATTCGCCACACAAACAAGGTAAAATAAGATTAAGGAGAAAAAAATTGTATTCATACCGTTACTCATGTAAAATAGGTTTTCTTTGTAAAATTGTATTCGCCACACAAACAAGGTAAAATTGTATCTCTCTATCTCTGTAAAATGGGTTTTCTTTGTATGCAATTCATATATGACTCAATTCCAACTTTATATATATAGACCATGGGGGAGAGAATATATAGAATCACAAACAAAATATGGCTCAAATGATGCTGTAATTGTTTCCTATGATCATTTACCATCTAGGTTTTAAAACTAAAAGGAAAAGCAATTAACTTAAACTTAATTAGTTGATTGTCATTTTCGGAAGAAATACTGAATTTATGATTCACTTTCCATTCTTTCACATTTTTTTATAGTTAAAACATCTCAAATATATTCAAGTCTCTTAAACTTAAGTCTAACGTGTGAGCCGCGGGACAGACGGATACGGATTAAGTGGGGTCTACCGTAGATATGGGATTACGTATAGTTCACTTGAGTTATAACACTTTAGTTTAAGAGAATTGATTTGACGTATTCTAATAGTCACGTAATTTTTAACATTTTGGTCGAGGATGTTAACATTTTGCAATTTTCATCTTCAATCCTTTTAACAATTTCCTTTACAAGAAACATTCTAACAAGCACATATAACATTGCATCAGAATAACATAGTTATTAAACCATCGATAATAATCATATCATCCATGAGAATAACAATCATCAAACATAATCGTCAACATATATATAGTGTCATAATTGATTTTAAGTTACTCTTCTTTAACGTTGTTAACATTAGTAGCCTGAACATAAAAACGAGGATGCATACTGATAACGTAAAATAAAATAAGGGAGAACAAATTAATTTGAGCAATGTTATGGGCACAAAAAAGTCACAAATTTTTTTTCAAAAAATCTTCGTTTGCGGTTTTTAATTGGTTGTATAGTTTCCGGGCCCGCCACTAATTAATGAAAAAAAATCAATCAAAAACTGACAACAAGACTTTTGTAATCAAATTTTTGTGACTTCTTTGTGCCCAATGTATTACCCAATTAATTTTCATTGCGTAACTCATATAATATAAGTTAAATACAATTAATTACCAAAATCGTTTATGAACATATAAGTTACGTGCAAAAACGTTAAAACTTTTTCCACTACAACAAAAATGACTTTTAACAACGTTTTTAAAACGTTGTTATAGGCTTTTGACAACGTTTTTCAAAACGTTGTCTAATCCAACGTTGTTATAGGCTGTAGTTTTAGACAACGTTTTTAAAAACGTTGCAAAAAACGTTGTTGAAACCCCTTCCAAGTTGAAATTCCATTCTTTGAAGCTTCATTAGACAACATTTAAAAAACGTTGTCTTAGGTCTAAGACAACGTTTTGTCTAAAACGTTGTCTTAGGTCTAAGACAGCGTTTTTTAAAAAATGTTGTCTTAGGTCTAAAACAAAGTTTTATACAAAATGTTGTCTTAGGTCTAAGACAACATTTTTGAAAACATTGTTATAGAACCCATTCCTGTCTCCGCACCTCCACATCCACCCACATATCACAACCACAAAATTACAAAATTAAAGTTTCCAAAGAAGTTTTTGTATTTAATTAAGATGCAAAAATTCATCACTAGTCCAAAATTCTTCATAAATACAGAGAAAGTTTCAATATAAAATCATAACAACCAAACAACGATCTAGTGATCTTTAACTTAGTGGATATGAAGAGTGCTTGTCACTCAACCAAGCTCAAGAAGGAATGCTCCGACATCATGTAACTGCGAACCAAGTGGCATTAGTCTGGATTATCCTTCACTCAATTAAGTCTGAAACGATCGATTGTGTCGTAATCGACCAAGAAAGTGCCTGTCACAGGTAAAAGATAGATACATATATTCAGTTATTTCTTGAACCAATCAGAAAGTTCATGTCCTATATATAGAGTATATGAAACTTTCTAAATTACTCAACTTAGGGCAGCAGTGACTGATTACTCATTTTAGCACATACATTTAAGCTATTGGCAACGTTGTAGAGCAGTGGGTCTCGTGGTTGAGTAATTTGTACACGTGAGAGTCAATCTGTATTGTAATATAGATAGATAGATTCTCTCTATCCCAAAAAAGACGTTCAAGGACAAACACCAACTGACCGTTGTCATGATATAGTGCTACTCCATTAAGTTAAAAATTATTTGAAAAACAGTCTCATCTAGAATGAGCAAAAAATATTCTCTATATCTTCTATCATAGAGGAGAGAAAAAAATAAGGAAACAAATAGGCAGAGAATGAGGATAAAATTTCCATAGTAATGTCCCAGCCGACAATCTCGTGTTATTCTTCTTTGTCCAAGATGCATCAAAGCATATATATTTAGTGGTGCAAGACAAATGCACTCATTGTGATTAATACAAGTGCTATTGACATGAGTAACACTAGGGATCTCAAAAAGGTCTCGACACTGACTCCAACTTATGGGTCAAGCATCTGCTTGGAAAGTTATCACATCACTTACTTGTGGGGGCAGAGGCTTACCTGTCAGATACTCGAACATGATTTGGAAGTGAAACTAATTAAGAACATATATGTTGGAATCTTTAGAATTTTCCATTGGGATTGCCTTCTGCGAGAATTTATTTATATAACTGAACTCGAGTGTTCAAGAAACAATGGGAACACTCGAGTTCAGTTATATAAATAAAGATGTTTTCGAACTTTATGCCATACGTGGTCAATTTTGATATTTGACTTGTGCTGATTAAGTATGGCTAAGTTAATTTAGCAGGGAAGCAACCAGTTGCATTTTAGTCTGACATCGATCAGGAGGGGATTAAATGCTCATTTTGAAGGGCCAGGTATAAGTGGGAGGGATTAGTCTAGTAAAATAAAAGGACAAACTTATTAATATAACATTTATCACAGAATTAATTTTTCTTCCTTCCGAAGGTTCGATCTCTTTGTCTCCCTCTCTGATTTTGTTTATGTTCAGTTGGATTGAATCAATATACATCTCCTCTGTTCAAACAGATCAAGAGGGAATAGAGATATGAGCATGGCACAAATTATTTGAACTGGATACAAGAATTGGTCCTTTTCTGGTAATACAAATTGTTCTTTAGATTGAAAATGTGACACACTGATTTACAGAGCTTCAATAACAATTGCGCAAATGGAAGCTGTGAGCTATCTAAGAAAACTGGAAAGCAGGTATTGTTGTGAATGCACACAGCAAAGGATCGAATGAGCACTCCTATAGGGATGACACTAGTGATGAAGAACTGTATTCTAAAACTCGTGCTTAAAGCCCAAACACAGCCTCCACCAAGAAAATATTGACATAACCTACTCTATGATCAAATTGGCCCACACAGATCTCATCTAATTCCACAAATAAAAGTTTATGCACTCCTTACAAAGCAATTACCCCCTAACCAGAATTTTCTAACTTCAAACACAATTATAAAGCATCACCTTCAACTTACTCTTCTATGCATATGATGATGTGCAACTCAGTCAGTTTATAGATGTAATCAGTCCACAATTTATAAAAATAAAAAACAAAACCAGTAGTCGACAACTAAAGGCAACAGCCGCATTGGAAGCTAACCTGAAAATTGAAGGCTCTGCCAGAGATAGGAGTACTTTTTGTCAGCTTCAGCCACTGATTGTTCTTCCACAAACATGGTCTGCAGTAGTAAGCACCGCAAGAAAGCTGAAGATAGCAAGTAATTTAAATGATAAAAGTTAAAAGCGAATCAGAAAGTGTGATAAAAGCTATTGTAGTGGCAGGAAGTAGAACTTACAAGTTTATTGTTGAATTTAATACACGCCGTCACTTTAGACAATCAACCATCAAGTGCATACCCTTAGATTCTATGGGTTTGTTGCAATTTAATTCTCTAATGGTTGGTAATCCCTAACATCATGTTCTTCTTCCTTGTCCATCTACATTAAGAAGAAAAATGAAAAAGCAAAGAAAGAAAGAGCAATGTTGCTCTATTGAGACAAAACAATTTAGAACAAGCTTGAACCAACTTATACAATATACATCTCCTCTGTTCAAACAGATCGAAGGTTCGTTCTCTTCAATTTAGGTTCGTTCTCTCTTAACCCAACTTGACTTATGTTCAGTGGGATTGAATCAATTTATATCTTTACTAATTTCCTTCCTAAATTACCATGCTCGATTTGAGAGCAGCATAGACTTTCCACCAAACCTCTGTTAGTAGTGCATGAGAAATACACAAACAGCAAAACCTGATGCAACATTCCTAGATGAACTCCTGAAAGTAAATAATAGGTATTTCTACCCACCTATACAAACCCTTATTGAAATTCATATAATATGCATACTAAAACAAGCATGCTACTTCATGGAAAGTGTTAAACATGAAAGTCTCATAATCCTTCTTTCATTAACAAGTTCCAATTACGAGAACGTTCCCTATTGTAGAAAGAAATGAGAATGTGTACATTTGACTCCCTGATATTACACTGTTCATAGTAATTTTACATTTGACTTTCTTTTTCTGAATCGACCTTCTTGGGATATATATTTGCTGCAACATGTTTATCATGCTTAAGCAATGAGTTAGTGAAGTGTTCTCGTGTTTAATATAAAATAAACATTGCTACAGAGCCGTCCACTCTGCCCTATACATATGCACAGTGAATCAATCTAATATGCAAGTTGACAAAGCACCACTACCATAGACAAAATTGCAAAAAAAAAAGTTGATGGAAATTATCTTAAGACTCAACCTGTTCAAAATTTCCAGGGGAACTACCAAAACCCAGCCTATTAAAAATTATTATCAGTAGGCTAATTAAACGCTTCAAGGTACAAAATGTCATGGGAACTAGTAGATTGTAAAACTTGCAAGAAGAATGAGATACATTATGCTTAGGTGAGTCCATGGTGATATTATCGCCTATATTAAAATGCATATCAGAGATAACTACAATAGATAGCTCCAAAGAACTGCTCAAATATGTAGCCTCGACTCTCTACTACTAACAAGTAGAAAAAATCCACTTGTGTAAGAATTGTCAGCACCATGAATTCATTAACTTTTATCAGATAAGAAATTTAATTGGAAAGGCCAACACTGTTAGACAAAATATATTTCAGCTACAAGTATATAAAAGAACTTCAAAGCTTACCATGAGCATAAAAATTGGAACCTAATGGAATCTACCCAAAATAAGCTCATACCTACAGCAGTTTAAGGTAATAAGCTCTATCTCCCTTTATCTTAGTTGTGAACTTAGCATCAGTATTTTTCCTACTTTCGTCGTCTTCTTTTACATCAATAAACTCTTCATATCCTGTCTTTTACATCAATAATCACCAGGTTTTTGTCTTTCATGCTTTTGTACTCTTCACCAACATGAAAGACGAGGGTGAGTATGTTGGTGCTCAAGGTCAGACTTTGATGGGGGGAGATGCTAGTCTTGCTGATGAGTCTCAAAGCAGGAAAGATACGAAGAGTTTACATGCTCTCGAAGAAGACGAACGTAGGAAAAATACTGATGCTAAGTTCACAACTTAGATAAAGGGAGATAGATCTTATTATCTTAAACTACTGTAGGTAAGTGAACTCCTTTCCCCTCCTCTTCTGCAGTCACTTTCTGCAGAAGAGGATGAGCGATTCCATACATGGGAGCCTTGACCAAGCTCATACCTGTAAAATAAAATAAAACGAGCAAATAATATTAGAAAGAAAAAAGGAAATAAGGGTCTTATGCCTAGGAATAAAAAGTTAACAAGAAAAAAGAAATAAATGGTCTTATTACCTTAAACTGCTGTAAGTAAGTGAACTCCTTTCTCCTCCTATTATGCAGTCACTTTTTGCAGAAGAGGATGAGCGATTCCATACATGGGAGCATAGACCAGCTCATACCTGTAAAATAAAATAAAACAAGCAAATAATATTAGAAAGAAAAAAGGAAATGAAGGGTCTTATGCCTAGGAATAAAAAGTTAACAAGAAAAAGGAAATGAATGGTCTTATTACCTTAAACTGCTGTAGGTAAGTGAACTCCTTTCCCCTCCTCCTTTATCCGGGCTTGGGACCGGCAATGCAATGCTATATATAGCAATTACATTGGCGGAGTTAAAAAGGGGTTAGTTACCTAGCTAAGTGGTGCATGAGTCCCTAAAATGTAATTATATAAAACAACCAAAGCAATTATTAATAGAAGCTGAAACATAGATTAAAATCCTAAAAGTTTAAAATAAAAGTCATTGGCCAAAATATGCATATACAAAAGAGCCATAGTAAAACAATATTAATCTAAACTGATGAAATCCTTATGCCATGCAACAGTACTTCCAATTGCATCCTCGATCACCGACATGGCTGACTTAGGCCTCCACAGTGGAGCCTTGGGATCTAAAGCCACCTTTGTAATACCCCAAATTTTCGTTAATAATATTAAAATTGTATAAATCAATGTTGCAAATTATTTTGGGCCGATTATATCTGTTTTGGGCTTTGTAATAAAAATGTCAATTTGATTCGATATTTTTGATATTGTTGTGTTGGGTTTAGCCCGTAAATTGTTCCAAATTTGTTAAGTCTGAGTTAGTTAAAAAAAAAAAAAAGGAGAAAGTTTAGGCATGAAAGGAGACTGGGTTTCGAGGTCGTGCACAAGATGGTTTGTTGGGGGGAGGATAAGAATTAGAATTTCAAAAGTGGGAGAGAAATCTTGGAGTCTCCCGGATAGAGTCAGTAGCTAGTTAGGTTCTATGAGGAGAGTGAGGCTACTGTGATCGCTTACGGAGGGAAAGAAAGAACGAAAAAAATACGGCAAAGCAAGAGAGGAAGAGAAAACGTGAGACGCCGGCTGTGCAGAGAAGGGAGAAGTCGTTCTTGTGAGACGAACTAGCTAACAAAAATTCCCGAGGTATGTCGACTTCCATGCCTTGTCTTATAATTCAGTTAATAGCATACTAGGTTTGGACATATAGCTATAATAAGATGAATATACGGATGAAGTTGAGGGGGGAATGACCGTTTGGTTTTCTGTGCATGTGTTGGGTGTGACGTTGCGTGTGATTGTGTATGTATATATGTGTGAGTGGAGAAGGTATGGCGTGTGTGTGTGTGAGTGGTGAAGGTAATGGTGTGTGTGGGTGTTAGTTGTGTGGTATGTGCGTGGTAATGCAGAAGGAAGGGAGAGGTATGGCGTGTGTGTGTGAGTGGCGAAGGTTTTGGTACTGTGTGTGTGTGAGAGTTGTGATAGTATTGGGGTGTGTGTGTGTGTGTGTGAGTGTGTGGGCCGTGCGTGCATGTTGTGCGTGTATGCCTGGGTGTGCGTGTTCTGTTGGTTTGTGGTAGTTCATTGTGCTGGTGTGTGTATGCTTTGTAAGTTAACTGTGAACTGCCTAGTTGCCAAGCCAAGGAAAGTTGTTTATGAATTTAAGATTGGGTACTGTGTATGCGTGAGTGTTAGTGTGTGAGTTGTTAGTTAATAAGTTTATTAATTATAAGAAGAGTTTTGTTACTGGAAGATTAGTATGCTAATTGTAGAGTATTTAAATAGTAGTTATACTATAATATGTTTTTATTAATAATTATAGTATATATTTATTGAGTTAGATTTACAGATAGTGATTAGTGCTTTATATGTTAAATTTAGATTTGGACGGGCGCGTGTGACGGTCCCTATTCGTGTACGAGCTTTGTTACTTCGCTGCTAGCTTTAAGGTAAGGGATTATACTTCGTTTAGGTATTTGAACTCTTTTATTCCGAATCGTTAGGCTTCCATTATATTTTATTGATATAACGTTCTTGTACACGTATGCCGACTTTAAGTCGATAATTGCTTTGAATCCCGTCGAACGTACGTTTGTTCTTACTTCATTAATTTTATTTTTGAAATCTCATGCATCCGTTTTTCTACCTCATGAGATATCATTGTGAATCGAAAATTGTTACATCGCCAATGCATATTGACATGTTTAAATCTTTTGAAAGTCTACTTTGATCACTAAGTCAGAACAACCCGTCACGGGGAAAAGCGTGACACTATCGTATTATTGAATTTATTGAACACTACTGGAGAAGTGGTGTGGTTATCCGGATATACCAAAACTTATCGTATTGTTGAATTATCGTATTGTCGGACTCTTTGGAGTCATTACTTATGTGATCATGGTATCCGCGAGTTGGACGCTATCTCCAACTGGTATGGGACGGTTGGCGGTAGCTGTACCTCTCGTAGTCATTTTTGTGTCTCTTGTCTTTCGTTTGAAACGTCGTGTTAATATCTGATTTATTGCATTGGACATTGCTTTATTGATCAACGATTATTCGTTGTTACCGATGATTGAGAATCATCCCTTTTGTTATCTGATCGACAAAATATTTTGATTAATTATTTTTCTTTCGAGTCAACTCCTCCTTAGTAACCGGAGGAGTTGTATATGAACTTACTGAGCATTGTTCGCTCACCCCTTATTCTATTCCTCCTTCCAGGTAACAAGTAAGGTGATTAGATCGTGGACTCGGGTAAACGTTAAAGTCATCCAAGGATTTAGAACTTTACTATTTTCTTTTGAAATACTTTGTAATCATATTGAGTTAAATTTGATTTGGTTTTGAGAACTGTATTGAGATTATTAAGGTTTGTTTTTAATTATGATTGGGGATTTTAACGATATTGATTATGAGATTAGGGTTTGTTATCATTTAAGCATTGAATATCGGTGACGTAGCCAAACTGTGGGACCGCGTTGTCAGAACCGAGTTTGGGGCGTTACAGAGTTGGTATCAGAGCTTAGGCTTTAGGTCCTGAAGGTTTAGAAACTCAGCGATTTAAGAAATGATTGCACCATTAAGACTGTGATTTTAGTTATAAGTATGTGTATCCTTACAATTCATCGAGACTGACAAAAGTTATTGTTTACCTGTAGGAAATGGTGAGAACAAAACAGACTGCAAGGAAATCCTCTCTTCACCTTTACATACCTAGGGGGAAATGGCTAGCGACTTATAGAGAAATGGTACTAGCTAAACAAGAGATTCAACGTAGAAAGAAGCGTGAAAATAGACTGATCGAGCAATTGAGAACGCAGCTCAAGGCAATGAAGAAGGCCTTGGCACAGCCAGAAGAAGCAAGTGGGATACTAGCAGAAGTAGTATCAAAAACACCAGGCCAAGAGTGGGGAGCAGTGTTAAATCCTGTACTCTTAGAAGATTAGGCTAGTGAGATAAATTTTAGCAAATTAGGTTGTAGTGGGGGGGAAAAACCCTAGGAAGTTTTAGTTAGTAGTTATTTCTTTGTAATGGAATGGTTTTGAATGTTGAAAAGTTTTGAATTGTTAGTTAGTAATAAAGTTTTCGTTTTGATTGATCTATGAAATTTTGTTTCGTATATAAGTTCTTAGAATTCGATTTGATTTAAATACCCACGGATTATCTCCTAAGATTTTGGAACTTGTGAATGAGCTCTGTTGGGTCGGCCTATATCTATCATTTTTGTGAATTTAGACATGGTTTTCGTTCCTTATATTGTGGTGAAATGTTTCTTGGATTTGTCTCAGAACACAATGGCCAGAGGTAGTCGTACTGGTGTTCGTGGCCGTGGGCGCGGTCGAGGTAGGAGAGGGGATAGGCCAAATGTGGTGGCTGAGGACTCTACTTCGGGGGTTGCGGCAAACCAGAATGGTCCCCAACCTAACCTCAATGCAAACGTGAACGCCAACGTTAATGTCCCTCCACAAACGGACCCTGCATTGGTTGCACTCTTGCAAACTCTGACACAAACTGTTGCTACCTTGGGTCAGATTACTCAAGGACTCGCTGCTCAGGCACAAGCTCAACCTCAACCTCAACCTGTTGCTCAGCCACCAGTAGTGACTAAAGATCCGCTAGAGAGTTTTCAGAAGCGGAATCCTGGTAAGTTCACGGGTGCACCAGGCACAGAGAAGCCGGAAGATTGGCTTGATAACATCGAAAAGATTTTTGAGACTATGACATGCACCAGTGAGCTAAAGGTTAAGCTCGCCACTTTTGTGCTTCAGGGCGAGGCAAGCCAGTGGTGGAAGGCAGAGAAAAGGGCCATAGAATCAAGAGGTATCCAGGTGATAACTTGGGAGATATTTTTGGAGTCCTTTAATAAGAAATTCTTTCCTCCCAGTGTTCGTGAAAAAAGGGTGGCAGATTTCCTTGACCTGAAACAAGGAACGATGACAGTGAATGAATATGATGCCAAATTCACAGAACTGTCAAAGTATGCCCCAAATTTCTTTGACAATGAGGAGCAGAGAGCCCGGAAGTTCGAAAGGGGGTTTAGTGATAGAATTAGTTACTGTGAAACCTTTGAAACCGCCATCGTATCTTTGAAGTGTTGGATCGAGCAAGGATTATTGAGGAGGATTTGACGATTACGGAATAGAAAGGAGGAAAGGAAAAGGGTGCGATGACCAAGGGGACGTTATCGGGGACAGTCTAGTGGTCAAGGTGGGACCCACGGTGATAATAAGAGGAGAAATACAGAGGAAAATCACCCAAAGGGGACAACTCAGAGGGGTCGAAATCAGAACCAGGGGCAGAATCAAGACGCTAATCCGATATGCCGCAAGTGTGGGGGTAAACATGTGACTGAATCTTGTCATTGGATTACGGGGGCCTGTTTCAATTGTGGGAAGGTGGGGCATAAAATCAGAGATTGCCCAGAACCGCACAAGAATATTTTTAACAAAGGTGCCGATGGTGAGGACAAGGCAAAGCCCAAAGGACCGGGGAGAATTTTTGCAATGACTGGAAGAGATGCTTGAACAACGGATGAAACGGTGTCAGGTACCATACTATTTTTTTTATATATTGGCTATGTTACGCTGTGGCTAATTTTGGAGTCTATCGTGAGTTGCTCAATTGGTGTGTGATTCTATTCGTTGAGGATATACTGGTTAACCTAAGTTTTTGAGAAGAGCATGAGTATCCCGACCTCTTTACAGACTAGGTACGTTAAGTTTAGAGGACTAAACTTCTTTTAAGGGGGTGAGAGTGTAATACCCCAAATTTTCGTTAATAATATTAAAATTGTATAAATCAATGTTGCAAATTATTTTGGGCCGATTATATCTGTTTTGGGCTTCGTAATAAAAATGTCAATTTGATTCGATATTTTTGATATTGTTGTGTTGGGTTTAGCCCGTAAATTGTTCCAAATTTGTTAAGTCTGAGTTAGTTTAAAAAAAAAAAAAAAAAGGAGAAAGTTTAGGCGTGAAAGGAGACTGGGTTTCGAGGTCGTGCACAAGATGGTTTGTTGGGGGGAGGATAAGAATTAGAATTTCAAAAGTGGGAGAGAAATCTTGGAGTCTCCCAGATAGAGTCAGTAGCTAGTTAGGTTCTATGAGGAGAGTGAGGCTACTGTGATCGCTTACGGAGGGAAAGAAAGAACGAAAAAAAATACGGCAAAGCAAGAGAGGAAGAGAAAACGTGAGACGCCGGCTGTGCAGAGAAGGGAGAAGTCGTTCTTGTGAGACGAACTAGCTAAAAAAAATTCCCGAGGTATGTCGACTTCCATGCCTTGTCTTATAATTCAGTTAATAGCATACTAGGTTTGGACATATAGCTATAATAAGATGAATATACGGATGAAGTTGAGGGGGGAATGACCGTTTGGTTTTCTGTGCATGTGTTGGGTGTGACGTTGCGTGTGATTGTGTATGTATATGTGTGTGAGTGGAGAAGGTATGGCGTGTGTGTGTGTGAGTGGTGAAGGTAATGGTGTGTGTGGGTGTGAGTTGTGTGGTATGTGCGTGGTAATGCAGAAGGAAGGGAGAGGTATGGCGTGTGTGTGTGAGTGGCGAAGGTTTTGGTACTGTGTGTGTGTGTGAGTTGTGATAGTATTGGGGTGTGTGTGTGTGTGTGTGTGAGTGTGTGGGCCGTGCGTGCATGTTGTGCGTGTTCTGTTGGTTTGTGGTAGTTCATTGTGCTGGTGTGTGTATGCTTTGTAAGTTAACTGTGAACTGCCTAGTTGCCAAGCCAAGGAAAGTTGTTTATGAATTTAAGATTGGGTACTGTGTATGCGTGAGTGTTAGTGTGTGAGTTGTTAGTTAATAAGTTTATTAATTATAAGAAGAGTTTTGTTACTGGAAGATTAGTATGCTAATTGTAGAGTATTTAAATAGTAGTTATACTATAATATGTTTTTATTAATAATTATAGTATATATTTATTGAGTTAGATTTACAGATAGTGATTAGTGCTTTATATGTTAAATTTAGATTTGGACGGGCGCGTGTGACGGTCCCTATTCGTGTACGAGCTTTGTTACTTAGCTGCTAGCTTTAAGGTAAGGGATTATACTTCGTTTAGGTATTTGAACTCTTTTATTCCGAATCGTTAGGCTTCCATTATATTTTATTGATATAACGTTCTTGTACACGTATGCCGACTTTAAGTCGATAATTGCTTTGAATCCCGTCGAACGTACGTTTGTTCTTACTTCATTAATTTTATTTTCGAAATCTCATGCATCCGTTTTTCTACCTCATGAGATATCATTGTGAATCGAAAATTGTTACATCGCCAATGCATATTGACATGTTTAAATCTTTTGAAAGTCTACTTTGATCACTAAGTCAGAACAACCCGTCACGGGGAAAAGCGTGACACTATCGTATTATTGAATTTATTGAACACTACTTGGAGAAGTGGTGTGGTTATCCGGATATACCAAAACTTATCGTATTGTTGAATTATCGTATTGTCGGACTCTTTGGAGTCATTACTTATGTGATCATGGTATCCGCGAGTTGGACGCTATCTCCAACTGGTATGGGACGGTTGGCGGTAGCTGTACCTCTCGTAGTCATTTTTGTGTCTCTTGTCTTTCGTTTGAAACGTCGTGTTAATATCTGATTTATTGCATTGGACATTGCTTTATTGATCAACGATTATTCGTTGTTACCGATGATTGAGAATCATCCCTTTTGTTATCTGATCGACAAAATATTTTGATTAATTGTTTTTCTTTCGAGTCAACTCCTCCTTAGTAACCGGAGGAGTTGTATATGAACTTACTGAGCATTGTTCGCTCACCCCTTATTCTATTCCTCCTTCCAGGTAACAAGTAAGGTGATTAGATCGTGGACTCGGGTAAACGTTAAAGTCATCCAAGGATTTAGAACTTTACTATTTTCTTTTGAAATACTTTGTAATCATATTGAGTTAAATTTGATTTGGTTTTGAGAACTGTATTGAGATTATTAAGGTTTTTTTTTAATTATGATTGGGGATTTTAACGATATTGATTATGAGATTAGGGTTTGTTATCATTTAAGCATTGATTATCGGTGACGTAGCCAAACTGTGGGACCGCGTTGTCAGAACCGAGTTTGGGGCGTTACAACCTTGACCCAAAGTTTCCAAATATCCTTTCCAAGTGGAACGTGATGTACCACATCATTAGGATCCATGGATGTTATTTTAGCCTCTGCAACAGCCGTGTTTTGCCAATTCAATAGCTTGCATTTGCTACCAACATTGACATTTGCTACAAAGTGAGAGCTACCATTTTGTGAGCAAGGGGAGGGCGTCTTCCCAATTTGTGAGTGAGGGGAGGGCGTCTTGCCATTTTGTGAAGCGATAGTCTGTGGACAAACACAAATGAACATGTAAGTGACAAATTAAAATAAGAATTTAAAACAATGTGCTTTATTGTAGAATACTTGCCTGCATGAATAGATTTTTAAAGTCTGCCAATTCAGTCTTCAATTCAGAAACAATATTCTCTAGTACTTCTACTTTCTTGGAGTTATTGATGTAGGCACCTACTTGAGAAGGTGTAATACCAAATCCCATCGCTCTAACTCTTCCATTCCGTTCGGGTCCAAGGGCATGAGAGAGTGCATCATCAGATATAGGTAATGAATTCCCAGGAGAAGTTTGCGAGGAATTGAACTCTTTAATTTTACTCTATAAAATTTATAAACAATAGAGTAATAAGATATAAAGAAGTCAAACACAATTAGAAAATAGATCATTAATAAAAATGTACTCTTACCACACAATCAACGATAAAAGTAGTTGGTACTTCCCCATTCTTATTATCTCTTTATTAATTACATATACTAAAAACAGTGAAATAAATGTTTCATATCATATCATATCCAATCAAATTTCTTCTCCCAATCACCAGGCCATTCTCCATTGTGGTTGGCAAAGTAGAAACCAAGATCTGTAACTAGCCAAAAGCAATGATTATCAAATTTACGACCACATCTATTTGCTACATTTCCATCAAAAACAACAAATGCTTGGCGCTTTGGTTGTCCCCAAGGATTTCCCAAGAATTGGCACCAAAAAAGAGTCGTCTCGAAGATATCGAAGCGAAATTTCCAAGTGTAATCGAATCCAGGTGTACTAATACGGTTTCCAAGATCTGTATTTTTCGAGGCGCAATGAAAGTTCAAATTGTGACTGAGCCCATTGATAACATGAAGATAATATCTTTCTAATCCATTGGGAAGAATAGTGTCATTGCCCTTCTCTACAGAAAGGCAATTCGCCACACAAACAAGGTAAAATAAGATTAATGAGAAAAAAATTGTATTCATACCGTTACTCATGTAAAATAGGTTTTCTTTGTAAAATTGTATTCGCCACACAAACAAGGTAAAATTGTATCTCTCTATCTCTGTAAAATGGGTTTTCTTTGTATGCAATTCATATATGACTCAATTCCAACTTTAAATATATAGACCATGGGGGAGAGAATATATAGAATCACAAACAAAATATGGCTCAAATGATGCTGTAATTGTTTCCTATGATCATTTACCATCTAGGTTTTAAAACTAAAAGGAAAAGCAATTAACTTAGACTTAATTAGTTGATTGTCATTTTCGGAAGAAATACTGAATTTATGATTCACTTTCCATTCTTTCACATTTTTTTATAGTTAAAACATCTCAAATATATTCAAGTCTCTTAAACTTAAGTCTAACGTGTGAGCCGCGGGACAGACGGATACGGATTAAGTGGGGTCTACCGTAGATATGGGATTACGTATAGTTCACTTGAGTTATAACACTTTAGTTTAAGAGAATTGATTTGACGTATTCTAATAGTCACGTAATTTTTAACATTTTGGTACATTTTGCAATTTTCATCTTCAATCCTTTTAACAATTTCCTTTACAAGACACATTCTAACAAGCACATATAACATTCCATCAGAATAACATAGTTATTAAACCATCTATAATAATCATATCATCCATGAGAATAACAATCATCAAACATAATAGTCAACATATATATAGTGTCATAATTGATTTTAAGTTACTCTTCTTTAACGTTGTTAACATTAGTAGCATGAACATAAAAACGAGGACGCATACTGATAACGTAAAATAAGATAACGGAGAACAAATTAATTTGAGCAGTATTATGGGCACAAAAAAGTCACAAAAAAATTTTCAAAAAATCTTCGTTTGCGGTTTTTAATTGGTTGCATAGTTTTCGGGTCCGCCATTAACTAATGAAAAAAAAAATCAATCAAAAACTGACAACAAGGCTTTTGTAATCAAATTTTTGTGACTTTTTTGTGCCGAAAGTATTACCCAATTAATTTTCATTGCGTAACTCATATAATATAAGTTAAATACAATTAGTTACCAAAATCGTTTATGAACATATAAGTTACGTGCAAAAACGTTAAAACTTTTTCCCACATTTTAATAAGGTAGCATACTTACCTTTTTATTTCACTTTTGAATGCATAACGTTAACAAATTTTTTCCCATATTCTAAGAAGGTAACATACTTACCTTTTTTTTTTTTCACTATTGAACATCCGTTGAAATATATTTTGTCAAAACAACTAATTATTGTTGCAGGTAGGAGACACGTAACTTTTTTTTTCTTGATAAATATTGGATTTTGTCCAGTTTAGGCAAATAATAAAGTTAGAGGGGGGGTTAATAGTCTTATAAAAATTTTTTGATAAGTTTTAAAACCTTTGAAAACTTAGGTGGAATAACGATTTTAAAAATATCAGCCAACTAATAAGTGATCAGTTGAAGAATCAAACAACTTTGATGAACTAACTGAAGCTTTATGTAATGAAATGATTAAAGCTTTGGTCAATTTGGTCAAGTAAACAAGCAGTAAATGAAAACAGTATGTAGAGTGGTTAACAGTATAAAAACAACTACTTCCACTACCAAGTTGGTCAAACTTGAATTTTGAAGTGCACTAATATTAATAATTTAAGTGATCATGATGTGTATTTTTCACCGAATTTGACGCTTGCGGAGATATGGATGAAGGATGTATGTAAATTAATGAAATTGCAGCGGAAAATAGGATAGATGACGGGTTCTTCGGCTAGGCTTCACTCACCTAACGTAAAGATCCCTTTTGATATTACCTTCCTAAACCTAAGGAATGCAATAATCAAATTTGAACAAAACTTTGTTATTTTCTATAGCCAAAATCTGAATTAACAAAACATGAATCTAACTGGCCCTTTATATAGGTGTTACAACAATACTCCTAATCTTAAAAGGAAAATAAAACAAATACAAATCATAAACTTAAAAGAAAACTAATTACTTATCTCATAAGAACTAGGAAAAACAATCCTAATTAATCTAGGCAAATATTACATAACCAAAGTAGGAAACTAATAACAAAACCAGAATTTCGGAGGACTGGTGAAAGGGCGATCGCTCTGCCCCGTAACAAGGTGATCGCCTTGTTTCCAGAAAGTGGGGCGATCGCTTCTCTTAGTGTCAAGGCGATCGCCTTGTGACCAGAATGCTTTTCGTCCTCCTTTGCAATGCACGTGATGTTCATACGCCTCCCAAGCTCATATATCTACATGCATTGTATCCACGGTTTTGTTTATAATTTTCCTTGACACTCCCGCATCAGATCACTACAGTGACATCTAGAGATTGAATGTTCAAAGGAACAAATCAATCTCGTGTGTTACAATCAATGACCTCTCAATAACTATGTAGTTGTGAGAGATTCAGTGCAATGATTGAAACTTAAATGCAAATACAGAGAATGAAATGAGAAATAAATGATCTAAGTAAATGCGCTTTAAAGGAGAAGCTTCAGAGAATTCTTGATGTGTTATGAATATTTGAACTCTTGAATGTTTCTTGTAATCTAGTTATTGTTGTCCTTAGGGGTGGCCCAGTGGTAGAGCTGGGGCTTCACAGAGTGTGAGGTCTCAGGTTCGATCCCTTCCCACGCCCCCTTAGGACATCAAAAAAAAAAACAGTAAAAAAAATAAATAATAGTTATTGTTTTTCAATGCTCCTTCGGCTTTATATAGGCAGAGCTAAAAAAGTTGCCTTTGGAGACATTTGACATAGCATTAAATGTTCTGACATAGAAAAATTGCCCAATTTCTCCTTGTTTGGTATACTGAATTCACATTAGGGACAATGTGAAATTTAAGTTTGGGGGTGGGACTTTGTGCTTAGAATATGTGCTTAGGTTATGCTTGTGAGTAACACGTTTTGCCTGTATATTTTGTTTCTTTTCTTATGCTTTTCAAAAAAAAATGAAAAAGTTTAGAAAATTTATTTTTGGGAGTCCTTGGTTAGGCGTGGTTACTTCCGTCAATGATGATAATTTGTTTGATTTGTGACATCTTGTACTGACAATGCATGTTGCGCTTATCTAAATGCTTAGCTTGGTATACTTATTGAACATTGAATCTCTATTCCTTCAGTATTTTACACCGTGAATTGATTCCTGAAAGATTTGAATGGCTTTATAGGATTCTACAGTACACATTTCATTCCCTTGGCCTTTGGTTATCTGAAAATTTAGAGTATTCATGAAATTTTTAAACTATTTTTACTCCTTGAAGTTAGGCCTAAACAGAGTTTAGGTAATCTGAACGAAAACATAAAAAAAATTATATAAAAAAAGGTAGAAAAAAAAAAAGAGAAAGCATTTTTGTGAAGACTTAGTCTAGCTTCATAGCCTTTTTAACTCGTGTTATTAAACTCGTAGGGGTGTCTTTACACCTAGTGGCAAAGCCTTAAACCCATTTGGTTTGAGAGTTATTGGCCTAACACTCGTTACTTCGGTAAATTAGAAAGCTTATGTAAGCTAGACATTGCACAGTCCACAAATGCAAGTATCTCAACAAACAAAAAAAAAAAAAAAGAAGAAGAAAGAAAGGAAAGAAAAAGGTTCGATATTACTACTTATGTTTGTAGCAATGGATGGAGTAATTACGTGTGTTTACGTTTCATGAAAAACGTTAATTCGTGAAGATTTGAAATAAACACGCAAAGTACTGACACAAAATAATTTCGGCAGCTTATCAAGGAAGCTTACGTTTGAAGATCAGTAGTCTTTGCAAAAAAAGATAAGTCAAGGACATTTATCAGTCTACTGTTCTTCTACCATTTATCTAACTTAGAAAATATTTAAGTCATTATCAGTCAATGATTCCTAACGAAATGACTGATATACAGTAAATCAGTCATCAACCAACAAGGAATAGTCATCTTTGATCAGAAGAATGGGTGGTCACTTCATCAGCCAACGATGATTATAAGGCTTGGCTGAGCATAAGTGATCCCAAAATATTTAGAATGGTTTTAAGAAAATTATGGAAAAGATTAACAGATTTATATTTATAATTACAAGATAAATTGGATTAAAGTAATATTGTTGCCATCTTAATTGAGGATGTACACTTGGACATTTTTTATCAATTTGATATTTGAGGACGAGTATTAAAACGTAGTTTTATTTAGTTAGTGAAAATAAGATTATATAACCTTTGGAAACTTTAGTAAAACTACTACTCCAATCGTTTCAAAATGAATATCCCTTTTTTAGTTGTTTACAAAAATTAAGAAATTTACTTTTTAGGTCATTTTGATTGTGCAAATACATGAATGTACATAGTCTATTCTCCGTTTGTGATTTTTGGTTTTAGACTTTTTGTCTCTTAGGTCCCACTAAATTTCTCTACATCTCTCCCTTATTTTCTCTTCAATCATTAAAAAATAAAAAGAGCATTGCTATTAACACCCTGAAATGCTCTAAGTACCCCACTTTACTAAGTACACCTCCTCCTAAAATTATCAATCTCCGAAAAATCCAAGTACAACACGCCTATTTTTTCTATTTTACCCTCCTAAAATTAACCTAACCCTTCCCTCCTCCCACTCATCTCTGCCTCCCTCTTCCTCCTTCCCATCTCTCCCCTGTCCCGCCTCCCCCTCCCCCTCTATCTCTGTCTATGACTAGTCTCCTTCCTCCCTTCTTCCTCCCTCTTTCCTCCCTTCTTCCTCCTTTCTCATTCCTCATCGTGTTCATGTCTTCATTATTTCTTAAAACCTAAATTAATTACACAAAAATTAAATCATAGATTTTATTAAAGAAACAAACATGTAATTAATAGAACCCACTTTTGAAAATGTATGAATTCATGTCTTCATTGCCCTGATTGATGCTTTTTTTTTTTTTTCTTATTTTGAAGTCGTTCGATACTGTATAACCGAATATCCATAGTGGTGTTCGGCAACTCCTAACAAAACACCACTATGAGTGTTCTGCACCCCTTACTGAACAATCTTATTTATGTTTGATGGAGGCTACTGAACAGTGATTAATCTATTTTTCTTTTTTTCAACTTAAAAAATGAAGAATACATAAGGGCATTTAAGTCAACATTTATAATGACATTTTTATAATCTATGAAGGGAGTGTACTTAAAAATATTGGGAATGTTAATAGCAACGCTCATTTAAAAATCAAGTCACTAAATCAAAAATTCAAATGCACGCACAGTATTCCCCACTTAGTTTAGCAAGTGCACATTTGTAGATACTCTGTTTTGGACCCCTCGTTCTAAAAAGAGAGTCATGTTTTCCTTTTTAATCCATTCCAAAAAAAGGGTCGATTTCTAATTTTTTTTTTCTTTTTATGAAAACAAGCATCTGCATTTGGGAAAACAAGCAATGCATTCGAGATCAAAACAAGCAAAGTCAATTCACATTCGGGATCAAAACAAGCATCTGCATTTGGGATTCGAAACAAGCAAAGTCATCAAACGAGACCGAAACAAGCAAAATTACCAAATTGCTATTAGCAAGAACCTGTGCTAGTTCCATCGTTTGACAAAGAACTTTTGTATTGTGCCTTGATGATGCAATTCCAATCAATTTGACATAAACTAATGCTACATCAACAGAAAATATCCACATAATTCATCTACATTATACTTTAGGCTGTTGTACATTCATGAAGAGTACAACACCTCAAAGCATGATGCAGATGAATTATGTTCTTTCTGGTGTGAGACAGAGAGAGACCTGCATATGGGGTGAACAGCCAAAACCATTGTTGATGAATACTTGGAAGTCAAATATGGTGTCTAAAATATTTATTACAAAATTTTCGTTTGTTGTCTTCTGCATCAGATCTTATACAGGGATTATATAGCCACGATGTGCACACTTTAAACTGCTGTGAAGGTTGGACTTTGAATCTACTTCAATTGATCTCTGGTTCTCGTCCATCATCATAGCAGATCAAAGACAACCATCAGTTTTGCATGTTTTGCTGATGAACAATGGTTAGGGAGCTTAACAACAGACGTGCCTGGTAATAATAGTATGACCATTTTCCTGAGCCTGCTACTTGGTAGATTGTCTTTCGTATCAAAGAATAATACTAGTATATATACAAATTAATTTTACTTAAAACTCTAATTATGCCAATACAAGATATCACCTACTTAACACACATAATTCGTACCCCATATTATACAAATTATCCTATAAATAATTGTTTATTTATAAATAGACTAACACTTGTTTCTATGATTATTTCAAGAAACAAAATATTTAATAGGACTAACGACGTTCAACAAACATGACAACTTCAGTTAGATCAACATAAAAGGTCAAAATTGAATATACAAAGCTCAGTGGGGTCCGCAAAAGGAACAACTTCAAGTCACAAAGATTAAATAAAATTGACGGGGGACCTAAAGTATAAAGAATAAAAGATGAAGATTCTAAGTGTAACTTCAGGATTTTGTTGTGCTATGTGACAACCTAGTTCTCTAAATTGCATTATTTGCATGTTACATATATTGTTAGCATGAATAGAAATGTCATGTTAGTATAATGAATTGAAATTGGATAATTACTGCTTGTTTTAGCTTGGTTTACTTGTGTTGTTCATATAAAAATGATTTGGTATGATTTTTAGTGATTAAAATGACTTTGTACTCAGTGAGGTGCATACTGGGTACAAAGCGATCGCCTTGTTTTTGGACAGAGCGATCGCTTTGTAGACAGAATGCACTATCAAGAAACTGGGTACAAAGCGATCGCTTTGGTCCTTAACAAAGCGATCGCTTTGTTGGCAGAATGTCAAAGCGATCGCCCTGTTTTGTGGGAGAGCGATCGCCCTGTGCGCTGAAGCTTTATTTTTAATAATTGTTGACTTGTGGACTGTTTGTTTGAGTTGGGACACGTCCCTAAGTGAGAGACCAGCTCACTCACACCTCCCTTACTGCCACAACACCTGGAAATGACCCCCATTACACCCATTTCACCCAAAATCCACTCTAGAGCAATTGAGAGAGAGACTGTGTGTGTTCAAGGTGAGATTACAGTGTGTTTTCATCTCCTTCATATCCAACCACTCAAATTTACATGCAAAGCCATATTTGTGTTGCTTGAGACTAGAGAAACAATTTGGAAGGCTTTGATTCTCCTTTTGTTGGTTTGATTTGTGTGTTTGAGGTAAGCACCCAATCCCTTGATTTGTGTGTTTTCATCTCCTTGTTTTGCTGATGAACAATGGTTAGGGAGCTTAACCTGAACAGACGTGCCTGGTAATAATAGTATGACCATTTTCCTGAGCCTGCTACTTGGTAGATTGTCTTTCGTATCAAAGAATAATACTAGTATATATACAAATTAATTTTACTTAAAACTCTAATTATGCCAATACAAGATATCACCTACTTAACACACACATAATTCGTACCCCATATTATACGAATTATCCTATAAATAATTGTTTATTTATAAATAGACTAACACTTGTTTCTATGATTATTTCAGGAAACAAAATATTTAATAGAACTAACGACGTTCAACAAACATGACAACTTCAGTTAGATCAACATAAAAGGTCAAAATTGAATATACAAAGCTCAGTGGGGTCAAAACGCAAAAGGAACAACTTCAAGTCACAAAGATTAAATAAAATTGACGGGGGACCTAAAGTATAAAGAATAAAAGATGAAGATTCTAAGTGTAAATTCAGGATTTTGTTGTGCTATGTCCTTATCTAGTGCGCGGCAACACCAAAAACATGGTTTGGTGCGTGGATGCCTAGCCTGGTGCACCGTACACCAAACCATGTAAAAGCCCACAAAATCAAGCCGCCTGGCTGCTCTGCAAACATCCGATGGCTGTGCACTTCGGTGGCCAAACGAAGCTTCGTGCTTGCCTTAGGGATGAGAGTAACCAACAAATATCTCTTTCATTCCCTCCTATAAATACAACTCTCACTCCCTCAACCTCAACAGACACTGAACATAAGAGAAAAAATCCAACAACAACAACACACTCTCAGCTCTCTCTAAACTCTCAGGCCAAAGAAAAAGAAAAGAAAAGAAAGAAAAGAGAAAGAGAAAAAAACTCTCTATTCTCTCTCTCACATCCACACACACACAAATACACAACAAAAACACATACACACATAAATACAATGTTCTTGGAACACACTCAAAATTAAAACGTAAGTCTTTCTTTCCTCGTATTGGTAGCAGTGAGAGCACAACGATCAAGCTATGAGCTAGCTTGATCAAATATCAACGGCCTAGAACTTGGCCCGAATTTTGTAAAACGAAAGAAGGTAAAATCCTTCGGCTTGTAATTTCCCTTTATTTTGATATGTAAATATATCGGATAAATTGTGAATGTGTATATAAATTTATTTCGGTATATTTGATATGTAAATACATGTAATATATCCGTTAAATTTGAGTTTCAAAGATTCGTTCTTCGTTTTTGTTTATTTAAACTGTGTATATAATTTTATGTTTGATTATTTGTTTAACTTCATTTCGGAGTTAAAATTGTATATTATAAATTCATAATATGTATATATAGTAACTAGATAGTTTTTTACAAATAAAATTTTTGGTTATTTCTATAATAATAACAAAATAAATATTTTTATTTATTTTGTCTATTTTTTGATATAAATAAAGCATGTATACATTTTATAACGTAAACGGAGATATAAATCTCCGTGATCCGTTTTCCTCCCAGTCACATAGTATAATAAACCCGTAACATTTAAACTCGAGCATCTAATCATAAAAGACCGAAAGGGCGAGTTGGGTGCGTAAAACCTTCCCAACTCGTAACTTAGTCTTCGAATCCACAATCTCAGTTTTTCTCTTGTTTTCTTTATAAACAAGGGTGGCGACTCTATATTTTTATATAAATATGTCATTCACATTTATTACATTTATTTCAGGACTACAAAGAACAAAAGGCCCAGAACGATCTACGAATCGGGGCGCTAACACGTGTTACTTGATTTGTATGTTTTCTCATGTATATCAGTGTACTTTATTGAAGCAAAAATAATTAAAAAGTTGTGAACTTGTTTGGAGGTATACATTAGTAGCCCGGTTATGCACATGGGTTAGAAAGGGTATTGCCCATGTAAACCCACTGATTTGGTTTATTGCGTTTCATTCATTACAAAATGATAGGGATCTGATTTTTTTCTTTTTTTTTTTTTTTTTGTCTAAATTTCTCATCCTAACCTAAGTTGAGAGTGTGTAATGAGTTAAAATGTGAGGGCAAATTACACAAATGGTCCCTGTACTACTCAACTTCTTTGGAATTGGTCCTAACCCCACACCAGCAGTCCCTGAACTCAATTTTTTGACACAATTGGTCCTTCCGTCCATTGCCGTCTATTTTTTGCCGTTAAGTGGTATCACATGCGTTTCACGTGATTTAGCCCAAGGATAAATTAGTCAATCTTAATTAAAATGTACAGGGAACATTTGTGTAATTTTCCCTAAACTAAACCCACCCCAAATATTAACCCACTCTTTCTCTCTCCTCTCCCCTCCCTCACCACTCACCACCCACCAACAATGCCGCCCTCTGTTTCTCTTTCCCACTCTTTCCCTTTCCGTTTCTCTCTCCTCTCCCCTCCCTCACCTCTGTTTCTCTGTTTCTCTTTCTATTTCTCTTTCTTTTTCATCTGTAGCAGCAGAACATAAAACCCTAATTCTAGGAAATCCAGAAAGTAAATGGCACCGATTGATCCCCATTCATACACGAACTCAACCAACCTACTAACAACAACCCACATCTCCTTCACGAATACTTCGATTTCCCCACCTCCACCATCTTCTCCTTTGCCCTCTCATCCCCTCACTTCGATCCACTCATGTTGGCTTAAGATTGACTTTTAATTCAAACCCCCCAATTGAAGCAAACCATTAATCACACTATGAGCACCGGGGTGTCTACACACACCAAAGCTCATCCTGGGTATTTGTTTCAGAGCACAAGAGGAGGAGGAGCCGACAATGGCAACGATGGATTGACGGAGTTTGGCATAAGATATCCCAACATCGAGGCCGGTGTGAACTGGATTTAGGGGTGTATGAGGGGGGCTGCTTGATGAAATTGCTTTGGTAATGAGAAAGTCTTTGACGAAATTGAGGTCGTTCTGGGATATGAGTAACGATGCGAATGATTGATCGATGGAAATTTTGTGTGTGTGTGAAGGGATGAAAAGAGAGCATATGAGGATGGCGTATCCGTGGGTGACATGATAATAGAGAGAGAGAGAGAGAGAGAGAGAGAGAGAGAGAAAGGACGGAATTACCGTCTTCTCCGGTGAAGTAGCAGCTATGGTGGATGGAAGGGAAGGGGGTTGGGATAGAGAAGAAATGGGTATTGAAATTACAGTAATATCGTTTTATGAAGTTTTAATAAATAAAATTATTAAGGGTAGTTTTGTCTATTCAAAGAAAAAATTGCACGGACAATTTTACCCCTAGACAAATCACGTGAGAAGTACGTGATTATATTTAACGGCTAAATAGCTAACGGAATTGGACGGAAGGACCAATTACGTTTAACTTGATAAGTACAAAGACAAAATTTTTGGCAAAAATTTGTTTAGGAACGAATCCCAAAAATTCTAAATAGTACAAGGACCATTTGTGTAGTTTGCCCAAAATGTGATGTTACATCTTTTGTGATGTCGTTTATAGCTAATTACATGCTTGCCAGTTATATTGGAGTAGAAAATCCCAACAAAAAATTTGAAGCACTAAAAGTGAGAGTCAACGTGTGAACATATAGTGTCATAGTTCGTTTTGAGTAATGCTAAAGGCATTTAATGTGTACTTAAATTTGTATACAAATGATGTAATATTTTATGTGTCATCTTGTTAACTTTACTTTTTAATCATCACTGAATTATATAAGATGACACAAAGGACGCCATGTTATTTTGTGCATAAATTAAGTACACATAAAGTGTCTAGCATTACTCATATTGTTAACATGTAATGGTGGTAGGGGTGTTAATAATCCGATTCGAACTATTTTTTGTTTAAAATATAGAGAATTAGAATCAGCACCAATCCAATGTTTTGCCAGGACCAAACTAAACTCAACGAGAACCAAACCGTTGGTCCAGATTCCATTGATCTGGTTTTCACTCTTTTCTTGGTCCTGAGCATTTGCCGCCTTTTTTTTTTCCCCTTGTAATGCGGATATTTTCTTTTCTTGTTTTTGAATTTTTAAAGCAATTATGGTAAATATTAAATTAATAAACCAAGTAAACAACGAAATCTACTCTCTTCGTTCTAGGCAAAGAGTCCACCTTCTCTTTTTAAAAGTCAACATGTGACTAAACCAAATTAAAATTTTACACACTTTACTTATGTTTTAAAAAATAAAATTTCATTAATCAAAAACCATCTTAAGTATACTATGAATTTCAATTTTTATAACTTTGTAAAAATTACTAAATTTATGTTAATTATCGATCAAATTTAATTAAGTTGACCTAAAAAAATTAAAAGTAGAGTCTTTGCCTCGAACGAAAAGAGTAACACACAAGGAATAAAAAATAACTAAAAAGTAAAGTTAGAATTTAGAAATATTTTATTTACAGAAGTAATTACATATAGTATTATACTAGGTTAGTACCCGTGCGAGCATTGTATTAATAAAAAAAATTATAAATGTTGTTTATAATAAAAGGATTTTCTAAACTCGTCGTAAGTAAATGAAAGTATTTTAACTGAAATACCTTGGGCAAAACTAAAATAGGATAAATATTGAATACAAATCGAAATAACTTATAATAATATTTACAATGGAAAAAATTTAATAACATCTCTTTAATATATAGTTTTTTTAGAAGGTGTAATTGAAAGATGTGCATTGGATTAAAAGATGTACATTGAAAATGGGATAAAAATGAGACAGCTTAGGAAATGGGACAACTTACAATTGAGGAGAGAATAACTAAAATGGCCAGTAAATGAGACAGCTTAAGAAGGGTAGGGGATATGGCGGGGGGATGAACCATATAGTAGTAGTGGCTTTTACTTTAGTAATTGTTATAGAAATGTTTATAAAATAAAATTATATAGTATATACATATATATTGGTTTGGCCCGTTTCTAAATTCAACATGTCTCAAAAGTCCGGAATCGAACCAATTCATTGAATCATCAGTTCTTCTAAAACTTAGGACTAGAACCAAACTAAAAATAATAGTTTTTTTAAATTTATACTGGTTCAGTCTAGTTCTTTGAGCTAGGTTTTTTTTTATTTTTTATTTATATATGCACATCCCTAAATGGTGGCTCGTCCACAATGGCTTATTAAAAGAGAAGCATAAAACATAAAGAAACAGGGAAGCATACACATGAAAACAGGGGGAAATGAAAGAAATAGAAAAGTGTTTAAATTAGCAAGCTTATTATCTCTTTACTACTTACATATACTAAAAACAGTGAAATAAATGTTTCATATCATATCCAATCAAATCTCTTCTCCCAATCACCAGGCCATTCTCCATTGTCGTTGGCAAAGTAGAAACCAAGATCTGTAACTAGCCAAAAGCAATGATTATCAAATTTACGACCACATCTATTTGCTACATTTCCATCAAAAACAACAAATGCTTGGCGCTTTGGTTGTCCCCAAGGATTTCCCAAGAATTGGCACCAAAAAAGAGTCGTCTCGAAGATATCGAAGCGAAATTTCCAAGTGTAATCGAATCCAGGTGTACTAATACGGTTTCCAAGATCTGTATTTTTCGAGGCGCAATGAAAGTTCAAATTGTCACTGAGCCCATTGATAACATGAAGATAATATCTTTCTAATCCATTGGGAACAATAGTGTCATTGCCCTTCTCTACAGAAAGGCAATTCGCCACACAAACAAGGTAAAATAAGATTAAGGAGAAAAAAATTGTATTCATACCGTTACTCATGTAAAATGGGTTTTCTTTGTAAAATTGTATTCGCCACACAAACAAGGTAAAATTGTATCTCTCTATCTCTGTAAAATGGGTTTTCCTTGTATGCAATTCATATATGACTCAATTCCAACTTTATATATATAGACCATGGGGGAGAGAATATATAGAATCACAAACAAAATATGGCTCAAAAGATGCTGTAATTGTTTCCTATGATCATTTACCATCTAGGTTTTAAAACTAAAAGGAAAAGCAATTAACTTAGACTTAATTAGTTGATTGTCATTTTCGGAAGAAATACTGAATTTATGATTCACTTTCCATTCTTTCACATTTTTTTTATAGTTAAAACATCTCAAATATATTCAAGTCTCTTAAACTTAAGTCTAACGTGTGAGCCACGGGACAGACGGATACGGATTAAGTGGGGTCTACCATAGATATGGGATTACGTATAGTTCACTTGAGTTATAACACTTTAGTTTAAGAGAATTGATTTGACGTATTCTAATAGTCACGTAATTTTTAACATTTTGGTCGAGGATGTTAACATTTTGCAATTTTCATCTTCAATCCTTTTAACAATTTCCTTTACAAGAAACATTCTAACAAGCGCATATAACATTCCATCAGAATAACATAGTTATTAAACCATCTATAATAATCATATCATCCATGAGAATAACAATCATCAAACATAATCGTCAACATATATATAGTGTCATAATTGATTTTAAGTTACTCTTCTTTAACGTTGTTAACATTAGTAGCATGAACATAAAAACGAGGACGCATACTGATAACGTAAAATAAGATAAGGGAGAACAAATTAATTTGAGCAATATTATGGGCACAAAAAAGTCACAAAAAAAATTTCAAAAAATCTTCGTTTGCGGTTTTTAATTGGTTGCATAGTTTTCGGGTCCGCCATTAACTAATGAAAAAAAAATCAATCAAAAACTGACAACAAGGCTTTTGTAATCAAATTTTTGTGACTTTTTTGTGCCGAAAGTATTACCCAATTAATTTTCATTGCGTAACTCATATAATATAAGTTAAATACAATTAATTACCAAAATCGTTTATGAACATATAAGTTACGTGCAAAAACGTTAAAACTTTTTCCCACATTTTAATAAGGTAGCATACTTACCTTTTTATTTCACTTTTGAATGCATAATGTTAACAAACTTTTTCCCATATTTTAAGAAGGTAACATACTTACCTTTTTATTTCACTATTGAACATCCGTTGAAATATATTTTGTCAAAACAACTAATTATTGTTGCAGGTAGGAGGCACGTAACTTTCTTTTTCTTGATAAATATTGGATTTTGTCCAGTTTAGGCAAATAATAAAGTTAGAGGGGGGGTTAATAGTCTTATAAATTTTTTTTGATAAGTTTTAAAACCTTTGAAAACTTAGGTGGAATAACGATTTTAAAAATATCAGCCAACTAATAAGTGATCAGTTGAAGAATCAAACAACTTTGATGAACTAACTGAAGCTTTATGTAATGAAATGATTAAAGCTTTATTCAGTTTGGTCAAATAAACAAGCAGTAAATGAAAACAGTATGTAGAGTGGTTAACAGTATAAAAACAACTACTTCCACTACCAAGTTGGTCAAACTTGAATTTTGAAGTGCACTAATATTAATAATTTAAGTGATCATGATGTGTATTTTTCACCGAATTTGACGCTTGCGGAGATATGGATGAAGGATGTATGTAAATTAATGAAATTGCAGCGGAAAATAGGATAGATGACGGGTTCACCGGCTAGGCTTCACTCACCTAACGTAAAGATCCCTTTTGATATTACCTTCCTAAACCTAAGGAATGCAATAATCAAATTTGAACAAAACTTTGTTATTTTCTATAGCCAAAATCTGAATTTACAAAACCTGAATCTAACCCTTTATGTAGGTGTTACAACAATACTCCTAATCTTAAAAGGAAAATAAAACAAATACAAATCATAAACTTAAAAGTAAACTAATTACTTATCTAATAAGAACTAGGAAAAGCAATCCTAATTAATCTAGGCAAATATTACATAACCAAAGCAGGAAACTAATAACAAAACCAGAATTTCGGAGGACTGGTGAAAGGGCGATCGCTCTGCCCCGTAACAAGGCGATTGCCTTGTTTCCAGAAAGTGGGGCGATCGCTTCTCTTAGTGTCAAGGCGATCGCCTTGTGACCAAAATGCTTTTCGTCCTCCTTTGCAATGCACGTGATGTTCATACGCCTCCCAAGCTCATATATCTTCCCAATTTGCATTATTAAGGCTTCAAGTGACCATGTAAACCTATTTTTATCCACATGCATTGTATCCACGGTTTTGTTTATAATTTCCCTTGACGCTCCCGCATCATTCTCCCCTTCTTTGAAAAGAATTGTCCTCAACTCTTCAAGCATAGTTTTGTTGAGACCAAGACCAACCCATGGCCTCCAAGCTTGACGAATAATCCTCTCCACTTGTGCAAAGAAAATCTTGGGCCTTAGGATCACATCATTCCCCTTCCCTTGAAAAGGATTCGTCCTCAAATCTTTACGACCCACTCGGTGATTCGCCCATGAAACGAGGTTCATCCAATCCGCCCATTGAGTTGCAAAAAAGTGATTGTCGATAAGTAGAGTAAGGAACCATGATGCAAACCGCGTAGGAACTTTGAAGTCAAACGGGTCCTTGTACATATGTAACAACTTCAATTCTTCTCGAACTGTCTTGAGCTTCCTTTCCTCTTCTTTAATTTCCTCCCCTTCAATCATCTTTCTTTCTTGTCTTTCGATTCCTTGAGGTATGATAAGAATTACTCGATCATCCTTGATGGCTTGTTCAACTTCACATTCACTAGCAAATAGGCTTGCCTTTTGTGAGGATTTTGTTATGGTTGTGATTTCTGATGGTGGCAAAGGTTTTAACTTGAACTTCTTGCCATCTTTCTTGACAATATATACATTCTCCCTCCCATCATGAGTCACAAATCGATCAAATTGCCATGGACGCCCCAACAATATATGGCACACATCCATTGGTACAACATCACAAAATATCTCATCTTTATAATTACCCATGGAAAAAGAAATTAGAACTTGTCGACTTACTTTAACCTCGGAGCCATCGTCGAGCCAATGTAATTTGTAGGGACGTGAGTGGTTCATAATGGGGACCTTCAACTTGTCAATGAGTATGATGGAAACCGCGTTTGCACAACTCCCTCCATCAACTACCAAGTCGCACACCTTCCCTTGTACAAGACACTTAGCATGAAAAATCTGCTCTTTTTGTTCTTCCTCCACGGTCACAGGTTTTGTATGTAGAGATCACATCATTACCAATGCCTCTCCTTGGATGTCTTCGGAATTAAATTCTTCCACTTCTTCGGCCTCCTTTTCGAATTCACTTTTTTGTTCTTGAACCGAAAGGTTGTTTTCTATCTCTTGAATTTCATGC
The DNA here is from genome assembly GCA_016624345.1 of Platycodon grandiflorus. Lineage (NCBI taxonomy): Eukaryota > Viridiplantae > Streptophyta > Magnoliopsida > Asterales > Campanulaceae > Platycodon > Platycodon grandiflorus. The sequence continues at coordinate 20,842,605 of CM028368.1, forward strand.
AAGGTCAACATCCTTTTATTGGGACACTCCGATTGATAATGTCCATATACTTGACATTTGAAACACTTGATGGTGTCCTTGTTCCTCATCGGTTTCTTTCCTTCGGCCTTGTCATTAGTGGTAACGTTGTTGGCCTTCTCCACTCATTCATTTGGTATAGGATTGTCTGAACCCTTTTCATCACTAGAAAACTCCCTTGAACTCGCAGCTTTGCTTACCATCTTTTTTTTCTTTAATTGTCTCTCAAACTTTATGGATACTTTGCAGATTTCATCAAAAGTGAAACAAGGTTGTAATTCCACCATATTGGCTATCTCGGAGTCAAGTCCTCCCATGAATCTAGCAATCTTTTGCTCCACATATTCTTGCATGTCACATACAATTGATAACCTCTCGAATTCTTCAATGTATTGAGCTACCGAAGAATCTCCTTGTTTCAATTGGATAAGTTTAGAAAAATTATCTTGTCGGTAGGTGCTTGGTAAAAACCTACGATCAAGATACTTCTTAAATTTTTCCCAAGATTCAATTTTTGACTTACATTCGCGTCTCCTTTGGGATTTCAGATTCTCATACCAAATAGAAGCATACATTGTGAGTTTGAGAATGGCCACCTTGAATTTTTTTCGATCGCTATACTCCTTGTATTCGAATATTCGTTCCATTCTTCGAACCCAATCAAGATATCCATCCGGATCCATAGAACCATCGAATTCAGGAATATCAAGTTTTAAGCCACGATCATCCTCATCTTTTTGTTGTCCTTGACGCATTCTTGGCCTTGGACGCCTTGCTTCTTCTTCATCCGAGTTGGAGCCTTCGAATTCTTCACACCCTTGTTGTCGTTCTTCCAATAATTGTAATACTCGATCCAAACGTCGTTGAAGTTCTTGTAATTCGCGATCTTGTCGCAGATTTGTAGCTTGATCTAAGGTTAATCCGCGAGGACATGTTTCTTCATTCGCCATGATCGTTCACGAAGATGGAATTCGTGAAAAACCTTTGCTCTGATACCAATTTGATGCGTATTTTTCACCAAATTTGACGCTTGCGGAGATATGGATGAAGGATGTATGTAAATTAATGAAATTGCAGCGGAAAATAGGATAGATGACGGGTTCACCGGCTAGGCTTCACTCACCTAACGTAAAGATCCCTTTTGATATTACCTTCCTATACCTAAGGAATGCAATAATCAAATTTGAACAAAACTTTGTTCTTTTCTATAGCCAAAATCTGAATTTACAAAACCTGAATCTAACCCTTTATATAGGTGTTACAACAATACTCCTAATCTTAAAAGGAAAATAAAACAAATACAAATCCTAAACTTAAAAGAAAACTAATTACTTATCTAATAAGAACTAGGAAAAACAATCCTAATTAATCTAGGCAAATATTACATAACCAAAGTAGAAAACTAATAACAAAACCAGAATTTCGGAGGACTAGTGAAAGGGCGATCGCTCTGCCCCGTAACAAGGCGATCGCCTTGTTTCCAGAAAGTGGGGCGATCGCTTCACTTAGTGTCAAGGCGATCGCCTTATGACTAGAATGCTTTTCGTCATCCTTTGCAATGCACGTGATGTTCATACGCCTCCCAAGCTCATATATCTTCCCAATTTGCATTATCAAGGCTTCAAGTGACCATGTAAACCTATTTTTATCAACATGCATTGTATCCACGGTTTTGTTTATAATTTCCCTTGACGCTCCCGCATCAGATCACTACAGTGACATCTGGAGATTGAATGTTCAAAGGAACAAATCAATCTCGTGTGTTACAATCAATGACCTCTCAATAACTATGTAGTTGTGAGAGATTCAGTACAATGATTGAAACTTAAAAGCAAATACAGAGAATGAAATGATAAATAAATGATCTAAGTAAATTCGCTTTAAAGGAGAAGCTTCAGAGAATTCTTGATGCGTTATGAATATTTGAACTCTTGAACGTTTCTTGTAATCTGGTTATTGTTTTTCAATGCTCCTTCGGCTTTATATAGGCAGAGCTAAAAAAGTTGCCGTTGGAGACATTTGACATAGCATTAAATGTTCTGACATAGAAAAATTGCCCAATTTCTCCTTGTTTGGTATACTGAATTCACATTAGGGACAATGTGAAATTTAAGTTTGGGGGTGGGACTTTGTGCTTAGAATATGTGCTTAGGCTATGCTTGTGAGTAACACGTTTTGCCTGTACATTTTGTTTCTTTTCTTATGCTTTTCAAAAAAAAAAAAATGAAAAAGTTTAGAAAATTTATTTTTGGGAGTCCTTGGTTAGGCGTGGTTACTTAAGTCAATGATGATAATTTGTTTGATTTGTAACATCTTGTACTGACAATGCATGTTGCGCTTATCTAAATGCTTAGCTTGGTATACTTATTGAACATTGAATCTCTATTCCTTTTGTATTTTACACCGTGAATTGATTCCTGAAAGATTTGAATGGCTTTATAGGATTCTACAGTACACATTTCATTCCCTTGGCCTTTGGTTATCTGAAAATTTAGAGTATTCATGAAATTTTTAAACTATTTTTACTCCTTGAAGTTAGGCCTAAACAGAGTTTAAGTAATCCGAACGAAAACATAAAAAAAAAAAAAAGGTAGAAAAAAAAAAGAGAAAGCATTTTTGTGAAGACTTAGTCTAGCTTCGTAGCCTTTTTAACTCGAGTTATTAAACTCATAGGGGTGTCTTTACACCTAGTGGCAAAGCCTTAAACCCATTTGGTTTGAGAGTCATTGGTCTAACACTCGTTACATCGGTAAATTAGAAAGCTTAAGTGAGCTAAACATTGCACAGTCCACAAATGCAAGTATCTCAAAACAAAAACAAAAACAAAAACAAAAACAAAAAAGAGAAGAAGAAAGAAAGGAAAGAAAAAAGTTCGATATTACTACTTATGTTTGTAGCAATGGATGGAGTAATTACGTGTGTTTACGTTTCATGAAAAACGTTAATATATATATTATTCGTGAAGATTTGAAATAAACACGCAAAGTACTGACACAAAATAATTACGGCAGCTTATCAAGGAAGCTTACGTTTGAAGATCAGTAGTCTTTGCAAAAAAAAAAGATAAGTCAAGGACGTTTATTAGTCTACTGTTCTTCTACCATTTATCTAACTTAGAAAATATCTAAGTCATTATCAGTCAATGATTCTTGACGAAATGACTGATATACAGTAAATCAATCATCAACCAACAAGGAATAGTCATCTTTGATCAGAAGAATGAGTGGTCACTTCATCATCCAACGATGATTATAAGGCTTGGCTGAGCATAAGTGATCCCAAAATATTTAGAATGGTTTTAAGAAAATCATGGAAAAGATTAACAGATTTATTTTTATAATTACAAGGTAAATTGGATTAAAGTAATATTATTGCCATCTTAATTGAGGATGTACACTTGGACATTTTTTATCAATTTGTAAAACTACTACTCCAATCGTTTTAAAATGAATATCCCTTTTTTAGTTGTTTACAAAAATTAAGAAATTTACTTTTTAGGTCATTTTGATTGTACAAATACATGAATGTACATAGTCTTTTCTCCGTTTGTGATTTTTGGTTTTAGACTTTTTCTCTCTTAGGTCTCACTAAATTTCTCTCCATCTCTCCCTTATTTTCTCTTCAATCATTAAGAAATAAAAAATAAAAAGAGCATTGCTATTAACACCCTGAAATGCTCTAAGTACCCCAATTTACTAAGTACACCTCCTCCTAAAATTATCAATCTCCCAAAAATCCAAGTACAACCCGCCTATTTTTTCTATTTTGCCCTCCTAACATTTTCCTAAAATTAACCTAACCCTTCCCTCCTCCCACTCATCTCTGCCTCCCTCTTCCTCCTTCCCATCTCTCCCCTGTCCCGCCTCCCCCTCCCCCTCTATCTCTGCCTCCCTCTTCCTCCTTCCCATCTCTCCCCTGTCCCGCCTCCCCCTCCCCCTCTATCTCTGTCCATGTCTAGTCTCCTTCCTCCCTTCTTCCTCCCTCCTTCCTCCCTCTTTCCTCCCTTCTTCCTCCTTTCTCATTCCTCATCGTGTTCATGTCTCCATTATTTCTTAAAACCTAAATTAATTACACAAAAATTAAATCATAGATTTTATTAAAGAAACAAACATGTAATTAATAGAACCCACTTTCGAAAATGTATGAATTCATGTCTTCATTGCCCTGATTAATGCTTTTTTTTTTTTTTCTTATTTTGAAGTTGTTCGATACTGTGTAACCGAATACCCATAGTGGTGTTCGGCACCTCCTAACAAAACACCACTATGGGTGTTCTACACCCCTTACTGAACAATCTTAACAATCTTATTTATGTTCGATGGAGGCTACTAAACAGTAATTAATCTATTTTTTTTTTCAACTTAAAAAATAAAGAATACATAAGGGCATTTAAGTCAACATTTATAATGACATTTTTATAATATATGAAGCGGGTGTACTTAAAAATATTGGGCATGTTAATAACAAAGCTCATTTAAAAATCAAGTCACTAAATCACGAATTCAAATGCACCCATAGTATTCCCCACTTAGTTTAGTAAGTGCACATTTGTAGATACTCCGTTTTGGACCCTCGTTCTAAAAAGAGAGTCATGTTTTCCTTTTTAATCCATTCCAAAAAAAGGGCCGATTTCTAATTTTTTTTTTTTTTTTTCTTTTTATGAAAACAAGCATCTGCATTCGGGAAAACAAGCAATGCATTCGGGATCAAAACAAGCAAAGTCCATTCACATTCGGGATCAAAACAAGCATCTGCATTTGGGATTCGAAACAAGCAAAGTCATCAAACGAGACCGAAACAAGCAAAATTACCAAATTGCTATTAGCAAGAACCTGTGCTAGTTCCATCGTTTGACAGCAACTTTTGTATTGTGCCTTGATGATGCAATTCCAATCAATTTGACATAAACTAATGCTACATCAACAGAAAATATCCACATAATTCATCTACATTATACTTTAGGCTGTTGTACATTCATGAAGAGTACAACACCTCAAAGCATGATGCAGATGAATTATGTTCTTTCTGGTGTGAGACAGAGAGAGACCTGCATATGGGGTGAACAGCCAAAACCATTGTTGATGAATATTTGGAAGTCAAATATGGTGTCAAAAATATTTATTACAAAATTTTTGTTTGTTGTCTTCTGCATCAGATCTTATACAGGGATTATATAGCCGCGATGTGCACACTTTAAACTGCTGTGAAGGTTGGACTTTGAATCTACTTCAATTGATCTCTGGTTCTAGTCCATCATCATAGCAGATCAAAGACAGCCATCAGTTTTGCACGTTTTGCTGATGAACAATGGTTAGGGAGCTTAGCCTGAACAGACGTGCCTGGTAATAATAGTATGACCATTTTCCTGAGCCTGCTACTTGGTAGATTGTCTTTCGTATCAAAGAATAATACTAGTATATATACAAATTAATTTTACTTAAACCACTAATTATGCCAATACAGTACAATCACACAATAGCGTGACTAGGTACAGCTGCTCACCTGGGTTTAATCTATCATCCACCTTTCCGATCAAGCTTACAGAACAAATCTACCTAAGATCAGACCTCAGCCTCTCGTTTAGGCCGATTACGAGAACGGGAACGTGCAGTTTCTGTTTCTACAGAAATCTCAGCTTCATCATCATCACCATCATCATCGTCATCCTCCGCCGCTTCTAAAATTGCTTTATTAACAACAAGCTGGCACATTCAACAATAAATTCAGGTCCATATCATACAGAGAATTGTTGTGGAAATATCAAATTCACAATCTGATGTATTATGACCTGTTTCCTCACCATTTCCAAATTTTTCAATGAAACAAGATCAAACCTCTGCTTGGACACAAGGCCAGACCAAACACAATTGAACAAGTTGGATGCCAAAGAAGAAAAGGAAAACGATGGGAATGAAAGGAGAAAAGAAAAAAAACGAAGATCTAACTAAACGCCGATATTTAAAATAAAATAAAAAAACATCTATTAGGCTAATCCTTGCTCAGTAGTGCCAAATAGGATTGCCTAGTAAGAAGGAGCCATCAAATCTAACCAACTTTCTTCCCCTTTGACATAGTCAAGATCACATTGAGCCCAAGCTGTGTTTTGAACATTTACGTTACAAAAGCAACTTTTCAAACTAATGATTCACTGGATGCATTTACAAGAACAGAACTGCATTCCAAAAAAGCTGGGTTCCGATAAAAACTACAATTCAAAAAAGCTGCACAGAGTTCGCCTTAAGTCTAGTCCCAATTACCAGAGTTAGATTAAGCACTCGTGTTCCAAATCCAAGCTCTATCCACAGAAATATTCACCTAACGCACATCTACTATACCCATCCTAATTCTCCATCCATGAAGCCAATGTTTGCTTAAAATGCCTCTAATTTCCGTCTAGAAAATATTACAAATTCCCTAATGTTTAATGCTGCCAAAAGTAGTGTAGAAGTCTTGTATTGCATTTATATACATAGACACTATCAGCTAGGGACTAAGAGATTGCATACAGAAGCGGAGAAGCCACACATCAGCATCTTACACTGATTTTAAAGATTCAAGATCTCTGTTTTTTTCCCTTTCAGTTTCATCATGCATGCTCATCATGAAAATGCAGGCCTCACAGCTGCTAAGTACAGTTAACTATCCAGCACTTTTTTGCAGATTTGATTTGTCCTGCCCCATAATGGTAACTAACTGCAGACTGCAAAGCTCCCTGTGATAGATTGGTAGAATTCTTTTCTTTGTCTTCATGTTTTTTATTCATGTGGCAAAAAAAGAAGAAAAGATAAAATTCAAAATGAAAGACGTCCGGGACTGTAAAAGTAGCCCCAATAAGAGTGATCATATCAATAATCAATAAAAAGCTGGAGGTAGGAAATACCAAAACTTACATGGGCGGACATAATTATATGAATGAGCATCATTCAATAGATTGCCAGAATTAAGAAGGATAGGAGTGAGTGCAGTGTAGCCAATAATTTAGCTCTGGACAAAACAGATTGGCGAAAAAAGATTTGTAGCTAACCCCAAGCACTTAGGGCAAAAGCTGGGTGTGGCAGACATGAAATTGATTGTCATTTGCTGAGATCCCACAAAAAGATGATGTAGATTTGCATGTAAGATGTTTCCTCTAGATGGCAAATCAGAACAGGCCTATGAGGGCGTGCATGGTGTATGGTTAACCATCATAATAAACTTGCAAAGTCTGCTGGCAATCAAGTTTCTTATTGATCTCTGTAAAGAGCTCTATCAAGCCATTAGTCATCGCAAAATTTGTTTAGCTCAAACCTTACTAGCAAAGTCGACCAAATCACTAATCCTTTCAACAGATATTATGAGAGTAGCAATTTGACAAATCAAGAAAATAGATCTTGGAAGCATGATAGGTTAAGTGCACTTTTCTACTCTTAAGATGGTGAAGTGCCACTGGAAGCCGCACTGTAGTGTGAAGAGAGGTCACTGTGACTCTAGCGCGCACTTAGCTCATACCAAATTCCTTAGAGACTTTGAGAAAGCCTTTGGAATTTCAAACTTTCTCAAAAGGTCCCTCTCACCCTACTTCATCTTAAGATATTACTCCCAGCAAACTACTACCTATCTCTGCAAAATTGTGGGCAAGGGGTAGAGCCCTAGGGATGCAAGTTAGCAGGGTCCACTCTATAAAAGCCCATACCCAAAAGGAGTTTGGAGGGATAGTGAGTTGACACTGGACTATGATAATTGAAATGAAGAAAAGCCAGCTCAATATTCTTCAAAAGAAAAAAAATATATTAATAAATTGAAATCATAGAAACATCCAGCCATCCCTCAAGGGCAGAAAGAGAATCTCAATAACCTTCCAGTACATGAGTCCCACAGAGAATCCCAGTCAACTTCCAATATCTCAGACTGATCAAAGACAGTAACGACATCACAGTGGATCGTTCATGGAAGCAATGAAAGGAATGGAATGCAGTAACTTGTAGGTCCTTGGATAACTTTGGAAGAGGTTGTTAGCTCAAATCAAAACAGTACGAGATATTTCTACTCATCAAGCTGAAGGTCTCCGCGTCCTTCTTAGTGTATGTTTGGCAGTTTCTATAGGTTCTCAAAAGGTATTAATTAACAAAAATCGCAAGTGTCTTGTGGATTAATTGAAGAAAGTGAAAGATTGGGACAAGAACATGTTTGATATTTGATTAGATCTTCCTGTTTGGGCAGATTACTCTAACAAATTCTATCAATCATCTAGTCTGCATTGAGTGAAAACCTCAAAACGCTCCCATTCACCACCCATCAAGTTCATAAAAACAAAAACCCAGAGTGAACAGTCAACAATTCAAGATGAATTACAAAAACAAGAATTTACGAAAGAATTAGGAACAGCAAGGATTATCACAATACCTCCTCGAGGAATTGACGGTCGAGTTTATCGGAGATTTGGATGGAAGTGAAGACGGTGGCAGCCATGATAGAGAATGGGAAGACGAAGGCGAATATGTAAGTGCTAGTGCCGGGAACTGCGCGTGTGACCAGTGATAAACCTCTGCTTCTGCGGCGGCTACTCAATTGAGTCAAGCGCAAGTTTGGTGAGGGAAGAGGGTGGTTAAGTAACGACGGGGGCGGTGGTGGTGGTGGAGAGTGGGTTAGGTGGAGGGGAGAGGCTGAACTGGATATGGTGAGACTCACCATAATACTACTGGCAGTCGCCGAGCCTAACAAGAAGCTCGGTGCTTTTCACTCAACTACTGATACTCCTCTCTTTTTAGTAGCAGCCAAACCGTCCTCCTAGTCTTACCATATTAATCATACTCCCAACTCATCGAGCTCTGGATCAGGGTTGTTTTGAGCCTCAGCTTAGAGCATCCACAACGGTGGAGGAGAAAGAAATTTGGCCTCCACCTGTCATACTATTTTCCCCTTAAAAATTCAAAAAATTCAAATCTCTATCCAGTATCAAAAATCTCCAAATAACTTTTTTATGGGTCTCACTTTATCTATACCACTTTATATATATATATATATATATATATATATATATATATATAATATATTATATACATAATATCTATTTTATATATAATGTGTAGTAAATATATTTTTCTTATTTATAGTTTTATATTAATGAATATATATATATATATATTATATTTATAAATATATTTATATTTTTTATTTATTGAGCAATATTATTAAAATTTTATAAATTTAAAAAGGAGTACAACATTAAGCAATTAATTACTACAAATAATTCATAAAATACATATAAAAAAGTGAAATGCTTCGTAATTAATAAATAGTAAGATTTTCACTCATCGTGATCATAACGCGCCCAAATATGCTCAACTAAATCGGCTCGAAGTTGATGATGCATATCGTTAGAACGTATCTCAGAATTCTTTCGAAGATATTCTTGAAACTCTTGGGTGAAACCTTGAAATACTTGTGTTGAATTATCGACTTCATCATCGGTCCAATTGACTACTGCATCGCCCTCATCTTCAACAATCATATTGTGCAAAATTATGCAAGTATGCATAATATCCCTCAGCTGTTCCTTGTACCAAAATCGGGCCGGTCCTTTAATTATTGCCCAACGAGATTGGAGCACCCCAAATGCTCGCTCGACATCCTATATCGCACCCTCTTGTCGTTCCTTGAACATCTTTCGCTTTGCATCCTGTGGGAAAGGAAAGCTCTTGATGAAAGTAGCCCATTCTGGATAGATCCCATCTGTTAGATAGTATCCTTTTGTATAATTCGTGTCATTGACTGTAAAATTAAAACCTCTGGTGCATCCCCTCGTAAGACATTGTTAAATAAATTTGATTCATTAAGCACGTTGATATCATTACACGATCCTGCGATCCCCAAAAAAGGCATGCCATATCCACAAGTCTACAGACGCAAGCGCTTCAAGTATAATTGTCGGGACCCCATGGTCGCCTCGCGTATATTGATCTTTCCAAGCGACGGGACAATTCTTCCATTCCCAATGCATACAATCAAGGCTGCCTAACATACCAGGAAAGTTGTGTCTTTGTTCATGCATTTCAAGCAGGCGTTGGATGTCGGTAGCATTTGGCCTTCTCAAGTATTGTTCACCAAAAATTTCCTTCACACCCTGGCAGAATTTGTTCAAGCACTCGATAGCAGTTGTTTCAGCGACCCGTAGATACTCATCATAATGATCAGCAGGGGCTCCATATGCTAGTTAACGAATAGCTGTCGTTCACTTCTGCAGTGGCGACAAACCTTTTCTCCCTGTTGCATCGACTCTTTGTTGGAAATATCGATAACGATTTTCCAACGCGTTAACTATACGAAGAAATAAATCTCTTCGCATACGAAAACGCCGTCGGAATATGTCATTGTGATATACTGGCGTATCAGAGAAATAATCATTGAAAAGCCGAATGTGTCCTGCTTCACGATCTCAATTGAAATGCCTTCTTGTATGAGAGGAACTCTGACCTTCTTCGCGACGCTTTTATCGTTGCTCAAAACGTTGGACCATTATTCTCTCATCTTCATTTTCAACATCATCTTTGAATTGATTCATCTAGAATTCACGAATCTCTTCTCTTCTAGAGCGATTTGGTTGTTGAGACATTTGAAATGAATATAGGAGGTATTTTTGGTGGAGATGATAATGTTGGTTAAATGGAGGATTCTTGTTTCCTTACTGGTATTTATAACTACTTTCCAATGGCTACTTTCCAACGGCTAATTTTAAAGGACATCAATTTTATTCATTAATTAAGAAGTTGATTACATAAATTCAACAATACATAAAATGCAAACATTACGATCACAACAACATACCATGTCTACATCATACCAAGTCGCTCTCTAATCTTTTCACATATTTTCTCATGCATGAAAAGTTGGGCAGATGTCATCTCACTGGTATCCTTCATAAGAATGTCATAATCCCTATGAAGGACCTCAGCTTCTTTCAAAGCCAGTTTTTGCTTATGAAATTCTTTCATGTCTTGCCAATCTTTGTCTTCTTCAATTCTGCTCTCTTTGGCTTTGAATTTTCCTTTCTTCTTTGCTGCCTTTTGCCCCATTGGACGGGCACGAACTTCGTAGTCATCAAGATCAACACTCGTATTCGGGTTAGATGAAGATGTGTATGCCCCTGATTCTGATGTCCTCATCTTTTTTGCAGCACGATGATCAGGTGGTTGTGGAACAAATTTCTCACAATCTCTTAAGATTTTTCACACATGTTCGTACTTGAAGATCTTGAGTTTTTTGGAATTATTGTTCCTTCATTGTTCATGTGCCTTCTCAAGTATCATCTCGTCACTCCAACCACTTGGACGATTGCTGTAAAAATTATTATAGTATGCTGAAAACTCATTTACCTGCGGATAAAATTGATAAAAATGTGACTTAACTCTACTTGTGATTCTCTCCACAGATCCAGCGGGCCTATGCTTATTGTAGTACTCCGTGATACGTTTCTAGAAAGCTTGATTTTTTTGATCATTTCCAATCACTGGATCGTTGCTTATAGTAACTCATGCTATAGCAAGCATCTTTTCTTCTTCCACTAACCAATTTGTACGATCAACTTTTTGTTTCTTGTCACTTGCACCAACTTCATTGCTCACATCGACATCTCTATCAAGGGTAATATGCTCGAGCCCTATTTGTGTGGAATATGGTGAAAATTGAGACTCTTGAATTGAAGACGGTGTTGCAGGCTCTTTATCGCTACCCGAGGTATCAATACTAATCCTCCTTGACTCATTTGAAGGCATAAAGATTGGTTGTGTTGATGGATTAGTATAAAAATTGGTTGGCATCCTAAATGGATTTGTTGTGTCTGACCAATATTCGGGTGGGCAAGGGTAAAATGGAGCTCGAGGAACATTTTGAAAACTTTAAAAATTTGGCAAATTTTGAGGATATTGTGGAATATAAGAAAAATTTTGAAAATTCGATTGTGTAGGAGGAAAAAATTGAAAATGTTGAGGATTGGGATGGGTGTTAGAATTTTGAGAACTTGCATTTTTATCAATATTTTGAGAAGCAAAAAAATTTCTAGAGAAATTCAGATTATTTTCATCCATTTTTTGTAGTTTGGAAGAGAAGAATATTGAATGAAATAAAAACTTGAAGATGTATTTATAGTTGAAAAAAAAAAAGAACCGTTTTGCAACGGCTAAAAAACGGCTACTATAATCAAAAGTAAAAAATTGGCCGGCACAGCACAGGAAGAGAGACAATTTTTTTTCTTCCAAGTGGGACCCACTACTGGCCAAAAAACGACTCCCTTCTGCAGATGCCGCTCCTCCTCAACGACCTCACCAAATTTTTCCACAGTGGTGAAAAACCACCTGCAACTTTTTGGAGGGATAAAAGTAGGGGGGAAAACCCCCCACTGCTGATGCTCTTAAGCATTGAAAATTTGTTGGGTGGCTTCAGCCGCCGCTCGTTGTACTACCTGACTCGGGTATAAATGAGTCAATTTCATTCGATTTAGATAAATAAATGAGTCAAATTGTTCTTAATTAGTTTGCAGATTTTGAAATCGAGCCGAACCGTCTAAAATTTGGAACCGAACCAAACTACAATGGTTTAACTCAGTTCGGTTCGAAATTGCAGTTTAGTTTCCTTAGTTCAAGTTCAATTTCGTGGTTCAATCTTAATTGAAAATTGTCTATAGAAAAATTTGAGAAAAGGGGTAAGAAGCAAGAAGCTAATACTCCTTCCGTTTATAAATAATTGTCTTGTTAAATCTAACCCAAATTAAGAGAAAATTAATTAACTCTATTATAAATATTGATATGTTATGTATATTACTTTAAAGCTGAACCCATCATTAAAGTAACAAGAAAAGTAAGATAAAATAGTAAAATTATTTTCCTAAAAAGAGTTTAGAAACTAAACAGTTATTTTTGGAACAAACGGAAAAAAAAAAAAAAAAAACAAGACATTTATTTAAGATTGGAGGGAGTAAGTAATAATAGACGGTTACACCAAGAACAATCAAATGAAATTGATAATAATTGGCCACTCAGCACTTGTATTTGGATGTACAAAAAAAGAAAGAAACTTGTATATCTATACAGAACAAAGGGTAAGATTCCTAATAATGGCAATACCAAAAATGGCCGCATAGGTCCAACAACTCCTCCCCACCTCCCTCGTCTCTCACTATACACCTCCGCTTGGGTAATGATCGGGAACAACCCACAGAATCGAATAATACACTTTGCCCGGCTATACTGCTTGCTTCCATCACTTGCACATTTCGCTAAAGCAAGGATGATTTTCTTTCACCTCTATTGTTGTGAGAGCAAGAAAGCAGCATCGGTCAGGCAAGGAAAGAACTATAGCACTTCGATTACGTGGTTACCATCCACTTCCATGCCCGGGGGAGATAAAGGTGGCACGGCTGCTTCGTGAGATGCTGCAGTAGCGGTAACTTCCAACGCTTTCCTAGCAGTTGCTTGAGACTCACTGTTTCTTCCAATCTTTCTGATGGGGAGTGATTGGGAGGCAACAGCTCTAGATGAGTTACTACTCTCAATGGCCGCTAAGAACTTGTCCCTCGAGAGAGTTGTAGGGGCGGATGCAATAACAGAGCTAAAGACTCCAGACTCCCTCAAACCTTCAATGATGACCTGAAACAACACACAAATGATAATAAAATCGAAGGCAAACCTAATCATGACCTTTACTTATCAACTAAAATTAGTCTATTCAACTGCCAATTCCAGGTGCCAACCAAGTTGAAGAAAAGGGAAGCAATATTACTCAAGTTTAGGGATGAAACATTACAAGAGGAAAGGAAATTTGAATTAAACAAGAACAAGCCTACTAGTGATGCAATCTATACTGAGAAAACTGTGGCATTGTAAGCAAGGAATACTTTCAATATGATGTCAAATCAGAATCTTCTCCATCCCGGTCCAATTACTTCATGTTCAAGTGAAAATCAGTTTACATTTTCTTGTGATTCCCTTTCCCATCAATCAACCAGTTTATGATAATAGAAAACATGCTTACCATGGGAGCATATATGCGAGTTAGAATGCCTTTCCGCAGCAGTTTCAAGTTTATTGTCTTGTCAGTCCACACGACATGATCGTGATACCTAGTTAATGAAAAATGCATAATCCAATTAGAATAATGCAGGAGTAATTTTCTTCAAAACACAATGCAACAATCATACTTATATCAAAAGCGCCTCTAACAAATTTTAATGGCAATTTCGTCTAAAATATTCAAAGTTAACTAAGGAACACAATCAGACAATTTCGAATTTTGAGCATACCAGTCTAGCATTTCCCCTTCTGTTGCCGTTGATGCAACTACGAATGCCTGCAATAGATAATAAACACAATACACATAAATCGCTAATATAATAAGTGATACATATTTAACCTGATGTTACAAAGCTATAAATCATGTCAAGCTATTAGATATCGGGATAGAAAATTTCTTCACTAGTTCGTTAGAGGGACTAGACCTAAAAGACCTCGCTAAGCTCAGTTCCTTGCACACTTGCCAGAAGTTCCTTTAAATTAGAAAAATGTCAGAACTCCAACAGCAACATAGATGCAACAAAGAAAATTGATGCGTCAAAACTTAAGCACGACGTCTACTCCTCAGAACAGGAGAACCACTTCACAGAATTTTGGGAAAAAACCATTCCCAGAATTTTCATCTCTGTATTTTTCTAATTTAAAAGACTTAAACACGACGTCTACTCCTCCAAACAAAAGAACCACTTCACAGAATTTTGGGAAACAATCCATCCCCATAATTTGCGTGTCTGTAAACATGAAAACCAATAATCAAATGCAGATCATCAAACATCATGAATTGCATGCATTTTTGGCATCATGTAGATGCAGGCTCACCTCCAATTGACAATGGTTCAAGGCTCTCCCTTTTTTTTTCTTTTCCGGCAAGGAGGCGGGGGAAGAGAGAGAGAGGGTATAAGTTCAATTAAGGTGCCGTTTTGAACAACTGAATAAGTACAGAAAAACTTAAGAACTGAATTACTCTATCTTATTCTAAGTGACATTATCAGAGCTTAGTATTAAGACAAAACAAGCATCATGTCTAAACTTTCACAGTTGTAATCATAACCATCAAATTGTTCAAGTAGCTTTTTAAGCCGAAGTATTAAGTCAAGTCTCAGTGACTTAACACTAGTGATTTTGCACATCAAGTGAGTTGTAAAATAAGTAATCAAATGTACTTGATAAAACAAATACTTTTGATGTTCACTTTAAAGTATTTAATTGATGCATAGGTTCCAGTAATGTGCTTAAAATGGAGTGAATCACTTGTTTACTCAAGCATATAGTATTAGGACAAAACTAGCTTCGTGTTCCACTGTAAGTACTGTCCTACTAGAAGGATCAAGCAGCCTACTGCCATTCTATTGAGATTATCAATTAAGTCTAAAAAACTTCTAAATTCATTTAACCTCACAACTTACAGCTCTTTACTCTTCACGTCTACTGGTAACAAATTTTGTTGCTTCTAGCCATTTTCATCAACACAGTGCTGCAAGTTAAACTCCATTTTGCAGCACTGGCTAAAACACCACTGCATCAGCGGAAACAAGCTATGATTTCACGGATAAAGACATGTCTGCATGGACAAGCTTATCTGAAGCTAGAGAAGTTAAATCCAGTGTTCCAGTATCAGCTTTTGCCCTTCCTGTACTAACTGGCCTCTTTCCGTCCTACATGCAGAAGATGGAAAGCCAGACAAATAGAAAGGCTAGTACATCGATGATGCTCATGATCCATACACTTCATTTTCTCACTTAAGGTCCACCCCCCGACAAAAAAAAAAAAAAGAAGAAGAATACTTTCCGGACAGGAATTACCTCTCAGGTACATTATGATTTTGGATCACTAAATTTATCTAATCATGAGAGTATTTTCCAGTAGACCAATATTTCTCTTCCAAGTATTAAATGTTATGACACACTAAAAGTTCAATAGTTCATTACACAATGTAATGCGCAATGTATGACGTAGGACCAAATAAAAGGTAGAAGAAGACAATTATCAAATAATAGATCTTTTCTTTTTTCTTTTCTTCTTTAATTTCGATAGAAAAAGAAGATTTTACAAGATCTTAATCCATCATCTTACAGTAGGATGCTTCAGTTGGTGCATTAAGGCAACAGAATGCACAAATCACTAATAAGAATTATTTCTACAATGAAGAAGGAAAATGCAAGATTCAAATGCAAACTCACAGCTCTATCAAACTCCAGCATAAAGCATCTTTTGACATCATCCTTTGTAGGCTTGCAGCCGCACCTATCTCGCCTTGATGTCAAGTCAGAGAACTTAGCATATGTGTAGTGCAGAATAGCAGCCTCTTCCAATTTAATCTCGCTGTCAAAAGTTACATGGGATCATGAATATCCGTAATAGGAAATTTGTGAATTATTCTCTTTGGTTTAGTCCTCAAAGTGAGATAATCTTATAGTTGAAATATTAACCAAAAAGATAATTATTAATTTGATGTAAATGAAAGCAACAGAAGAAATACACGCCTGTGAGAAGTTAAGGTGTTATTAACATATTAAAAGTTCAACATGCAATATAATAACACTTAGTTGGTTCGAGATTAAAGAAGCAGAATACTTTGGTGTTTTCATGTAATTGTGCCATCTGTGTGCACCATTGGGCCGTAGATGATCCTGAACCCGAGCAGCTGATTTTCCATTTCCGTAAGTCAAAAAGTAGTTTGGATTACCACGGGTGGATTCCTTGTACATGCCAAAGTAGGTATCTTTCGGAAGATGATCATAGTTCTTTTTAAACATTGAAACCTAATTGCATGAATACCAAAAAGAAGTGTTAGAAAAAATACATTCTTCTTCAAGTTTCATGCAAACATTTGGGCATGGGTAGGCATTTTGTAACACAATAAGCACCATGTATGCTGTTATTGTTTAATTCAACTAGAATAAATGTAGCATGATGAACTTTGGTATTTCATTCTTGGGCATGGCAACAAGCTGCAGGATGTAAAAGCTTCAATTTAAGGGAAGGCCCAAGGATAATTGGTCTCCGCAGAAGACTGGTCTACCCATTGATGAAAAGCATACAGTAGTGCAGATTGTTTTTTTTTTTCCTTATGATTTTTATCGATTATAAAGAGAAAAGAATGAACAAAATGGACAAAGTCAAAAAAGACTCAACAAATCAAAGTGATGCAATTCAAAGAAAAGTGTCAAGAACTCTAAACAGTGACTCCATGGAGAGCGCCCATAGCTGAAGACCATGGGAAGAGAAATAAACCACCCAAACCTAAACCAGCTAAATTTGCAAAAACTTATCCCAAATAAAGAATCTGTACTCCAGATCTATTTCCATACCTTTTTTTGCTTTTTTTTTTTCTTTTATGTGCATTTCTATCTACAATATTTTATCAACAAGCTACAATTTGCGTCCAATCGGATACCACCGACATTGCTAGGTTGACATATCTCTTGCTATTGTATTTTGTCCCAACAAAGATTCACTTTTAAAAAATCAAAGATAAAAGATTCAAGTGCCATAATTGAAGACTGCAATACAACGCAATACGCATCATTGAAGACCACATCTACCAGTCGCTGGAATTCCACCACAACTGGCGGGAATCATCAATAAACATCACCGGACACACTACTCACAGTTCCGACTTCCGACGCACCCACACCAATTCTGAAAGCTAGGGTTTTCAAAATCAGCCTCCACGCACCAACTCCCGTCGGTAACTACTCACTCCAGCCGGCGAACTGAGCAGACGAGTTGCCTGGCTATTCCGAGCCTACCCCTGGCCTAGAAATTAGCATCCAATCACCCTAACCTGGTCAGTTGATCAACACAGTCATGCACTCTTCATATTCGACATTATGTTACCCGTGCATGAAGCCACCGTCGAGATTGCTCCAGGGTCTCTAGATGATGTGTATCAGTTCTTGAAGAGCTCTGATACCATGTAAACTAATACATAGCAGCGATTAAGGATAAAAAGTAAGGAAGAAGAGGGAACAAACAGAGAGAGAGAGAGAGGGGGGGGGCGAGAAACCAAGAATGAGAAGGAAAAGAGATCGGGAAAAAGTTGTTTTCTATTGCGTACACCATAACTTAGCCAATTACATAATTACCCTCATATTCTAACCGGGAGGAAGCGGATTTGCTCTCAAGGCCTCACTGAAAAATACTCTTAGGGATACAGTGCCAACTACTGACAAGTTACCTAACACACCTTCTCAATTCTAATTAAACACATTTGTGTATGGATCTAGTCTGCTGCAAATTTGGAAAGTAAGGCAGGGTATTACCTAGAGAAAAACAAGAGCTTGCTTATAATGTAGAAAACAAGCATGTAGCATAAAATGCAAGAGTAACTACGTCTATTTCATCATTTCACCAAGTAACATATGAATTATGTTTCATCAACCCATAATTTTTTTGATTAACTAAACAGATGCTTCAGTCCTTGAATTAGGAAAAGAGGAAGATCATTGACAATCAAATAAGCAACACAAGTAAAACTATGATGCATGTGTGGATTAATAACTGATCTTGGGGAAATATGTTACCAGCAGAAACATGCCTCTATTCAAGAAGTCCAATAACTTGCCAGATTAATGCAAACACGAAGATCAGTAGCTAGCTAGCATATACTCGATTGTGTTGGAAAACAAAGACAATAGTTGACAAACACAAAATACCCTTCTACATCAATCACTTAAGCTTCAATATTTGAAGTTGGTATATATCAAGAGATGAACACTGAGATAGTTACCTCGGTGAAAGGTTCCTTGATGTCATCTCTTTCAACACTGCTCTCCTGAACAACAAAAGTGCAATGTTATTCTTGATTGAAGTGACACCATTATCAGCATCTAATTGGTGGTAAGAAAACAAGAGTACAAACATAAACAGAAAAAGCATCTGTTGACTGTCACCTTACAACTTTCAAAGTAGAAAGTAGGATCACTGTCTGCAATGACTCAAACAAGTACATACTGAACCACTTACATAGTTGGGAAAGACAACCATATCAACATCCCCAGGGACATCACGCAGCAACTGCCTCAGAGAATACTCCTGAGCACCAGCTGGGTGCATTAGCTCATCCGTGTCAAGATGAAGTATCCAATCCATGCCAGAATTCTAGCATTTCTCACAAGCAAGATATTAGTTGATTATCAAAATAATGAAAAAAGATAAATAACGGATTTTTCACATTAGACGAGAGTCATTCGTACCCTTGCCATGACAATTGCCATCTCCATGTTGAGAGATTGTTTCACAAAAAGCTCATAATTGCACGGTTTGTAAAAGAAACTTGACAGCCATGTCTCATTCCAGATCCGACTAAAGATATCACAGCAACACAATAGGTAAACATGTAAAGGTTAGGTGAGCCATTTACAAATTACAAGTACTATATTTGATAAACACTTCAAACCTTTATTATCAAATGAAATGAAAATGATTTCCTCAGCAAACTCTACAACTGCCAATGCTATATGAAATAAAAATAAAAATAAAATTATATGCCTTGACTATTTGACTTTTTCTCCCTATCTTTTGGTGCTTCTCTTAATTATGGTTTGCGTTTTCCACAGGCATAGCTGCTCCACTGTCCCACATGCACTGGGAGCCTCCTCCTGGTGCCCCAACTGATCCATCTGCTCTATTCTATGGATCTAAACCCTTTGTCAATCAACTATAACCCCCTACCTTTTCTTCCCCTTCGCAAAGCTTCATATCAACCTGCTTTGCAGGATATTCCTCCAGCCCATAAGCAATCTGTTTGTATCAATGGTGAATCTGCCACATTTTAAAACCATTAGGGAGAACAGTAATACCACTTGGGAATTTGCATAACCTGCCATTGGAGGACCTTTGGAACCGAGACACGTTTGAATCCACCTCTCACTCGCCACTATTAACACGCTTAAAGCCTGGACTAGAGAATCTCACATTTACTGACAATTCTTTGTGTTAGGCAGGTCCGTTGGCCAAAAAATTTCAACCCTAAATATCCTAAATATGAATCCTCTCTTTCAGCAGTTGAATTTGTTTACCTTATATTCTACAGCCTGTAAAAGCATGATTAATACCTTTGGTGAATCAAACATGCAGATTCTTGGGTGGCTTTGTAAGCTCACATCCTACTCTAGGGTAGGGTCTACCGAGAGAGCCAATGTATATGAAGGGAACGTGACTTTTCTGTCACAAGTGTGGACACCTAGGTAAAGTTCTGCTGTTTGCCTACCAGCTACCACTGAAGAAAAAGAACCAAACTTTCGTGATCTTAAAAAATCTGCAGATCCTCTCATCCTTAAGAAGGATTTCGTTTGAAGGGGGTCAAAATTAGTTTAGGAGTAGAACATCACATGGTATAATCTGAATTTGGCACAAAGTGGCGTCAAAATTATAGTATAGTGTAATTTTTCCTAAAAGAAAGGGGGAAATTGATTAAATTATAATTCTTTATAGTAAATTGTCATTATTTTCAAACTTTAAGGAAGTAAAATGGCAACGTTTCAAACCTTAAGGGGGTCAACTAACCCTTCATTGTTAACGTGCCTTAACCACTTTCCGTAAGTTCACTTTAAAATCATGAGTTCACTCTAAAATCATAAACAGAAAACTCTCTCACCATACAGCAGCATGATTCTTCTAAATCCACCCTAAAGCAGCTATTGTTTTACAAATGTCCAACATTACTTCAGTTGATAATACTTTTATGTAATTTGTCTTCATCCCTGGAGTCTTCCCAAAAGAAACCATTTTATGAATTTTCTCCCTCAGATTCTTGAGAGAGCCTCATGGATCTACCTAGAGCATCACCAAGATGAAATCAATGAAACTAATGTGCAAGTACATTTACTTGCTCGAATAAAGGCAAGGAGCCCTCAATTGGAGGCTTGGAGCAGAACATCTGCAATCTACTTTTAGAAACTGTCATGACAACTCTTGCAAGTAAGATACAGCTCCCAAGGATGATTTAGATTTCGTGTTGCTTCTGTTTGTATACCATTTTGCTACGTCTTCTTCAGCTGATGGTTCTAAAGCTCATGACATCCGTTGATCAATTACAATATTTTTCGAGTCCCTAAGATTTCCTAGACTAAATAATCCTCCCAAAAGTAAATCCTAGTGCTAAGCACATGGTCAGAAATAGATGACTAGAGCAGCTCTTATGGCACTGTACCAAGCACCAGTAGCAGCCGGATTTTCACTGCTGATTAAGGTACAAATGAGTAGTTCTCTTATGGCAATATCTATAAAATTCTACGGTTAGGACCATTTTTTATATCAATTTGCAGTTTTGTATTTGGATCTCAAAATCGAAAGCAGAACCAAAAACCAGTTTTTTGAAAGTAAAATCTCCTAAACTGAAACACATGGATGGTCTTCCGGGACTCTTTCACCCTTTCTGAACCATTTTCCCATTTCGGTTTCATGTCGTATACCCACTCGATCATTTACCATGTTAACCAACATGGGGCATCATCAGTGATTCTTCACAAATTCATGAATCCTTAATGAGGCTAACAGAGTTGTAGACAGAATTGCAGCTCATACTCGCGATTACAGCAGACAGAATAACTCCTACAGCAGTCAGGAGCTTCCTAATAACTCCTACAGCAGTCAGGAGCTTCCTACAGCCAGTGGACAGGCTTTTATGGATGATGTTCATGTCTTGTATTCTTACGGAGCCAGATAAATTGCTTTCCATGATCATTCTTACTTGCTTTTAGGCAATTTGTTAAAAGGCCTCACCATTAATCTCCGAGCACTTCTCAGTACAAGGGAAGAATCACAATCATGTGTTTTTCTATTTCTTTTTTTCTTCCTTAAGAAAGCCAAATAAGGTATAAAATGAAGCTGAATAATTATAAAGCTAGACAAGCATGATGAAAGATCAGTAAGGCAGACAAATAGGCTACCACAAGTCAAGAAAGCTATCTGTCTTCCCTTGCAAATACAGTGTAAGCAATGGATAAGGAGAGGCAGGTTGGAAATCTTAAAAAAGATTTACAAAAAGAAGAAAACATTAGTACAGCCTCAAAATCGGACAATTATTCAAATAATCAAAAGGTATATGTGACAAACCTCCTAGCTTGTTGTTCTTCCAGCTCTTTTGTTCTGTATATGACCTTAACTCCCTAAAATGGCAAAAACTTGTAATTACTGAACTTGTAATGATAAGTAACATATAGTCTAGTATCAAAGCACCAGAAGTCCAAGAAAATGTAAGGAAGAAAAGCGGAAAGGGGAAGAAAGAAGAAGGGTCAAAGATACTAAGGGTCTGTATGCTTCGCTTTAGTGGCTTGATTTTGGGGTTATGGTTTTATTTTTCAATGATTGAAGAAAGAGTAAAAGAAAGATAAGAGAGAAAGCCTGTGGGACCAAAGAGCGAAAAAGTCTAAAACCACAAACCAAACCACTAAATCGTTCAAGGAGAACACACCCTAAAGTAAAGATAGAAGAGAATGGCGACTTACAGGAATAGATTCAAGAACTTTGGTCACACTAGGAGAAGCAGCCTTCCCTTCTACGAAAAGAAAAAAGGTTGTAACACCAATAACTTTATGATAGAACATCCATGGTAGAATCTGCTCCAAGCCAGCAGAAGTGCTCGTTGTAATACATATCTGCACAGAGGGGAACAAACAATTAGAATGGATTTTATTGGCTACAGAGCACACATTAAGAACATATAACAATAGAGGCAGGATGAGAACCAACCAAAGTGAAAGAATTATACAGACCACAAGAAGCAGCAAATGAATTACAAAAAAGGATATCAGCAAGAAAAAGACTTACAACTCAGGGATAGTTAAAATAAAAATGAACTGATAGTAAGCAATACAATGCAACCGGAAGGGACGACAGAAAGATACTAACACACGAACTTGGACAAGTAAGGAGTTGCATAAAAGCAAGCAAAGGTCAACCAAGTTAATAACCTAAACCGGAGATCTCCATAACCCATAAGAATGTACAAAGGGGATAGAAAATAAGCTAAAAAGCTAGTTGGAAAAAGATAAAATTAAAATCAAGAAAAAATTAACAGAAAAAACAAGGTGAAACATCGATGCAAAACAGCCCGCTCAAATATCTACATAATTCCAAACTAGCAATTCTAAAAAAGCTTTCATAGTCGAGGCCCATAAAGAGGCATACCTATGCTTCAACAAGAGCACAGGCAAACACTGATCACTAAAAACCCTTGGAGTTGCACTCTCTCCAAATGCAGCTCATCAAGGTTCCTTAGATTAAAATTTCCCCAAAAACATTCTCTCTCAAAAAATTTCCAAGAAATGAATGTTGGTGTGTAACTCTCGTTTGGAAGATCTTTTTCCCCTCAAGAAGGCAAAATTTTGCCGCAATGGGAAATAAAAGTTAATTTTGCTATTCGGCAATGGAAAGTTCACTTGACAGTTCTATTGATTGGGATAAACCTACAATTTGTTAACAGTCAGCAAAATGGCGAGGATACATCAATTATAGCAACAGAGGTGAATATGGTGAAGACAAGACTTCTATTACTATTTCAAAGAATGCGACAAGTTGGCGAATTGCTAAAACATAGTCAGTATTTATTGAAGAAAGGTGAATACAAAAAAGATATTGCTGGAAAGAATATGGCCTTCAAACTCGCTAATGGGTTTTCAGATGGTGGTGGCACAACAAATATTGGAAGAAGTTCACCTGACATGATCACATGACCAGCTGGTCATGTAGTGTGCAGCCAGGAAATTCTGAATACCAACAACCCTAATGTGATTCTCAAGCCTTTTGGTGACTGACTGCCATAAGAAAGATGTTGCTTATGATACGGTGAAAACTGCTGACATTGATAGCAACAGATAAATGTTGATCTTGAGCAATTAAATCCAATGTGCCATTTGTCACTGAAACTTCTGTTATTAGATAGAAAAAGGGAGAAGAGTTTGGTCTTACCTTATGTCAAAGCTGTTTGCTTTCCAGATTACCCCAGAACCAGATAAAAAGTACCCACTTAATAAATTATCAGGACTCATTGAAGGGTAAACTGGTATATTTTGACCCAAACCAAACCAATAAATGCTGCTTCTCTTTGTCTTTGATGGTGCATCAAAAAGAGTGGATAAATGGTTTTATTGGAAGTCGAATGATGAAAGATCTGCTTTGCACTTGAAACAAACACCGTTGAGACAAGTTTGTGCAGTTGCGTTCTGAGTAAGTGGCTTTAGATTCCTCGTTTATTGTTAAGTCACTTGGTGTGACTAGTTAAAAGTATTTTTCAGGTTTGTGGCTGTTTGAGCTGTTTGGGGTTGCTGTATGTACTTATTGGGGGGCGTGGGGTTCCAATTTTTTTTTCATTATCTTGTCTTTTTCTTTTGGGAAAATTAGGCGGAACCCCCTAGTGGTTACTTGATTTTGGGCATTGCGTCCTTATATATATATATATATATATATATATATATATATATATATATATATATATATTAGGCAGTTTCACTCCCTTGTGGTACAAAAAGCTTAGGAAAAGCACATCCCGTCTAGTTCACGTTAATAAAAGTAACAAAAAGTGATAACATGACTATCACGTGATCAGTAAAATGACAAACATGGCCCTCAGTGGTAAGATGACCATATTGTCCATATTATGGATATTCTAAAGATTCAGAAAATAGTTTATTGAATTATTAAAAATACATTTTATAAACAAATAATCTATAATTTCCTAATACATCTTTTTTCTTTTTTCTTTTAATTTTCATTTTTTCCCCTTCACTTTACTAATGGTCCACCTCCCTTTTAATTGCGGGCATAAGATGATTTTTTTTATATTTTATTTTTAGTTGCAATTACTCTCTTTGCCCTTTTCCTAATCTAAGCCTCATCCACCCAACCACATCGGCAACAGTGACCGCAACACCACCACCACCACCACCACTTGCCGCCACTACTGCCAAAAATTGTGATTTAACATTCAAAAACAAGTTTTAAGGTTTTTGCCAAAATACACTTTTGATTATTCCCTTTCTATGCTGGGTTGGTCTAAAGCTACTAACCCTTATGAATTAATTATAAATTTTCTTTTTAGATGTCCTCTAATGTTGACATTCAAAATTTTGATTATGGTTGGGCAAAATTGTTAGGGTGATAAAAGTCAGAGAAGGTGGTGCTTGAGGTGGCAGATCGGTGTTTGGATCGATCTAGATCTAGAGAGGGAGTGACAGCAGAAGGGACATGGAGGAACAAAGCTACAATTGGGCGGTAATACGATGGCGATGAAGATATCATGCTATCAAAATTTTAGAAGGCTCTTCTTTGTACCAAACAATGTTTGGATCGAAAGAGAGAGAGAGAGAGAGAGAGAGAGAGAGAGAGAGAGAGAGAGAGAGAGATGTTTTATGATGTAGGTGGTTGTGTGTGACAGGGTGAGGCACACATTACGGAGGTGGAGGGGGTAGGTCCGTAGGTGGGGGCGGGCTGAGTAGGTTCATGAAGACATTGATGGTGCAAAAGGATAAATATAACCCCTTAAGTTCATCAATGATACATAGCCCCTAGTACTAGAAATGTTGTCATTCACTTCTAAAGTTTGCATGTGGGCATATAGTCATTTTACATCCCTCCGTCACTCCAAACTCATGGAAGTTAGCTTCCCTGAGTTTTTTGTATCACAAGGAGGCAAAACTGCAAAAAATATAGGGAGGCAATGCCCAAAATCAGGTATCCATAGGGTGTTCTGCCTATTTTTCCCTTTTCTTTTCTTTTTTTCTTTTGTTAGTGTCATTTTTTATTCTTTTCTTTTGGGAGATTGTATAGACCATGCGTAAAGGATTGAGCCAATTGACACTTTGAATAACATCTTTTACTTATCAAGAAAAGACAACTTATTAACCATAAGTAGTGAAATGCTAAAACAATCATCATTCACCTACTAAAGCCCTAGAAGTAAGATACCAACCAATCAAATTGCAACCGAGAAGAGAGCTTATATTGCATCGTGATTTCCAGCCAACATAACACTACATGTCAAATCAGATATAAGTTTGATGACATTTTGCCTCTTCATATGTTCCCTTACATACTGCAAGCAAGCCCATTAAATGTTAATTTTGCAGATTATTTGCACATGCATTGCATTCTTCATCTACATTTAACCCAAAAACAAAAATGAAATGCCAGCCCAGTAAGATAACGAGCTTAATATACACCTATGAATACAAATATTAGCAGTTTAGCCTAGTATTTTCAGACTCAAAGACACCACAAAGTAATAAAAGTCATTTACCGAGCACCTTGATGAGAGTTGATGCTGGTGACACCAACTTAACTCTAACCAAATAACTCATGCAAACAACTTAATATTCTGTGGCGTCCTAATTTTGACTCGGGAGAAAAATAAAGGAGCTGAAGTTAAAAATGCACACTGTTCCAATACAGCTCTGCAACCAGTATCATGTCTTACCACAAGCAAAACCAGAACGAAACACAAGTATTCATAAATCATAAACTTATAGGCTCTGCTCGGACAAAGGATTTTGGAGGCTTTTGGGCTTAGCTTTCCAAGCTGGCAAGCTCCCCATAACTTTGCAACAGTGCAATAGGTTTTTTTGTTAGAAGGTAAGTACATTTGTCAGGTTTTTGTATTTTTTCTCTCCCATATAAGTGGGCTGTGCTGTGGCTTGTCAGGGTTTGTTCGAGACAGCCAAAAATTTATTCTATGTGCCAAAGTCTAGGAGCCGAACAGGGGGGTGATTTTGTACCAAAAACAAAGCCAAAATCCTAAATCCGATCAGAGCCATAAGATTCCTAATTCAGTCACATCATTATTCCAAGTAGGCTCAGCCTCATCTGAACAATCATTTTTCATATTGCGAGTAACTCATTCCAAATACAGCATTTCTACACACCCACAGTTGACACACACATAACATTCCGTATTTTCTAGGATTAGTTTCCAAATGATTTTTCAAAATAATTGACCCGATCAAGCTATGGAGATCAACAACTTAGCACCAGCACAAAATCAAATGACACAGTTCCTTTAACTAACATTAAAAAACACACACACACAAAAGAGAGATTTAAACTCAAATAATTAGAAACAGTTAGAGTGAAGTCAAAGGAAAGTAAAACCTTGGGTTTGAGATCGGACTCAAAATTGAACTTCCAATCTCGATAGTAAGGGAAGGAAGGGGAAGAGCTTTGAGCGAGAGAAGAACAATCGGAGTGGGAGACGACGGTGGGGAGAGGAGAGGTGTCCATGCCAGGAAATTTGTGAGACTCCTCCGGCGACCAGCGAGAGATTGGATCTTCGACACCGCCGCCTCGCCATTGAAGGACGAAAGCGAACGCTGCCAAAGTGAGAGGAAGGAGCGTGAGGAGGAGGAGTAGCTTCGAGGCGAAGGAATAGTGGGTTGTTGATGGAGGTTGGGGTCTGAGAGATGAGTACAGACCCGCCATTTTCACTGTGCGTCTGTGTGAGAGAGAGAGACGGAAGTGTTCAAAACTCTTCGTTTTTGTGTCAAAAAGATTTAAAAGAAGTTCAATCGCATTTTCGAGAGATGTATTCAGCTTTTGCTTTTTTTAACTTTCAACTACGCGTAATAGTAACAACGGTTATGAATAAAGTATTTAGAAAATAGATTTAACTTTTAAATCAACGAATCATATATTATCAAATTAGGTTAGTACTCGTTCGATATATAATTTTAATTAAAAAAAATTAAAAATTATTTGAAATAAGAGAATTTTCTGAAATTATCATAAGTAATTAAAAATATTTTAATTAAAATACTTCAAACAAAACCAAAATAGGATAAATATTGAATACAAATCAATATTACTTATAATAATATTTGTAATGCAAAAAATTTAATAACTTCTCATTAACATGTAGTTTTTTTAAAGGTGTAATTGAAAGATGTGCATTTAAATTTACTCTAGAAATGAAAACTTAAAAGATGTGCATTGAAAATGGACAGCTAATGAGACAACTTAGGAAATGGGATAATTTAAAATT
This sequence comes from Platycodon grandiflorus, assembly GCA_016624345.1. Classification (NCBI taxonomy): domain Eukaryota; kingdom Viridiplantae; phylum Streptophyta; class Magnoliopsida; order Asterales; family Campanulaceae; genus Platycodon; species Platycodon grandiflorus. The sequence continues at coordinate 20,870,640 of CM028368.1, forward strand.
GAGAAGGAAATAACTAAAATTGGCAGCAAATAGGACAGTTTAAAAAGGTAAAGGACTAGGCGGGAAAAAAATAAATGTGATGATGCGTCAGTAGTGGTTTTTATTTTAGTAATAGTTACTCCTTCGTACCCGTGCGATGCATGGTTTTAATAAAATAAAAAAAGAAACTTTTTTGCAATATAAACATTTATATATATATATATATATATATATATATATAAGAACTGAATAGCTGAATAATTTTGAAAATAATAGAAAAATCGTGTTGAAGAAGCAAATGATTATGGTATAAATATGTACAATGTAGTGATTAAATGTTGTGGGTTGAAAACGAAATGTCAAAATGTTAAAAATATAAAAATTAATATATTGAGAGAAGAGAGCAAAATTAATGGAAAGAGAGTAAAAATTATGTAAGAAATGAATGTTATTTATTTTAGGTGGGAATTGAACTTGGTGTTGTCATGTGACAGCTGTCTTCAGTAATAGATACTCCCTCTGTTTCAAAATATTTGTCGTTTTAGCTTTAAAAATTTGTTTTAAAAAGATTATCGTTTTATGTTTTCAATGCATGTTTTGCCTAATTTACCCTTGTCTTCTCACAAGTTCCAATAATTGATCATCTCTTCATTAAATACTTTATCTTCTCCCAATGACTATCTCCTTCTAATTTATCTTTTCAACTACTCCTAGCACAAAAATTAAAAATATTTAATAAGGGTATATTTGTCAACTTATAAAATTTTTTAATATGTGTGCACAACTCTAAAACGTCAATCTTTTTGAAACGGAGGGAGTAATAGAAAAACAAGATACACATGAGGGATTCACTGATAAATTATTTGATTAACACATTTAGAGCATTACCAATGCAAATGTGAATGTAAAAAATTGGGTGCCACCTAGGATTTAGCATTTTTTAAAGAAAAAAAATTCTTTAATGCAATTATAGAAATGATGTATCAACTAAATTATTTTCTATTGGTTATTAGATAATTAATTTTTTGACTCCCAATCCTCCTTCACAATGTGCATTGGGAGTCAAAAAAATTAATTATCTAATAACTAATAGAAAATAATTGAGTTGACACATCATATTCACATCTCTTCTCTACAATTACATTGAAGGGTTTTTTTTTTTTTTGAAAAATGTGTAAATTTTAGGTAACACCTAATTTTTTTCACATTCACATTTGCATTGGTGATGCTCATAGATTGAAACACTTTTATATATCTAAATAATTAGATCTTATCATTATTGTTCAGCTAATCCCACCACACAACGAATGCCTCTAGTTTGGATTGACTTATAAGATTCCATTCTTAACTTCCAATCACATTATATGACTAGATTGGGTTGACCTCTAGTATGGATTGTTTCGTAAGAATCAATTCTTAACTTCCAATTACAATGCGCGACTAGATTGGGTCAGCCACCAGAGGAAACTCCCTCAATTCCAAACAAAAAGTTTATTATACTATTTTAAGATATTTTATTTAAAAATTTTACTTTAAAAAAATATGTCTTACAATTTTTATAAGTTTTCATCTTTATCTTTCATTTATGTTGTAATTATTTTGATTGTGGACTTTTTGGATGGAACGGAGAGAGTATATAATAAGTACTCCCTCCGTTCCACCAAAAGAATTCACGTTTGAAAAGTCTAATTATTGAGGGATATATTAGTGTCATTGGATTTGGTCATAATTACAAAAATACTTAAGCATAACCAAAATGATTACAATACAAGTGGAGGGTAAAGATGAAATATTATGAAAATTGTAAGCATAATTTTTTTAAAGTGGACTCTTTATGTGAAACATCATAAAATAGTATATTGCCTGGAACAATGAGAGTATTAGAGTTGGTCATAATTATAAGTGTTTGAGCATAATCAATATGTTAATAACAAATGTGGAAGGTAATGTTGAAATGTATTGAAAATTTTGAAGGTGGACTCTGTGAGTGAAACATCTCAAAATAGTATAGCACACTCTTTGCCTAAAACAGAGGGAGTAGTATTAAAGTCACAAAAATAAATTATAGTACTTCCTACGCTCTGAATAAAAAAAGAGGCTTTTATTTTTATTTTTATTAGTTAACTCGAATAAACTTTGACTAAAGATTATAAAACGTTACTTGTTTTTATGAGCTCTAAATATAGTTATTGTTAGTTTTTTTAATATTCTACCAATGATTAAAATTTTATAACCTTAAACATAGTAAATGTATGTTAGCTAGCTCCTTAGCTCGAGTTTGTTCTCTATGGCTTGATAATTGGCTGCCTGATGTCCGATTGAACAGCCCTATAGCTAGCTCCTTAGCTCGAGTTTGTGATATTTTCACTGATTCTTGCAGTATCTCAGTGGCAGCTTGTTCGGATATAGGACTTGATTCCATTTTGAACCATGGTATTTGCTTGTCTAACTGTCCTGATTTTGCGTGCTGGAGTGCGAATTCGAGTGGGCAGTTCTCTATCTCTTCAACTTGGCAGCTCTTTCGGAGGTCCCTTCCTACGCTGGCCTCGGCCAGATTTATTTGGTACAAACATCTTCCTCAGAAAATTAGTATTTTTATGTGGAGATTGCTGAGATTCAGATTACCCATTGATGAAAGTCTTGTCAAAAAAGGTTTCTCTTTAGCTACTCGTTGCGCTTGCTGTGATGCTGGGAATGTCGAAACTTATATGCATATTTTTCTACTCAGTCCTATTGCTCAAAGGATGTGGGCTGAATTTAATGGTTTAGGAGCTGTTGCTCCTGTTATGGTGTCCATTATTCAACACTATTTTGCTTGGTGGTACAGTCGTGCTAATTCTGTCATGCACACGATTATCCCTTCTCTTATTTTATGGGAGCTTTGGAAACATCGCAACAAGGCTGTGCATGAAGGGATTCGTAGTCCAGACTGGGTTTTAATTTCTCGAATCAAGCATGAGTTTATTTGTATATTGAATATGGCTAGGATTTCTTTTCATTCGATGGCAAATTGGTCGTCCCACTCTTTTCGGTTGGGTCGCAATTTTTCTAAGACCATTAGTACTGTTCATTGGATTAAATCTCCGACTGATTTTGTTAAGTTAAATACAGATGGTGCTTGTCATGGTAATCTGGGAAGTAGTGCAGGTGGAGGAATTATTCATAATGCCTTGGGAAATATGGTTTATGCTTTCTTGACTTTTTATGGAGCTTCCACCAGCTTCGTTGTTGAATGTAGAGATGTTAAACGGGCTAGCCCTATCGGTTTCGGGCTAGCCCTAACGGGCCGCGGGCTAAACGGTCTAATTTTTTCGGGCCACTAATATTGCAGACCTAACCCTAACCCTAGCGGGTTTCGGGCTAAACGGGCCACTATCGGGCTACGATTAAAGATATGATATAACAATATTTTTAAATAGTAAATCGATAAATCATTCATAACTTTGATAGTTTTTTATGTTTTTCAAAAGAAATATAAACTAGACATTTTTTTACATCGATGTGTTATAATTTTCAACTTGTTTTTCTCAAAATAAATAATGTAATATCTCTACTTAGCAGTTCTTTCTAAAAAATTTGTTTATATTTCAGTATTTATTCACAAGTACACAAAGAAGAACTGTAGTGCAAAGGATAAATGTGTTTGACTTTGGATTAAAACGTTGTTAGTTTTATTCTCATGGTGGTTGTTTTACGTATCTCCTAAACTTTTTACGGCCTAATTAATATTATGCGGGCTGGCGGGCCAACCCTGAAACCTAGCGGGCCAACCCTAACGGGCCGCGGGTTAAACAGGTCATGATTTTAAACGGGCCAAAAATATTGAGCCCTAACCCTGTTTTTTTCGGTTTAAACGGGCCAACCCTACGGGCCGTGGCCCTTTTAACATCTCTAGTTGAATGTAGAGCGTTATTTCAGGGAGTTAAATGGTTACAAGATCAAGATATGTTGGGTGCCATTTGAAGTTGATTATAAAGTTCTTTTCGAGTGTATCTCTGGTAAAGCTCGACCTCCTTGGGCATGTTTTTATATGATTCATGCAATAGCTTCTATCAAAACAACCATGCATTTATCTTTTTCTCACTATTTTCGGGAATCTAACTCGGTGGCGGATGCTTTAGCTAACTTAGGTTGTGATCAAGGCAAGAATTGTGAGTTCTCAACTCTTTCCAAGCTTTCCAGTCACGTTCGTGGGAACATCCATTTAGACAAGTGTGGAACTCCTCATATGAGAATTTCTTAACTCTTTCTCATGTACTTTGTTTTTTGGGAATTTTTTTTCTTTTTCTTGTCAAGACCTATGTATTCGATTGAGGTTACGCTCCTTTTTTTTTTTTTTTCTACTCACACACACACACATGCACGCACAGAAGCGCTTAGGAGATAAATCCTAGGGAGAGAAAGCCTTCCCTCTAACTCCTGGGGGGATCGAACTCATGACCTCCAGAGTGGAAGCCATGAGCTCAAGCCAGCAGGCCAAATCCCCATGTGCAAGGTTACGCTCCTTTGTCCCCCCTTTCCCAGGGTAGGCTTGGTTGTCCTCCTCTGTATCTTTTCTTTCCTTTTAATAAATTCTAAGCAGGGTGTCGCCCCTGTTTCTCAAATATATATATATATATATATAAATATATATATAAAATAGTAATTTGATATTATTATACATTGATTTTCCAATAAAAAAAAATGACAATTTTTGTTTCAACGGAGAAATTAAGTACAAAATTTGGAAAGAAAACTAGTTGACGACTATTGATTAGTTAAGAGGTGAGTTCTAAAGAAATCAAACTCACAGAGTTAGTTTTCCATAGATCCGTTTGGTTTTGGTTCCAAAAATGGCGAATTCAACTTTGGCTAAATTTTTAAAACAAATGGAACTAAACTATGAACACCCCCTAATGATTGCTTGTCATGTAAAAGTACAGTAGATAACCCCTTTGTAGATACTCAATTTGGAATAATAGATACTTAGAGTCCGTTTGTTCGCGCGTTTTGACTAAAATGCAGGGTTAAAACGCAGTTTATTTCTTAATTTAGCGTTTCAATGCTGCGGTAGAAAACGCTGCGTTTTCAAAACGCAGCTGCGTTTTAAAACGCTGGAATTCCTAGTTTTTTCCCAAAACGCAGATTTTAAAACGCAGTAGGGAATAAAAAGCAGCGTTTTGACATAATATCCCAAACGCATTTATAAAGAAAAAAGCCGCGTTTTAAATAATCTACGTTTTAGAAACGCTGCGTTTTTAAAACACTGCGTTTTCAAAACGCTACACCAAACGGGCTCTTAGAGCATCTCTAATGGTATTATTTAGTTTTTTCTACGTGACATACTTAAACAAGAAGACATCTTTCGTATGTGGCAAAAAACTTAAAATATAGAGAGTCCTCTTTTAAAATGTGCTCCAATGCAAAACACCTTTTAGAACCTTATTTCAGACATGGCAATTTTTTTATAATTAATTACAAAAAATAAAAATTACTCCATATCGTAACCAATGTTCTAAAAATCGCAAGGCGGTCGCTAGGCGCCAGAGTAGGGCCTAGCGCTTAGGGGCCTAGAAATTGAGACATAATTACACCATAGGTCTATACCAAACCTGCTGCATCAATAGTAAATAGTTAAATATGACCAAATAAACTAAAAGTAATGATCACATTACAAGATTAAAAGTTAAAAATTAAAATAAAATTCACTATTATTTCGAAGTGGAGGGGAGAATGGAAATACTTTAATAACTTGAGGGGGTGGGAAAATACTTTAATAACT